>JAPVLO010000688.1:0-600000 GCA_027257055.1 Cephalopachus bancanus
CAGGCTGGAGGGCAGTGGCACACTCATGGCCACCCCAACCTTGACCTGCTGGGCTCAGGCGATCCTTCCGCCTCGGCCTTTCAGGTAGCTGAAACTACAGCCGCACGCCACCACGCCTGGCTAATTTTTTGATTTATTGTAGAAACGAGGTGTCGCCAAGTTCCCCAGGCTGGTCTCAAACCAGTGGGCTCAGGCAATCCTCTCGCCTCGGCCTCCCAAAGTGCAGAGATTATAGGTGTGAGTCACTGTGCCCAGGCCTCCCCATCCATTTTTTTTTTTTGAGTTGGAGTCTCACTCCATTGCCCAGGCTGGCTGCACCCTCATGACCACCACAGCCTTGACCTGCTGGGGTCAGGCGATCCTTCTATCTCAGCCTTCCTAGTAGCTGGAACCACAGACACACGCCACCATGCCTGGTTCAAAGCAGGGTGCAGTGGTTCATGCCTGTGAACCTAGCACTTTGGGAGGCAGAGGTGAGAGGATTGCCTGAGCCCACAGGTTTGAGACCCACCTGGGCAACATGGTGAGACTTCGTCTCTACAATAAATCAAAGAATTAGCCAGGTGTAGTGGCTTGTGCCTGTAGTTCTGGCTACTCGGAAGGCTGAGGCGGAAGGATCGCCGGAGCCCAGCAGGTCGAGGCTGCGGTGGCCGGGAGCGGCCACTGCACTCCAGTCTGGGCGACAGAGTGAGACTCTAATTCAAAAAAAAAAAAAGAGACTCCAACTCAAGGAAAAAAAAAAAAAGAATACAGCTTTGAAAAAAATCTGATTTTTTAAAAAGTTTTTTTCTCTTTCTTCCTCCTTGTTCCTTCCTCCTCTGTCCTCTGGAATGCATGCTCACCTGATCACATGCTTGCTTTGCAGTTCCAGAGATTAATCTTAAAACAGACCAGGAATGGAGTTCTTTTGTTTTTCTTTTAATTTCCATAGCTTTAAGGCATACAAATAGTTTTTGGTCACATGGACGCTTGCATAGTGGCAAAGGAGTCTGGGCTTTAAGGGTACCCACCACCCCTACCTGATAGGTGATGTTTTATCCCTCCTCCCCTCCTCGCCCTCTCCTTCTGAGTTTCCGATGTCCTATACGACCCTCTAGGCCTTTTCTGAGGAATGGAGTCCTGATGCAGGGCTTCTCCTGAGACGGTTAACCCGCAACTGTAGTTGAGGCAATGCCAACTAGACCTCCAGGAGGAACTTCACTCAAGATAAGCCATCGGAACAAGACACGTAGGCCTGCGGAGCCATTCCCAAGTGTCTTCCATACCAAATTTCCCTTTAAAAATCTCTCTGAAGCCGGGCTCCGTGGCTCAGCCTGTAATCCCTCGCCTTTGGGAGGCTGAGATGAGTGGATTGCCTGAGCCCGCGGGTTTGAGACCCGCCTGGGCAGCGAGACCTCATCTCTACAATAAATAAAAAAATCAGCCGGGTGTGGTGGCTCATGCCTGTAATTCCGGCTACTCGGAAGGCTGAGGCGGAAGGATCGCTGAGCCCAGCAGGTCGAGGCTGCGGTGGCCGGGAGTGGCTACTGCACTCCAGCCTGGGTGACAGAGTGAGACTCCAACTCAAAAAGAAAAAAAATCTTTCTGGGGAGGAGTCGCGGGCGAGGGATCGCAGATGAGCGATCGGGCCCGGGCAGCCGGCAGCGGATGCGCCCCCCGCCCCAGCCCACCGGCCGGCGCCCCGCGCCCCCCACGGCCCCGCGGCCCCGCCCGGCCGCGCCGCCCGCGTCCGCCGAGCCCCACGGGCCATGCCCGGCCGGCCCTGAGCGCGGGCCGGGGGCGTCCCCTGGCGCCCGGGCCCCGCGCTGGCGCCCCCCGGGCCGCCGCCCGGCGCGGGGGCCATGGCGTTCACCTTCGCGCGTTCTGCTACATGCTCACCCGGGTGCTGGGCGCCTCCCTCCTCTTCGTCATCGGGCACATCGGAGCCTTCGACGAGCTGCGGGCCGACTTCGAGAGCGCGTGGACCAGGGGAACCCCGGGGAACCCAGCGCCGGCACGCGAGCGCTTAGGAAGCATGGAACAAGCCGGGCTCCGTCGCTCAGCCTTAACCCCGCGCCTTGGGAGGCTGACGCGAGTGGACTGCCTGAGCCCGCGGGTTCGAGACCCGCCTTGGCAACTTGGCGAGCCCTCATCTCTACAATAAATAATAAAAAAAAAAATTAGCTGGGTGTGGTAGCGCGCGCCTGTAATTCCAGCTACCTGGAAGGCTGAGGCGGAAGGATCGCCGGAGCCAGCAGGTTGAGGCTCCGGTGGCCGGGAGTGGCCACTGCACTCCAGTCTGGGCGGCAGAGTGAGACTCCAACTCAAAAAGAAAAAAAAATCATGGAACGCATCTGCTGCCTCCTGAGGAAGGTCAGTGCCAGACTGGGGGCAGCAGGCTCCTAGCCCAGCGCTGCCCCCACCGTCACCCAGAGCGACAGTCAGGCCTTCCTCCTTGGGGCCTGGTTGGATCCACTTTGCCACCTGGGAGGGGAGGGAGGCCAGAGGCCTCTTAGTCCCCGGAGGTCAGGGAGGGTAGGCATCTTCAGTCCCAGCTGCCCTCTGTGTCCTAGAAGCTGGGGGCTGTGCTGGCACCAAGCCGCTGACCGCTCACCCTCACTCCCCCAGCTGGTGGTCCCCGAATACTCCATCCACGGCCTCTTCTGTCTGATGTTTCTGTGTGCAGCAGAGTGGGTGACCCTGGGCCTCAACATCCCCCTTCTCTTCTACCACCTCTGGAGGTGAGGGCAGCAGCCGCCCGGGGGGGCTGAGATGGGGGGCGAGGAGGCAGGGGTGGGAGGCCTGACGGGGGCACTCAGCCCCTGCCGGCCCCAGGTACTTCCACCGTCCTGCGATGGCTCTGAGGTCATGTATGACGCGGTCTCCATCATGAATGCTGACATCCTCAACTACTGCCAGAAGGAGTCCTGGTGCAAACTTGCCTTCTACCTGCTCTCCTTCTTCTATTACCTGTACAGGTGAGGCCCTGCCCCTGGCAGTCAGAACCCAGGGAAGGGACGTTCCGGCGTCACGCTGCCGGTCCCAAGTTCCTGCCCTTTGCCCTTGAGGGCTGAGGGCGACCTAGGGTGTGACTGGTGGGTGGCCGGGTGTGCTCGGGATTGGGCTCACTGTTCCATCTCCCCACAGTATGGTTTATACGTTGGTGAGTTTCTAAGGGGGAAGCCGGCCAGGGAGCGAGCCCAGAACGGACCGGACGCCTGTGCAACCCCAGCCCTGTCTCTCGGCCACAGAGGCCTCAGCCCTGGGGAGGGAGGGGGCACTGGTGCCCCCAGCCTCTCCAACCCCCCCAACTGCTGCTGCGGGGACCCCCCGCCTTCAGAGCCCTTCCCCTTGGACTGGGGCTGGGCAGAGCTCTCAAAAGGGGCAGGGGCTCCCTGCCAGCCTGTGGGTAGGCAGTCAGTCCTGGAAGGGGCGGGACCTCCGGCCTTGTCCGTTTCAGGGGAAACTTGGGCCCTGCCGCAGGGCAGAGCTTGACCCTGGAAATTCTGGGCCGCCCACCTCCACCCCACCCTGAGGCTCCCCCTGCAGGTGGGGGGGCACCCACACCGGGAATGAGCAGGCTGGGGGGGGGCAGCCCTACCCTATCTGCCTTCCACTCCCCCAGGCTCTCTCTCCCACCCTGTCTCCACTGGCCCTGACTCAGCCCACCCTGTCTCTTGGACCTATTTTCTATGTCGCCTGGAGGAGTCCGGCACCCCCTCCCCGGCCATTTTGTGACAAAATATGAATAAACGACTGCAAACACACACACACAATCTTTCTGGGCTGGGCTGGGCTCAGTGGATCAGCCTGTTATCCCAGCACTTTGGGAGGCCAAGGCGAGTGGATTGCCTCAGCCCGCGGGTTCGAGACCCGCCTGGGCAACTTGGTGAGACCTCATCTCTACAATACATCAAAAATTAGCCGGGCATGGTGGGCGTGCGCCTGTAGTTCCAGCTACTTGGAAGGCTGAGGCGGAAGGATCGCTGGAGCCCAGCAGGTCAAGGCTGCGGTGGCCGGGAGTGTGCCACTGCGCTCCAGCTTGGGCGACGGAATAAGACTCCAACTCAAAAAAACAAAAAAATCTTTCTGAGCCAGGAGTGGTGGCTCACACTGCAATCCCTGCACTTTGGGAGGCGAGGGTGGTAGGATTGCTTGAGTCCAGGAGTTCGAAACCAGCCTGGGCAACAAACGGAGAACCTGACGTCTACAAAAAAATAGAAAAATTGGCCAGATGTGGGAGTGTGCTCCTGCAGTCTCAACTACTTGGGTGGCTGAGGCAGAAGGATCGCTTGAGCCTGGGAGTTTGAGGCTGTGGTGAGCCATGACTGCGCCACTGCACTCCAGCCTGGGTGACAGAGTGGCACCCTGTCTCAAAAAAATACCCTTCTCATTTGCCTGAAAACTCGAGGTGGTCTTTGAGCCTTTAGTCTGTCATCTCCTCTGGTTGCTGGCTTGCGGGGGGAAACCTATTTTTTCATTCCATCAACTCTCATCTTTTGAGTTTGGCTTCTGGGTGACGAGTGTCTGGGCTTGCGTGGTGACAAATGTTTGAGGATGAAATGCTTTTAAAACTTCCAACCTCAAGCATTTGCCTGGACTTAGAGTCACTTTGCCCTGAGGGTATTTTCTCACCGAAAGCGGCAGCTGAAGAGAAAAGCCACAGGAGAGGTAAAGGGAAAAAAGTTAGAGTGCCTGAAAATAGTAGCCTCAGGATATAGAAGAAAAAAAAAACCCTAACTAAAGTGCTTTTCCTATTCTTTTGCTCAACAGTCAACACAGAATTCATCTTTTTTTTTTTTCCAAGTTGGAGTCTCACTCTGTCGACCAGGCTGGAGTACAGTGGCACGCTCATGACCACCACAGCCTCGACCTGCTGGGATCAGGCGATCCTTCCGCCTCAGACTTCCAAGTAGCCAGAACTACAGGCAAGCGCTACCACACTCAGCTAATTTTTTATTTATTGTAGAGGTGAGGTCTCGCCAAGTTGCCCGGGCGGGTCTCGAACCCGTGGGCTCAGGCAACCCACTTGCCTCGGTCTCCCAAAGTGCTGGGGTGACAGGCTGAGTCACCAAGCCCGGCCAGAATATGTTTGTTTTTTTTTTTTTCTTATGGAGTTAAGGTCTCATTCTATCACCTAGGCTGTAGTGCAGTGGTGTGGTCATAGCTCACTATAGCCTCCAGTTCCTGGACTCAAGCAGTCCTCCTGCCTCAGTCTCCCGAGTTGTTAGGACTACAGGTGTGCACCACCACACCCAGCTCATTTTAAAAATTTTTGTAGAGATGGGGTCTTTCAGTGTTGCTCAGTCTGGTCTTGAATTCATGGCCTCAAGCAATTCTCCCATCTCGGCCTCTCAAAGTGTTGGGATTACAGGTGTGAGCCACCACACCCGCGGCTCACTTCTTGATCAGTCTGACCTGTGGTTTTCCCCCAAACATCAAATGAAAAGACAGACACCAAAATGAAGTTTCTCTGATCTCCTTGAGCTCATACAAGACAAGAATCCTTTCCTGGAACCTTTAGCGAGTCACAAGACATTAAGATTAACATCTTCCCGCTGGGCACGGTGGCTGACACCTGTAATCCCAGCAAATTGGGAGGCCAAGGCGAGAGGATTGTCTGAGCCCAGAGGTTCAAGATCAGCCTGGCCAACTTGGTGAGATCCCATCTCTACAATAAATCAAAAAATTAGCTGGCTGTGGTGACATGTGCCTGTAGTTCCAGCTACTTGGGAGGCTGAGGCAGAAGGATAGCCTGAGCCCAGCAGGTCGAGGCTGTGGTGGCCAGGAGTGTGCCCCTGCACTCCAGCCTAGGCAACAGAATGAGACTCCAACTAAAAAAAAAACCAAAAAACCATCTGGTCTAGATGCTTCAACACCCGTGATTGACCCACCCATCCATCCGGTCTTCAGAGATACAAGAACCAGACCCCATCACCATGACGTCAGCTCCCGTGAATGTTTGCCTGCCCTCCCTGAAAGAAGTTTAAAAAGCTTCCAACCTCAAGCATTTGCCACCACGCTTGCCTTTGAGCGTTTGGGCCCTTTCTGTCTATGGAGAGTGAATAATAAGCCTTTTCTTCTTCCCTACCTTTTATGCAATTCTTTGTTTTCATTCCCATGACACCGGCCCACTGATCTCACGTTTTTGGTGGCTCCATGGGGACGCTTTGCTCCTCGTGTGGTCTCTTCTGTGCTCTTTCTCTCATCTCCTTTTCTAACTCAAGGATTCTCTGTGGACTGAGCTGGATCCCGGAAGGCAACCGATGGCCTCGTGCCAGGGCCACTCTCTGAAAGGCCATAAGGCCCGCCTGAAGGAAAGCTTTGGACTGCCATCGCCTGATGCGGTCTTTGGCTCTCACGGCCTTTCTCTCTCTTTTTCTTCTTGTCTTCACCGCCTGCTGACAAGCGACATTGGCCGGACCCTTCCCGTTGCCTCAGCTTTACCCGGCATGAAATTTCAGCTCTGGTGAGTCCACATATTAATTTCTCTTTCACTAGAAGGTCTGGGAAGAAACTCAGAAAATTACTTTCTGTGTTCAGAAGCCTTTTCTCACTGGGGCTTCAGACCTCTCTCTCAGCAATCTTGGCACCAAGTCTTCCAGGCATGCGTAGGAGCCGCTGACCGAAGGAAGGCCTCTGACGGGCCAAGGGACCAAGGGGACGCCCTTCTCTCTCAACCCACACACAGGCCGATTCCACCAGACACCCACCGAGAATGGGAATGGGTTTCTTCCTTTCCGGCCTTTGGAGACCTTCCTCAGGGCCAGCCCCTTTTTCTCCTTAGGACCCTTCATGGGGAGTCCTCAATCTGGGGTGGCCGAGAGCTCCCCGTTGAAATGCATCCTAAGAGGTCTCAGGACCCTCTCACTAGAGAAAGACATCCGCCCTCCGCATCGCATTTTTATTCCTCAGTACCGGCTAGGTGACCGGGAGGTGCGGCCCAAGGCTGGCCTCTTGCCTCTAATATTCTCTTTCAACTCGACCTCTATTGCTGCCATGAGGGTGAAAGGTCTGAGGTGCCTCATGTACAAGATTTCTCAAAGTGGCGCTGCCCAAACCCTTGTTCTTTCTGTGACATACTCCTAACGCCTTCTCAGGGCAGTCTACCTTCCTCTTGATTACTCTCAGAAGACTCGGACACAGCCGACCAACCTCCCCCCTTCTCACTTTCAGCCTCCTTATCCATCTCCACAAGCCCCCTCACCAGCTGTTCAGTCTTCCCTCACTACTCAATAACACGCCGGCTACAGCCATTGCAGGGTTGGACTCCGGCGATCCTTCCACTTCAGCCTTCCAAGGAGCCAGAACTACAGGTGTGCGCTACCACACCCGGCTAATTTTTTAAAATTTTATTGTAGAGACAAGGTCTCATCAAGTTGCCCAGGCTGGTCTTGAACACGTGGGCTCAGGCAATCCACTCGCCTCGGCCTCCCAGAGTGCTGGGATGACAGGCTGAGCCACCGAGCCTGGCCAAAAAAATATTTTGTTTTGTTTTGAGTTGGAGTCTCACTCTATCACCCAGGCTGGAGGGCAGGGGCACGCTCACGGCCACCCCAGTGTTGACCTGCTGGGCTCTGGCGATCCCTCCGCCTCAGCTTTCCAAGTGGCTGGAACTTCAGATGCGTGCTACCATGCCTTGCTAGTTTTTTACTTTATTTTATTGTAGGGATGAGGTCTTGCCAAGTTGCTCAGACTGGTCTCGAATCCATGGACTCAGGCAATCCACTCGCCTCGGCCTCCCAAAGAGCTGGGCTGACAGGCTGAGCTCACTGGCAAAAAATAGGGCCATGTGTACCTCCCCCTCCACTTCGTCTGATCTTGCCTGTTCTGGACACCCCCTTTAAACCTCTCAAACCCCATTCATCAGCTTCCACTTCTGGAAAGTGGCCGGGGGTAGGGGTATTATTAGAGTCCATATTCCCTGTTTCTGTATTAAATCCATCTCAAATTAAATCTAGCCGGGTTCAGTGAGCTCAGCCTGTAATCCCAGCAAATTGGGAGGTCAAGGCGAGAGGATTGCTTGAGCCCAGGGGTTCAAGACCAGCCTGGCCAACTTGGCGAGACCTCGTCTTTACAATAAATCAAAAAAAAATTAGCCGACGTGGTAGCACGCGCCTGTAGTTCCAGCTACTTGGAAGGCTGAGGCAGAAGGATCCCCTGAGCCCAGCAGGTCGAGGCTGCGGTGGCCGGGAGTGGCCACTGCACTCCAGTCTGGGCAACAGAGTGAGACTCCAACTCAAAAAAAAAAAAAAAAATTTAGCTGGGCATGGTGGCGCATGCCTATAGTTCCAGCTCCTTGGAAGGCTGAGGCAGAAGGATTGCCTGAGTCAGCAGGTCGAGGCTGCGGTGGCCGTGAGCATGCCACTGCACTCCAGCCTGGGCAAGAGTGAGACTCCGAGACACACACACACACACACACACACACACACACACACAACACAATTAAATCTAAATGGGGACTGTCAGCCTTCCTTCCAGACAGAAACAAAGGGACCACGTGTTGGTGAACAAATTCTGTTAACTTTCAGGAAATCACAGCATATTGTCATTCTAATCTGCTTTTCAAGCCAAACTTCCAAGCGCTCCAGTAAAATCTTGCTTCCTGCAATTTTACCATGAGCTAAAGCATTAGTACTACATAACACTGGTGTTTACTGTGCCACACTTTCGAAAGGTTTTCTGGGAAGTAAATTGGGTCACTTGACTGTGACCAAATACCTCCCCCACAGCAGGCCAGGTGAAGTTTTAAGGGCTGTGCGCTCTCTGTGCGGTACAAGGAGACACGAGAACTGATCACTCTCGCCTAACTGTCCACACCTCACAACTGTCTTTTTTCTTTTTTCTTTTTTGAGTTGGAGTCTCACTCTGTCGCTCACTGCAGCCTCGACCTGCTGGGCTCCGGCGATCCTTCCGCCTCAGCCTTCCAAGTAGCCGGAATTACAGGCGCGCACTACCACGCCCGGCTGATTTTTTTTATGTATTGTAGAGATGAGGTCTCACCAAGTTGCCCAGGCGGGTCTCGAACCTGCGGGCTCAGGCAATCCACTCACCTCAGCCTCCCAAGGCGCGGGATTACAGGCTGAGCCACCGAGCCCGGCTAACTGTCTTTTTTTCTATGTCCTAGACTGTAATTTAGTGATTTATGAAGGGTCTTAACAAATCTGCCTGTTCACGATCGAACATAAACAGGAACAGATCATTTCACATCCACGCGGTGTGTTCACTTTACAAGGTTTTTACATCAAAACTTTTCAAACAGAAAAATGGTCAAAATTTTCACATGTACAGGCATTTTAAAATTTATCTCACTACTTTACATTCAAGATAATATCCTATGGGGTATTAAATGTCCAACTCCAGAGGCTAGACTTAGAACTCTGGGTACCAAGCTTCCAATTACAGAAAACTTTTTTTTTGAGTTGGAATCTCACTCTTGTTGCCCAGGCTGGCATGCAGTGACACGCTCCCGGCCACCGCTGCCTTGACCTGCTAGGCTGAGGCGATCCTTCCGCCTCAGCCTTTCAAGGAGCTGGAACCACAGGCGCACGCCACCAGTCTTGGCTAGCCTTTGTGATTTATTGTAGAGACAAGATCTCACCAAGTTGCCTAGGCTGATCTCGAACCCACGGGCTCAGGCAATCCTCTCGCCTGAGCTTCCCAAAGTGCAGGAATTACAGGCTGAGCCACCGTGCCTGACCTACAGCTGGAGGACAACAGGACCTGAGGGCCAAAAACAGGCATCCCAACTGGCAATCGCCCTTAGCTACAAAACACCAGCTGCCCAACAAAAACTTGGTAAGAACAGACTTGCTAAATTGGATGGTGTCGGTTGCTAGGGGTACAATCTGCAGGGATGGGAGGGAACTTGAAATGTAGTTGCCCCAAAGAGGCCTAGACCTCCAGGACCTTGTCCACTGTGCAGGCCACAGACCCACCGGGGACTGGGTATGCCCTCTTCTAAAGTGGGGGAGAGAGAACAAAAATGGTGGCCACTGAGGAGGCCTGGAAATCTGCTAAAGTGCCCAATACCTCTAGTTTCGTACCATTAGAGCACTGAAATCCAGACTACTTTCTTTTTTTTTGAGTTGGAGTCTCACTCTGTCGCCCAGGCTGGAGGGCAGTGGCATGCTCATGGCCACCCCCGCATCGACCTGCTGGGCTCCGGTGATCCTTCCGCCTCAGCCTTGGAACTACAGGCACGCACTACCACGCCCGGCTAATTTTTGATTTATTGTCGAGACAAGGGCTCGCACGTTGCCCAGGTGGGTCTTGAACCCGCGGACTCAGGCAATCCACTCGCCTCGGCCTCCCAAAGCGCGGGATTACAGGTTGAGCCACCGAACCTGGCCTAGTCTTGTCTTAATCAGAAGTTACTGAAAGGTCAATTCAAGGTATAGCTATAAGAATTTATCTATAAAAAAGTTAAAAGAAGAAAGAAAAAAGGAACTTTGTGCTTTTTAGGGTGGCCTTATTGGATATTTTAAAATCAGAATCCCAAGCTACGGCCTCATTGCTAAATTTCTCTACAAGGCTGTTCAAAGACCAAAACACAGACTCCTTCATTGACAATCTTCCATACACACTGCCGTTACCATCCTTAAAATGACTTTTACCCAAGCCCCTGCCCTGGCTCTCCCAAAACTCCAAAAGAATTTTTTTTCGATATACAACAGAGTGGAGGGAGGAAGAGACAGATTCAGCTAGTCCCCTGCTGTCTTTGTTGTTTACTTTGGCTAATTGAGTAACTTGTACAATGGCCTATAACCCTGTATTATACCATCATACTATTAAAACTTTTATACTTAACAGACACGTAAAGCGTCAGGCTCTCAAGTCAGTCTCTAGGGTAGGAAACAAAAAATGGCTTCAGGGATCGCATGCCCCCCCCTTCTGGACTGCTTCCATCACGGCTCAGCAGGCACCCCTACATCAGATAAATTGTTCTGTTGACAACATCTCTTGCAAAAACCTGAAAACCGTACTGAGCTCTCTTTTGAACGTTGCCTGCACGGACCTCGGTTACTCACAGCGGTTTATAATCAGCTCTAGGGCTCTGACAAATGCTTTTCGGTGCTGAATTGCTAATGACTTTAAAAATCTCCTCCCAGGCACGAGGATTACTAATCCAACATAGGCTTGATGATAGAATGGCCTTTCGGCTTGAAGTATTGCTAATTATTTTCGTTATGTCTTTCAGAGTCAGAATAAAATAAAATGAGGCTATTTCTGTTTGGCCTCACAGATAAGTCAAGTATGTACTCATAAACTAAATTTGGGGTGTCTATCTTTCTCTCTACCTGATTTCTCTAGAATTTGGGAGCTGTTAATTTATGACAGTGTGGTTATTTGCATAAGTTTAATAAGAATCTATTTCCTCTTGTAATAAAATGTAATTGGAAATACTGGTTGCTTTACCAAGGCTTTGCCTAACATACTGTTTCAGAAAAAACTGCTTTGAGGAATTAACACTAAGATATGTAAAGAGCCAATAAAAAAGCCCTTGGAAAGGCTGGCCTGGTCCTTACAGGCTATACAGCAGATCCTTGGTTAACTCAAAGTCTCCTAGAGAAACTAATCTAAAATTCCTTATGAAAGGAGTTTCAACAAAGCCAGTTCAAAAGGGCCTAGATTATTAGGGCAAATACTTATTCTTCTTATACTTCATGCAAATAAGTCTAAAAGTTGTTTTGTGAATAACTGAGTCCTACTATAATTTACCTTTAATAAAAATGAACTAAAGAGAGAGAATTATGTTTCAAAAATATAGCACATCTGTTTTAAATTATCTTGTTCATTGTCATTTTCTTTTTTTAAAAACTTTTATAATAAAGATGTGAGGTATATTTCAGGGTTAGGTATATAAACATTGATCCTGCAGGTGCCCTTGTTGATGAGGTATGCCCCTCCCTCCCCTAGCAGTTTTCCTTAACTGCTAGTCCCACCCCCCTCCCTTGACAGTTTCCCACTTCTGCCAATCGCTTTCTTATTGCATTATAATTGTTCAAGGTCCATTTAAGAGTGAGAACATATGGAACCCTGTTCTTTGTTTCTGTGATAAATCACTGAATATGATCGACTCCAAATCCATCCAAGTGGCTGCAAAGTCCATATATTTGTCCTTCTTTACAGCTGCATAATATTCCATCGTATATAGATATTATTTTCTACAATTAAAACTACAGCCTAACTATAGGTCTCCAAATGAATGCTGTCAAATTTTTTCCTTCAGACTTATTACTCAAGGTCACTGTATTTTCTTGTTGAAGTCATTATCTTAATATTTACCATATTTTTTTTCTTCTGCTCAGACTTATTTTCCTCTGTTTTCCAACATTTACGGTTTCCTCTGTATATGCAAAAAATAGTCCTGACTTTCCTGACTCTTTTCCTTCTTGGGACTCCTCATAACTGTCTATAAATTCCCATCACAAAACCCGAAGGAACTTGGAGACCAGCTGTGGTGACACTCGCCTATGGACTGAGCAGCTTGCAGGTACAACAGTGAAAACTGTTTGAAATCCTATAGTGGGTGCCGACCCCCTTGGGGTAACTGTTTATAAATATTTCTTAGCAGACATCAGAGCCTTAATATGTCCTAACAGCGGCTATCATATTATTAGTTATAATATTATTAATTCTAATAAGATGCACATTTACACGGTGAAGACACTGAAAATACTCTAACAAATCCATTGGCTCCCGTCACCTCTTTCCTTCCTCTTCCTTTAGGGGCATCTCTGTGCCCCAATTCAGCAAGAAGTAGCTTCAGAAGACAGACCACCATCCATCCCCGTTCTGCACACGTATGTTTGTTGCAGCTCTATTCACAATAGCAAAAACATGGAACCAACCGTGTTGCCCATCGAAGCTGGACTAGATAAAAAAAATGTGGTACATATACACGATAGAATATTATGCGGCCATAAAGAAGGACAAATATATGGACTTTGCAGCAACTTGGATGGATTTGGAGTCGACCATACTCAGTGATCTATCACAGAAACAAAGAACAGAGTACCACATGATCTCACTCATAAGTGAAACTTGAACAATTATAATGCTACAAGAAAGCGACTGGTGTCAGTGGGAAACTGCTAGGGGAGGGAGGGGCATACCTCATCAACAAGGGTACCTCTTATACATAACCCTGAATTATACCCCACATCTTTATAATAAATAATAATAATTTTAAAAAGAATATTTCAAAGGCCAGGCCTAATGGCTCAAGCCTGTCATCCCAGCATTTTGGGAGGCTGAGGTGAGTGGATTGCCTGACACTGTGGATTTGAGACCAGCCTGGGCAACTTGGCGAGACCTCGTCTCTACAATAAATCAAAAAATAGGCCGGGTGTCGTAACATGCACCTGTAGTTCCAGTTACTTGGAAGGCTGAGGCGGAAGGATCACCTGAGTCCAGCAGGTGGAGGCCACGGTGGTTGTGAGCATGTCACTGCACTCCAGCCTGGGCGACAGAGTGAAATTCCTACTTAAAAAAAAACAAAAAACGAATATTTCAAAACAACCAGATACAACCAGAGGAGGGAATGAAAGGACAGAGCTCCAAATGGAGTTTCTCTGGTCTCAAGACATTAAGATGAACCTCTCCCAAGAGTTTGTCTTTCTGCTTCCAGCTTCCAGCCCAGCCCTTCCCATCCGCGGGTCTACCTTAGCCTATGTGCTTGTGACCGACCCACCCATCCATCCGTTCATCAGAGATATGAGAAACAGACCCCATCATCATGACGTCAGCTCCTGTGAATAATTGCCTGTTCCCCTCAAAAAACCTTTAAAAGCTTCCAACCTCAAACATTTGCCGTGATGCTTGCCTTTGAGCGTTCGGCCCCTCTCTGTCTATGGTAAGTGGATAATAAACTTTTTCTTCCTCTCTACCTTCTATTCAATTCTTTGCTTTATTCCCGTGACGCCAGCCCACCGACCTTTCATCGAGCAAGTGCTACATTCTGCAGTGGACACCAGCTGGGTGTCCTCAATTCTGACATGATCTACCTGGGGCTAGTGTTGGATCCAGGAGGTAGGGGGCTCAGTCCCACAAGGCTGTCCCCTATTTTCAGTGCAGATAGCAAGCCCCGGGTTGTCTTACCTATGCGGGTCCCACAATCCCCTCTTTGGGTTCAATTAACTTGATAGAACTGCTCCAAGAACTCACGGAAACATCTACGTTTGAAAGCTTATTATTGAAAGGGTTTAGTCTTTTTGCCTCAGTATAACCGTTAGAAAGCGTTCAGACACTCTACCGCAGAACAAGCAGCCTATCCCATCCCATCCCTGCTCAGCAAATCTTCAGATGCAAGACCAGGACAGCCCAACCATTCATGGTTTAGCATAATAATTTCTAGTAAACTTTTAGGTTCCTTGTCAAGGCCAAGATCAAAGGTCACCCTTGGGCTGGCCAAAGTCATAAAAGTAATAATATGACCACCCCACCTTTGGTCAAGGAATTTGTGAGTTGCAAATGTCTGAGTTTGTGAATTGCAAATATCTAACAAGTCTCTTGTAGGAATCACGCCCCCCCTCCCCAGGGTTAACCAAATCAGCCCTCTGTGAACTACGTGACACAGATAAGCCCCACCATGGCAGCAATCATGTGACCAACCCACCCATCTGCTGGCTGTCCGTCACCTGACATCATCGGCACCTGCGCTTATCTGCCCCTTCGTGATGACGTGGAGCAGACCACCACCCAATCGCCTTAATGATCCTCCCCCATCAAGGGGAATGGTTAAAAGGACTCAACCACAAGCAGCCAGCGGCCATTGCCTTGCTAGACTCTGGTGTGGCCGTGTGCTCTTTGAGCTATGGCTGTTGCTTCCATGCTTCCTGGCTTTGGCCCCCTCCCTCACCATGGGGAGGTGAATCTTCTTTCTCCCTTCTCTCTCCCTAATTTACTTTTAAGTAAACTTTTCTTTCTTAACCTCTTTGTGTGTTGCCATTCTTTGCATTTACTCGGATCTCTGGGTCGCCACCAGCTTGCCGCTCTCCGGCGGTGCCACATGCCCCCTCGTCTCTCCACCTCTGCATCCATCTCACCCTCACCCTATCCAGACCCTAACAATTGTAAAGGATGTTACACATGATACCAATGGAGAAATGCACAGGGCAAGAAAGAGGGGAGGGGTGTGGAGTTTTCATGGCCTCCCCGGGGCACTGCCCTCCAGAAACCCCCTACATTCAGCTATCTAGAAGCTCCTAGGATCCAGTCCTTTTTTGAGTCCACTCTGTCACTCAGGCTGGAGTGTAGGGGCACATTCATAGCCACCGCAGCTCGACCTCCTGGGCTCAGGAGATCCTTCCGCCTCAGCCTCCCAAGTAGCCGAAACTACAGATGCTCGCCACCAAACTCGGCTAATTTTTAAAAATTTATTTATGGTAGAGATGAGGTCTCACCAAGTTGCCCAGGCCAGTCTCGAACCCCCGGGCTCAGGCAATCCTCTTGGCTCCATCTTCCAATGTGCTGGGATTGCAGGTGCGCCTTTTGGGTTTGTATGGAAGCTTCATCACATAGGCATAACTGAGTAAATGATTGGCCCTTGATGATCAACTGAACTTTCAGCCTTTCTACCCTCCCCAGAGGTTGGGTGTGAAGCTGAAAGTCCCACCCCTCTGATCCTGCCTTGGTCTTTCCAGTGACCTGTCCCTGTCCTAAAGCTACCTAGGGACTGCCAGCCACCAGTCAAGTCGTTAGCAAACAAAAAGTCACTTGTTGATTTTTAGATCTTTTAGGAATCACCACACTGTTTTCCACAGAGGTGGTACTAGTCTACACTCCTACCAAGAGTGTAGAAGTGTTCCCTTTTCCCCGCATCCTCTCCAGCATCTGTTGTCTTTTGAGTTATCAATGATGGCCAGCCTTACTGGAGTTAGGTGGTATCTCAGTGTGGTCTTGATTTGCATTTATTTTTCTTTTTTCTTTTTTGAGTTAAGAGTCTCACTCTATTGCCCAGGCTGGAGTGCAGTGGCATGCTCCTGGTCACCACAGCCTCGACCTGCTAGACTCAGGTGATCCTTCCGCCTCAGCCTTCCAAGTAGCTGGAACTACTGGCATGCGCCACCATGCCCGGCTAATTTTTTTATTTATTGTAGAGCTGAGGTCTTACCATGTTGCCCAAGCTGGTCTCGAACACACGGACTCAGGCAATCCACTCGTTTCAGCCTCCCAAAGTGCTGGGATTACAGGCTGAGCCACCGAGCCTGGTCTGCATCTCCTTGATGACTAGTGAGGCTGAGCATTTTTTCATGTATCTGTTGGCTGCTCGTATGTCTTCTGTTGAGACGTGTCTGTTCATGTCTTTTGCCCACTTTGTAATAAGGCTGTTTTTTTTTTTCTTCTCGGCACATTTGAGTTCCTTGTAGATCCTGGGTGTTAGGCCTTTGTCAGATACAGAGTTGGCAAATATTTTTTCCCAGTCTGTGGGCTGTCTCTCTGCTCTCTTGATGGTTTCTTTGGCTTTTCAGAAGCTTGTCAGTTTGATAAGGTCCCACTTGTCTATCTTATCTCTTATGGCCTGGGCACTTGGGGTTTTTGATCAGGAATTGGTTGCCAGTTCCAATTTCCATAAGAGTGTCTCCTGCATTTTCTAAGGCTCTTATAGTTTGAGGTTTTATGTTTAGGTCTTTGATCCATTTAGAGTTGACTTTTGTGTATGGTGACAGGTAGGGGTCCTGTTTCAATTTTCTGCATGGGATCAGCCAGTTTTCTCAGCACCATTTGCTGAGTAGGTTCTCCTCTCCCCAGTGGTTGTTGGTGGAGGTTTTAAAAATTGACCTTCCATACCAACCCACAATGCCCCTTCTGGCAATATACCTGGAGGCACTCAAATCACTCTATGAAAAAGAGACCTGCACACGCATGCTTCTTGTGGCCTTGTTCGCAATAGCAAAAACATGGAACCAACTGTGCTGCCCACTGAAAGAGAACTGGGTAAAAAAATGTGGTCCATATACATGATGGACAATCATGCAGCCATAAAGAAGGATAAAATTATGAACTTCGCAGAAACTTGGATGGCCTTAGAGTCTATAATATTGAGTGATCTATCACTGAAAAAAAGAACTGAATACCACATGTTCTCACTCATAAGTGGACCTTGAACAACTATTGTAATACTGTAAGAATGGGATTGGCAATAGTGGGAAACTGCCAGGAGAGGGGTGCAGGACACACCTCATCAACAAGGGTACCTGTATAATGACCATTTGTATACCTGACCCTGAATTGTATTCCACGAAAGGACAGACCAAGAGTAGGAAGCCATTTTTTAAAATCTTGTTCTTAAACCCTGACACAGTGATGAGAACATCGAAGCTATGTCCTGGAGAAATACATACTCTAGGTAAAGATAAACTTTTCCGACTTTGTTGAAAGGACAGACCAAGAGCAGGAAATGCGTTTTTAAAATCTTCTTCCTAAACCTTAATACAATGATGAGAAAGTAGAAACTATGCTTTTGGAGAAAAATGCACACTTTAGGTAAAACTAACTTTGCTGACTTTGTCTTTTCAGAAACAGACCTTCTGGTGCTGGGTATCAGAGGTATCTCAGAGCGGCAATCAAGCTTGCCTAGAGTAAAGGGAATTTACAAGGCCTAAGACATCACGCATTGGGCAAGGATTGAAGAAGTCGCGAAACTTGGAATTACAAAAGTTATGACCACTCAGAGGGGGAGCAGGTGGGGATTCGATCTTCCAGTAAACTGGGAGCTATCTACAGGGAAGTCAAGGATCCCCGAAACTACCCTCTGGGAATGCATGGGAGATAGGAGGAGGTGCACCCTCCATTAGCTCTAAGAAATGTAGTTCGGAAAGGTGCAGGAGCATTGGAATCCTTGTCACACCCTTCTCTAGGGGCTTGATAATGTGGGCAGACATTAGTGGGTCTCTGTGTCACAGGGTCTCCAAGAAATCCACAGGTGGTCGATAAGGAAGCCACAGCAGTCACGTCTACCTGACTGCAACATCTCCAAGGAAAAGGATTTAAGCCAGGAATCAGGGGGCTACAGGCTGCACTCACCCAGAGTGTAGGCCTGCTCTCTGTCTATGGGGGCAAACTTTTCTTTAATAAATCTCTTCTTCTCTCACCTCTTTGAAAGAAGTTTGGCACCAGTAATGACTTCACACCCAGCCAGGACCAAGAGATTTATTAAAGTGGCGGTTACAAGGGAAAAGGGAAAGGGTCTGTGGAGAGAGAGAGAGAGGACGTGGGAGAGAGGCGGGGAGAGAGCTGCAGAGAGGGAGAGAGCGGCAGAGAGAGAGAGAAAGAGAGACCGAGAGAGGGAGATGCGGGGAGAGGGCTGTATTTATCAGCCTGACAGGGACCGGAAGGGGCCATGCTATGTTCCTATTGGAGGAGCTGCATGGGGAGCAGGGTGGGGCCAACGCCGTGTTACAGTCCTATTGGACGCATAACAAAGCTGGTTACGGATTGGAGGCTTGCAGGTTTGAAATTCGCGTGCAGGAAGGTTTGAAATTCGTACGCATGGGGAATTGTGCTCACAGAAACCGGGACCTAGGGCCTTTGTTGTCTGGTGTGTTGGCACCATTTCGGGAGCCGCCCCTCTGATCGCTTCCTGCACCCTTCATTCCCACTTTTTCTTTTTTTTTATGGGGATCCCGGGCAAGTTTCAGGCTTCCGTGTCTGGGGAACTCACCTATCCAACGGTCGCTGGTGGATGCAGGTCACACGTTCAAAACGGTGGCAAAGGTCCAGGAGGGCTGGAGTGGCCACTGGCACCCGGGTCGGGGGTCCCGCCTACGGGGATAGACCCACACAAGGGCGGGAGAGCACCTGATCCGAGTCACAGTACCAATGAAAGAAGTTCGGAGCCAGTAATGACTCCACACCAGGCCAGGACCAAGAGATTTATTAAAGTGGCGGTTACAAGGGAAAAGGGAAAGGGTCTGTGGAGAGAGAGAGAGGACGTGGGAGAGAGGCGGGGAGAGAGCTGCAGAGAGGGAGAGAGCGACAGAGAGAGAGAGAGAGAGAGAGAGAGAGAGAGAGAGAGAGAGAGAGAGAGAGAGAGAGAGAGAGAGAGAGAGAGAGACCGAGAGAGAGAGTTGCGGGGAGAGGGCTGTATTTATCAGCATGACAGGGGCCGGAAGGGGTCGTGCTATGCTCCTATTGGAGGAGCTGCATGGGAGCAGGGTGGGGCCAACGCCGTGTTACGGTCCTATTGGACGCATAACAAAGCTGGGTACTGATTGGAGGCTTGTAGGTTTGAAATTTGCGAGCGGGAAGGTTTGAAATTCACGGCGCGGGGAATCGTGCTCACAGAAGGCGGGACCGAGGGCCTTTGTTGTCTGGTGTGTCGGTGCCATTTTGGGAGCCGCCCCTCTGGCCGCTTCCTGCACCCTTCACTCTTTGTGTGTTGCAATTCTTTGCATTACTCGGATCTCTGGGTTGCCAGCACACACCTCCAGCTTGCAGGATCTTGTGATGCTGCACCTCCCTGAGCCTCCCCTCTCCCTCTCCATCCATCTACCCTCATCCTCTCCGTGCCCTAACACTTGCCTTTACAGAAACACAGACTCCTTAAGCATGACTGGTACCGGCCCATTATAATTTCTCTTTTTTAGAAACCCAGACTTCTCAAGCATGACCAGTATCAACCCATTGTTTACTCAGTGCCTGGTGACTGGGACCCCCCTCGGGGTCTCCAATACATCCACAAGTGGTCAGCAAGGAAGTCACGGCAGTCACGTCTACCTGATTGTAACATCTCCAGGGGAAAGGATTTAGGCCAGGGCTTGGGGGTGCTACACTCATCTAGAGTGTAGGCCCACTTCCTGTCCATGGGAAGTGAGTCTTTCTTAAATAAATCTTTTCTTCTTTCACCTCTTTGTGTGTTGCAATTCTTTGCATTACTGTCATCTCTGGTTACCAGCACACACCCCCAGCTTGCCAGCTCCAGCGGTCTCTCCCCCCTCCATCCACCCACCCTCTCTCACCCTATCCATGCCGTAACACCCCACATTAGAAAAAAAAGACAGCCGGGCTCAGTGCCTCAGCCTGTAATCCCACACCTTTGGGAGGCTGAGGTGAGTGGATTGCCTGAGCCCGCGGATTCGCAAACCGCCTGGGCAATTTGGTGAGACCTCATCTCTACAGTAAATCAAAAATTTAGCCGGGCGTGGTAGTGCGCGCCTGTAATTCCAGCTACTTGAAAGGCTGAGGCGGAAGGATCGCCGGAGCCCAGCAGGTCAAGGCTGCAGTGGCTGGGAGCGGCCACTGCACTCCAGTCTGGGCGACAGAATGAGACCCCAATTCAAAAAAAAAAAAAAAACCAAAAAAAAGACACTTGTCATTTTGGAGATTCCAAGTGAGGACTAAACTCTGACCTTTTTTCCTCTTGCCCAAATTCCTCTCTGAGGGACCTGGAGAATCTTATTCTATAATCCATGAGGTCTCATCAAAGGGGTTTCTATCAACCCTATATAATGTGGGTTACTTTCCAAACTGACTCTGGTATCACATGACAGATAGCAGACCCTGAAGGAAATCAAAACATTTTACTCCCAAATAAGTTTCCTTGACATATTTTGAAATGGTTGCCCTGGGGCCAGCAGATTGAAATGGCCCTGCAAACCCCACTTTTGTGGGGAAAACTTGCATATGTAGAGAATCTCCATTGATTTAACCAGGTCTTTCCTCTTCTAGGCTTTTCCCCATCCAGGAGAGATTAACCGGGAGTCTGACACCTTTAAAGTCTGACGAGAAATTCACCATCTGTTCTCTCTGAGGGCCTGACACCTGTGAGGCTTCATCTACAAAATAAGAACCTTGGTCTCTGTAATCCCCTTTTCTTTTTTTTTTTTTTTTTTTGAGTTGGAGTCTCACTCTGTCACCCAGGCTGGAGTGCAGTGGCCGCTCCTGGCCACCGCAGCCTCAACCTGCTGGCCTCCGGCGATCCTTCCGCCTCAGCCTTCCAAGTAGCTGGAATTATAGGTGCGCACTACCACACCCAGCTAATTTTTGACTTATTGTAGAGATGAGGTCTTGCCAAGTTATCTGGGCTGGTCTTGAACCCCCAGGCTCAAGCAGTCCACTCACCTCGGCCTCTCAAGGTGCTGGGAGGACAGACTGAGCCACCGAGCCTGGCCAATCCCCTTTTCTTAAGTCAGGCATTCCTGTCTCCTGATTTCAAGTCTTTAGACAATAGCTTAAGTCTCTCAACTTAAAGGGATTAAAGAATCCCTAAAACCCACCTATGGCTTGTAAGTCAAGCCCCCCACTTCACTTCAAGATGTCCTGTCTTTGCAGGCTGAGACCATGTATACTTTCCTCAAATTGATTTATGATTTTACATGGACTTTCTACTTCTCTGAAATGTATAAAACTATATTGTAACCCAACTGCCTTGGGCACACTGTCATAGAACCGCTTGAGATTGTGTAATCTGTGCCATGGTCACTCATATTGGCTCAGAATAAACCTCCTTAAGTGTATTTTGGCAGAATTTGGATTTTTCCATCCTCACAAAGATTTTTAGGGGTGAAAGGACAGAGCCCCGAATGGAATTTCTCCAGTCTCCTTGAGCTCATACATGGCAATAATCCTTTCCCAATAATCCTTTCCTAGCACCCTGGGTGAGTTGTAAAACGTTGAGATGAACATCTCTTAAGGAATTTGGCATTCAGCGATTGGACCTGCTCTTCTCATCTATGTGGCTGACCTGCCCAGCCCATCCATCCGGTCATCAGAGAGCTGAGAGATAGACCCCATCACCATGGCAACGGTCATGTGACTTCACCCACCCCTCTGCCTGGCATCCATCACCTTGGCGTCAGTACCTGTGCTTACCTTTCTCTTCTTTTTTTTTGGAGTTGGAGTCTCGCTCTGTCGCCCAGGCTGGAGTGCAGTGGCACGCTCCCAGCCACCGCAGCCTCGACCTGTTGGGCTCTGGTGATCCTTCCGCTCAGCCTTCCGAGTAGCTGGAACTACAGGCAGGTGCCACCAGGCCTGGCTAATTTTTTGATTGGCTGTGGAGATGAGGTCTTGCCAAGTTGCCTAGGCTGGTCTCCAACCCCTGGGCTCAGGCAATTCTCTCACCTCGGCCTCCCAAAGCACTGGGATTGCAGGTGTGAGCCATTGTGCCCAGCCTTCTTGCTTCTTCTTGATGACATCAAACAGACTACCACCCAATCACCTCAATGACTTTCCCCCATCAACTGAAAGGTTTAAAAAGCATTCAGTCTCAAACAGCCGCCATCATGCTTTTGTTGAGCTCTGGCCTGGCCATGATGCTCTTTGAGTTCTGGTCAGGCCATGTCTTTCCCTAAACTTTGGCCCTGTCTAATCTTGGGGAGGTGAATCTTCTCTCTAATCTACTTTCTAAATAAACTATATTTTTAACTCTAATTTTTGTGCAATTCTTTGCATCTTACTCACGACACTGGCTCACTGACCTAACATGGAGTCTGTAAACAAAAAATAAAATCCTAACCTCCCCGACCAACTGAATGGACACCCTCCAGGCCAAGAGAAACCTGACAACCTGAATTCTGTCCGTGAGGGAAAGGGAGATTGGATACACACTTCATTATGCCACTTTCTTTAGGAGTTGAGTCACAACTGACTAACCTTAACATTAAAACAGAGATGGTAGGACTACACAACAGACTCTTCAGTGATAAGATGCCAAATTCCAACCTCACTCCGATGTCACACGAGAGCAGATCCTGAAGAAATAGAAATATTTTGCCCCCCAGTGTATTTCTTTGACACATTTTGGAATAGCCCTACAAAGTCATTTCCTTTATTTTTCTTTTATTTCATGGTAAAGATGTGGGGTGCAAGTCAGGATTAGGATAAGCAGTTTATGTGCAGCTGACATTTGGGCCTCCCACTGGTCCTCAATTCCCCTGGGTGAGGGTCAGGTACCTTTAGTGAGTTTTTGTGCCCCTCTCATCCCCTGGCAGTATCCCGCTACTGCTGGTCCCTCTCTTGTGGTATTGTGATAAATGTTCAGGACCCACTTATAAGAAAATGTGGTACATATACACGATGGAGTACTATGCAGCCATAAAGAAGGATGAAATTATGGACTTCACGGCAATGTGGATGGATTTGGAGTCCATCATACGGAGATATCTATCTGCAATACCTATAATGGCCTGTAACAGCTTGCTTGACATAAGTAACTCCATTTTGTAATGAATCTTCCGTCTTAACCCGGAAATGACCCCCTTATGTAACCTTCCCGTAATCACACCGCACACCCACATTCCTCTTCCCCTCGGGGCTTGGAAACTCCCTAGTTGCAAATTCTGTGTCTAATCTAACGGCCCAAAGTTTTGCCAAGAAAATGTCAATCAAATTGTACAGCTGATGTAATTTTGGCCTTTATATGCCCTCTACTCACTCAGCTCGGGGCCAAGAGTTCTTTGGACACAAGTTCGCTCTCGGTTGCAGGCTTCAGTAAAGGACTCACAATTCAACCCTCTCTACCTGTTGGCGTCTCCTTTCTTGCTGTCTGGCTATAATAATACTCAGTGATCTATCACGGAAACAAGAACTGAATACCACGTCTTCTCACTTATCAGTGGGTCCTGGATATTGATCACAAAGTCATTTCTTGTGGGGGAAACTTGTAGCAGCAGAGATTCTCCTTCCATTCTCTCTTTCTTAGATCCCAAAGAGATTTAACTGAGGGTCTGGTACTTTTTTTTTTTTTTTTTTGGAATAAGTGTTCTTGCTCTGTCACCCAGGCTGGAGTGCATGCAGTTCGTGGTTCATGGCTCACCGCAGCCTCAATTTCCTGGACTCAGGTGATCCTACCACCTCAGCCTCCCAAATAACTGGGACTACAGGTACATGCTAATATGTTTGGCTAATTTTTTTTTTGAGTCAGAGTCTCACTCTGTCGCCCAGACTGGAGTGCAGTGGCATGCTCCCAGCCACGAAGCCTCAACCTGCTGGGCTCCGGCGATCTTTCCGCCTCAGCCTTCCAAGTAGCCACACACTACCATGCCTGGATAATTTTTGATTTATTGTAGAGTTGAGGTCTCACCAAGTTGCCCGGGTGGGTCTTGAACCCACAGGCTCAGGCAATCCACTTACCTTGGCCTCCCAAAGTGCTGGGATTACAGGCATGACCCAGGGTACCTGGTAAGACCCACTGTCTTAAAAAAAACACAAAAACCCAGAAGCCTCTGGGCATCCTCTGCCCACCCCTTCCTCCTTCCTGAGGGATTCGTGTTCTCCCATTGGTGGGATCCATTCAGGGCAGATTGCACCCAATGCATTTACCACCCATGCATGTCCTTGTAAACAGGGGATGATGTTGTCTTGTACGATTTTGAACTTTACAGAAATGTTGTTATTGGATACATTGAACAACCTGCCTTTTCCACTCGGTTTTATGTTTCTGAGATTTACCCAAGTTCACGTGCAGCTTTAGTTCATTCATTTTACCTGGCTGTGTAATATTCCATGCTTTGAACCCCTTATATTATACTTATCCATTTCTTGTTTGTTTGTTTGAGACAGGGTCTCACTCTGTCATCCAAGTCTGAATGCCGTGACTCCATCACGACTCACTGCAACCTGACCTTCAGGGCTTAGGTGAGCCTCCCTTCTCAACCCCCCACCCCCCGACTACAGGCCCACCACTGCGTCTGGCTAATTTTTTTATTTTTTGTAGAAAAGGGGAGGGGGTCAACCCCCACGGGTCTCCTCTCATTATGGGAGCTTTTCTGTCCTCTCATTCAATTCCTACTTTCTGAAAAAAAAAAGTCTTGCTATGCTGCCCAGGTGGGTCTTGAACTTCTGGGCACAAGCAATCCTCCGGCCTTGGCCTCCCAAAGTGCTGGGATTACAGGTGTGAGCCACCGTGCCTGGCCCACCCATTCTTTGAGGGATGGACATTCAGATGTTTCCAATTTTTTTTCCTTAAAATGTGAACTTTTGCATGGGAGGGGGTGGGGGCGTCTCTAGGGGACAGACCCAGGCAGGGTGTGACTAAACTGTCCTCCAAACCGAGCTAGCATCTGGGACCCTGGTCAGCTGATGAGGGGATTCCTGAGGAGAGGAGGAAGAGCTCTCACCCCTGGGTAATGCCACACCCGAGACATCCCCTGGCTCGGCTGTTTTCTGCGGTTGATTTTGGCGTTTGGGGGAGGGTGATTTCCTGAAACTTCTTGTGGCCATAGATGAAATGGCTTGGCCAGGATGTTTCTGGAAGGGAACCACTTCTTTCTGGTGCAGGGAGCACAAGGGGGTACATTAGTTTGCAGAGGGCTTCTGGCTGACTATCGGATTGTTCTTGCTTTTTTTCTTTTTCTTCTTTTCTTTTTCTTTTTTGACTTGGAGTCTCACTGTTGCCCAGGCTGGAGTGCAGTGGCACGCTCAACAGCTACCACAGCCACGACCCACTGGGCCCAGGTGATCCTTCCGCCTCAGTCTTCCAAGCAGCTGGAACTACAGGCATGCACCACCATGCCCAGGTAATTTTTTGATTTATTGTAGAGACAAGGTCTTGCCAAGTTGCCCAGGCTGGTCTTGGGCCCCTGGTTTCAGACAATCCACTCGCCTTGGCCTCCCAAAGTGCTGGGATTTCAGGCTTGAGCCACTGCATTCTGCCTTTTTTTTTTTTTGAGGCAGAGTCTTGCAGTGGCGCTATCATAGCTCACTGCTGTCTCAAACTCCTGGGTTCAAGCAATACTCCTACCTTAGCCCCTCAAGTCACTGGGACTACAGGTTACAGGTGTGTGCCACCATGCCCGGATCATTAAAAAAAAATTTATTTTTGAGAGATGGAGGTCTCACAATGTTGCCCAGCCTGATCTCTGACTCTGGCCTCAAGTGGTTCTCCAACCTCCCAAGGTGCTGGGATTACAGGTGTGAGCCACCATGTCTGGTTAAACTGATTCTGCTTTCCAGAGACTTCTAAGGGCCCCCAGGAGGTCCCCTGGCTCTTAGTGGATGTGTATGCTGCCCCCCCCGACCCAGGAACTGAGACCCAGCTGAGAGGCACTCAGGCCTCCCTCTGACCCGGAGCTGTGGCGTCTTGCTGATGCCAGGAGAGAACTGCTCCGTCAACTTCTGGCAGCCAGCACGACATATTTGTAGGCGTCAAACAAATAAACAAAAATATTTGCTTAATAATGTGTTTTTGGTGAAGTGTTTTTGTGCTAGTGTGCTCCAACAATGCAAAGTGCTTTGGCAAAGAGAAGGCAAATTTCTTTGAAATTAGGATATTCAAAGTAAGTACTCAACTCAGGCCCTTTGATATTGCTTTAAGAAAGCTGTTTTGCCTATAAAATCATGTCTCTGCTGTGCGCGCTGTGTGGCTGACATTTATTCCAATTTTCAGAGAGAAGCTCCATCCACTTTGCCTGCTGTAATTCAAAATAGGAATCTTTAAGTCCTCGGAAAATTGTTTTGGTAATATTCTAGAGTGAAAACACTTGCAGATGTGTATGTTTTAGAACGAGCGTACATTTTAAATTCAGGACTGAAGTCCTCTTTTATGTATGTGTCTCTACTGTACATCACCCCGTGTTTTATTCTCTATTCTTTGAGCGTGTTTCAATTGCCCTGTTCCTGTGAGATCAGAACTGCCAGGTGGGGGGTGGGAAGGGGCAGGGAGTCTGCTCTGTGCTTTGAGTGTCGGCCCGTGGAGTTGGTGCCCCCCCCAGGCCTTGCCAGTCTGTGGGCACAAATCATCACTCGGGGATGCCTGGGGTGGTTCTGGCCCTGTCCTCGTTGGAGGCTCAGCCCCCTGCAAGTTCCACTCGATTTCCCCCAGATACTCATGGTCGTCCCAGCTGTGCTCAGGCCCAAGCTGCCAGCAGATATCTGCTTGGTATCACCCCACTGATGCTTGGCACACCAGTGCCTGCCTCTGCTGGACGAGGTCCCTTCCCTTGGCCCAACCCCTGATCTGCCCTCTGAGTGTTCCCGGTGGTTGGTTGGGGGAAGGCCTGTCTCCAAGTTTTGCTGAAGGGATTGGCCTTGCCACTGAGTCCTCTGGGCCTGGTTTTCTTTTTTGGGGGGCGGGGTTGAGTCTTACTCCATCGCCCAGGCTGAAGGGCATTGGCATGCTCAGTCACTGCAACATCAACCTGCTGGGCTCTGGCAATTGTTCTGCCTCAGCCTTCCAAGTAGCTGGAACTACAGGCGTGTGCTACCATGCCCGGCTAATTATTTTGATTTTTATTGTAGAGATGAGGTCTTGCCAAGCTGCCCGGGCGGGCCGCGGACCCGTGGACTCAGGCCCTCCACTCTCCTTGGCCTCCCAAAGTGCTGGGATGACAGACTGAGCCACCGAGCCCAGCCTGGGCCTGGGTTTTGAGAACAGTTACTGTATTTCAGGTTTCACTCATGGCTCCTCTAGGACTTAGACGTGTCCAGGTTGGGCAGGGGACCGGCTGAGTGCATTGGCTGGTTAACATCTTGGGCCCCTCCTTCCCGCTGCACACTGCACTCACTACGGATCAGCCTTTGCTGTCTGTTCTTACCCCCTTGCTCCCCCCACCCTAAGTTCCTCCAAGAAGCAGACTTCTGGGGCCACCCCGTGACTTACCTGACATGTGCCAGCCCAGCTGGAGCTCATACTGTACTTGGAATGCAGGAATGCTTTCCTCTCAGCCAGAAAGGCCACATTATCTGCTTTCCTAACGTTGAGCATCTCAGGCCCTTCCACGGGGTGTTTTTCTGATGCCACAGAGTGTGGGTTGCAGATAAGCACAGAAGGAGTGGGGGTGAGGGGTCAGGGACACCTTCAAAGGCTAGGAGAAGGTGGGATCAGGAGAGCAGAAGTCTTCAGACTTCTTCCAGCCTTAGCTTCCACCCAGGGAATGAGCAGGTTGTACTAACTGACTTTTTTTTTTTTAGTTGGAGTCTCACTCTTGCCACCCAGGCTGGAGTGCAGTGGCATGCTCACAGCCATCCCAGAGTCGACCTGCTGGGCTCAGGTGATCCTTCCACCTCAGCCTTCCAAGTAGCCGGAACTCTGGGCTCACTTTACCTCTCCTGGCTAATTTTTCTATTTATTGTAGAGATGAGGTCTTGCGAAGTTGCCCAGGCTGGTATTGACCCCGTGGGCTCAGGCAATCCTCTCACCTTGGTCTCCCAAAGTGCTGGGATTACAGACTTGAGCCACACTAGTTGACTTCTAAGGACACTTTAATCTCTTTATTAGGAGATAGAATTAAATTTTATTTATTAATAATATTATTTTTTATTTTTTTGAGTTGGAGTCTCACTCTGTTGCCCAGACTGGAGTGCAGTGGCCACTCCCGGCCACCGCAGCCTTGACCTGCTGGGCTCTGGCGATCCTTCCACCTCAGCCTTCCAAGTAGCTGGAACTACAGGTGTGCGCTACCACGACCAGCTATTGTAGAGATGAGATCTCACCAAGTCGCCCAGGTGGGTCTTGAACCCACAGGCTCAGGCAATCCACTCACTTCAGCCTCCCAAAGGCGCAAGATTACAGGCTGAGCCACCGAGCCCAGCTATACTATTATTTTTTAAAATAGCAGTTAATAGATGGATTGTACAAACATATGAGAAATCTCTCTTTCAGTGACCCTGTTTAGAATGTTAATTCAATTTCAGCCTATCTTCTTTGCGCATACGAGCATTATGGCTATGAATTTCCCTGCAAGTGTTGCTTTGGTTGCATCCCATAAGTTTTGATAGATATTATTTTCACCATGATTTAGTTCTATGCATTTTAACATTTCCATTATGATTTCTTTTTCTTTTTCTTTTTTTTGGGGGTTGGAGTCTCACTGTGTCACCCCGACTGGAGTGTGGTGGCACATTCACGGCCACCGCAGCCTCGACCTGCTGCGCTCTGGAGATCCTCCCACCTCAACTTTCCGAGTACCCAGAACCATTATGATTTCTTAATTGACTCATGAATTATTTAGAGGCATAGAGTTATTATTATTATTTTGGTGAGGGGGTAGATTATACATCCAAAAGTTTCAAGATTCAAAAAACTTAAATAACCTACAGGGAAAACTATTCCTCCCAGCCCTGTCTCCCAGCCAGCCACCCTATAGGCAACTAATATTATTCATCAACGGAGTGTTTCTCCAGATAAGTTTATACACATAAAGTAAAATGTGTGTATGAGTTTAGAAATATATAGTATGGTGTATACAAATATGCTTATATTCCTTTCCCCTTATAGGCAAATCCTATTCCTTTAGTTCTGAAATGTGTTTTTAGCTTGTCCTTAATAATATATCTTGGAGATCATTCCACATCAGTATATAAAGAGCTTCATTTTTTTTCGAGTTGTAGTCTCAATCCGTTACTCAGGCTGGAGTGCAGTGGCATGCACACTCACGGCCACCCCAGCATCAACCTGCTGGGCTCCGGCGATCTTTCTGCCTCAGCCTTCCAAGAAATTGGAACTACAGGCGTGTGCTAACACACCTGGCTAATTTTTTGATATATTGTAGAGACAAGATCTCACCAAGTTGCCCAGGCTGGTCGCAAACCCATGGACTCAGGCAATTCTCTCGCCTCGGCCCCCCAAAGTGCTGGGATTGTAGGCTTGAGCCACTGCGTCCAGCCTCCATTTGTTTTTACAACTGCATAGTTGAACCATTGAATGAGTGAACAAAAATCGAAATACCCAGTTCTCTAGTGATGTGTATTTATGTTGTTTATAGTTTTAAAAAAGCTATAAAGAACATTGCCACAAAAAGCTTCCTTTTACCCATAATTTCATAGGTGGATGAGCATACTGGGGCAAAGTTTATGTGCATTTGAAATTGGACAGCTATCGCCAGGCTATGCCGATTTCTATGGTCAGCGGCATAGTATGAGAAGTCCTATTTACCTCTGAGCTTTTCCAGCAGGGCATTCTGCCAAAATTTTGGCTCTTTGTTGGTTGATTAGTAAATAATGGGATGATTTTTAGCTTTATTGGTATTTTGTTATACCAAGATTGAGCATCTTTTCGTTATATTAAGGTAATTTATACAGATCTTGGTTTCTCTCTCTCCTCTCTTTCTTTTCTTCCTTCTTCTTTTTTCTTTTTTTTTTTTTTTTTGAGCTAGAGTCTCACTCTGTCGCCCAGACTGGAGTGCAGTGGCCGCTCCCGCCCACCACAGCTTCGACCTGCTGGGCTCCGGCGATCCTTCCGCCTCAGCCTTCTGAGTAAGCTGGAATTACAGGTGTGCGCTACCACACCCGGCTAATTTTTTGATTTATTGTAGAGATGAGGTCTCGCTGCCCAGGCGGGTCTCGAACCCATGGGCTCAGGCAATCCACTCACCTCAGCCTCCCAAAGTGCAGGATTACAGGCTGAGCCACTGAGCCCGGCTGTCTTTTTTTCTTTCTTTCTTCCTTTCTTTTTATTTTTGAATCAGCATCTTATTCTGTGCCCAGGCTGGAGTGCAGTGGCATGATCATAGCTCACTGCAGCCTTCACCTTCTGGGCTCAGGTGATTCTTCTACCTCAGCCTCTTGAGTAGCTGGGACTACAGACGCATGCCACCATGTCCAGTTAAATTTTTTTTAATTGTTTTTGTAAAGACAAAGTCTTGCTATGTTGCCCAGGCTGGTCTCGAACTCCTGGGCTCACGAAATCCGCCTGCCTCAGCCTCCCAAAGTGCTGAGGTTACAGGCATGAGCCGCCACAGCCAGCAGTTTCTTTCTCTCTTTTTCTAATTTTAATTTTTTTTAAGAGCTAGAGTCTTGCTCTGTCACCCGGGCTGGAGTACAGGACACCACCACAGCTCGCTGCAGCCTTGAACTTAAGTGATCCTCCCACCTCAGCCTCCGAGTCGCCGGGCCTGCCCAGCATCACACCTCTTTTTGCCACAAAGGGAGTCTCTCTGTCCAGGGCTGTGTCATTTGAGATCCCAAGATGGCAAATCAGACACCCCGTAAGCCCCGTAAGATGGGAGTGCCAGCCAAAGCACTACTTGTCCAGAAAGGCAAATTCATACCGGGAATGGGTGTCAGTTTCCACTGGGACGGATCACTGCACCCTCCAGTGTAGAAGGGATTCGATGTAACCAAGCTGTTGCCGTGAAGCCAGTTGGTCTCCTCCAGGGACAAGACTGTCACGAGGGCTTAGGGTTCATCCCTGCCGCTGAGCACACAGGTGTGTAGTGGTCCCGGGATCTGCCTTCACGGGCTGGACCCCATGCCATTGGACCTGGCACGGGCGGGCATGGCTTCCTGTCTCACTGCCATGACTACATACGCTCGTTGTGCGCGCACAGAGGTGACGGTGGGCAGAGGCCGGCTGACCTCTGCTGGCCAAGTCACCGTCCCTGCCTGACTGTTCATTATTTCATCTGCATTGATTATTTCAGGGGGCAAGAGGGGAAATTGACATGAGACGATGAATGCAGCCACTCCCATATATTCATTCCCGTGACCCTTTCTCTGACCATTTGGTTGCTGGGGATCTCACTCTGTCTCTCAGGCTGGAGTACAGTGGTGTGATCACAGCTCACGGCAGCCTCAAACTCCTGGGCTCAAGCGATCTTCCAGCCTCAGCCTCCCAAGGAGCTGGGGTTACAGACACGTGCCACCACACCTGGCTAGTTTTTTTTTTTCTGTAGAAAGGAGGTCTCACTATGTGGCCCAGGCTGGCCTCGAATTCCTGGGCTCAAGCAGTCCTCCTGCCTCAGCCTTCCAAAGTGTTGGAATACAGGTGTGAACCACCACACCTGGCTCTTCAATCATTTCCAGCAATTTTTAAAATGATCTCTCAGTCTTGTTCCTTCCAGGTTCCTGAGCAACCAGCCTTATCATGTCTGTCCTCTGCCTAAGGCTCTGTTGGCTGGAGTGGACAGCCTCAGCCCCGTCCGAGTGGGGTGAACGAGGCAACATCCATGTATTCACCCCAGTACATCAAGCCAACCCTTCCACGAGCGAGGCCAGGGTCTTCCATCTTCTGTTAGCCTGTTGAGGTGTGAGCTGAGAGAGGCAGGGCACCAGAGATGGGGGATAGGCGGTCTGGGCCATCTGTTTGGGTAATCTGTTTGTGACATTCGGGCATGTTCCCGAATGTTCCAATTTCGTCATTCAGTAGACTGTTGTCTGGCCATGTCCAACTCAAGGTGGCAACTCCATCACAGGGTCACTGATGCCCTGTGTCGGCACGAGTCTACCCATGAAATGTTTTTCAAATGGTGGAAAAACACTGGGGGTCCCCGTCTAAGTTTTCCAGATACTTCACACAGCATCCTTATCCGCCACGGATGACTCTAGCACCACAGGATCTGCAGGTGATATGGCTGAGTGACTTCATCTGGGATGTGAACCTTCTAGAAAAAGAGAGCCCTTTCTCCTCTTAGACTCAACAAAAATTGGCACGTTCCAAGTAATCTGATAAGACAATGTGCTCACTCCCATACCTTCATTCCCATGACTCCCTCTCTGGTCATTTTTTAATGCTCTTTCTATCTTGTTCTTTCCAGGTTCTTGGGCAACCAGCTCTATCATTGACCACCACCTAGAATTCTTCCATGGGATTGAGTTCCAGTTGCCCTCCCACATGAAACTTACTTGGTAAAATGCATTCACCTATCAGTTTTCTTTTCTCTCCTGTTTTAAATTTTTACAGTGCACTGTCTACCTTCCATTTCTCCAATTCTCTCTTCAGCTGTGTTTAGTATGTTCTTCAGTGTATACATTGAGTCTTTACTGTTGATAGGTTCTGATGGCATGGTTCCCAAAGTCCAAAGGAGCTTACCAAGTGCTGTTTCTTTTCCTTAGTGGTAGAAGATGCAGGATAAAATAAGTCACCCTTTACTTTGGAGGGAATATCTCAGAATGAACTACACCACCAGATCTTTACTGAGGTAGCAGATTCCTGAATGTTTGTAGGGTTTATCTCTCACCCTCTGTCATGCATGGCGTCTTATAAGGGCACGTAGGGTATTTTCCACTTCCTGCTTACCATGTCTGCTATAAATGAGATCCTCAATGTAGTCTGCCACTGTGATATCCTATAGTTCATCTAGATGATTAAGGTTCCTGTAAAATGTGCCCTGTTGTCTATATTAGGCAAATGCAAATCACTTCTGAAACAGTTTCCTCATGGGACTTGAAAGGGGACACTCACCAGATCAATAGTTTTACACCAAATTCCAGAGACTGAGTTGATTTGTTCTACTAAAGAGATAATGTGTAGCAAATTAGCAGTGCTTGGACTCCCATTTGGTTAGGTTTACAAGAGTCCATCATCATCTTCCATAACTCAGATGGTTTTTGCAAGGGCCTTACTGGTGAGTTAAACAGGGACTTAATGGGGACCACCCTCCTTGCGTCCTTTAAGTGACGAAGGGTGACACGAATCTCTGACATTATACTCTGACTTAGTATCACCCCAGATTTTCCATCTTGTAAGTGTATCCATCCTAAATGTGCACTCAAGGACTGAGGCAAAGGCCACGGGACAGTTCTCCAGACTCATGGGCTTCCTGTAAAACAGACTTGGGTCAGAGTTTCATTTCTCACTTGGCTTCCATAGATCCCACTCTGATGGGGGGTCATGATGGCATCTTGTATCCTCAATATCAGTGCCAGTTCTGTTCCTGAATCCAACAGTCCTTGAGAGAAAGATTCCTCTTCCCTACTGTAAGAGTTATACTGATAAATGACCACAGAAGAAGGATTGGGAGACTCTCGTTGCATAGACTTCCAGGGTCCTTCCTCAAGGAGACCTTTCTTCCCTCCAGTCTCTGGATCTGGGAACTGGCTTGGCTCTCGAAGTTGGGGGAGAGATCACGATTTCCCATCAAGTTGGCTGACCGCAGCCCTCTGCTCACAGACTCGTATCCTCTTTGGTTGCATAAGTCAATACTCCCACTGACTGCCCATCTGCCTTGCTTCTAGAAAGAAAGACGACAGCCTATTATTCATCACCGCCGATCCCTGTGGCTCTGGCTACCTTTCCAGTCTCGCTGCCTGTGTGATGACGGCATCACCTCTTGCTTCTGGCGGTCCCGTGTGCTGCATGGTCTCTGCTGTTTTGAAATCCACTCCTCCCCAAGGACACCAAGGAGACCAGTTCCAGAGCAGCGTCTCCTGTCCTCAACTCTGACATGGCCACAACTGAGCTCATTAATGCTGGAGCTTCCTTTGCTGATAAATTTCTCCCTCCCTTCTTCCCTCTCTCCCTCCCTCTCTTCCTTCTTTTCTTTTTTGAGTCAGGGTCTCCTTCTGTCACCCAGGCTGGCGTGCCATGACATGATCATGGCTTACCGCAGTCTTGACCTCCTGAGCTCAGGCAGCCCTCCCACCTCAGCCTCCCAAGAAGCTGGGACTACAGATACACATCACCACGCCTGACTAATTTCTTTTATTTTTTGCAGAGACAAGGTCTTGCTATGTTGCCCAGCCTGGCCTCGAGCCCCCGGGCTCAAGCAATCCTCCTGCCTCAGCCTCCCAAAGTGCTGGGGTCATTGGCGTGAGCCACTAAACCTGGTCTGCGGGTGCATTTCTCACAACCTTTGTGAGCAGAGTCTTCTGGGAAGTCCTGGGCACACAGCAAGAGAGTGGTTTCTTTAGTCTTCGGTCATTACTTCATTCTAACATGTGACCCTTCTGAGCGGGTTGGCCCCTCCTTATTAATCGGCCACGGAAATTCCAGCGTCTTCTTATTTGCCAAGATGGCGGCCCAGCAGAGCATCAAGGGCAACTCAGGGTGTCCTTGTGGTGACGTGGAATTCTGAGTCATGAGGTGGTGGTCCTTAATCAGTATACCCCACTACCCAGCCTGATTCTACACTCCTTGCCTGGCCCAGCAAGCCAGGCACCCCCGGGCATGGGCTCCGTTCTGGGCATGGCCATGACCCGCCCAGCTGGCCATGCTGAGACTTGACCATGCCACATGGTCTCTTTGCTGCAGGTGGGTTTTTCTAGCCTGCCTTTCATGGAGAAGGCAGCCTCTCAAGGGTCCCAGGCTTGCATAGGGGAAGGGAACTTGGTTCCAACCCCCAATGGGGGTGCTCCAGCCTTGTTTTCTATCCCCTGTGTGGCTCTTTTTTTTTTGAGTTGGAGTCTCACGCTGTCGCCCAGGCTGGAGTGCAGTGGCACGCTCATGGCCACTGAAGCCTGCTGGGCACTCAGACGATCCTTCTACCTCAGCCTTTCAAGGAGCTGGAACTACAGGCATGTGCCATCACACCCAGCTAATTTTTCTTGATTTATGGTAGAGACAAGGTCTCGCTAAATTGCCCAGGCTGGTCTCAAACCCCCGGACTCAGGCAATCCTCTCGACTTGGCCTCCCAAAGTGCATGATTATAGGTGTGAACCACCATGCTTGGCCAGTGTGGCTCTCAAAACAGAGGACCTTGGCCGGGTGTGGTGGCTCATGCCTGTAATACAACACATTGGGAGGCTGAGGTGGGAGGATCACTAGAGTCCAGGAGTTCAAGACCAGCCTGGGCAACACAGCGACACCTCATCACTACAAAAAATATCAAAAAGTTAGCTCAGCGTGTTGGCATACACCTGTAATCTCAGCTACTTGGGAGGCTGAGGTGGAAGTATTGCCTGAGCCCAGAAGGTCAAGACTGCCGTGAACTGTGATTGAGCTACTGCATTCCAGCCTGGACAACAGAGTGAGACTCTGAGTCAAAAAAAAAAAAAGTAAAAATAAAATGGAATGAAAGTGTCATGGGGCCGGTTCCTTCTGGAAGCTCCAGGGGGAATCTGTTACCTCCTCCCACTTCTAGTGCCTCTGTCTTCAAGGTCAGCAACCAGCAACCCCAATCCCTCTGGCTCCCATCTACACATCAACTTCTCTCTTGTAAGAACCTCGTGGTTCCAGACCTCAAGATCCTCAACTCCGTCTTATCTGCATGATCCCTTTTGCTTACAAGGTAAAACTTGCAGGCAAGGTCTGGGGATTAGGACCAAGCAATTCTCCACGTTGTCCGAGTCCGGGGTCGGGGGTCCCTAGGCTCGGGGCATGGCCACCAGCTCAGTTCTGCTGTGAGCTGGGTCTGTTTCAAGGCTGCCCAGGGCCCGGTTGGAGGTCCGCCTGCCGTCCCCCCACATCCAATCTTCTCAAGAGAGAAGTTGAGAAGCCCTCAATGCTCCCCACTCAAGTGTCTACACATCTGCTTCTCCGCAGGCCTCAGTCCCTCCCAGCAGTCTTTGGCTGGTCTCCTGCCTCCCTCTGGCCCATTGCAGGGTAGCCAGACTGGGCTTTACAAGGTGGAAATCCAAGCAGTCCGCGCTGCTTTAATTTAAAGTCCTGCCACAGCTCTGGGTTTGGGAGAAAGTCCCACATCTGGCTCTGTAGACGGCCCTTCAGGGCCTGGCGATATGGCTCTCCCTTCAAACCCTGGAGTTGAAGAGCCCTGCGTTCCCCATGGTTCCAAGTCACACATGCCTCTTTACCTTTGCAGAGGTGGTTCCCTTTGCCTGACACCCTTCCTCCCAGCCCACACCTGCCGACTTCTATTCATTTTTCAGGACACAGCTGGGCTGTCACCTCCCTGGGAAAGACTTCAAGATTGGCCAGCCTCTTGTGGATGCAGCAGAAACAGACTCTGGCACTGCCTCTGGGACACTGGCTTGGGCTGGGCGCCCCTGTGGGCGTCCATCACCCTCGGCCCGTCCCTTGGTCCTGGCACAGGCTGCAGCTACGCTCCCTCATGGCTGTCTGGCATGTCTGCCTCCTAGCCCCGCCAGTTCCTGGTGACAAGGACCTCCCCTTATCCCAGGGGCCCCTCAGGTCAGCCCAGTGTCCAACACAGGACCACTCAGAGATTGTGAAACGTGGCAGGGACTTGAGAGGTAGGTCAGTGAATGGAGAGGTCTGTGGGCTGCGGACTCTGATGCAAGGCCGATGGAGGGGAAACTGAGGCTGGGAAGCTGAGTCCTTTCTGCTCGGGGCTTTCTCTCTCGCAAAGTGGGTGGTTGGTGGCTCCTGCTTTGGAAAAGTGACCGGTGGTATCTAGCAAAGCTAAATAGATGCTCACCGTCTGGCCCACCAAGATGCCATAGTTTACACTTGTCACTGTCATTAACTGGGAGTCCATCAAGCTGAGACAGTGCCAGCACCTTTGGTTCCTACAGAAACACTGAGACCCAAGGCAAAGTGAATGATACTGGCCTAGAAAAACGACACTTAAGCTTAATCAACCAGAACTGCCAACTAACGTCTAACTGGAGACTTTCCGCTTAAGCCAATCAAACATTTTCTCTGTCTCGCTCCTCATATAGGTTTTCCCCTCATGGCCCTTTGGTGGAGTCCTGAGTGACTTGAGGTTGACTGCTGCCCAGTTCACGAATCGTTGAATGCTTAAATAACCTCGTTAGAATTTTCATGCGCCTGAGTTTATCTTTAACATGCCTGGAAGGAAGGAGTGTGCGTGTGCCCAAGACATTATGTGAACACCTAGTGCAGCTTTATCGAAGACAGCCCCCAACTGGAAACACCCCAGTGTCCTTTCTCAGTGGAATGAATGAATCGGGTGTCGCTCATTCACAAAAAGAAAAGAAAAGGAATTACTGATGCACGCGACACCATGGACGCATCAACAGACATACAGCCTGTGATTCATGTGTAAGGATCACGAAGATAGGCAGAACTCATCTAAGGTGAGAGGCATCAAGGCAGTGGGTTCCCTTGGACAGGATGGGGGTACAAACAATTGGGAGGAAACACGGGGTAATTTGGGGTGCTGTATTTGTTTCGTGTCTTGACCTGGTGGTGTAGACATGCGAAGAACCATCACACATCTCCTAAAGCCTGCGGACCCTTTATTGTACGTGAGTCACCTCTCAACAGGTAAAGAAAGAGAGAGGCAGGAGGGTGAAATTCCCCACTCTGCTCTTTGAAGAGCAAGAACATGTTTTGAAATTTTATTTTATTTTATTTTATTTTTTGAGTTGGAGTCTCACTCCGTTGCCCCAACTGGAGTGTAGTGGCACACTCCCGGCCACCGCAGCCTCGACCTGCTGGGCTCCGGTGATCCTTCTGCCTCAGCCTTCCAAGTAGCCGGAACTACAGGCACGCGCCACCATGCCTGGCTAATTTTTTATGTATTATAGAGACGAGGTCTCACCAAGTTGCCCGGGTTGGTCTCCAACCTATGGGCTCAGGCAATCCACGCATCTCGGCCTCCCAAAGTCCTGGAATGACAGGCTGAGACACCGAGCCTGGCCTGAAATTTTAAATTAATTTTCTTCACTCTTTCCTGCCCCTCCGCCTCCACCCACCCCCCTAGCAACCAGAAGTTGGGACATCTCGTGTGGTTGCCTCAGAGAGGAAGTGTGACTTCAGACAGTGAGGCTGGGGAGGGTGGAAAGACCCCAAGCATAGAAAGAGATTTGAGAGGAAGCAGATGAACAGAAAGAAGAAAACTTTCCAGCCGGGCTCGGTGGCTCAGCCTGTAATCCCGCGCCTTTGGGAGGCTGAGGTGAGTGGATTGCATGAACCCGCGGGTTCGAGACCCGCCTGGGCGGCGAGACCTCATCTCTACAATAAATCAAAAAATCAGCCAGGTGTGGTAGCACATGCCTGTAATTCTGGCTACTCGGAAGACTGAGGCGGAAGGATCGCCGGAGCCCAGCAGGTCGAGGCTGCGGTGGCCGGGAGCAGCCACTGCACTCCAGTCTGGGCAACCAAGTGAGACTCCAACTCAAAAAAAAAAAGAAAGAAGAAAGCTTTCCAACTTCTAGAGTAGATTCTGTGGCCTGGGGGATAGGAGAAAGGGAGGGAAGATAAACCCCCTCAGCCCCCACAAGAGACCTCCACGGGGGCTAGCATCTGGGAAGGAGACGAAAAGCAAAGTCAATGGACCACAATAAACTCCGCAAAATATTTTAAAGAGGTTTATTCTGAGCCAGTATGAGTGACTGCAGCGCGGGGAAACAGTCTCAAGGAGGCCTGAGAAAGTGTGCCCGGGGCGGTCGGATTATAGTTTGATTTTATATGCTTTAGGGAGGCAGGAGTTACAGGCAAAGTCATAAATCGATACCTGGAAGCTGTACATTGGTTCAGACCCCAAAGGTGGGATATCTTGAAGCAGGGGGTAGAGAGGGAGACGCGGGGCGAGGGGAGTTACAAGTTATGGGTGAACTGCAGAGATTTTTTTAATTTGCAGTCAGTTAAAGGAATAAGGCTCTAAAACTCGGATTCAGCAGAAAGGAATGTTTGAAGTTGAGATAGGATACTATCTATGCAGCAAGATGGATGGTCTGCAGGAGTGTGACTTAGACTTTGTCTGGCGTGACCTTAGCTCTTGTTTATAATTTGGTATCTTTTTTCTTTCTTTCTCTCTCTCTCTCTTTCTTTCTTTCTTGTCTCACTCTGCCACCCAGGCTGGAGTGCAGTGGCATGCTCACAGCTACTGCAGCCTAGACCTCCTGGGCTCGGGCAGTCCTTCCACCTCAGCCTTCTAAGTAGCTGGAGCTATAGGTGCGCCGCCCTGCCTGGCTGAATTTTAAAAAATTTATTTATTAGAGAGACGAGGTCTTGCCGAGTTGCCCAGGCTGGTCTCCAACCCCTGGGCTCAGGCAATCCTCTCACCTCCGTCTCCCAAAGTGCTGGGATGACAGGCTTGAGCCACGACGCCTGGCTAATTTGGTATCTTAGTGCCAGAAAGAATGTTTTGTCAGTCTTATAATGTCTATTTTCACATTCATGCCGGTCAGTTGTACCTAAATTCTTATAATGGGTAGTGTCTGACCTCCCTTCCTGTCATAGCTGGGAATCTGGTTTTTTTCCTGGGATCTCCTTGGCCAAGAAGGAGTCTTCTCAGTTGGTGGGGGACTTGGGATTTTATTTTTAGTTTACAGCAGGGAGGAGTGAGAGGTCTCAGTGTCTCAGGGTTGGGAAATGGACATCCAGCTGCCCCACCCCAGATGTCCAGGTCAGAGGAAGAGGCTGCTGTAGCCTTCGTTGGTATGATCAGAAGAGCTGTGACTTCAGGGTCAGACACAGCCAGGAGACAGTGGGTTCAGCATCTCAGTGCCAAAAGACTGCAGAGCCCAGGGAAGAGGCAATGGCAGGCAGTGCCCATCTTAGGAGGGGTCAAAGGTAGCCATTAGCTGAAGAGAACTGGGCCATGGCATGAACTAACCCAAGAATGTGGGCTCCGTGACCAACCATTTAAAATGAATCCCTTGATCATTGCCAAGGATCCAGTTGGGCCTCTCTGCAGATGATGTCAAGCATCGTATAATAAAGAACTTCACTGGCCTTTGTCTCTGGTTCCGAGGGACAAGGTCTTACGATGTTGCCCAGGCTGATCTCAGACTCCTGGGTTCAAGCAATCCTCCTGCCTCGGCCTCCCAAAGTGCTATGGTCACAGGCATGAGCCACTGCACCTAGACAAAAAACCCAACCGTTTCTGAAAAGTCTTTTCTAAATCCTTGGAATCGCAAGCGATTGGAAGGAAACAGAATATTAAGAACCTCGTGCAGCTGAGCAGAAAAGTGCTTGTGAAGGAACTCCCAAATCTGTTTGGGGAAACAACTTTAATCCAGAGAAATTTAGAACTGATTACAGCCACTATCAAGTAAATCAAAATGACGGTGTTGATATTTCAGGCGCTAAGTTTAGACGTAGATGTCTTTGGCATTTTAATGTGCATCTTGGTTGTGCACGAGTCCCTGGGATCACCCCTGAGTTTATGCTAATGAGGTGACTCCAGGTGGGTCCCCAGGGAGCTTCTGGATGGCGGCTGGCCAGGCCGGAAAGACCACTCGTGTGATTAAAGGTCGGGGCTTTGAGACCTTTGGGGAGGGAAGCGGGGCGAGGGATTTTGTTCCGTCACCCAGGCTGTGATTCAGTCGATCGAGCCGACATGATGAAACCCCAGTGAGAACTCTGGACACCAAAGCTCGTAGGAACTTCCTGATCGGCGAGCGCACAGGTCTGCCAGGCAGACAAGGTGCCTTGATTCCCTGGAGACAGGACACAGAAACTCTGTGTTCAAGACCCTCCCAGACCTCGCCCTGTGTATCTCTTCATTTGGCTGATCTTGACCTGTATCCTTTATAGTAAAACTGTGATAACAATATCAGGTTGGGCTCGGTGGTTCGTGTCTGTCATCCCAGCATTTTGGGAGGCCAAGTCAGGGGGACTGCTGGAGACCAGGAGTTCGAGACCAGCCTGGGCAGCGGTGAGACCATGACTCTACAAAAAATAAGCGTGTTAGTCGGGTGTGGTGGTCCGATGCCTGCCGTCCCAGTCGCTAGGGAGGGCTGAGATGGGAGAATTGCTTGAGTCCCAGGACTTTGAGGTTGCAGTGAGCTGTGGTGGTACTGGTGCACTCCAGCCTGGGCAGCAGAGCAAGACCCTATCTCTAAAAACAATTAGTAATATATGAACAGCACTTTCTGGAGTTCTGTGAGTTCGAGCAACAGATTGAATCTGAGGGCTCGTGGGAACTCTTGAATTTGTAGCCGGGTCAGAAGTAGGGGTGGCCTGGGGATCCCCTGAACTAGCAACTGGCGTGGGAAGTGTGGGCAGTCTTGTTGGGAACCGTGTTCTTAAACCCGTGGAATCTGACACTGACTCCCAGTGTTTGTGTCAGGACTGAACTGTCACACACACCAGTTGGGGTTGAAACAGAATATTAAGAACCTCTTGGCAGCTGAATGGAAAAGTGCTTGTGAAGGAAACATCCTAAATCTGTTTGGGGAAACAGTTTTAATCCAGGGAAATTGAGAATTGAGCCCAGCCACAATGAACTATATCAAAAAGACGGCGTTTGTATTTTTGTACCAAGTTCAGACATAGACATCCTCGGCATCTTAAGAGCTTGTCAAGTTTAAGAGACTGTGGCATGTTTGAGTGTTAGACATGTGGTTCTAATTTTAGACGAGCTCTTGAATCATTGATGTCGACCTGTGATTGCGAGTTGAAATCTTACCAAGTTGGTAAACAGTTTCTGAGCATTTAAAAAAAAAATCACCATAACGGTACATTTCGTGGATTTGATATATAAGAACTGCAGAAGGACTTGGGAAGATTTGTGAGTCAGATAATTGGGAGACTTAGAAAACCAAATATAATAAACTTTGATTACAGCTGAAAGTGTTTAAAGGAGTTTAATTAACGAAGTAGGTAAGTGGTACAAACATGAATCAAATTTCTCTCTAAAAGTGATTGTCTAAAATTTGCTGGATCTCTTCAGAGAACGCGGTGTGTACGTTGCACAAGCTCAAGGGAGGCTGGGCTCGGTGGCTCAGTAATCCCAGCACTTTGGGAGGCCGAGGTGAGTGGATTGCCTGAGCCTGCAGGTTCAAGACCTGCCTGGGCAACTTGGCGAGCCCTCATCTCTACAATAAATCAAAAATTAGCCAGGCGTGGTAGCGCATGCCTGTAGTTCTGGCCACTTGGAAGGCTGAGGTGGAAGGATCGCCAGAGCCCAGCAGGTCCAGGCTGCAGTGGCCGGGACCGGCCACTGCACTCCAGTCTGGGCGACAGAGTGAGACTCCAACTCAAAAAAAAAAAAAAAAAAAAAAGCTCAAGGGAAAAGGGAAGTAGGTAGTTGGTGTTCAATGGGTGTAAAGTTTCAGGGACACAGAGGCACACATTTCAGAGAAATGCTGTACCACAGTGTGCCACTTACAAATTAGTTACGAGGGTAAATCTTATAACATGAGATCTACTGCAATTTTAAAAACAAGTGTGTGGGGGGAGATATGAAATTTTTAAAAAGTGTGTGCGAGGGATAACCACTCACGGAAAAATTAGTGCTTAGAAACCAACTTTAAGACACAATCTTTTTTTTTTTTTTTTTTTTGAGGCAGGGTCTCATTCTGTTACCCAGGCGAGAGTGCAGTGGCACAATCATGGCTCACTGCAGCCTCGACCTCCTGGGACCGGGTGATCCTCTCTCCTCAGTCTCCCAAGTAGCTGGGGACTACAGATATATGCCACCATACCCGGCTATTTTTTTTTTTTTTTTTGTAGCGACAAGGTCTCACTATGTTGCCCAGTCTGGTCTCAGAACCTGGGTTCAAGCGGTCCTCCTGCCTCGGCCTCCCAAAGTGCTGTGGTCACCGGCCTCCCGTCCAGGCCACCACGCCCGGACAAAAACCCAACCGTTTCTGAAGAGTCTTTTCTCTGCTTAAAAACAAACACCAACCAGGCTTGGTGGCTCAGCCTGTAATCCTGCGCCTTTGGGAGGCTGAGGTGAGTGGATTGCCTGAGCCCGCGGGTTTGAGACCCGCCTGGGCAACTTGGCGAGACCTTATCTCTACAATAAATCAAAATGAGCCGGGCGTGGTAGCGCGCGCCTGTAGTTCCAGCAACTCGGAAGGCTCAGGCGGAAGGATCGCCGGAGCCCAGCAGGTCGAGGCTGTGGTGGCCGGGAGCGGCCACTGCACTCCAGTCTGGGCGACAGAGTGAGACTCCAACTCAAAAACAAAACAAAACAAACACCAAAAAAATCACTGGAGCCAGACCAGGAGGCCGGAGGGAGGACCAGGCTGCCTCCTGCCCAGATGATGCCAAATGCCCGCAGCGAACGGGCAGTGGGCATGGCAGATGGTGCCCGCGACGGGGGCGTAGGAGCCCTGGATCCAGTCTGCGGGCTCGAAACAAGTCCTCAGACCCAGGGCGGACCCTGAGATCCCGGGAAATGGAGGCTGCATTGGAAATGGAAATGAATTGCAAAAGCAAACAATGCAGGCTCGATTGATTTTCCGCGTGAGGCCGCGGCCTCCCACTACCTGGTTCCCACGGGGGGCTGAGAAGAGCTGAAGGGTGACCTTGAAGCCCGTCTCACCGGCCAGAGGGGCCGTGAGCCTTGGGGGCCCTCCCCTCCCCACCCCCCTCCTTCCTCCTTTTTCCTCCTCCTTCCTTTCTTTTCAGCTGTTTGCCGAGTTCTTGCCACGGCGGCCTCCCTACCCCGCGGGTCACCCTGCTGTGAAGGCCTCAGCCAGGTCCTCCCGTCCCCCCAGACGCAGGTGTATCTGCCCGTCTGACTCCCTTCCAGCCTTAGCTGCCTCCGAGGCCCCGGGCGGGGTCTGCTCCCCCTGGGGGCCCCTCCCCGCGGTGTTCAAGTGCCGTCTGGCCCGTGGTGTGTGGATAGACTTGCCGAGACCATGGCCAAGCCCTCTCTGGAGACGTGGGTCTCACCAGGACCCTGTCTGGGAAACCAGTCCCATGATGACTCCATCAGCCGCACCCAGACTCAGAGCTGGGGACGGGGCGGGGGCTGTGCGGCTCTCTTGGGCTCGGGACTGCCTGGAACAGGCAGCTCAGATGCCGGGCACGGCAGCCTCAGGGCTCACCAGGCGCCCTGAGATCCGGGTGTCGCGGGAGGCCGTGCTCATGGTCCCCAGGGGGTGCTCGGAGGACTGTGGCACTTCCCAGCCAGCCCAGTCACGCCTTGTTGGAAATGATCGCTTTTCTCATCTCTGTTGTTATCTCACTCCGGAAGTTAAGCCCTAATCAAGAAATGGGGCCAGGCGTGGTGGCTCACGCCTGCCATCCCAGCACTTTGGGAGTCCGAGGGGAGAGGATCACTTGAGCCCAGGAGTTCAAGACCAGTCTGGGCAACATAGTGCAACCTCAGCTCTACAGAAAATTTTAAAAGTAGCTGGATGTGGTGCTGCACGCCTGGAGTCCCAGCTCCTTGGGAGGCTGAGGTGGAAGGATCGCCTGAGCCCAGGAGGTCAAGGCTAAAGTGAGCCATGATCGGGCCACTGCACTCTAGTCTGGACAACAGAGTGAGACCTCAACTGAAAGAAAAGAAAAGAAGGCCTGGTTCGGTGGCTCAGCCTACAATCCCAGCACTTTAGGAGGCCGAGGCGAGTGGATTGCCTGAGCCCATGGGTTCGAGACCAGCCCGGGCAACATGGCGAGACCTCGTCTCTGCAATAAATCAAAAAAATTACCCAGGCATGGTAGCACGTACTTGTAATTCCAGCTACTTGGAAGGCTGAGGCGGACGGATTGCCAAAGCCCAGCAGGTGGAGGCTGGGTGGCCATGAGCGTGCCCCTGCACTCCAGCCTGGGCAACAGAGTGAGACTCTGACTCAAAAAGAAAAGAAAAGAAAAGGGACTTTATTCTGGAACTAGGGTTCCTGCTGTCCCCATTCTTGCGGCCACCTGCATCTGCCCAGGGAACACCTGCCTCCGGCCAGCAGCTTTAAACCCGGAAGTCCTCCCCAAAGTGCCCATCGGGGGCGTCTGCCACACCTGGGGTCATCTAAGGGTCCCAGTCCCCGTGCCTCGCAGCCGCTGAGAAAAACCAGCCAGGATAGCCCCGGCCACCCCTGCCAGAGCCTCTTGTCTGCTCGGTGGCTGTGCCCTCTGTGGTTGGCAGGAAGACGCACCCTTCTTCCCCCCAGGTCCTGATTCCTGGAACCTGCGAATGTCACCTCACACGGCAAAGGAGACTTTGCCAATGTGCTCAAGTCACGGTTCTTGAGATTAAGGGAGATGAGGCTGAATGATTCCAGCCGTCCCTGAAAGTCATCACAAGTGTCCTTCTACGAGGGAGGCGGGGAGATTCGATGAAAGAGGGAGGCCAGGGAGCAAGAAGCTTCGCGGCCAGACGCAGGGAACATGGCTCAGAAACGGAGACCAGGACGCAGATACCCCCAGAGCCTCAGGGATGCAGAGCCCAGCCGCCACCTTGGTTCCTGCCCAGCGAGAGGGATTTTCGACCTCCTGGACTCCAGACTGTTAGGGAGTAAAAGTGTGTGGTTTTAAGCCACCACATGGCTCCACACACCTGCCCAGAGCCCTTTCTGGCTGTCGGCTCACCGGTCGCCCGAGCACCTCTTGGATGGCGTCATCACTGTCCCTGGCTCATGCTGACATCCCACCATCTGGTGGCGATCTCATATCTATCCCCGGTCATGGGTGGGCAGCGACACCCTCCCCTGAATGCCAAAGAGTTTCCCTCTCAGTGCCCTCCTGGGGGCTCTTCATCCCCGGAAGTCACAGAAAAATCCAGAGAAATGCGGGCCACCCCTGAATCCACAGTGGCAGGGTTTTTTTTCTTGTTTGTTTGTTTCTGGGTTTGAGTTGGAGTGTCCCTCTGTCGCCCAGGCTGGAGTGCAGCGGCAGGACCTTGGCTCGCCACAGCCTCAATCAGGACGCAGGTGATCCTCCCGCCTCAGCCTCCTGAGTCGCTGGGACTACAGGCGTGCGCCACCATGTCCCGCTAATGTTTTTTTAGTATTTTGTGGAGACGGGGTCTCGCTGGGTTGCCCAGTGGTAGTTTTGACACCGGCACGAGTCCGGCACTGGTGCAGGTCATGGAGCACATGATCAGGCTTTGCAAGATGAGACCCTTCCCCTCCACCATCACCGCTGACATGGAAGACCCCACCACACCCCACACAGGCTGTGGCGCCTGGATACCTTCCATGTCCCCCATGCAGGGGGCCCACCGACGCCCCCATGCCCATCTGTCTCCTGGGGCACAGGGCAGGGGCTGGAAGGACGGAGAGTGTTTCCGGAGGTCGAAATGGAAGAGTCCAGGAGCAAAATCGTGTACTCGTTCATTCATTCAACAAGCATCAGTTATCTTCCACACGAGGCTAACTCTGTTCTCTTAGGAGATGACAACGGCAGGGGGTGGCGGGGAGGTTCCAAGCATGAGCCCTGGAGGCGAGTGACCTGGGCCTGACTCTTGGCTGGGCCACCTGCTGGTTGTGTGGCCTGGAGACAGTTACTCAGCCTCTCTGTGCCTCAGATAATAGCAGCTCCCTCTTGGCTGCCCTCCAGCCAAGTAGAAGACACAAGATGAGAGGGGAGTGATGAGATGAGGAGGTGACGGGGGAGAGACATCCGGCCTAGTCCTGGGCCCCCCACAAGCTCAGGCCTGCCCGGCAACGGTCAAGTACAAGGGCAGCAAAAGGGACACAGTCAGAAGGAGTCAGAAAGAGGCGGGAGGTGTCCAGAGTAACCCTGGGGTCTGTCCACCTCTGTGCATGTGTTGGGTGGGGTAGTGTCTAAGACAACATGGAAGAAGGGGCAACAGGCACCATCGCGCCAGGCGGGTAAGGGCTCCCCAGGCAGTCACCAGGCCAAGGGGCACCCCACGGGAGGGCAGGGCTGGGACAGATCCGTGTGGCTGGGGGGAGCAGGAGGCCTGCTGACAGGCTGACAGGCTGGCCAGGGCCCCAGCCCTGAAGGAGGGGGTGTCTCTCTGGGAGGACCAGGCCCATCCACCAGGGGCCGAGCCGGCAGGCATCTCACTCCCTCACACAAAGGCGGTCAGGAAAGCACGAGGTGCCAAATAAAGAGAGATGCGCTGACCCTGGGCGCCCACTCTGTGCTCTAGGCAGGGGGCAGTGGCAGAAGCAACCTTTCCCCGCTGCACTCGCAGAAGATTCGCATGTCCTGCCTTTCGGTGGGGCCTGGCCTGTGACTCCCGGGGCCTGACACACCTGCCCCAGGCGGGTGACCTGCCAGCAGCCAGCTACCGGCGGGTGGGCGTCCCCGGGTCCCACGTCAAGCCGTGGGCTTTGTTCTCTACGGCTGGTGTTGCAGCAATGTTGTGGCTGGTGGCAGAGGCTGTTGGCACTGGGGAGGGAGGGTCCCCTGCTGGCTGCGGTTGTGGGCAGCACGCCCTGTGGTACGGCTGGTCGCCTTCCTGGAGGCAGCGGCTGAGGCTGGCGTGAGAATGCCCGCCGGCCCCTTTGTGAGGGCTGCAGTGGGCACACCCTGGGGTCCGGCGTCAGGCTGGCAGCCCTTTCTTTGTCCACTGTCTTAGGCTGTGACTCAGCTGCGATGACAAAGTACCTGAGACTGAGTTTTTTCTTTTTAATTTTAGAGACAAGGTCCACCCTGGGCAGATCCAGGTGACTGCAAGAATGGGGCCATTTGGAGCCCTAGTTCCAGAATAAAGTCCCTTTTCTTTCTCTTCGAGTCTGGGTCTCAGTCTGTTGCCCAGACTGGAGTGTAGTGGCCCAATCACAGCTCACTGCAGCCTCAAACCCCTCTGCTCAAGCGATTCTTCTGCCTTGGCCACCTGAGTAGCTGGGACTTCGGGTGTGTGCCACCACAGTGGGCTATTTAAAACATTTTTTTTGTAGAGGTAGGGTCTTGCTATGTGGTCCAGGCTGGTCTCGAACTCATGGTCTCAGGTGATCTTCTTGTCTGGCCTCCCAAGGTGCTGGGATTACAGGTATGAGCCGCTGCTCCTGGCCAGTAATCTAGAAAGCAAAGAAATTCATTCTTTGAGGCTCTAGAGGCTGAGAAGTCCAGTATCAAGGTGCTGGCATCCGGCGAGGGTCTTCACGCAGCCACAGCCCGTGGTGAGAGGTGGAAGGTGGAAGGGAAAGAGACCACATGAGGCTGGATGTGGTGGCTCACGCCTGTCATCCCAGCACTCTGGGAGGCAGAGGTGGGAGGGTCGCTTGAACCCGGGAGTTCAAGACCAGCCTGGGCAACCCGGTGAGACCGCGTCTCTACAAAAATAAAAAAGTCAGCAGGGTGTGGTGGCTCATGCCTGGAGTACCAGCTCCTTGAGAGGCTGAGGCGGAAAGATTGCCTGAGCCCAGCAGGTCAAGGCAGTGGTGAGCCATGATCGTGCCATTGCACTCCAGCCTGGGCAGCAGAGTGAGACCCCAACTAAAGAAAGAAAAAGGGGGTTTGAGGAACACCAGGGTCACGTTCACTTTGAAACAGCCCTGCTCTCCCGATAACGATGACCTGCCCTCAATCATGGACGTCCATCTATTCATGAGGGTGGACGCCATGACCTGTCACCTCTTAAAGGGCAGCCTCCCAGAACTGTCCCAGTGGCGCTTACATTTCTTTTTTTTTATTTTGAGTTGGAGTCTCACTCCGTCGCCCAGACTGGAGTGCAGTGGCCACTCCCGGCCACCGCAGCCTCGACCTGCTGGGCTCCGGCAATGCTTCTTCTGCCTCAGCCTTCCAAGTAGCTGAAACTACAGGCATGTGCTACCATGCCCTGCTGGTTTTAGATTTATCGTAGAGACGAGGTTTCACCAAGTTGCCCAGGCGGGTCTCGAACCCACGGGTTCAGGCAATCCACTCACCTCAGTCTCCCAAAGTGCGGGATTCCAGGCTGAGCCACCGAGCCCAACTGGTGCTTACATTTCAGTGTGAGTCTCAGGAGGGGTTGTTCACACCACAACACCCACCTGTCCCCACATGACTCCCCTCCGTGCCTTCCTTGCAGTGGACTTCACGCTGAGCTGGGCCATCGGGGCGACTGTCCCCACCTGTCACTTCCGGCAGGCCTCCTCTTGTGGGGCTCCCAGGCCTGCCCTCCTGCCCCTCCCCGTCTCCACCCCATGGCCACCCTCTTCCTGGTCTCCTGGCCATTGTGGGCTGGGTTCCCACAGTGTCCGACCAGGGGAGACAGTCAAGCCCTTCCCAGCAACCCCCACTGGCCAAGCCAGTCCATACACGGTTAAGCTGAGGTTCAAAGGAAGCCTGGCGTGTCCCTGTCTCCACCACCGACCCAGAGGTCTCCCAGGGTTGGTGCCCTGGGATTTCTTCTTATACTGCAGCAGGATGAGAAGAAATTCCAGAAAGCCCATTGATTCTTATTTCTGGCTCATTCTTTTTCATTGCCATTACTTGAAAATCTTATATTTCCTGGGTTAGAACAGAGGTATAAGTATATATTTTTAAGGAAATAAACACAAAATGGTGGCTTAATGCTTTAAAATCTTTTTTTTGAGTCAGGATCTTACTCTGCTGCCCAGGTCGGCGTGCAGGAGCTTGATCACGGCTCACCACAGCCTCGATCTCCTGTCCTCAGGCAATCCCCCCTGCCTCAGCCTCCGAGTAACTAGGACTACAGGCATGTGCCACCAGGCCCAGCTAATTTTTTTTTTTTTGTAAAGACAGATGTTAGGGCATGGACAGGGTGAGGGTGGCTGGATGGAGAGGGAGAGGCCCAGGGAGGCACAGCACCGCCGGAGCCCACAGGCCAGAGGTGCAGGCTGGCAACCCAGAGATCTGAGTAATGCAAAAACTTGCAACACACAGAGGTGAGAGAAGAAAATATTTATTTAAGATAAGTTTGCTCCCCACAGACAGAGAGCAGGCCTACACGCTGGGTGAGTGTGGCCTGTAGCCCCGTGAGTCCTGGCTTAAATCCTTTTCCTTGGAGATGTTGCAGTCAGGTAGACGTGACTGCCGTGGCTTCCTTATCGATCACCTGTGGATGTCTTGGAGACCCTGCGACACAGAGACCCGCCATGTCCACCCTCATCATCAAGCCCCTAGAGAAGGCGTGACAAGGATTTCAGTGTTCCTGTACCTTCCCCAACGACATTCTTTAGAGCTAATGGAGGGTGCACCTCCCCTTATCTCCTAGGCCTTCACAGTGGGTCGCTTCGGGGGATCCTTGGCTTCCCTGTAGATAGCGCCCAGTTTACTGGAAGATCGAATCCTTACCTGCTCCCGCTCTGGGCGGTCACAACTTTTGTAATTCCAAGTTTTGTGACTTCTGCAATCCTTGCCCAACGCGTGATGTCTTAGGCCTCGTAAATCCCCTCTACTCTAGGCAAGCTTGATTGCAGCTATGAGATGCCTCTGATGCCTGGCACCAGGAAGTCTGTTTCTGAAAAGACAAAGTCGGCCAAGTTAATTTTACCTAAAGTATGCTTTTGTCCAAAACATAGCTTCTACTTTCTTATCATCGTGTCAGGGTTTAAGAACAAGATGAAAAATGGCTTCCCACTCTCGGTCTATTCTTTCAACAGGGTCTTGCTCTGTGGGCCAAGCTGGACTCAAACTCCTGGACTCCAGTTATCCTCCTGCCTGGGCCTCCCAAAGTGCTGGGATTCCAGGCATGAGCCACTGCGCTGGGCCCCCGATCTCTGTTTGTGAAGACCATGAGCAAAGAAAGTTTTTATACCATTAATCTAATCAACAAGCATTTATGGATCACCTACAGTGTGCAAAGAACACTATGTTAGATCCTGTGGGAATTTTTGATGGAGAGAGAGCGCGTAGGGTGTGGTCTTTAGCAGAGAAGTTCGACACACGCTGACCCTGAATGCCACTCTGGGGCAAAATGGGTCACCCACATCACAGACAGGAATGCAAAGTGCATCTGCAAAACCACAAGGCCAAGGTCATGACCCTGCAGCCTTGGTGAGGTGGGGGCATGGGCCGGAGGGATTCCCAGAAGCCAGCGCAGATGTCTGTTCCACGCAGGGATGCTCAGCAGGAAAGAGCCCCATGCTGAGAGGCAGCACAGAGAGGCCAGTGTGCGCCCTGGGGTTGGCCCAGCCCTCTGCGCGTGGAAAGACGTGGTGTTGACCACAGCAGGAATCACAAACACATGCCTTCTCCAAGTTAGGGCCCCTCATCCTCTGGGAATTCACCTGCAGAAGACCCATCCCAGGCCTCAGCCTTAAAGAAGCTGGAAGCTCTGCGGGTCCTGATGCGCAGGGAGTTCCAAGAAATATTGTTAGTGGAAACGGCCAGGGGCTACGATTTGAGTAAAAAAGGAAGGAATAAAAGAATACACGCACGCCGATAAATCCTGGATGGCAGCGTACAGGCGGGAGGGGACTGGAGCTTTCGCTGGGGACAGAGGCCTGGCTAGGTGCAGGGGTGGGCGGAACAGGCCCGACTGGGGCCCCAGAGTCCTGCCCGGGGCTTGTGGGCTGTGTCAGGCTCTCCGGCTTCATTTTCCTTGCTGGGAACAACCCACCCCTTAAGACCCTGGGGTGGCTGATGTCAGGGTGACATGATCACAGTAATTCTGGCTGTCACTTGTGTGTGTGTGGGGGAGGGTCTTCCAGAAGCTGGCATTCTGCTGGGGCCACGTTATCTCCAGGGATCCTCCCGGTTGCCCTGTCAGACCAGCCTTCTGATTTCCAGGAGCTAAAGGTGAGGCTTATGGCCTCAAGTGATTCTCCCACCTCAGCCTCCCAAGGTGAAGTTATTGACCCCTTGTCAATAACTGTCACACAGTGACAACGCGAGATCCCCCAGGCCGCGGACGCAGAGCCAAGCCGGGACCCTTTTCTGGGTCAGGTGGCACCATGTCGTGCATCACAAAGACCCTGCCATGCAGCCTCGGCCCACCTCGGGGGGGTCCCCAGAGCACCCCTCCCGAGGGCTGCCGCCTGCGTCCTGTCCTTGTCCCCATGGTCGGTGCTGGCTGCCCTTTGCCCATCTTTCCAGCCTCTGGGATCAAGCATCCCGCCGAGGGTGTCGGAGGGGACATGGGCCTCAGTGCCACGCTGGGCGGCAACAGGGGGATTCAGCCCTCACAAGAGAGGGAGAAATCCCCAGGCAGCCGGGGGCCATTGAGGTTGGAGTGCTAATCCATAGCTTGGGAGGAACCCAGAGCCACCCTCCTGGGTCCCTTCTCCCCTCGGGACGCAGGTGTCCCTCACCGGAGGGGGACGCCTGGAGCTTCAGGCCGCCCTCTGGGGGTGCAGGGAGGGGAGTGGTTCACAAATGGATCAGTCGGGAGGCTGAGCCTCTCACTGACCAGAGGGGGAACCCCGAGAGGTGGCCGCAAAGGCCCTGGGGAGGGCGAGTCTGGTGACGGGTGCTCCCTGCAGGCCTCTTGCCCTCTGGGAGTGGTGGCATCCCTGGCCCGCTGGCCACTCGCCACAGACACAGCAGAGGGGGCAGCAGGAGCTCAGGGAGTCACCAGAGCAAAGGGGCGTGCAGGAACGTCAGGACATGGACGCGGACCACACGGGAGAGGGGGTCAGCGGCGACCAGGAGGCGCCCGGGGATCTCGCGCGTTCCCCTTCGGCGATGGCAGGCGTTCCCTCCACGAAGTCGTGAGGTCTCTGCGAGAGAGGTGCGTGGCGAGACGCGGCCCGGACTCGACGGCGAATGCCCGCCCCACCCCCACCACACACACACCACACACAGACTCCACACACATGTGCACACACCACACACACATCACACACACCACATACCCCACACACACCACACACACACACACACACACACACACCACACACAGGCACACACACCCCACACCACACACACACCACACATACACACCACAGACCACACTCACATCACACACCACATGCCACACACATGCCGACACCGCACACCACACACACACTCTACACCACACACACATCACACACAACACACACAGACTCCACACACATGTACACACGCCACACTCATGCACATGCTACGTAGCACACACACATCACACATCACACACCACACACACACTCCACACACACACTCCACACACACCCCACACCACACACACATCACACACAACACACAGACTCCACACACATGTGCACACACCACACACATGCACACACCACACACCATGCACCACACACACACTCCACACACACCCCACACCACACACACATCACACACAACACACACATCATACACATCACACACAACACACAGACTCCACACACATGTACACACGCCACACACACACACACACACCACACAACACACACACACCACATGCCGCACACATGCACACAGACTCCACACACACATGCACACACGCACACATGCACACACCACGCACTACACACCACACACACTCACACACCACACACACACCATACCACACACATGCACACACCACACACATACTCCACACATCACACACACCACACACCCCCACGCAAACACCACACACACACCACAGGCCACACATACACATCACACACACCACACACATCATACAACACCATGCACATCACACACACACATCACACACATGCCTTATAGGTCCGTGGATGACCAGATACAATTATTCTGACTAAAACAAAAAAAAATGTTCAAAAGTTAGCCTTGAAATGTAGAAGCCAAAGGACAAGAAGACAAGACAGCGAACCAAGAGAACCATCCGCCAAGGCGAACAGACTTTGTGATTTCCCGCCAGCCTCCCATTTGAGGCCCCTGCGTTTTCAGCTGTCGGGGGGCTCTGCCTCGTAGCACCGGAAGCCCGTGTGTCCCAGGCTGGAAATCCCCAGGGAGCCTGACTCAGGGCTAGGCAGGGTCTTCGGGGAGGGCCCCAGGGTGCAGCCCCCGGGGGGGGCAGGGAGGAGGCCCCGGGCGGCCGCCAAAGATCTGGGCTGGGACAGCCCTTGAGTGGTCCCGGATCGAGGCCAGGGTCTCCTTTGGTGGAACCAAATATGGACTCCAAATATGGACTCCAAATATGGACTCGAGAGCCAGCATGATAGGGCAGGAGGGGACCCAAAGGCAGCAGGGGAATTCCTTTCACTCAGGTGGTGAAGGAAAGGCTCTCTAAGATGCCTGAGACTAACCCTATCTTCTTTATTCATTCATTCATACATTCATTCATTCATGAGCCGGGGTCCTCCGTCTTGTTACCGAGGCTGGAGTGCAGTGCCACAATCATGGCTCATCATGGCCTCAACCTCCTGGGCTCGGGATTCTCCCACCTCAGCCTCCCAAGTAGCTGGGACTACAAGCGTGTGCCAGCACACCCGGCTACTTTTTTGAATTTTTGTAAAGACAAGGTCTCACTATGTTGCCCAGACTGGTCTTGAACTCTTGGGCTCAAGTGATCCTCTTTCCTCAGCCTCCCCAAGTGCTTACAGGCGTAAGCCTCATGCCCAGCCGAGCCAAGCTTGAAATATCATTTTCTGTGTATCAGTAGATACACAAAAGCATCAGAAAAAATTAGCACCCTTTCATGATAAAAACTCTCAACAAAGTAGGGACGGAAAGGAGCATCCTTAACCAGCAAAAGGACATTTTGGGAACGGGAGTGTGGGGCAGAGATGCTAGCTACAGCTGACATCATACTTAATGGTTAAAGACTGAATGTTTCACCCTTAAGACAGAGAACAAGGCATCCTCTTCCTCAGCATTGCACTGCAGACACTAGCCAGTGCAATAAGGCAAGAAAAAGAAATAAAAGGCACCCAAATTGAAAAGGAAGGGAGACAATGGTCTCTGTTTACAACCCAAATGATTTTCTATATAGGAAATCCCAAGCACCTAAAAAAAAAAAACAACCAACAATCCTCCTGGAACTTAAACGTACTTAGCAAGGTCACAGGTACTAGGTCAACATACAAAAATCATGAATGGATGAAAGTCCAACATGGATTCAATAAGCCAAGGGGCAGCCATTATAACATTGCTTAGCTTTGCCATTTTTTTAGCAGTTCACTGCAATTTACCCTCTAATCTTTAGCTAAGGATAGAACTGGTTTCCCAGTGATAGCGATTGATAATTGTCTTACAACAGCCCCCCAAACCTACTTTGTACTGTTTTCTTTTCTATTCCAAGTATTTGTCTTTCAGTCATAAAGAACTAGGATGACCTAATCTGTTGCCATCAGCCCTTCATGACCTACGTGACACAAACAGACCCCATCACCATGGCAACAGTTATGTGACTAACCCGCCCATTTGACTGCTGTCCATCACCTTGACATCAGTACCTGTGCTTACCTGCCCCTTTGTGATGATGTAAAACAAACTACCACCCAATCAACTTAACGACCTGCCCCCATCAGAGGAAAGATTTAAAAAACATTTAATTTTTTTTTGAGACTCAAAGTGCTGGGATGACAGGCTGAGCCACCAAGCTCGGCCAAAACATTTCATTTCAAGCAGCTGTGGCCATGCTTCTCTTTAAACTCTGGCCCCCTCCCAAACTTGGGGAGGTGAATCTTCTCTCTCTCTCTAATCTACTTTCTAAATAAACTCTATTTTCCGATCTAATTTCTGTGCAATTCTTTGCATTTTGCCCACGGCATCAGCCCAGCACACTGACCCACTGACCTAACAATTCTCACAGAACTAACATTTTTGTGACCCGTACGGGGAATTCTACGCCTTGTGGAGCCTCCTCTGTGCTCAGTACTTGGCCACGTTCCTCTGCTACATATTCCTACTCTCATCACCTGCATCGAGCTACATCGAACAGACCTCTCTGTCACTTCAGCCTTTTCCTGTATGAAGCAGCATCACTGGCAAGTCCGTGTGCTACCTCACCCCCCATTAGAAGGTCTGAAAGCAAGCCCAAGGAGGCTACGGTTCTCTTTTCTGGAAGCTTTTCTCTGGGGCTCCGGCCCCGCACCCTCTACGGAAATCTTGGTGCCAAGTCTTCCGGTGGGCCAAGGGGATCAAGGGGACATCCTTTTCTACTTGGTGCCCACACCCCTAGGCTGATTCCACGGATCCTCTTTTGGGATGCCAACCGAGGATGTGGATGGATTTCTTGTTGTCTGCTCCTCTCCGAGCTGCTCTCAAGACCAATCACTCTCTCCCTTTAGGACGCTTCGTGGGAAACCTTCAATAGGAGATGGTGAAATGAGCTAAATCAGTTAATAAAATCAAGCTGCTAGCAAAATAATAATATTAACCAACTTACTCCATTTTGTATAAAACTTTCATCTTAGTTGCCTGCCTGACCTAAGAGTCAATGCCTACGTGTGATTACAGTAACGTTCCCATGACCACAGACCCCTGGCTTTGTCTCCTTTGGGCAGGTTATGCTGACCGTTGCCTGCGGACCGTTACAGAACTCCTTCGCCATAAGTTCCATGTGATTGTATGCTTTGTTAATTGAATTGAATGTTATGCTTTGACATTTTCATAGTTTGTTTTTTTTTGAGTTGGAGTCTCACTCTGTCGCCCAGACTGGAGTGCACTGGCCGCTCCCGGCCACCGCAGCCTCGACCTGCTGGCCTCCGGCGATCCTTCTGCCTCAGCCTTCCGAGTAGCTGGAACTACAGGCACGTGCTACCACACCTGGCTCGTTTTTTTTTTTTTTGGTTTATTGTAGAGATGAGGTCTTGCCAAGTTGCCTAGGCGGGTTTCGAACCTGCGGGCTCAGGCAATCCACTCACCTCAGCCTCCCAAAGGTGCGGGATTACAGGCTGAGCCACCAAGCCCGGCCATAGTTTGTTCTTATATTCTGTGAGTGACCTAGCCAAGGTAACTCCACTGTGTAAAGATTCTTCTTCCTTGTCTCTATGTAACTACCTTAAACTATATCTTAATGACAGAACTCCAGGGACTTTCTGGGCACTGGCCATACCTACCTGACATGAAATCAAAGTTCCCTAACAATCAAAAGTTCCCATTTTGGTTACCACGTTGTTAGTTAATAGTTGCTATGGTCATTAAGTTGCTACGTAGTCAATGTTGCAAATTTTACCTGTGAAAGCTTGTCACAAACCGGACCCATTTGTCAAGAGTTTTCGTTCCTACTCTTGACCCACAAGTGAATAAATTCATAATTAAACTCAACTTGCTGGTGTAGCTTCTTCTCGCTTACTTGGTCATAACAATGGCTAAGGGCCCCCTCTCCCCTGGCCATTGAAATGCATTCTATGGGAGGCTGAGGTGAGTGGATTGCCTGAACCCGCGGGTTCGAGACCCGCCTGGGCAGGCGAGACCTCATCTCTACAACAAAATAAAAAAATTAGCTGGGCGTGATAGCGCGTGCCTGTAATTCCGGCTACTCAGAAGGCTGAGGCAGAAGGATCGCCGGAGCCCAGCAGGTCGAGGCTGCGGTGGCCGGGAGCGGCCACTGCACTCCAGTCTGGGCGACAGAGTGAGACTCCAACTCAAAAAATAAAAATAAATAAATAAATAAAAATAAAAACAAATAGCCAGGGATGGTGGCGTGTACCTGAAGTCCCATTTACGTGGGAGGCTGAAGTGGAAGGGTTGCCTGAGCCTTGGCAGTCAAAGGAATAATGAGAACCTACATGTTAGGAGCCTACTGATTTATAACATGAAGGCTATTCTTTTGGGGCCCTGGAGTCAGTTTGCCTAAATGCAAATCCTAGTAGTTACATCACCTCCCAGCCATGAGTTAGAATGATAGTTAAAGTTCTGTGATCTCCAGTTTTCTTCATAGGGACTTGTTGGGAAGCAACGTGGATGGCAGAAAATGAGAGGAACAGGATTGAGCCAAAGAAGTGACCAGAATGCTGCAGTCCTGATGAACTCTCTGCCAGCCCCATAAGACGAACTGGAGCTCAGCCACTGGAGTCCTGCACTGCGCAGAAATGGCCCGGCCCTTGGGCGGTCATGAGGCTTGTTCTACCACTGACTACCTGGCTGCCTGTGGAGAGGGAACTCAGCTCGCCCTGCACAGAGCTACCAGGCTGCCACCCAATCACATTCCTCCACTGGGTGGCAAGTTCGTGCTTGAAGAGGGGTCTCAACAGCACGTCTCTGTGTCTGCAACACTCCATCAAGGGATCATGGTAACTATGTGTGTTGTTCTATATAGCACACATAACATAATTGTACCCAGTGATGCAATCCCTTCTCTTTCTCCTTTTCAAAAACGGGTAACTTCTAAGGATGCAAGTCTCGGCAAAAATATTTAATCTGAGCCTAAACACGAGGGAGGATAATCAAGATAATTTTCAGCAGTTTTTCTTTTTTTTTTGAGAAACTTGCCCATGGTGGTCTTTTTGGCATGGATCTTCCTTTTTCCTTCTCTTCTTGCTAATAAACCCTGTCTTAAAACATTTTTTTAAAGAGATGATTTCCAAAAAGGCGTATTGTACAAAAATAGCTTTCCTGGACGCTTAAAAGAAGTTAAAATAGACAAGATGCTGGATGAAGTGTAAGAGAATATACAACCAAATGTAATATGTGATCCTTGATTTGAATCCTGGATTGGAGGAAATAATCTATGAGGAACAATATTGGGACAAGCTGGGGACATTTGAATAAGGGCTATGTGTCAGATAATATTACTGTATCAATGTCAAGTTTCTTGAGTAAGATAACTAGTAATATAGGAGAATTACCTTGTTAGGGAATAAATGCAGAAATGCTAAAGTCAAAAAAAAAATGAAATGCATTCTAGAAGGTCTCAGAGCCGGCTCGGTGGCTCAGCCTGTCATCCCAGCACTTTGGGAGGCTGAGGTGAGTGGACTGCCTAAGCCCGTGAGTTCGAGACCCACCTGAGCCATTGGCAAGACCTTGTCTCTACAATAAATCAAAAATCAGCCGGGCATGGTAGTGCGCACCTGTATTTCCCACTACTTGGAAGGCTGAGGCGGAAGGATCGCCGGAACCCAGCAGGGCGAGGCTGGGATGGCCAGGAGCATGCATGCCACTGCACCCCAGCCTGGGAGAAGGAGTGAGACTCCAACTCAAAAAAAAAAGAAAGAAAGAAAAGCAACCAGGACAAAAAATATTATTAAAGTTCATATTCTTGTTCTTGTTTTCTATGATAAATCTCTCTCAAATTAGATCTAACCTGGGACTGTTAGCCCTCCTCCCGGACAAAAAGTAAAGGGGCCACATGTTCATGAACAAATCCTGTTAATTCACAGGAACACAGTTTATTATCATTCTAATCTGTTTTTTCAACCAAACGTCCAAGCACTCTAGTAAAATCTTACAACTTTACCACGTGCTGAAACATGAGTGCTAAATAACACCAGTGTTTGTTAGGTCAGGTTTGCTAAAGCTTTTTCTTGGGGAGAAGGTTAAATCACCTTCCTGCACCTGACTAGCCTCCCTTCCCTGCAGGACCAGTAAAGCTTTGAGTACAAAAACTCTCTGCGTGACACCATGAGGTATAGAAACTGGCCCTTCCCACCTGATTGTTAAATCACTTCGCTAAGCCTGGTACTTCTTCTGTGGGATGGGCAAGATGCTAGACTCTCCATGTGGCCCAGTGACGCATGAGAACTGATCGTTTGTACTCAATTGTTCACACCCGACGACTAAACTGTGATTTAGTAATTTAGTCCAAAGATCTTGAAAAGTAAAAAAAATCTTCTGGATTGCCTGAGCGAACGGGTTCGAGACCCACCTGGGCAACTTGGCGAGACCTCATCTCTACAATAAATCAAAAATTAGCCGGACGTGGTAGTGTGCACCTATAGTTCCGGCCACTTGGAAGGCTGAGGCGGAAGGATGGCCGGAGCCCAGCAGGTGGAGGCTGCGGTGGCCGGGAGTGTGCCACTGCCCTTCAGTCTGGGCAACAGACTGAGACTCCAACTCAAAAAATAAAATAAAATAAATAAATTCCCAACTCCAGAGGCTAGGCTCAAAATACAAATACCAAGCCTCCAACTGCAAAAAACTTTTCAGGTTTTTTTCAGCCAAGTTGTTAGAGAAACAGCAGGGACCCCATGTGGAGGGTGGCAGGACTAACGAGCCAAAAGAGACATCCTAACCAGCAGTCGCCGTCAGCGACAAAAGTCCAGCTACCCAGCAGAGGCCTGGTAAGAACAAACCTGCCAAGAGGGTTGGTGTCTGCTACTATGGGTACTGAAAGGACAGACAGAGAGGGGGAAGTCATTTTTCCTCTTGTTCTTAAATCCTGACACAATGATGAGAAAGTCGAAACTATGCTTTTGAGGAAATGCACACTTCAGGCAAAATTAACTTTGCCGGCTTTGTCTTTTCATACGCAGACTTCCTAGTGCCAGGTATCAGAGGCATCTCATAGATGCAATCAAGCTTGCCTAGAGGAAAGGGGATTTATGAGGGCTAAGACATCACTCATTGGGCAAGAATTGCAGAAGTCACGAAACTTGGAATTATAAAACTTGTGACCGCCCAGAGGGGGAGCAGGTGGGGATTCAATCTTCCAGTAAATTGGGCCCTATCTACAGGGAAGCCAAGGATCCCCTGAAGTGACCCACTGGGAAGGTCTAGGAGATAAGGGTACGTGCACCCTCCACTAGCTCTAATGAATGTCATTTGGGAAGGCGCAGGAACACTGAAATCCTTGTCACACCTTTCTTGAGGGGCGATGATAATGTGGGTAGACATAGCGGGTCTCTGTGTCGCAGGGTCTCCAAGACATCCACAGGTGGTCGATAAGGAAGCCACGGCAGTCACGTCTACCTGACTGCAACATCTCCAAGGAAAGGGATTTAAGCCAGGACTCAGGGGCTACAGGCCACACTCACCCAGAGTGTAGGCCCGCTCCCTGTCTGTGGGGAGCGAAATTATCTTAAATAAATCTTTTCTTCTCTCACCTCTTTGTGTGTTGCAATTCTTTGCATTACTGGGATCTCTGGGTTGCCAGCCCGCACCTTCAGCTTGCTGACTCTGGCCGTCTTTTCCCCCTCCATCCACCCAATCTGCAGGGAGACTTGAAGAGCAGTTGCCCGAAAAAGGCCCAGCTCCCCCAGGACCGTGTCCACTGTTCAGGACAGAAAGCCACCTGGCCTGAACAGTGGACACGGTCCTGGGGGAACACCTGACTCAGAAAGTAGTGGCCGTTGAAGAGGCCTGGAAATCTGCTGAAGTTCTGCCACTGGCTCACCGTCACCCCAGCAACCCCCAGGTAAATATTAGGGCACTAGAACCCAAACTGATTTCTTTCTCTAAATATAAATCTATTTATTTATTTATTTTTGAGTTGGAGTCTCACTCTGTCACCCAGACTGGAGTGCAGTGGCTGCTCCCGGCCACCGCAGCCTCGACCTGCTGGGCTCCGGCGATCCTTCCACCTCAGCCTTCCAAGTAGCTGGAACTACAGGCACGCGCTACCACGCCCGGCTGATTTTTTATTTTTTGTAGAGATGAGGTCTCGCCAAGTTGCCCAGGCGGGTCTCGAACCTGTGGGCTCAGGCAATCCACTCACCTCGGCCTCCCAAGGCACAGGATTACAGGCTGAGCTACCGAGCCAGCTGAGATAGCTATTGATAATTGTCTTACAACCTGACTCCCCAAGCCTGCTCTGTACTATTTACTTTCTATTCCAAGTATTTGTCTTTCAGCCACAAAGAACCAGGAAAACTGAATCTGTTGTGATCAGCCCATTGTGACCTAATGACACAAACAGACCCCCTCACCATGTCAACAGTTATGTGACCACCCATCTGCCTGCCATCCATCACCATGATATTGTTATGGCCGAGTAGCGAGAAGAAGTCACGTCAGTAAGCTGAGTCTAATCTATTAGAGTTTTACTAATATGCGGGTCAAGAGCAGGCAAACACCCGGAAAAACTCTTGACAAATGGGTGCAGTTTGTGACAAGATTTTATAGGCAAAATCTGAAGCATTGGCTACATAGCAACTTAGTGACCACAGCAACTATTAACTACAACTTGGCCTCCAAAATGGGAACTTTTGATTGTTAGGGAGTTTTGATTAATTTTATGTCCTAGGTATAGCCAGAGTCCAGAAAGTCCCTGGAGTTCTGCCATTAAGATATAGTTTAAGGTAGTTACATAGAGACAAGGAAGAAGAATCTTTACACAATAGAGTTACCTTGGCTAGGTCACTCACAGAATACAAGAACAAACTATGAAAACGTCAAACTGTAACATCTGATTTCAGTGAACAAAGATACAATTACATGGAACTTATGGCTAGGGAGTTTTGTAACAGTCAGCAAGAACTGGTCAGCACAACCTGCCCAAAGGAGACTAAGCCGGGGGTCTGTGGTCATGGGAACATTACTGTAATCACACGTGGGCATTGATTCTTAGGTCAGGCAGGTAACTAAGATGAGAGTTTTAAACAAAATGGAGTAAGCTGGTTAATATTATTACTTTGCTAGCAATTTGATTTTATTAACTGATTTAGCTCATTTCAATACCAGTACCCGTGCTTACCTCCACCTTCATGATAATGTAAAACAGACCACCACCCAATCACCTTACCAACCTGCCCCCATCAAAGGAAAGGTTTAAGAAGCATTTAGTCTTGAACAGCCATGGCCATGCTTCTCTTTAAGTTCTGACCCCCTCCCCAACTTGGAAGGTAAATCTCTCTCTCTCTCTAATCTACTTTCTACCTAAACTCTATTTTCCAATCTAATTTCTGTGCAATTCTTCGCATCTTACCCGTGGCACCAGGTAAGCACGGCAGCCCACTGACTTAACAATTCTCACAGATCTAACAAGTCATTTGCATAGAAATGTTGTCAATGAACCATTGGAAACTCAAGTTCTTTTTTTTTTTTTTTTGAGTTGGAGTCTCACTCTGTTGCCCAGGCGGGAATGCAGTGGTCCACTCATGGCCACCATAGCCTCTATCTGCTGGGCTCAGGTGATCCTTCCGTCTCAGTCTTCCAAGTAGCTGGAACCACAGGCACGTGCCACCATGCCTTGCTGATTTTCTTATTTATTGTAGAGATGAGATCTCACCAAGCTGCCCAAGCTGGTCTTGAACCTCTGGGCTCAGGCAATCCACTGGCCTCTAACTCCCAAAGCGCTGAGATTACAGGCGTGAGCTGCCATGTCCAGCTGAAACCCAAATTCCTTTTTTTTTTTTGAGTCAGAGTTTCACTCTGTTGTCCAGACTGGAGGAAGTGGCACGTTCCCAGCCACCATAGCCTCCACCTGCTGGGCTCTGGCGATCCTTCCTCCTCAGCCTTCCAAGTAGCCGGAACTATAAGTGTGTGCTACCACACCCGGCTAATTTTTGATTTATTGTAGAGACAAGGTCTCACCAAGTTGCCTGGGCTGGTCTCATACCCACGGGCTCAGGCAGTCCACTTGCCTCGGTCTCCCAACGTGCTGGGATGACAGGCTGAGCCACCGAGCCCAGCCGAAACTCAAATTCTTTAAGCACTAAAAATAATTCCCCAAACCGAAATGCTTGGCTATAAATCTAACAAAATATATGCAGGTTCTGTATGCTGAAACTATGAAATGCAGATGGAAGAAATCAAAGAAGCCCTAAGTCAATGGACAGAAACAGTGTATTCATGGAATGAGGGCTCCGTGGAGTAAAGATGTCAGTTGTCCCAGTCCCTGGTCCCTTTCCTTTGACCCCAGCCCACCCAGCACCTTCCTGGAGGTGGCAGTGGAAGAAGCTCAGGGACAGAGTTTTGGGGTTTTTTGAGTTGGGGGGATCTCTCTCTGTCAACCAGGCTGGAGTGCAGTGGCACGCTCCCGGCCACTGCAGCCTCGACCGGCTGGACTCTGGCAATCCTTCCAAGTAGCCAGAACTACAGGCACGCGCCACCACACCCGGATAATTTTTGATTGATTGTAGAGACAAGGTCTTGCCAAGTTGCCCGGGCGGTCTTGAACCCTCAGACTCAGGCAATCCACTCGCCTCGGCCTCCCAAAGCACTGGGATGACAGGCTGAGCCACCGAGTCCAGCCTGATTAGTCTTACATTGGAAATGGGGAGGGAATTTAGGGAAACTGGTGGTCACTGACCAAGTCCTGGCCATTTGGGCCCTCTTGTCGCAGAGGCCGTGGCCTGGCTTTGGGGCCCGCTGCTGCAGGCCAAGTGGGGTCCTGCTTCACACGTGGCCTGCCTGTCCTCTATCTGTGGCTTCACTGTCACCACCCACACTGCCCTGGGCTTGCCTCAGGCTTGCGACTCTCCTTTCTGTCAGAGACACAGCGTTGGGACACCCTGAGGCTGTCTGCAGTGGGTCACCCTCTGTCTCTGCACCACCCGCAGCCATGAGCACTCCCTGAGCCCCAGGCTGGGCCCTGTGGGCTGTGCAGGCGACGATGGCCACCTGTCGGGGCCTGACAGGCCTGGTCAACTGGCTGCCTGAGTCGCCGTGGATCACTGCGGTCACTCTAGCTGCACCTGGGTGGAGCCAGCATGTTTGTCACTGTCACCCCCTGGGCAGCCCACAGCTTCAGTCCTCAGCCTCCCCCTCTTTGTGGGGCTGTCTTCTGGGTCGCTGAACCCTGGAGTCCTGCTGTCTGGGTTTGAATCCTGGCTCCATAGTTTTATGTGTGCCTGTTTTTTTCTCAAATTCCACAAAACCATGGGGCACCGTGGCTCATGCCTGTCATCCCAGTGCTTTGGAAGGCTGAGATGGGAGGATTGTTCGAGCCCAGGAATTTGAGACCAGCCTGGGCAACATAGCGAGACTGCAACGCTCCAAAACAATCAAAATATTGGCCAGGCGGGGTAGCTCATGCCTATAGTCCAGCTACTTGGGAGGCTGAGGCAGGAAGACTGCCTGAGCCCAGGCGACTTCGAGGTTGTCATGAGTTGTGATCATGCTACTGCACTCCAGCCAGGGCAACAGAGTGAGACTCCAACTTAAAAAAAAATCCACAAAGCCATTCAGTGGGAGCCCTCCCGCCCATGGGGTGGGGTGGGTCATGAGGTCACAGGGGCACAGACAGGGTGGCATGTGACAGAGCAGTCTCCAGATGCCACGAGGGTCCTGACACCCAGGGGTCTGCCCTACTGTGAAGGGGGATTAAAAAGTCACCTAAAGTGTCAAAAATTAGGCTAAGCATGTACTCAACATTTACACAGTTAAAAGTTCCCCTTCCTGGAAACTGGCAATAGCACCTGTTGGCTAGGTTAAACTGTTTAACAGTTTTTTTTTTTTTTTTGCTTCTGTGAACCCCACTAGCATTGCTTGAAAAGTACCTAGGCCTCCAGGATGTTGCGATTTGGCCCACTTGGAAAGTCCCAATGTGGTTTTGCCCCATTTAAGCAAGCCCTTACAGCGAATGGGGGCCCTTGCTGTGGGATTGGCATGTCCAGCAGGCAAGTGGTCGCTGGCCGGCTCTTGGCTAATAAACCTCTCCTTTTTATAACTTGTATTTTTGGTGTCAGTGTCTGTGAATTACGCGCCCGGTCCCTATTTCATTTGGGGGCTCATCCAGGAGATCCGAGAGCTTAATCCCCAGCCCCAATCACCAGCTGACCTTGTGGGTCTGCATACCCGTGAACCTTGGTGTTCATTGGGCCTGGTGAGTCTGTGAACTCGCAAACGGCTGATTGTCATCTCTGGCAGACTCACAACGTCCCCAGAGCCCTCTGAGAGGTGAGTCAAGTTCCTGTTCTGTTTGTGCGCACTTCTGGTTGGACCCGCAGGAAAGCTGCATGCAGTGCTAATTCCTGGGTCCAAGGTCCCAGTAAGATGTCACTGGGCCCTCCGGTATTGCCCTCGGGCAGTTAGGTCTGTCTGTTCAGTTTGTGTTATTGCCTTTATTTGTTCAGCGTTAGCCACTGTTGTGTCTGTCATTGCTGTCGACATTATGGGGCAGCAGTGCTCTAAGCCTGACACCCTCTGCAGCTGGGTTTGTGCCACTTCAAGGATTTCCAAGGAGCGGCCCAGCAGTCGGATTATCAGGTAAACCGAGGAAACCTAACCACCTTTTGTTCCCTCGAATGGCCCACATTTCCTCATTGCAGCTGGCCATCGGGGGGACATTCAACCCTGCCATAGTGGGGAACCTGCAACAGTTCGTCTATTGACGCCACCCAGACCAGATCCTGTACATCACTGCCTGGTACTTCCTGGTGATGCAGCAGCCATCATGGATGAAGAAAGCCGAAAAGAAAGCTAATTCTTCTCGTGTTTTAGCCCTACAGGAAACTCCAAAAGCCAAACCTCCGGTCCTCCAGAGCCCACCAGAGGACGATAAAATTCCCCCACCCTACTCTACATCTGAGCGGGAGCAGGGAGCCAACAAGGTTCTCAGCCCGTCACTCACCAGGAGTGGGTCCTCGTATCGGCCCCCTCATCCCCCTCTTCCCCATGTGTCTCCTGAGGGCCCAACCACCCCCGGTAAACCGACCAGCCCCGACTCATCTTTGGGGAACTCAGAACCACAAACTTCCATAGTCCTCCCCCTGAGACAGGCCCGGGACTAGACGCGGGAGGTTCGGGAGGCCAGCCCTTTATGGTTTATGTCCCTTTCTCTACCAGTGACCTATGCAATCGGAAGCACCCAAACCCGGCCTTCTCTCCAAAACCTCACAGCCTCATAGACCTTTTAGAAACTATTTTCTTCACCCACCAGCTCACTTGGGATGACTGCCAACAGCTCCTCCAAGTCCTTTTCACTGCAGAGGAAAAAGAATGAATACATTAGGAGGCAAGAAAATTGGTCCTGTGACCGGACGGCAGGCCAGCAGAGCAGGCCTGTGTGGACCATGTCTTCCCTGCCGAGAGGCCTAATTGGAACCCAAACACCAGTCACAGTAGGGAGTGTCTCACCACCTACCGCTGGACTCTGATGGGGGTCTCCAGGCTGCCACCAGGCAGCCCACAAATTTGTGTAAGGTAAGTGAGGTGCTTCAGGGCCCACAGGAATCTCCCACAGCTTTTCCAGAACACCTTAGGGAGGCCTATCAGATGTATGCCCCCCAAAACCCAGAGGCTCCAGAAAACCGGAGGGCTTTAGTTATAGCCTTTGTCTCCCAGTCGGCCCCTGATATAAGAAAGAAATTGCAGAAAATTGAAGGATTTGAAGGGAAAAGTTTATCAGAGTTAACCGAGGTAGCTCAGAATATCTATAATAGCAGGGACTTGCTTGAAGACCAACAAACCAAAGAGACGGCCAAAGTAGTAGCAGCAGCCTTACAGGAAGTTAAACCCAAGCAGCCAGCAGGGAAAAGAGGAACCGGCACCGGGCAAAAAAACTCCACTAGCAAAAAATCAATGCGCCTACTGTAAAAAAAATCGGGCACTGCGTAAAAGACTGCCCAGACAGGCCACCCTGACCACAAGAATGCCCTCCAGGGGGGGTTGCCCACCAAAATCTACTCCTGTGTTACAATTACAAACTGACTGGCAGAGCCAGGGCTCTGTCAATTCCCCCCGGGAGCCCAGGATGAAACTTACAGTGGGGGAAAGCCCTGTCCACTTCTTAGTGGACACGGGGGCTGAGCATTCAGTCCTCCAGAAGTACAACAGCCCACTTCAGAATAAGCATTCCTTGGTTCAGGGGGCAACTGGGACTCAATTATGCCCCTGGACCACCAAAAGAACAATAAATTTGGGAAAAGGGGAAGTAACTCATTCGTTCCTAGTAATGCCAGACCGCCCGTACCCGCTCCTGGGACGTGACCACTTACACAAGCTTAAGGCCAACATAGGTTTTCAGGAAACCACGGTGGCAGTAAGCCTAAACCCACCAGAGGCATCAAAAATGCTTGTTACTGTTCCCCCAAATGAGGAATACATGTTAACAGAAGGTGGGGCCTCTCTTGACTCTTCAAACGCCATACTGCTGGCTCAGCTGCAGACTGAGTTTCCCCAAGTCTGGGCCGAATTAAACCCCCCTGGGCTGGCATCCCATCAACTGCCAGTTGTTGTACAGCTCAAAAGTCAGGCAATGCCCATTAGGGTAGAACAGTACCCTATATCCCCAGAGGCCCAAAAAGGCATAGCAATCCACACCCAGCGTCTCCGGGAAGCTGAAAGCCTAGTGCCGTGCCACTCATCCTGGAACACCCTGCTTCTTCCTGTCAAAAAGGCAGGCACGGGAGACTACCGCCCTTTCCAGGACCACAGGAAGGTCGACAGGCAAGTGGAGGATATCCATCCCCAGTCCCCAACCCGTACACCCTCCTCAGCAGGTTAACTCCAGAGAGGCAGGTATACACTGTCCTGAACCTTAAGGATGCCTTCTTCAGCATCCCATTGGCTAAGCAGTGCCAACCCTTGTTTGCCTTTGAATGGACAGATCCTGAAAAAGGGGAAAATGGCCAGTTAACCTGGACACGACTCCCACAAGGATTTAAAAGCTCTCCTATGCTGTTTGATGAAGTCCTCCGCAAGACCTCCAAGCTTTCCAGCAACAGCACCCTGAAGTGACTCTGCTACAGTATGTAGATGATCTGTTCATCGCAGTTATATCAGAAGGTGAGTGCCTGCATGCCACCAGGCACCTGCTTAAAGAACTTCAGACTCTGGGGTATCGGGTGTCAACAAAAAAGGCTCAGCTCTGTGTAACTGTAGCCACATACCTTGGATATAACCTCAAAGAAGATAAAAAAATCCCTGACTGCCCAGCACATTCAGGCTATAGCAGGCATCCCGGCCCCAGGAAGCAAAAGGCAGGTCCGGGAATTCTTGGGAGCTGTAGGATGCTGCCGACTATGGATCTCTAAGTTTGCTGAACTCGCAAAACCCCTCTACGAAATAACCAAGGGACCAGAGGTTAATTTTAAATGGACACCAGAGGGGGACAAAGCTTTCCAAGCCCTTAAAAATACTCTGGTCTCAGCTCCGCTCTGGCCTTGCCGGATATGGAAAAACCTTTCCACCTTTATGTGAATGAAAGACGAGGCATCGCCCGGGGGGTCCTAACCCAAAATCTTGGCCCATGGAACAGGCCGGTTGCCTCCCTGTCAAAAAAAACTGGACCCAGTAGGCTCAGGCTGACCACCCTGCTTGTGGGTTATAGCAGCCATTGCCATGTTAGTAAAGGACTCAGATAAACTAACACTGGGACAGAATCTGACTGCCACGGCCCCGCATGCAGTGGTCTTTACTCCGAGGATCCCCTGACAAATGGATGTCAAACGCCCTAATAACCCATTATCAAGCGCTGCTTTTAGATCAACCCCACATCAAGTTCCAGCATACCCCCAGCTTAAACCCCACAACTTTACTACCGGAGGAAGGTCCCACGGGTCCGCCGCGTTGTTGGTACAAAACAACTGAGTTTCAGAAGCTGCTCTGGGACCTAACCAATGTCCCGAGAACAAACCCCGACCTGATGCTTTTCTCGGATGGCAGCAGTTTCATCCAGAATGAGGTAAGGTATGCTGGAGCAGCAGTGGTCACTCTACAGGGAACTGTTTGGACCGAGCCTCTTCCGCAAGAAACATTGGCCCAAAAAGCAGAACTGATTGCCTTAACCGAGGCCTAAAAGCAGGTAAAGGAAAAGTCGTCAACATCTACACTGGCAGCAGGTACGCATTTGCAACTGCACACGTTCGTGGGCCAATTTATAGGGAGCGGGGATTGCTCACTGCAGAGGGAAAAACTATAAAAAATAAAGCGGAAGTCCTAGACCTCCTGGCAGCAATATAGGCCCCCAAACAAGTCGCCATCATCCATTGCCTGGGTCACCAAAAGAGAAACTCAAAAAGGCAATAAGAAATAGAAAAGCAGATCAAGCAGAAGTTGCTTACCGCAGAACCACCTGCCTGCTGGTGCTGCCTCCTCCGGTTCTATGTAAGCCCCCAAAATGTACAGAAGAGGACTTCCTCACTATACAAAAATTGCAGACAACCTCAAACCCAGATGGATGACTTCAACTTCAGGATGACAGAACCTTCCTCCCTCGAATCCTGGGACAACAAATCCTAAGGCAGCTCCACCAAGGTATTCATCTGGGGAGGACAAAACTAACCAAACTTGTGAGAAAAGAATTCTATCTCCCTCATCTGGACCAGCTCGCCCAGGAGCTCATTCAAGGCTGCGTGTCATGCCAGCAGACTAGTAATGCTAAGGTCAGTGTATCCACCCAAGGGGTCCGAGATAGGGAACTAACCCCTGGGAGACATTGGGAAATAGACTTTACAGAAGTCAAACCTGGGCAATATGGATATAAATACCTATTGGTCTTGGTAGACACCTTCTCGGGATGGATCGAGGCATTTCCTACAAAAACTGAAACTGCTTCTATAACAGTAAATAAACTCTTAAACGACATCATACCAAGATATGGTCTACCTCTCTCAATAGGCTCAGATAATGGCCCAGCATTTATTTCTAAACTTACTGAAGGTATTGCAAAAACCTTGGGAATAAATTGGAACTTACATTGTACTTATCATCCCCAGAGTTCAGGACAGGTAGAAAGAATAAATCGGACGCTTAAAAAAACCTTGACCAAATTAACCCTTGAGACTGGCGAAGGTTGGGTAACACTCCTTCCTCTGCCCTCTTGAGGGCCAGGTGTACCCCTACATCAAGGGTCTAACCCCCTTCAAAATTCTATTTGGACGGCCCCCGCTGTTACTTCCAGAAATTGGACGGGAAAAAGCACTAGAACCGTCTAATCATAATTTGCTTCAGTCACGGCAGGCTCTTCAAAGAGTTCAGCAAGCTGTCACTAGAACCATGCAGGCAGGCTTCCAGAAACCAGTTCCGGAACATCCACACCCATTCCAGCCCAGTGACCAGTCTGGGTAAAACGACCCAAAGCTGAGGCCCTCACCCCAAGGTAAAAAGGGCCCCGCATGGTAACCCTCACTACTACGGCCGTCAGAGTCCGTGGTGTTCGCCTCTGGATTCATCACTCACAAGTAAGGGCAGCCACCACTGCGCCCCTGGAGACGTGGCAAGTCATCAAACCAGCCACTGGAGAAGATCCTCTAAAGATGAGACTTTTGCGGGCCCGGTGTCTTCATCATATTCCTTGCATACGTTCCCCAGCTTGAGGTCTATTGGCCCAACCCACGTAATCCCTATACTCCAGGGAACTATTCCTGGGAACTGAGAAATACCATCACTGGGACCGTAATTGCCACCTACAGAGGAAGCGGGCAGCCTGTCTTAATTTTGACCTTTGTAAATTATGGCCAGGTCTAACCCTTGGGGGCACACACACTGATGAATGCGGCACCTTGGCTTATGAAAAAGGACTTAAATTTGTTGGTTTTTATGCTTGCCCGGCATCGGGACCAGCCCGTTGCCACAAAGCAGGACGATACCACTGGGCTGTATGGGGGTGCGAAACTATTGCTCCTTGGAAAAACCGAGACCCCTACCTGAGCCTACACAGGAAAAAGTCTGCTTCCCAATGCAACCAAATACAAACATGCAACACCCTTAGACTCACTATAATACTTTGGGACGCCCTCAGCATCCGCCAGGCATAGGAAACGGGGAAAACGAGGGGGCTCAGAATGCATGTTGCAGGACCCGGACCTGGCACGCTGTTTCCTAGTCAAAGGCAGGCCAGCCCCCACACCCTAAATCCTGTGGATCCCAACAGCAACTTGATTCTCCAAAAACCTGAATCTTCTGAACGCCCCCCAACCCAACCGCCCCAGGCGTCTGGTTCTACCTACCCTACAATTTCGGGGGCAGGTCCGGCTCTCCTACCCACCGCATTAGCGCCCAGAAATGAAAACCATTTCCTCCTATGCGATCCGCTGTTTACTGGTTTGCAAATGCCACTCGTCCTGAAGTAACAAAAAACTGCTGGCTATGCCTAGACCCTCGAGCCCCTTATTACGTAGGAATTGCATTGAACTCCTCAATAGACACACAGAAAAGCATGTACACATTCTTGACCTCGCTATAGCTCAGTCATTAAAACTGTCCCTGGGGACAGAACTCAGCCCTTACTCTGGGAGATCTCCAAGAACATGGAACTTGTCTCTATTCTCCCTCTTATCATATAAGTAATTCTCCCTACCAAATGTCGTGCGACACCACTTCCGTAATAAGTATCCCCAGTTCAAAAACCTCCAAAAACCTCCACATGGCTGTTGCACCCCCCACCACCTGGTTTGCTTGTACGCAAGGTATAACACCCTGTATTGCCTTAAAATACTTCAGGGACCGCAGAAATCTGTGTCTTAGTGCATATACTACCCCAGGTATATATCTATGAAGGAACAGAGGGACGAAAACACCTTGGACTCTCAGGCTGCGGGCGATCCAAGCAGGTCCCCATATTAGTGTCGCTCCTCATTAATCTAGAAATTGCAGGGTCCATGGCAATAAGTACAGCTTCTCTGGTCGTTGGGGACCAAAACCTCAAGGAACTAAGTAAGCATGTTGATAAGAACCTAGGACTCCTGGAGTCGAGCACATCCCGCCTAGAACAGCAAGTTAATTCCTTAGCCAAGGTTGTGCTCCAAAACAGGAGGGAACTTAATCTCCTCTTCATGAAGCCGGGAGGGCTATGCATGGCCCTGGGAGAAACATGTTATTTCTATGCAAACCAATCCGAGGTCATCCGAGATGCTCTTGCCCTGGTAAAAAAAACAATCTAAAACAAAGAGAGCTGCGAAGACAAGCCTCGGAAAATTGGTATCAGTCCCTCTTTTCTTGGTCCCCCTGGCTCACAACACTAATCTTGGCAGTGGCGGGGCCTCTCCTCCTGCTCCTAATAGGTATGACAGTAGGGCCTTACTTAGTTAAAAGCCTCCTTGGTTATGTTAAAAATAATGTGTCATCAGTGAAATCAATGGTCCTCAGAACTCAATGTAATCCCCTGTATAAGAAGTCAATAATTTAACTCCAGGAACAACTGAAAGGGGGGAGTATGAAAGGGGGATTAAAAAGTCACCTAAAATGTCAAAAATTAGGCTAAGCATGTACTCAACCTTTACACAGTTAAAAGTTTCCCTTTCTGGAAACTGGCAACAGCACCTGTTGGTTAGGTTAAATTGTTTAACAGCTTTTTTTTTTTTCGCTTCTGTAAACCTTGCAGCTTTTTTCCACTTCTGTGAACCCGGCTAGCATTACTTAGAAAGGACCTAGGCCTCCAGGATGTTGCGGTTTGGCCCACTTGGAAAGTCCCAATGTGGTTTTGCCCCATTTAAGCAAGCCCCTACAGCGAATGGGGGCTCTTGCTGTGGGACCGGCATGTCCAGCAGGCAAGGGGCCAGCGGTCGGCTCTTGGCTAATAAACCGCTCCTTTTTATCACTTGCCCTTTTGGTGTCGGTGTCTGTGAGTTAAGCATTCGGCCCCTATTTCACTACCCTGGTGGCGGGCCTGAGGTCTTAGGAGGTCTGAGCACTCTGTGACTTCATATCCCAGGGTGCCCAGAGTTCAGGGCAGGGGACGAGCTCTGATTTGGTCCCTCCAGCCAAGCTGGACACTGGGCCTGCAGCCACCAGACGGCCCAAGGTAGACAAACGCGGCTGTCCCACCCGTCCCAGCCTCTCCTCTGTCCCCCTCAAGCGAGGTCTGTCCCAGCCCAGGGCCTGGCTGTTGGGAGCTGCTCCTTGCTGACTCCCCGGGGTGTGGGGCACAGTCCCAGGGGGCAGTAATCAGTCCAGGCGGCGGCCGGGGGAGTTCGGGGTGCCCTCACGTTGGGGGAGACTTATTTTTTTTCTCTTTTCTTTCCGTCCTCCTCATTAGCTCAAGCAGGAGAGTCTTTCTAACCCCTGGGAACACCCGATTTCTTAAAACAAAGAGGACACGGGCCTCAGCCAGGAACCCTGGCAGGCGAAGGTGTTCGGCTGGAACAGGATCACAGGGCCTAGAGGGTTCTGGAACCCTGGAAGTTGTATTGATGTATATCTGGGGGGGATCCCCCCAAATCCCTGGAATGTATTTATTAAAAGTTGTGTATTTATTCTTATATGTTTAAGCTTCAGCCACCTTCCGACAACTCTCTGTTGGACGCAATATGCCTACCAAGATGCTTTTTCCAAGGCTCAAAACAGTTTTTGAACACGTCCATTTTGACATCTTTGAGTGTTTCTGCTGTTTTCTGTTTCACCTCTTCCACATGGGCGACACATTTCCCTTTGGGGACTTTTTTCATCTGGGAAACAAAAAAAAAGTCATTCAGAGTGAGACCGGCTGGGTAGGGAAGGTGGGGCACGGGGCTCATGCTGTTTTGGGTCAAAAACTGGGGAAATGCTCAGTGCGGCGTGGGCAGCTGCGCTCACAAGTCACCCATCGGGGAGTGGACAAACACTCTGAAAGAATCTCCAAAAAAAAAATCACTGAAGCCAAACGCAGCCTCTTACAACAACACTAGCTGGTACACTGGTGCCAATGGGTTCCCAGAACACAAAATATAATTCTGGGATTTGGCGGGGGGTCCTCCAGTACACGGCGCTATTTTATTTTATTATTTTATTTTATTTGCCTGCACTCCAGGTTGCATGCTCCCGGCCACGGCAGCCTCAACCTACTGGGTTCAGGTGATCCTTCCACCCCAGCTTTCCAGGTAGCTGGAACTACAGGCACGCACCACCACGCCCGGCTAATTTTTTGGTTTATTGTAGAGATGAGGTCTCCCCTAGTTGCCCAGGCAGGTCTCAAACCCGCGGGCTCAGGCCATCCTCTCACCTTGGCCTCCCAAAGTGCTGGGATTATAGGTGTGAGCCGCTGCGCCCGGCCACTTTATTTTATTTATTTTTGTTTTTTATTTTTGTAGAGATGAGGTCTCACCATGTTTCCTGGGCTGGTCTCAAATTCTGGTCATCACCCCATCCTCCCACCTCGGCCTCCCAAAGTGCTGGGATTACAGGTGCGAGCCACTGCGTCCAGCCGCTTTATTTTATTTATTTTTGTTTTTTATTCTCGTAGAAATGAGGTCTCACCACGTTTCCCAGGCTGGTCTTGAATTCCGGCCATCACTCGATCCTCCCACCTCGGCCTCCCAGAGTGCGGGGATTGCAGGTGTGAGTCACCACACCCAGCCAAGAGCAGTGAACCCAGCTGGTCTGCTCTGGAGTCTCTACTGAGAGCTGCCACCGCAGTCCCAGCATCTTAGGCCTCAGGATCAGCTGTGCCGTGTCATCACTGCAATTTCAGAGTGTACCCCAGCAGCGTTGCAAGTCTCTGACCAGGCCTTTGCCCGGCCTGGTGCTGGCCGCCTGCAGTCTCTGAGGGCTGTGTCACCATTAACTGCCCCGGGGGCTGCAGCACCAACCCCACCCCCACCGTGTGGGGACCCAGGAGACCCAAGGTCCTAGGGTGGAAATCCCCTCCCGAGTGGAGGGTGGCTGCTCCCTCGGCTGGTGCCCCCAGGCCTGGGAAGGTTGACAGCACAGAGTGTGACCGTCACAGAGCAGAATGAGCGAAGTCCTGGTCACTGGAGCATGAAGCAGGCGCAGCCAGGCTCCCCTGCGGGGTGGGGCGTTGGAGACCGTTCCTGCCTCTTCTTGCAGGACGATGGCGGGGGGGGGTATGGGGGGAGCCAGACAGACGCTCGTGGGAAACATCCTGGCCACAGTTCTGATCTGAGGGTCCCCGGAGAGCTCGTCACCCCTTCCCCTCCGTCATCAGCCGCGTCCTTCCTGGCACTGCCAGCTCTTCTCCCTGGGACTGAGGGCGACATCACCCAAGATGATGAGCGAGCTTCCCGGGGAGAAGGGCTCAGGTGTGTGCAAAAGTGTAGGGGCCAGGTCCTGGTAGCAAGATCCAGGGAGAGGGAGCTCCCTCGTGGCCACAGAGAAAGCCTGGAGATGCCGGAGTCCTCTGGGCCGGGGGCTCCCGTCCTTGGTCTCCTGAGAGGCTCTCGGGGTCCACCTGTCCCCCAGGCTCCAGGTTCTGGGCTGTCCGGTGGGGTAGAAGCCCCCTCCCCCAGGGGGAACCCCACTTGGGAGGCTGCAGTCCATGATCCAAGGCCTCAGTGAGCTGAGGTGTCAGGTCATCCCACGCGTGATGGGACCCGCCCATCCCTGGGCTGGCCCAGAGCCTCCAAGCGGGGCTGCAGGTCCCCTGACCCTGTGCCCAGCCCAGGAGAGTTTGTCTTTTGCAGTCTTCATTCCAGAAGCAGGGGGAAGTCGGGAAGCAGAGCCCTTCGAGGGAAAAAGAGTCGGGTGAGCCCCCATTTTTGTCCTATGGAGACCGAGATTCCGGCTTCCCACCTCCAGGCTCCCACCCAGAGTGGCATTTCCACACCCCCACGCCCCCTGTCCCTGAGACCAGAGGGGAGGACGGAGCACAGCTTGGACCCCCGTCCCCGCCCGCCTCACAGCTGTTTCCTCTGTCGCCCCTCCAGAAGGACACAGCAGCCTCCCACACCCCTGCGTCTGTCAGGGCCCTCCCTGCCCACAAACTGGCCCTGGCCTGCGGCCTGGGGGGCCAAGGAAGGGTGAGGTGCTGGGAAGAAATCAGGCTGAGGATAAGCAGAGACATCTAACACGATGTGAAATATCTGGTGTGCTGGGCGGCTTCCTCCAGGCACTGGTGACACTGTGGCTCTCACCAGCGTCACCCGGACAGGGAGTGACAAGCTGGGGCCTGGGGCAATTGCCTCGCACACCCGGGTGGACAGCACAAGCCCTGGTCCCCGGGAGGTGGTGCCAGTTCAAGAGGACTTGGGTCTGGAAACTCCTTACAGTGAGGTCGTGCCCCTGCCTGGCCGAGTAGGACCTCAAGGAGGGCCAGGCGTCTCTTTTATCCCCCCCATACCCCTTACCTATAGCATTTATGAAGAAAGACCCTCCCCCCAGGACCTGGAATTATTTTTTGGAGGGTGGGGGCCTTGTAGTCCAGGCTTTTCTTCTAGGTCAGTGTTCTAGGAGCCCATTGGCATCCGTGAATCCACCGCAGTTGAGAGCGGCTGCGTTTGGCTTCGGTGATTTATTTATTTTTTATTTTTTATTTTTTGAGTTGGAGTCTCACTCAGTCGCCCAGACTGGAGTGCAGTGGCCGCTCCCGGCCACCGCAGCCTCGACCTGCTGGGCTCCGGCCATCCTTCCGCCTCAGCCTTCCGAGTAGCTGGAACTACAGGCGCGCGCTACCACGCCCAGCTAATTTTTGATTTATTGTAGAGATGAGGTCTCACCAAGTTGCCCAGGCGGGTCTCGGACCCATGGGCTCAGGTAATACACTCGCCTTGGCCTCCCAAAGTGCTGGGATGACAGGCTGAGCCACCGAGCCTGGCTTTTTTTTTTTTTTAATTGAAGTGTCACTCTGTGACTCAGACTGGAGTGCAGTGGCCGCTCCCTGCCACCGCAGCCTCGACCTGCTGGGCTCTGGCCATCCTTCCGCTGGAACTACAGGCGTGCGCTACCACGCCTGGCTCATTTTGATTTATTGTAGAAATGAGGTCTCGCCAAGTTGCCCAGGCTGGTCTCGAACCCACAGGCTCAGGCAATCCTCTCACCTCGGCCTCCCAAAGTGCTGGATTATAGGTGTGAGCCACGGCACCCAGTTTACAATTTTTTATAAAATAAATTCTGGGCTTTAAAAAAATTAGTCCCCCTCATATCACCGTCTTTCTGTATTTATCACATCCTTATCAAATGTATTTATCAAATACTTACGTAGTGCTTACTTTTACTCTGTGTGGTCACTGTCCTGAGCGGCAACTACATCCTCAAAACAACCCATGAGATGGGAACTACTATTGCACATGTTACATGGAAGGAAACTGAGGCACAGAGAGGTTAAGTCACTCGCCCAAGGTCACAGAACTGACAGCGGTGGAACCAGATTCAAACTTGGCAGCCTGGCTGTGATGCCTCTGATGGAGTCTGCTGTTTCTCCTCCGTCCCCCCTTAGACCAGGCCTTGTGAGGTCAGGGTCTGTGTCAGTTCCGTTCCCTCTTTCCATCCACGGAAATCGGCGTAGTGCCACATCTTCAGTAAAGATTTGCTGATTGAAATAATGAGTGGAGGCCAGACACAGTGGCTCTTGCCGGTAATCCCAGCGCTTTGGGAGGCTGAGGCAGAAGAATCGCTTGAGCCCAGGAGTTCAAGACCAGCCTAGGCAACATAGTGAAAACTCATCACTACAACCAATAAAAAAAAATTAGCTGGGCATGGTGATGCACATCTGTAGCCCCAGTCCCAGCTACTTGGGAGGCTGTGGTGGGAGAATCACCTGAGCCCAGGAGGTTAAGGCGGCCGTGAGCTGTGATCACGCCACTGCACTCCAGCCTGGGTGACAGAGTGAGACTCCAACTCGAAAGAAAGAAAGGAAGGAAGGAAGGGAGGAAGGAAGGAAGGAAGGAAGATTCGAGAGAGACAGGGAGGGAGGGAGGAAGGAAGGAAGGGAGGAAGAAAGGAAAAATAGGTGAAGGACAAGGTCACCTATAAATAGCAAGAGTTTTGGTGGAAACTTAATGTACAAACCCACCTCTGTTTTTGGAGTTTAGGCAGTTCACCAGGCGTGTGTCTCAGTTTTTCACTATTGCATCTCAACAATTTTGGAAACGCTACAATCTTTTTCTTCTCTTATTTTTTTCTACTATTTCAACCTGTGTTTGATGTTTTCTCCACTTGAGGCAGAGATTAAAATGCTTCCATTTAACTTCCATGTCTTGCAGGGTTTTTGTTCATATTTTTGTCTCTCTGTCCCTTCTGGGTTCTGAGAAACTCCCTTGTCTTGAACGTCCAGGTCGCTGAATCCACCTCACGGCTCAGCCCATTCATCAGCAATTTCAGAATTTGTCAGTCATGGTTGTCATTTCCAAACTGAAAATGTTCCCTTTTCCCAGAAACCTTCTTTTTTCCTAAATAGATATGTTCTCAAACTTCTCTAGAAATATAAATTGAACTTATTTTACCTTTTTCTTCTGTTTTACTGCATTACTTTATCTACCTCATTTTTAATTTTAATTTTTTGAGTCTGAGTCTCACTCTGTCTCCCAGGCTAGAGTTCAGTGGCACACTCACAGCTCACTGCAGCCTCATCCTCCTGGGCTCAGGCGATCCTACTGCCTCAGCCTCCCAAGTAGCTGGAAATACAGGTGTGTGTCACCACGCCTGGCTAAGTTTTTTATTTTTTTGTGGAGACGAGCTCTTGCTATGTTGTCCAGGCTGGTCTGAACTCCCAGGCTCAAAGGATCCTTCCGCCTCAGCCTCCCAAATTGCTGGGATTATAGGCTCGAGCTATCATGCCCAGACCAACTACCTCTTCGTTGCTTGAGTTTGGTGTCTCTTTAGGTGAATTGGAATTCCTTGTATTGCTGTTGTTTCTTGGTTATCTGCTAATATTTGAAGACGACAGGGGGTCCCGTGGGACCCTTACCTTGCCAGGGATACTGCTCTGTTCTCTGGGCAAACGTTGAATTCCGGGCTAGAGGGCACAGCTAATCAGTCATTCCCCTTCTGCTAATTTCCCCAACACCCTTGGCCTGTCTCCACCCCTCCACCCCTCACCTGGTGCTGTTTAGAAATGCTTAGGGTTTTTGATTTTGTTTTTGTTTTTTTTTTAGTTAGGGTCTCATTCTGTCACTCAGGCTAGGACATCGTGGCACGATCATGGCACCCTGCAGCCTCGACCTCCTGGGTTCAGGCCATCCTTCCACCTCGGTCTTCTGAGTAGCTGGGACTAACGGTGTCCGCCACCACATCTGACTGATTTTTTAAAAATATTTGTTTATTTATTTTGAGTTGGAGTCTCACTCCACCACCCAGGCTGGAGCACAGGGGCACACTCACGGCCACCCCAGCGTCAATCTGCTGGGCTCTGGTGATCCTTCCGCCTCAGCCTTCCAAGTAGCTGCAACTATAGGCGTGCACTGCCACGCCTGGTTAATTTTTTGATTTATTGTAGAGACAAGGTCTCACATGTTGTCCAGGCTGGACCCGAACCCACGGGCTCAGGCAGTCCTCTCGCCTCGGCCTCCCAAAGTGCTGGGATCGCAGGCTTGAGCCACCGCGCCCGGCCTAAAAATTTATTTTATTCTATTTTATTTATGTATGTTTTGGCAGAGACGAGGTCTCCCTATGTTGCCCAGGCTGATCTCAAACTCCTGGCCTCCAGCAATCCTCCCTCCTCGGCCTCCCGAAGTGCTGGGATGACAAGCGTGAGCCACCATGCAGCTCATGGGTTTGGAGGGCCTGTTTTTCCTCCCATATGGGGACCCTTATCTGTGGCTTCATTGTCCGGCAGCTCCATGATCTCGCTCTCTTAGGTGCCTCCTCTCTTAGTTCACATTTCCTCAGTTTTCCTGGGCTGCTTTGGGGTTTTCAAACTCTTTCCTTTCTCAGTCCACTGGGTTCTGGGGAGGGAGGAGGGACCAGCAAGGACTGTTTCAGCCCCTTGAAGCCCGAGCCCACCTTTGGGCCCCTGAGGAACCAGATGGCAAGCGCCGGGAGACCCGTGTCACCAGGGTCTCGGGTTCCTGAGCCTTTCGGGCGCCGTCACCCGCCAGGCTCCTTAAAGGCAGGATCCTTTTTTGGTAACGGTGGGATCTCGCCAAATTGCTCAGGCTGTTCTCAAACTCCTGGCCTCAAGCAATCCTCCCTCCTCATCCTCCCAGGTAGCCAGGACCACAGGTGCACACCACCATATCTGGCCTTTTTTTTTTTTTTTTTTTGCTCAGACTGTTCTCAAACTCCTGGCCTCAAGCGATCCTCCCTCCTTGGCCTCCCCAAGTGCTGGGATTATTGGTGTGAGTCACTGCACCCAGCCCCTCTCTCTCTCTCTCTCTCTCTCTCTCTCTCTCTCTATTGAGTTGGAGTCTCACTCCGCCACCCAGACTGGAGCGCAGTGGCCACTCCCGGCCACCACAGCCTCGACCTGCTGGGCTCCGGCGATCCTTCCGCCTCAGCCTTCCGAGTAGCCGGAACTACAGGCGCGCGCTACCATGCCTGGCTGATTTTTTGATTTATTGTAGAGATGAGATCTCGCCAAGTTGCCCGGGCAGGTCTCGAACCCATGGGCTCAGGCAATCCACTCACCTCGGCCTCCCAAAGTGCTGGGATTACAGGCTGAGCCACCGAGCCCGGCCAGCCTCTATATTTATAACGGATGGCTTTTCTTTTCATTTTTTTCTTGCTCTGACCGGGGCAGCATGTCTCTGCCCTCCCGTGCCATTTTCCTCTCCTTGCATCGTTCATTTCCTGACGATGCAGAGAATGGAAATGGACGTGGCCATGGTGCGCCACGAGCCTGCCTAGTGACACGCACCCCTTCATGTTTTCAGCAAGCACCGAGTTGGCACCACCAGTGTACAGGCAGGGTGCAGGTTCTGGGGAGTTTAGGGATATGTTTTTTCATCTGTGAGGAGCATATGTCTGAATGGAGAGGCAGCCAGGGAATAAGCATAAACCCCTCTCAGAAACCCGGTCGAGGAGGCAGAAGGTCGTGGGGGAGGAAGGTCAAGGTGTCATTTTTTTTTTTTTTAGGTGGAGTCTCACTCTGTTGTCCAGGCTGGAGTGTGGTGGCCTGATCATGGCTCAACCCCCTGGGCTGATCCTTCTACCTCAGCCTCCGGCATAGCTGGGGCTACAGGTGTACACCACACCTGGCTCATTTTTTGATTTTTTTTTTTTTTTTTTTTTTGCAGAGATGAGGTCTGGCTGTGTTGCCCAGGCCTCCAGGGATCCTCCCGCCTCCGCCTCCCAAAGCGCTGGAAGGGTCTTAGTGACTTCAGATGCTGATTCCAGAGGCCTAGGTCGGGCCCGAGACCCTGCATTTCAAAAGATCTCCCAAGGGATGCTGGTCCTGCTGGTCCGCAGACCTCACTTTGGGTGTCAAGGGTGGACGGAAGCCACGACTTTCTGTGACCCCCTGTTGCCAAGCTGTGGGTGCAGTGAGGACGTGTGGGACCCCACTGGAAACAGCACAGGCCTGTGGCCTCTCAGGGAGGTTCTGACCCCACCCACTGTCAGGGCTCAGTGCCACCCCAGAGGGAAGGTGCTATGGACTGCACCCAGCAGTTTGAGGACTTGGGCAGGGGAGACCCCTTTTCAGAAAGTGGAGGCTGGCTCCCACGGAGGGCCTGGGGAGCAGGCCTCATGTCCCTCAGGGTCCCCGTGAGCGCTGAGACCGCTGCGTGGGGCATGCCCATGTGGACGGCACCAGAGATCCTTAGCTGCTCCTGGGGCAAATGACTCAGCAGCATTCACGGTGCCACCCTGAGCACAACACCCACAGTTCCCACAGTTCACTCCGGGTGGAGGTGAAGGTTCCCAGGCAGCCTCAGTCATGTGCTTGGCCCGTGACCGTAGCTCGGGGCCAGGCCAGGGGTGGCTGTCCTCGAGACCATGCTGGGAAAACTCTGCCCAACCAGGGAGCTCTGAGGGCACCTTGGAGGAAGGCGTGTGGCGGGGAGGGGGTGCCGACTCGTGGTTAATAGGTTAAAGGTTAATCCAGCATGTGACCGACTCTCTCTGCGGGCTGGCGGGCAGGCACTGTGCCCTTGCCAAGAAGAGATGCCTTGAAGATCTGAAACTCCGTGCACACCATCGAGGTCTCTGGAAGAGCCGGAGAGGCCTTGCCAGGGCCACAGGCCACTCTGTGGGCAGGCCATGTCGAGTCACTGCTTCCAAGCGTGTTGAGTCCACACTCGCCTTGCCATGCCCAGTCTGTTCCCAGTTGGGGCCCCATGCTGAGCCAGGCAAAGCCTCTCACTGGCTTCCTCTTTCCAGACCCATCTCCTCTGAGTCTGGGCCCACACATTCCTCCAGCCCCAGACACTCTCCCGGCGTTTAGACCCTCTTCTCCCACCCTTCCTGTCCCAGGACCTTTGCACATGCTGTTCTTCCTGGAATACCCACCCCACCCCACCCCCAGCCTGTCTTTTCTCTCAGTTCTTCTCTGTGGCCCCTCCCTCCCCATTTATATTTTCTGCCTTTGTCCCATGTGAGTTGGGTCCAGCTGATATTGTCTGATCAGACAATGCTGTCGCGACTTTTTGCGTGTGTACGTTGGATGCACCTTTTGCCGGTTCACCTTGGGTCCCCAGGACCCAGCTATTGCAGAGGCTAAGGCAGGAGGATCACTTGAGTCCAGAAGTTCAAGACTGCAGTGAGCTGTGATCATGCCACTGCACTTTACTCTGGCAAGACCCTGACTCTAAAAAATTTTTTTGGAAAAGGGAAAAAATTCAATTACAAAAAAAGTCCACGTGCAAAATAATTATCGATGACAACATGAGTTGCTGAAAAACAAGCTGGGGCGGGCTCGGTGGCTCAGCATGTCATCCCAGCACTTTGGGAGGCCGAGGCAAGGGGATTGCCTGAGCCCGTGGGTTCGAGACCCACCCGGGCAACTTGGCAAGACCGCGTCTCTACAATAAATCAAAGATTAGCCGGGCGTGGTAGCACGCGCCTGTAGTTCTGGCTACCTGGAAGGCTGCGGCGGAAAGATTGCTGGAGCCCAGCAGGGTGAGTCTGCAGTGGCCGGGAGTGTGCTCAGTCTGGGCAACGGAGTGAGACTCCAACTCAAAAAAAGAAAGAAAGAAAGAAAAAGAAGTTGGGAAACATATTTGCAGTTAATATCGCTGGCAAAGAGTCAACCTCCTTAATCTATAAAGGACTTATAGAAATTGGTAAGGAAAAACAAACTACCATGGAAACAGGCAAAGGTTTCAAGGGAACAATCCAGAGACAAATGAAATACAAATACGTCTTAAATACATTAAAAGATGCTCAGAGGTTAGGTGCGGTGGCTCACACCTGCCACCCCAGCACTTTGGGAGACCAAGGCAGGAAGGTCACTTGAGCCCAGGAGCTCAAGACAAACCTGGGCAACATCGTGAGACCTCGCCTCTACAAAAAAGTAAAAAATTAGCCAGGGGTGGGGGCGAGGGCCTGTCATCCCAGCTACTCGGGAGGCTGAGATGGGAGGGTCACCTGTGCCCAGGAGGTCGAGGCTGTGCTGAGCCATGGTTGCACCACTGCATTCCAGCCTGGGCAACAGAGTGAGACTCCGACTTGAAAATAAAAATAAATCAATAAATAATGTTCAGATTCACTCATAAGAAAATAAATACAGGGCAGCCTTCTTGGGTCCCCTCCCACTGTGGTAGCTTTTCTGTCCTCTCAATAAATCTTGCTTTCAAAAAAAAAAAATATATATATATATAATACATGGCTGAGTTCAGTGGCTCAGCCTGTAATCCCAGCACTTTGGGAGGCCAAGGCGAGAGGATTGCCTGAACCCAGGGGTTTGAGACCAGCCCAGGAAACTTGATGACACCTTGTCTCTACAATAAATCAAAAAATTAACTGGGCATGGTGGCGTGCACCTGTAGTTTCAGTTACTTAGGAGGCTGAGGCGGGAGAATCGCCAGAGCCGCTGGGGTGGCCGTGAGCATGCCACTGCACTCCGTCTGGGCAATGGAATGAGACTCCAACTCAAAAAAAAGAAAAGAAATGCAAAATCAAATCACACCGAGGCATCATTTTTTACCCCCAATATTAGGGAAACTCCCCCCACGTGGGACACTAGCTCTCAAAGTTAGGGCGCTGGGGACAGGATTAAGTGGCATGTCCTTGTGGGACACGGGCTTCCGCTCACAGCCATAGCTCAGTCCCCCTACGGCAGAGCAATCCCACTTCTAGAATGTTCTCCCCCACCCATGCTAACACGCATTTGAAAGAGCATATGGGCGGCCTTATCCATTCAAGCGTTTTTTGACAGCATTGACATTTTAGACACCATCCAAGTGGCCACGAATGGGAGGCTGGTGAAATAAATGACGGCAAACACATACATCCGCGAACAGCAAGGTGGACTCTTGGAGGTGGAATAGGCGTCCCAGGTGTACTGCGGTGGAGGTGACAATGTTGGCACGGTGGTGACGGTGGTAGTGACGGGAGGATGGCAGTGATGGCGGTGATGGACATTCTCAGAGGCAGGAGAGGCATCCCAGGTGCACTGCGGAGGGAAAAAAGCACAAAGGGAAAACCTCCTTTGCATAAAAAGAGTAAAATGCGAACACACATTTACCCTTGCTTATATTTTCGGGAAGAAAATCAGAAAGAACGCGCAAGAAACTAAAAACGGCTCCCTGCGGGCGGAAGGAGGTGGAGTGGGAGAAAGTCTACATTCTCCGTACGCCGTTTTCTATTTTTGAACGACGCGAATTTACTACCTATCTGACCGTCTTAAAACTTTGTGCATAACGTTTGAAGACGCATTGAGATTTCTCTGGAAGGCTGTACCTTGGTGCGCTTGGGGGTGGTGGGGAAAGGACTTTCACTTGTCACTTGACGCACGTCTCGGTCATCTGGGCTGTTTACCACGTATATTAGAGCTTTTTCAAGCACAGACAACAAATTATAATCATTTACGAGGGGGACCCCAAAAAAACTCGGGATTATTTTTTTGGAGGGCAGGTCCCTCGTAGGCCAGGTTTCCCCTGCTAGGTGTGAGTTCTAGGAACCCGTCGGCATCAGTGTGTTTGGCTGCAGTGAATTTTTTGGAGATTCTCTCCACATGTTTGCCCATTTCGCGACGGGTGGTTTACAAGCACACCTGCCCCCACCACACTGTTCAGCAGTTTTTGACCCCAAATGGCCATGACCCCCAGACCCCACCCTCTCTGTTCACCGGATCTTGCTCCAAGTGACTTTTTCTTTTTGTTTTCCCGGATGAAAAAAAAGTTTTCAAAGAGAAACGCTTGGCCGATGTGGAAGAGGTGAAACAAAAAACAGCAAAAGCACCGAAGGACATCAAAATCAATGAGCTCAAAAACTGTTCCGAGCAGTGAAAAGAACATCTCGACTGGTGTATTGCATCAAACAGAGAGTACCTTGAAGGTGATTGAAGTTTAAACAGGTAAGAATAAATACACAGTTTGTTATAAACACATTCTGGGGTTTTTCGGGTCCCCCTCGTCTGTTGACTATTTTGGAATAAGTGGAAAAAGGTGTTTACCTGGGTCCCTCTGGGCGTGGGATTGTTGGGGCCAGGGCAGAAGAAAGGGGCTTTCCTTTCCTTCCTTACATGAGTGTGATTTTTACAACATGCATGCTGTAAGAAAAGACAGGAAAGTGGAGTCAGGGAGGTGCCCTTCACCCTTCTTCCCTGCAAAAAAGCACACGGGTAAATTTAGGAAGGTTCGCAGGTGAGTTTTTGTAATGCATAAAAGGTCCCGGGGCTCTAAGCTTGAAGAGAAGAAAGAAGAGATTGAAGCTTGAGGCGTTCTGGGCAGGGAGTTGCAGGGAGGACCCCAAAGTTATGACCCTCGCGGAGGAAGTAAAGACGGAAGAAATAAGATCCGGTTTGGCCCTTCTCGTCCGTCACTCCTGCCCGGTGGGCTGAGGCCTGTTCTCCAGGTAATTTGATATTCTATGGTTACTGTTTCTTTGACTTTCTGATGGCTCACTGGGCATCTTCACCAAGGCACGGGGGCGGGGGGCCAGCTGGAGTCAGGGTCTGAGACCCCGGAGAGCGCTCTCTACGGCAGCAGGAACTTCGGAAAGATCTTGCCTTCTGCCAGCTCCAGATTCTTCCAGGATTAGAGGGAGGAGCCGAACAAGGAACCCCTGTGATCCCAGCTGGATCTCAAGCACGGCGGTTTCAGCTGGAAAAGAAAAAACGGAAGAACAGGGGTTCGGGTGTGATGGCGGGGACGGTGATGGTGGCCATGAGGACGGGCATGGCTGCGGCGAATATCTACTGCCAGGCCCACTCACTGCCTCATGTCCTCTTGCCACCTTAAGGAAAGGCCTCATCGTAGAGACGAAGACACGGCCATCCAGCCAAGGGCCGTGAGCTGCCTAGAATCATCTGACCGCCATCCTTTGGTGGAACAGATGGAGCCCTTGGCTGGGAACGTCAACTCCGACGGCAATTCTGGTTCTGGGTAGCAGGGCCTCCCTTTACCCGAGTTAATTTGCGAGTCGCCCCGGAGGGCCTGGCGACTGGAGCGTGGGGCGGCCCGCCTCCCTCCCAAGCCCCTCTACCCCCACCTCTGCCCGAGGACCCCCGGGGATGGGCACCGGGCGGCACGTGCCTGGCTCTGGAAACCCCGCAGTCCCAGGAGTGACCGCCAGGTGGCAGGGCGGCCACACCGAGCCCTGCCCCCAGCAGCCCTGGAAAAACCGAAAATGCCAATTACAAATTCCTTGGCCGGGAAGCGGGAAGTCAGTTGGAGATTCCGGGAGCCTTCTGGCAAATCCCGGAGCTTTGACCTTCTGCTGCAGGCAAAGCCGAGGGGTGTCCACGACAGGCAAAGGGCAGGGAAGTAGAAAAAACGTGTTAAAGCATATGGGAGGAGGAAGGGGAGAGGGAAAGATTTCTTCCTGGACACCTTGAATTTCAACGGCCGCCTCTCGCCCAGAGATGGCCAAGACGAGGCCCGGCCCCCAGGGCCAATCACCGGGGTGCTTATTTTTAAATGGACCCTGCATTTAGCCAGCACCCTGTGTCTTCTGACACATGCTGGGGTTTGCAGACACCAACAAAGCTCCTTTTTTTCCCCCTGAGTCAGAGTCTCATTCTGTTGCCCAGGCTGGAGGGCAGTCGCATGCTCACGGCCACCGCAGCCTCGACCTGCTGGGCTCAGGCGGTCCTTCCGCCTCAGCCTCCCAAGTGGCTGGAACGACAGGCATGCACCCCCATGCCCAGCTAATTTTTTGATTTCTTGTAGGGATGAGGTCTCCCCAAGTTGCCCAGGCTGGTCTCGATCCCCCGGGGCTCAGGCTGTCCTCTCACCTCAGCCTCCCAAAGTGCGGGGATAACAGGCGTGAGCCGCCACTCCCAGTCAAAACGCTCCATTGCGTAGACCAGAAACCAGGGACCAGAATGGGGAGGCCACAGCTTGAGGTTAGGGTCCCAGGTCCAGGCTTCCTCTATTAGGACAGTGTTTGCCCAACATAGGACTGAAGTGCAATTCTTTTTTTTTTCTTTTTCTTGTAGAGACACGGTCTTGCTCTGTTGTCCAGGCTGGTCTTGAGCTCTTGGCCTCAAGCGAGCCTCCCTCCTCAGCCTCCCAAAGTGCCAGGATGACGGGCGTAAGCCACCACACCCAACCCCAAAGTGCAAGTCTTTGCACTTTGATTCAACCTCTGGGCTGAGACTGGGTCCAACAAGGCCCCTCCCGCAGCCTGCCATGCTTTGGTTCAGACAGGCTCTCCCCCGCTTTGCGTCTCCCGTTGCTCTCTACTTGCTATTTTAAAATTCACAATGAGCTCCTGCCTGAAGGGGCAGAGTAAGGAAGCAGCCCCAGCTTTGAAATCCAGGCCCAGAATCCCGAGTCCCCGGCTTCCTGGCTGGCGGCCACCCTGGCTGAGAGCCCCAAGCCCTCCGGGGAGATTCTCGGAAGTCCAGGGTCCAGACACCCACCCACACCTCGCCCACACTTCCCGCACGTCTCAGACGTCTCTCCGGAACTGACGCAGCGGGTCCCCTCTCCTGCTCTGGGAGGTGACTCCGGGCTGGCCCTAATTCTGACCCAGATCGCGAATTCCAGCTTTCAGCCAGGATTCGGCCCCCGACAGGCTGGAGTCCACACAGCAGCTGCCCAGGGAATCCGCTAAACCTCAGGCTTTGGTGTCTGGCTGGAATCCAGGCTCTGCTGGGCGACCTTGGGCAAGCCGCCTGCCGTCTCTGAGCCTCGGTTTCCACATTTAAGGGAACCGGCACCCTTGCTCTCCTTGGACTGCTATGAGGAGCGAACGAGAGGGCACAGGCCGTGCGACCCACCCGGAGCCGGGCACACAGCAGGCCTCGGCGGCCGGGAGCGGCTGTCACGGAAAGCCCCTGCCCAGGTGGGTGCGGGGGTCAGGGCTGGCCTCACCCCGCTTCTCATGGAGCTTAGAAACGGGCCGGCCTCGGATACCGGATCACAGTTCCCCCACCTGCCTGTCCGCTCAGCTCGGGCCCACGAGTGGCTTCAGAGACGTCAGGAAATGGTAGCCATGGTTCCCACGGTGGGGGGGCAGAGCTCACCAGCCAATACAGGCAACCGGCAGCCTCGGAATAGAAGCTTCCGGAAACAGCGCGTCTGTGAGCGCTCCCGGCCCAGTGGGAGGCACGTGCACCAGGAAGCAAAAGAATGCAGACCCAGGTCCTCCTGCCAGCTGCACCCCACCCGACATCCACCCACGCCCACCACCCGCCAGGTCTCACAGCGGGCCTCAGCCGAACGAACTGAGTCTCAGGACCGGTCAAGTTCAGGCCAACGGTTTCCCGAGGCGAAGGGCCCCACATGGAAGGTCCTAAAGGTTTTAGATTTAAGAACTTGGATTGCCTGAGCCCACGGGTTCAAGACCCACCCGGGCAACTTGGCGAGACCTTGTCTCTACAATAAATCAAAAAATTAGCCGGGCGTGGTGGTGCACACCTGTAGTTCCAGCTACTTGGAGGTCCAAGGCGGAAGGATCGCCGGAGCCCAGCGGGTCGAGGCTGTGGTGACTGGGATCGTGCCACCGCCCTCCAGCCTGGGCGACAGAGGGAGACTCCAAAAAAAAAAAAAAAAAGATTCAAGAATGAGGTCAGCCGGCCAGGAGGATTGGGTGACCGAGGTCTCAGTCCTGAGGCTCAGCCCGTCTTTCCCACCCAGAAGCCCACGCGGAGATTAAACGTTAACCAACCCAGCCAGGCAAGAGCTGGTTGATGTCTCATCCACGACTGTAATTCAGTAACATCAAAGCTCTGCGTCTTTTTTTTTTAATGCATGACTCCCTTGACTTTTCACTTTTGGTGCAGGAGAGCCCAGAAGGCAGCTCAGCCCTCCCTGGTCCAGACTTGGCCAGCAGCTCGGCTGTCCCGGGCTGGCCGGGCCCGGCGAACTCTGTCCGCCGATGTCCCTTCCACAGAGCCTTGGGACAGCCCAGTGGTCACTCCTGGAAACTGGATAAGGAGGACTGTCCCTGGGGTCTCCCGGGACGTCTAGGCACTGACCCAACCGGTTACTGGACAGCTGTCCACCCCCCAGCCTGTCCACCCCCCCCAGCCAGGTGAAGAAGAGCAGAAGGTCTCGGCGGCCCCGTGCGTCTCGCTTGTTTGCAATTGGTTCCGGTTCACTGGCCCCAGAGGTGGCCGCGGCCATGGCGTTCACAGAGGTCCTGGAGCAAGCCGGGGGCATGGGCCTCTTCCAGACCCTCCTGGTCCTCAGCCTCTTCCTCCCCTCCGTCCTGGTCCCCTCCCAGACGCTTCTGGAGAACTTCTCAGCCGCCGTCCCGGGCCACCGATGCTGGACCCACGTGCTGGACAACGGCTCTGAGGTCCCCGCAAATGTGACCCCCGAGGCCCTCCTGGCCGTGTCCATCCCGCCGGGGCCCGACCGGGGGCCCCACCGCTGTCGCCGCTTCCGCCAGCCACAGTGGCAGCTCCTGGACCCCAACGCCACGGCCGCCAACTGGAGCGAGGCCGCCACGGAGCCGTGCGTGGACGGCTGGGTCTATGACCGCAGCACTTTCACCTCCACCATCGTGGCCCAGGTAGCCCCCCCCGCCGCGTCCTGGCAGCTGGAGGGTCAGAGTCGCAGCTCCCAGGGGCTGGACTCCAAGGTCCCGTCCTGGGGACCGCCCTCCCCAGCCTCCCTCTCTCGGCCAGCCTCGCAGTGGGCGAGGGGACCGGGCGGCAGGAATCAGTCCGCACACATGGGCTGGCCCCAGGCTCCTGGAAGCCCCTGGACACCGGCGAGCGCGTACCTCTGCACGTTGGCACCTGGACGGCCACCGGCCTGGCCCCGTCCCGGCCCTGCCAACACTTAGCTGTGACTCCAGACAGCTCAGTTACAAGCAGACACGGGGGTCAAGGAGACTCTGGCGAAGCTGACCCAACAGCGTTCTTGCTGAGACAGGCCAGGGTGACCAGACACCGCCGGGGGCTGGCGGAAGGCCGGATGTCGAGGGCTGGGGCGGGGTTTCTTGTTAGACCAACAGAGCAGGGCTCTTTGCTGAAACCGGATTTTGCCAGGAAGACGGGCCGTGGAATAGGCTGGGGAGGCCGGCTGCCATTTGGCCAAGCCGGAAACGTCTGTGCCTCAACAAACGTTTACCGACTGGTTACAACAGTCCAGAGTCAGCGCCAGGCTCGGGTCCCAGGGTGTACAGGGAGCCTCCAAGGTGCACGCGTTCCCCGGGTGAATTCACTGAGTCTGTGTCCAAACCAACATCACAGCAGAGGCGGCCCTGCCCTGGCACCTTCGAAGGGGCGGGCTCTTTTCCAAACACCTTCCCTGCAGTCATAACCCTCTCATGAGGGTTTCTCACTTAATAAGTGAGAAAAGAGGCCGGGTGCAGTGGCTCAGCCTGTCACCCCAGCACTTTGGGAGGCCAAGGCGAATGGATTGCCTGAGCCTGAGGGTTCAAGACCCGCCTGGCAATAAATCAAAAATTAGCCGGGCGTGGTGGTGCAGGCCTGTAATTCCAGCCACTCGGAAGGCTGAGGCGGAAGGATCGCCGGAGCCCAGCAGGTCGAGGCTGCGGTGGCGGGAGCGTGTCACCGCACTCCAGCGAGTGGAGCTGAAGTGGAGCTGAGAGGAGCTGGTCACATGGAGGGCGGGAGGCCCAGCCAGGACAAAGGTCCCTAGCAGGGGTGTGTCCGGGTTGAAAGGAGCAGAACAGGGCCCGGGGTGGGCTTGGGTGCTGGGGGGAGGGTGGGTGGGACCAACCAGCACCACGGGGAGGGGAGGAGTTGGGACCCTCTAAGTCTGAAGAGTCTTCTCGTCACCGTCTCCAGAAAGTTTGGAGCCAGGCAGCAGCCTGGTCTGCTGAGCGTTTTCTTTTTTTCTTTGAGTTGGAGTCTCACTCCGTTGCCCAGACTGGAGTGCAGTGTCAAGCTCCCGGCCACCGCAGCCTTGACCTGCTGGACTCCAGCAATCCTTCCGCCTCAGCCTTCCAAGGAGCTGGAACTACAGGCCTGCACCACCACGCCTGGCTAATTTTTGATTTATTATAGAGATGAGGGCTCGCCAAGTTGCCCGGGCTGGTCTCGAACCCGCGGGCCTAGGCAACCCACTCACCTCGGCCTCCCAAAGTGCTGGGATGACAGACTGAGCCACCGAACCTGGTCCACCATGCGTTTTCAAGAGGTCACACTGCAGGCTGGAGAGGGCCTGGGGGGCCAAGGGGGTCCCGCAGGCCCTGGTGGGAGAGGCAGGGACTGAAAGGTGGGTGGAGCTGTCAGGCCTCATGATGGACGGGCTTGGGGGAGGACTGGGGTGTCTCCCCCGGGCTGTGGCCACCGCAAAGGCCCTGGCGCACGTGCCAGACCCTCCCAGGTCGCCCCCTGGCCGGCAGGAGGGTCAGCTCATGGCCCCAGCTCCAGAGGGCATAGCCCAGCGGGAACAGCGACCACCCACGTCCACCTGGCCAGCACACAGCAGGGAGGGCGGCCCCGGCCTGTTCGCCACTGCCAACTGCTTGCTCTCCACGACCCCCATCATGGCCGGACACTGCCCACCACTCCCCGCCACCACCTGTCACCGCCAGCCACTGCCGGCCAAACTTCTTGCTACCGAGAACTTTGTCGTTTTCCTCCCATTTCTGCCCCTCCGTTGTCCCAGCCCGAACCAGGCTCCGGGTAGAGAGCAGGGCCCGCTGCAGGGGCCTCGGCGGCTTGGCAGGAGGAGCTGGGGACCCCATGGTGGGTGGCCGGGCCCCGCCCACAGCCTCGCCCACCCTCAGTGGACAGGGGCCCCTCCTTCTCTTGCAGTGGGACCTGGTATGCGGCTCCAGAGCCTGAAGCCCCTCGCTCAGTCTCTCTTCATGTTTGGCAACCTGGTGGGCTCCTCCTTCTGGGGCCTCCTCTCCTGCCGGTGAGTGGCCGCTTCCGGCGCCCCCAAAGCAGAGTCGCACATGCGGAAACGTCAGGCAGACATCGGCATCCCCTTAGCGGGGGCCCCCTAGTCTGACTGCCACCTGCCAGGCTCCAGAGGGCAACGACCCCTGGAGCCTGACTCTGAACCTCATGCCTGGGCGAGGTTCAGAGTTAGCCTGGGCGAGGAGAAGCCGGTCTTCCACTAGCGTGCCACACTTATTGAGCACTTACTGTATACCAGGTGCTCTGCAGCCCCAGCCCTCGGGGCGCTGACTGTCCCCGGGGGGGACAGACCCTCTCTCTTTTAACTCCAGGTACACAACGTGCCATGAAATAGAAATACAAGCTGAGCTCGGTGGCTCAGCCTGTCATCCCAGCACTTTGGGAGACCGAGGCGAGTGGATTGCCTGAGCCCACAGGTTCGAGACCCACTCGGGCATCTTGGCCAGACCTCGTCTCTACAATCAATCAAAAATTAGCCGGGCATGGTGGCGTGCGCCTGTCTTTCCAGCTCCTTAGATGGCTGAGGCAGAAGGATCGCCGGAGCACAGCAGGTCGCGGCTGCGGTGGCCATGAGCGTGCCACGGCACTCCAGCCTGGGCGACAGAGTGAGACTCGGACTCAGAAAGAAAAAGAAATAGAAATACAGGGGCCACAGGGGCAGGGACGGGGCCAGACCCCACCTGAGGGCGTAGGAGGGCTGCTTCTCCCAGGGTCTCTTTCTCACAGCGCTGGGCTCGTTTGGGGATTCCCTGTGTCCCCCCAGGCCCAGGGGGAGCTGGGAACTGTGCCCAGTGCCCGGCTCAGCACAGGCCACCACACGACAGCCACCAGCGCGGGCCCTGGGTCCAAATCCCAGTCTCGTCCTCGGAGGCGGGTCTCTTCCCTTCCCCGTGCCTCGGTTTCTCCCATCCGTGGGGACTCTGGCATGGCCCATGCAGGTGTTTGAGGATGAAGCGGGTGTCCTGTCCCGGGAACTGCTCAGATGGGCGAGGCTGCCCCAAGTGTCTACTCTCTTGAGCTGCCCTAAATGCAGCCCGTGGTCACGCCGGCCTGGAGGCCACACAGTCGTGGCACGGGACAAGGGCGTGGCGTGCGCCTGTGGTGCACAGACGAGGGCAGCTCAGCTTGCCTGAGGTCTTGGCCTCCACCCTGCCCTTATGAATACCCCTGTGTTACAGATGGGGAAACTGAGGCTCCCATGCCCAGGGTCGCCCAGGAAGGGCAGGGCCGAGCTCAGACCCGGGCATGGGATCCCAAAGCCTGAGGGGTTTTTTTTGAGCCAGGGTCTCCCTCTGTCGCCCAGGCTGGAGTGCAGGGGCACGGTCACGGTTCACCCCAGCCTCGACTCCTGGGCTCAGGCGATCCTCCCACCTCGGCCTCCCGAGGAGCTGGGACTACAAGCGTATGCCTCCACACCCAGCTAATTTTTGGATTTTTTTTTTAACAGAGCTGTCTGTATAAAAAGGTCTCACCATGTGGCCCAAACTGGTCTTGAACTCCTGGGCTCAAGTGATCCTCCCGCCTCGGCCTCCCAAAGTGCTGGGATGACAGGCGTGAGCCACCACTCCCGGTCTAAATCCTGAGTTCTTGACCTCGAGGCTGTCCTGACCCCCGATATAACAAAAGCACTCTGGACGCACCCCTAGAATCTGCGAATTGCCCGCACTGGCTTTGGGGGAAGCCCTAGGAGGCCGTCGCCCACCCCCCTGCGGTTCTCAGGGCCCCTCCAGGCCCCATGTGCTTGTCTCCGGCCGCAGGCTCGGGAGGAAGCCCATGCTGAACTGGTGCTATCTGCAGATAGCTGCCACGGGCACCAGCGCCATCTTCGCCCCATCCTTCCCGGTCTACTGCGTGCTGCGGTTCCTGAACGCCTTTGCGCTGGCGGGTGTCCTTATGACCTCGATGGTCCTGAGTGAGTCCCGGGCCCGCCTGGTCCCGCCACAGGGTGAATAGGATGGGTCCCCGGGCGCCGCACGTGGCCTCACACGTGTGTCTCTGCGTCGCCCTCAGTGGTGGAGTGGACGGCGACGCACCGGAGGGCTTTCACCTTGACGGTGCTAGGATGCGCCAACAGCACAGGCCAGATGGCACTGGCCGGCCTGGCCTTTGCCCTGCGGGATTGGCGAGACCTCCAGCTGGTGGTATCCGCGCCCTTCTTTGTCATCTCCCTGATATCCTGGTCAGTACGATGCGGGGGCGGGTGAGCTTCTCCCTTGGGGGGACGGTGTCCCCTCAGCCCCTCCACCCTGGCCGGCCAGGGGTCCCGAGACGGTGCGGAGCCGTGGAGGGTGATGGAGTGAACGGGACCCTCGCTGGGGAGGCCTTGTAGGTTCACAGCTCTGGGGCAAGCGTTTCGGCCCGAGATCTGGGGTTCCCACTGCTGACCGCAGCCTCGACCTCCTGGGCTCAGGCGATCCTCCCACCCCAGCCTCCTGAGTAGCTGGGACTACAGGCATGCGCCACCACGCCCAGCGAATTTCTCGTTGACATGAGGTCTTGCGATGTCGCCCAGGCTGGTCTCGAATTCCTGAGCTCAGACAATCCTCCTCCCTTGGCCTCTCAAAGTGTTGGGTTTGCAGGCGTGAGTCACCTATGCCCTGCCTCAAATGGTGGCTTTAAAAAAAAAAAAGCGTGATTCGTTGCTAACATTTAAAAACTGAGAAGAGCCGGGCTCAGTGGCTCAGCCTGTAATCCCGCGCCTTTGGGAGGCTGAGGTGAGTGGCTTGCCCGAGCGCGCGGGTTCGAGACCCGCCTGGGCAGCGAGACCTCATCTCTACAATAAATCAAAAAATCAGCCAGGCATGGTAGTGCGCGCCTGTAGTTCTGGCTACTCGGAAGGCTGAGGCGGAAGGATCGCCGGAGCCCAGCGGGTCGAGGCTGCGGTGGCCGGGAGTGGCCACTGCACTCCAGTCTGGGCGACAGTGAGACTCCAACACACACACACACACACACACACACACACACACACACACACACACACAAAGAAAACTGAGAAGATATTTTAAAACAGCAACAAAAATATTGTACAGTCTTCTGAGAAATTGGAAGAGCCAGGAGCACCAGGCCAGAGTCGAACCAGCAGTTTTCTGGGTTCCCCAAGCCCCGCCCCCGTTCTCTGGGCCAAGGCCATGGGCACTGCTCTTCCCCTGCACTCGCACCCGGTCCCCACCCCAGCCTCACCCCTTCGCAGACAGTGAGGACCGACGTCGGAGGCGAAAATATGTCCTTACTGGCTGGGCAAGCTCTCAAGCCTACAATCCTGGCACTTTGGGCAGCTGAGGCAGGAGGAATTGCTTGAGACCAGGAGTTCAAGACCAGCCTGGACAACTCAGTGAGACCCCCGTCTCTACAAAAAAAAGGTTTTTTTTGAGTTGGAGTCTCACTCCATCACCCAGGCTGGGCTCCGGCGATCCTTCCACCTCAGCCTTCCAAGGAGCCAGAACTATAGGTGCGCACCACCACACCTGGCAAATTTTTTGATTTATTGTAGAGATGACGTCTAACCAAGTTGCCCAGGCTGATCTCAAACTCGTGGGCTTGACCTCCCAAAGTGCTGGGATGACAGGCTAAGCCACTGAGCCTGGCCCAAAAAATTTTTACAAAGTTAGCTTGGTGTGGTGGCAGGCATCTGTAGTCCCAGCTACTCAGGAGGCTGAGGCAGGAGGTTAGCCTGAGTCCAGGAGGTCGAGGCTGTGGTGAGCCGTGATCAGGCCACTGTACTACAGCCTGGTGACAGGGTGAGACCCAGTCTCAAAAGATAAAATAAAAACATGTCATTCCCACTATTATTTTTCATGCTGCAAATATCCCTAAGGCCTGGAAATGCCTCTCTGAGTTGGGAAGAAGGCATGGGGACACAAATACAAAGAGTTTTAGGCACTGGAGATGCACGAGTGAACGAAACAGCAAAAAGCCACAGACCATGTGGCATTTGTTTTGTCCAGGCCCAATAAGCAAGAAAGGCAATCCACGGGGTCACCCCTACTGGGCCACCCCATCAAACTGATGGGTGTGAACCAGGCACGGTTCATAACACCTGATGTGTATTAAAACACATCTTCTAATAAGGAAGAGGATGTTATGATCGCCACTTTCAAGAGAAGGGACTGAGGCCCAGAGAGGTTAAGTTGCTTGGCCAAAGTCACACAGCTGGTGAGTGCCAGAGGTGGGATTTGATCCCCTGCAGGCTGATGCTTTTTTTTTGAGTTGGAGTCTCACTCTGTCGCCCAGGCTGGAGTGCAGTGGCACACTCATGGCCACCCCAGCGTTAACCTGCTGGGCTCTGGCGATCCTTCTGCCTCAGCCTTCCGAGTAACCGGAACTACAGGTGTGCGCTACCGTGCCCAGCTAATTTTTGATTTATTGTAGAGACGAGGTCTTGCCAAGTTGCCTGGGCTGGTCTCGAACCCTGGGCTCAGGCAATCCACTCGCCTCGGCCTCCCGAAGTGCTGGGATGACAGGCTGAGCCACCAAGCCCAGCCAGGTTGACTTTTTTTGTCAAACTACCTCAGAAGTCCTTTGCCTCCCAGCCAATAGGGCTGAGCCCCCATGGGCTGGGCAAACTCTTGGCTTTTCACCAGAAAAATGCTGTTCCTGGCTCTTCTGCGGCTGAGGCTGGGGAGAAGCAGACTGGCTGTGCGTAAAAAACAAACAGATAAAAACTCTGATGTTTCTATCGCAGAAATGGCCCAGAAGCGCTGGAGGAGTAGCCGGCCCTAGGGACACCCATGCCCAGGCAGCCTGTGCCCTGAGTGTGCAGGGCTCAGCCAGGCAGGCTCCTGGCAGCCGGGGGAGCCAGAGGGGGCTGGCACAGGGACGTGGGCGGCCAGGCAACGTGGGCAGCCAGGCATTGGTACTCAGCTTTATTCTGAGCCTGTCAGGGACTGCCGGTCTCCAGCCTGGCATCCGCAGTGCAGGGGCATTGGTCCTCTCTTCCTTTTGTCCCGGCGGGAGGGCCCGCGGCCCGCCACCCTTCCCACCGGCCCAGGTTGGGGAGAACCAGGCGGGCACCCACACCCGCCACGCCGCCGCTTCCTTCACAGGTGGCTGCCGGAATCCGCCCGGTGGCTGCTCACCATGGGCAAGCCCGAACAAGCGCTTCGGGGGCTCAGAAAAGTGGCCAGGATCAATGGCCACCAGGAAGCCAAGAAGACGCTGACCATCGAGGTGAGATGCTGATGCTTGCCACCCAGAGTGTGTGACTCGGCAGGAGAGAGGACACACACTGGCGTGTCCTCCGTGCCATCACCAACATCATCCACCTCCAGAAAAACCACCAGCAGCACCGCCATCAGCCTCTCCACAAACACCAACAACGCCACCATCATTACCGCCTCTGCACCAACACCATCCCCACACCAAAAACAATCCCACTGTCAACACCCTCACCAACAATGGCACCACCATCTCCACCAGCACCACCACCATCTCAGTCGCCACCACTGCCACCATCCCCACCATCACCCCACCCGTGACAACGCCATTATTGACACCTTCACCTGCAGAAGCACCACCTTCCATGCCCACCGTCACCCTCACTGCCATCTCCACCACCATCACTGACATCCCCGTCAGCATCTCTACCAACATGGCCACCACCTTCACCACCATCATCACCACCGTCATCACCAACCACCATCACCACCTCCACACCAAAGCATCACCTCACCAATAACAATACCGTCATCAACACTGTCACCAAAAGTGCCACCGCCACCCCGATCACCACCACCACCATCACCACCACCCTCCCAATTACCACCACCACCATCACTAATATCCCCATCTCCATTCCTCCAAAACGTCACCGCCGCCTTCACCACCATCACCACCCCAGACCCACACCATCGATGCCATCCCAACCATCCCCACCCACCATCACGCTCACCACCACCATCCCAATCATCGCCACTGCCACCATGACCACTAACGCCCCATCACCGTCTACAAAACACCCCCTCCTTCCCCACCGTCACCACCACCCATGGCAACACCACCAGTACCAGTGACACCCACTCCATCACCTCTCTGACCCACCACGACCCACGCATGCCACCCACCCCTCAGTGTGTTGGGGAAAACAGGATGCGCTTATGTGAAGGAAGCGATTTCAAGGACACAGAGAGATTAGAGGACGCAGAACTCTTAGGGGTGGGAGGATTGGGAAAGGCTTCCAGGAGGAGGCAAGCTAGAGCTGATGGCCCTGGCTGAGCACCACGCAGGCTGCACCCAGACGTGCAGGAGGGAGGGGCTGGAGCCAGCATGGCCCAAGTGGGCGTGTTCTGGTGCCAGCCTGGAGGCACAAGAGGGATGCTGTGGCCTTGACGGAGGCCTGCCACAAGTGTCCTGCCGCTTGAGGGACCAGAGCTGGACCACAAGATCCCTCCTGGTGTGGGTAGGCAGGCCAGGCCTGCAGAAGAGCCCGGGGGTCAGAGAGAAACTTTTCTGCCCCACTACTAGCGCCCCGGTTTCCAGAGGCCGAGGCCCAGGCCAGACTCCCCCTCACGCTGCCCACCTGGGCGCCATTCCCCTGCACGGGGGCGGGACCATGACCCAGACATCCACTGTGCCCTGTTCTCCTGGAGGTGCTGATGTCCAGCATGGAGGAGGAGGCGGCCTCCGCGAAGGACCAGCGGTCAGTGCTTGATCTACTCCGCGTGCCCACGCTCCGTCGGAGAAGCTGGACGATGCTGGTGGTGAGGTACACCGTCCCCAGGGACAGGGGACAGAGCTGGGGACAGGTGGGGGTGGGGAGCCGGGGAAAGCACTCCTGCCTGCCCCCGCAGGAGGGTGCGTTTCCGCTGGGACCAGAGGCAAGGTCCCCAGGAGGCAGCCTCTGGAGGCCAGTGGGAGAGGCAGGGTTAGGATCCGGGCCCCGGCCGGGTGCCAGGGTCAGGCTGAAGCCCAGGACAGAGGCAGAGCCTGGGTCCCTAGAGCCAGGGGGCCGGCAGTGGCCGAAGAGGACCCCTGCTTGCCCGATTTGGAAACACATCGCATTTCTCTTTTTTTTAAAGTATATATATATCTTTTATTTTAAAATTGTGGGGTACAGTTAAGGGGTAGGTATACAAATATTCATTGTGCAGGTAGCCTTGTTGATGAGGCGTTCCCCCTGTCCCCAGACAGATATTGGCCACCGTTAATCCCACCTCCCTGCCCCTCCCTGCTCCCCCATATTTTCCCGCCACCGTCAATCCTTTTCTTATAGTGTTACGGTAATTGTTCAAGGTTCACTTATGAGAACATGTGATGCTCAGATCTTTGTTTCTGTGAGAGATCACTCAGTATTATAGACTCTAATTACGTCCAGGTTGCTGCAAAATTCATGATTTTGTTCTTTTTTTTTTTTTTTTTGAGTTGGAGTCTCACTCTGTCGCCCAGACTGGAGTGCAGTGGCTGCTCCCGGCCACCACAGCCTCGACCTGTGCTGGGCTCCGGCCATCCTTCCGCCTCAGCCTTCTGAGTAGCTGGAACTACAGGCACACGCTACCACACCTGGCTAATTTTTTGATTTATTGTAGAGATGAGGTCTCACCTTCCCAGGTGGGTCTCAAACCCGCAGGCTCAGGCAATCCACTCACGTCAGCCTCCGAAAGCGTGGGATTACAGGCTGAGCCACCAAGCCCGGCTGATTTTGTTCTTTTTTATGGCTGCGTAGTATTCCATTGTGTATATGGGCCACATTTTTTTAAATCGCATCGCATTTCTAAAGGCCACGGCTGCACTCCTAGAGGGTGACGCGCATTCGCTGACCCCTCCCTGCGACCCCACTTCTCAGATGGCGAAAGTGGAGCCCAGAGGGGGTAAGTCACTCACCCAAGAGGATGGAGCTGGCATTGGAACCCAGGCCGTGCTATCTCCTGGCTCACGGCTTTGTCACCCACCGGGCCCCACACAGGACGGGATGCCCTGCCTCAGCCCCCAAGGGCAACCAGGACCCAGGCCCTTGAAACAAATTCAGTCGGAGCGAGAGTATGAAAAAGTGAGGACCAGGGCTTCTTTGGCTTTTTGAGTCAGGGTCTCCATCTGTCACCCAGGCTGGAGTACAGCGGCACGACCGTGGCTCACCACAGCCTCCACCCCTGGGCTCAAGCAGTCCTCCCACCTCAGCCTCCCAAGTAGCTGGGACTACAGGTGCACGCCATGCCAGGCTAACTTTTAGCTTTTGTGTAGGGACAGGATCTTGCTATGTTGCCCGGGCTGGTCTCGAACTCCTGGGCTCAAGCCGTCCTCCCGCCTCGGCCTCCCAAAGTGCTGGGGGGACAGACGTGAGCCACCGGGCCTGGCCTAGGATTAGACTTGATTGGGACTTCTACCTTGAAGCAAAACTGAAGATTAAGAAAACGTTTATTTGATGCTACGTCTCACCACACATGGGTTATGATGGCAAATATTTGCTACATAAGAACAAGGATGGATCAAATGTCTTTTTTTTGGCTTCATTTTTTTTCCCTGATAAATCAGGAGGAGGGCGAGGACCCCGGCATGGGGCCTTTTTTAAAAAACCTTCCAGGCTTCTCCAGTCTTCCCTGGGGCTAGTTGCACGCTTTGTTATTCAAATCAGAGCTTTGAAGCCGCTGACCTTGCTGGCTTTCTTGTCCTGACTGTTATCCGGGCTCCATCATTCACAAACTTCAGGAAACACCGTGCGGTGTCCGCATGAATTCCGATTTTACTCTGCAGCGGTGAAGCCCTGAATTGTGACTTTACTTGGCAGTTGTGGGGCGTGTCGTCAGACGTTTATGGGGTGAAGCAATCGGGTGACACCCAAGGCAAGGGCCGAGACGGTCTGGGTTAAGCGGAGACAGGGACAGATTTTAAAAGTGGCCATTGCCCCGGTATGGTTACTCACGCCTTTAATCCTAGCACTTTGGGAGGCCGAGGCGGGCGGATCGCTTGAGCCCAGGCGCTTGGGACCAGCCTGGGCAACGTAGCGAGAACTCATCTCTACAAAAAATTTTTTTAAACATCAAAAAATTAGCTGGGTGTGGTGGCATGCCTCTATTGCCCCAGCTACTTGGGAGACTGAGACAGAAGGATCTCTTGAGCCCAGGAAACAGAGGCGGTGGTGAGCCCTGATCGTGCCACTGCACTCCAGCCCGAGTGACAGAGTGAGATCCTGACTCAAAAAAAAGAGTGGCTGAGAATAATTTTACACTGGAGCCATGCAGGGAGTCAGACTCTATCTCCCAACCGTGGAAATGTAGTTCCTATAAGTTTGGCTCATCGGAAGCTTGTAGGGTGAGTGGGGGCGAGCCAGAAGCAGACCCTGAATTAAAGAAGGGACCGGAAGGGGACACACAGTCACACAGCGGCCCAGCCCAGGCCAGAAGGGCGTGGGCCCTTCTGGGTGTCTGTCTGGCTCCTGGGGACCAATCATGGCTGCTCTCCCCAGCTGAGGGCCAGAACCCCGGGCCCTGGGGACAGACTGTTCGCCCCAAATGGGGTCTGGCCGTGCAGCCTGACATCCCCTCAGAGACCCACCCTATGGCGACGCCCATCTTTCAAGATCTGGGGCAGAGAGCGACGGTTGTCAGAAACAAAGCCAGAGAGGGCAGGCTGGAGCTGAGGGGCAGCCCAGCTTGGCCCGAGACCCCCGAGGGCCGACGTGGTCCCAGCCCAGACAGGACCGTCTCCCGGCTGATCAGTATGGCCAGGGAGTTCAAGGAGCCGGCCCCACCCATCGCTGCCCTGACCCCAGGCCCCTGTGAGGAGCAGATGAGGCCTCGGGGTCCCCACCACCACACCCAGCTAATTTCTTTATTTTTATTTTTATTTTTTGGTAGAAATGAGGTCTCACTATGTTGCCCAGGCTGGTCCCAAGCTCCTGGACTCAAGCGATCCTCCCAAAGTGCTAGGATTAAAGGCATGAGTCACCACACCCGGCGGTGGCCACTTTTAAAATCTGCCCCGTCTCTGCTTAACCCAGACCGTCTCGGCTCTTGCCTTGGGCGTCACCTGGACCGGCCTGACCCTGGCGGCTGGGCCTTTGCAGGGCTTCCTGGGGTCTGGCCAGACGAGGGTGGGCGGAGTCCCAGGGCTGGCCATGCCCACCCGGGAGAGCCCCTGGGTTGGGGACCCACGCTGGCTGTTCCCGCAGCTTCTCACTGATGTTCTCCTACTACGGGCTGGTCCTGGACCTGCAGAGCCTGGGCCGTGACATCTTCCTCCTCCAGACCCTGTTTGGGGCCGTGGACTTCCTGGGCCGGGGCGCCACCACCTTCCTGCTCAGCGTCCTGGGCCGCCGCACTCTCCTGGCTGGCTTCCAGACCACGGCCGGCCTCTCCATCCTGGCCAACATGCTGGTGCCACAAGGTGAGGCCGGCCGTGGGCTCTGCTGGGACCGCGGCATCGTGTCCAGGCTTTGTCTCGGGAATCCAGCCCCACCGCCCGCCCGTCTTCCCAAGGAGGAGACCGACGTCCCGAGAGTTGAAGCCAGGCGCCCAAGGGCACCCAGCCAGGGAGCGACAGGGCCAGGGCCTGGCCGGCTCGAAGTGGGCGGATGGAGCCTGCAGGGGTGCGGGCAGGCAGAAGGGCTGGGAGGGGGCTTGCGGCTGTGAGCGGAGGGACACCAGGGAGGGAGTGTGAGCGTGGGTGTGTGCCACCCTGTGACTGTGTGTGTGTTTCTTCTCCTGTTGAGAAGGCAGGAGTCACTGTGCGGAGACTGGGAGGTCACCGGGCCTCTCCTGTTTTCTTTCTGAGCGAGGCTGTGACATGCTCTCCGTGCCTCCTTGTGTCGCCCTGGGTGGGAGGGACAGGGACACATCGTCTGCCTGGTGGCCTAGCGGGAGGAAGGCAGCCGCGAGGAGGCAGAGGAGCCGGGGCCTGGGGCGGCCGCTCAGAGACAAGTCCACAGCCAAGTCTTTCCGCGGGACGGCACTGGGCAGTTCCAAGACCCTTCCAGGCATTGCGGGGACAGGGGAGCTGGGACCAGGGCCACAGCCAGAGAGCCACTGGACCCCGGCTCCTGGCCCAGACCCTGCCACCCCGCAGGTCGGCTGGGGCGGGGTTAGAAGGCTCTGGACACCCGGGCACCCCGGGCTCGCTCTCCTCCGCAGCCAGAAGCACCCCGAGACCCCAGACCCTCAGGGCGGGCCTCGAGCACCCCCTCCTCGCTGGCCAGGACGCCCGTCCCGGACCCGGCCACGCCCACCCTCGGGTCCCTCCGCGCTGTGCCCCCCCTAGCTGGCCCCCAGCCGGCACTCAGAGCCAGCCCCTCCTCCGGGACCCCAGGCAGACCCCACTCCCGCCTTCCTCTGCCCAGATCTGCAGACCGTGCGTGTGGGCTTCGCGGTGCTGGCGAAGGGGTGCTTTGGGGTCAGCGCGATGTGCTTCAACATCTACAAGGCCGAGCTCTTCCCCACGCCCCTGCGGTAAGTAGGTGTGCCAGGCCCGCCGGGAGGGGGTGCCTGGGACCCGAGTGGGGGGGACCAGGGGGAGGACAGAGGAGAGGGCCTCCCAAGACAGCCCCTCCCCAAGAGGGTCTAGAGCCAGGCAGGCAGCCCTCAGGGTCCAGGCCTGGGTGTCCGCCTTCCATTCAGGCGGCATCTTCTGAGAGCCCTGATATGGAGGCTCAGGGCTGCCCTGGTGGCAGTGGGCACCCCCAACTCACTTCCCACCCCTCCTTCCCTGCCCCAGGGCAGTCCCAGTCACTCCAGGGCCCAGGGGTGCCTCAAAACATAAACGGAAAATCTGGTCTCAAGTGCAGCTCATCACCACATTTGCCAGTTGGGTAAACTGAGGCTCAAGGTGACGGGCTGACTCAGCAAAAGGGTGGGACTGGACCCCCACTCTCCAGACCCTTAGCCCGGTATTCTCTCCACCACTCCTTTGTCCGTTATCTTATTATTATTATTAGGACATACTATTTGGACAAACATGTGTTGATTGTGTGACTATCACGTGGAAAGCCTGAGTTGGAATCTCGATGGCCTAAAAGGAGCATCAAAAGCCTCTAAAAAAACCCCTAAGAGCAGGGAAAATGAGGCTGGCCCCAGAGATTTCTCCGAAACCAGAAAACTAGATGGGAAAATCTGGTTGGGCTCCGTGGAGGAGGCAGCACTGGGTAGGCCTTGAGGAGGGCAGCTCCCACAGCCCGGCTTTCCCTGGCCTTGCTGGGCCCAGCCAAACCGTCCTCCTGCCACGGTGGCTGCCAGGACATGGGTCTGCGCCCCCTCCGCCCGCAGGATGACGGTGGACGGCTTTCTGCTGTCGGTGGGCCGGCTGGGGGCCATGGTGGGTCCCCTGGTCACGATGACCCTCCCGGCCCTGCCCCTGCTGTCCCCTCTCTCCTACGGCGTCTTGCCCATCGCGTCCAGCCTGCTTGCTCTGCTGCTGCTCCCAGAGACTGGGGGCCTTCCACTCCCCGACACCATCCAGGACCTGGAGAGCCAGTGAGTGACCTTGGCCCTGGGGGGGCTGAGGGAATGGGCAGGGCTGCCCGGGGCAGAGGCACAAGGGCGGCAAGGCTTGCGTTTCTGAAGCCACTGAGTCTCCGCATAGCCCTACCAGAAAGGTGCGATTATCGTCCCCATTTGCAGGTGGAAAAACTGAGGCTGAGGGAGGTGAAGGGACTTAGCCAACGTCTCACGGGTCGACTGGGCGCGTGGCTCGTGCCTGTCCTCCCAGCACTTTGGGAGGCAGAGGTGGGAGGACGGCTTGAGCCCAGGAGTTCGAGACCAGCCTGAAAACAGAGTGAGACCTCATCTCTACACAAAAATCAACAGCTGAACTGGGCGGGGCGGCGGGTGCCTGTCGTCCCGGCTACTCGGGAGGCTGAGGGGGAAGGATCGCCTGAGCCCAGGAGGTCGAGGCTGCGGTGAGCCTTGATCATGCCCCTGCACTTCAGCCTGGACAACGGAGTAAGACCTCAACTCAAAAAGCAAAAAAAGGTCACAGGTAGAAAGCGATTGGCCCAAGGCCGGGCACGGTGGCTCAACCTATAATCCCAGCACTTTGGGAGGCTGAGGTGAGAGGATTGCCTGAGACCACAGGTTTGAGACCAGCCTGGGCAACTTGGTGAGACCTCATCGCTACAATAAATAAAAAAATTAGCCAGGCGTGGTGGCGCGTGCCTGTAGTTCCAGCCACTTGGAAGGCTGAGGTAGAAGGATCGCCTGAGTCCAGGAGGTCAAGGCTGCGGTGAGCCCTGATCCTGCATTTCAGCCTGGACAACAGATTAAGACCCCAACTCAAAAAAGAAATTCACAGGTAGAAAGCAATTGGCCCTTAGGCAGGAGAATGGTTTTTTTGTTTGTTTGTTTTTTGAGTTAGAGTCTCACTCGGTCGCCCAGACTGGAGTGCAGCGGCCGCTGCCGGCCACCGCAGCCTCGACCTGCTGGGCTCCGGGGATCCTTCCGCCTCAGCCTTCCGGGTAGCCAGAATTACAGGCAGGTGCTACCACGCCTGGCTGATTTTTTGATTTATTGTAGAGATGAGGTCTCACTGCCCATGCGGGAGAATGTAATGCTTTAAGCACGTACGCTGGGCGGCCCGATTGCCTGGGACTAATTCCCCATCTGCCCGGGCAAATCATTCAACTTCCCTTACCAGAACAGACACAGGAAGGTACAGACTCAGTTGTCCTGGTAAAAATCTTTCCACAAAGACTTTCAGGGCCAGACAGTTCCACAAGTGAGTTCTTTCAGACCCCCAGGGAACCGATCGGGCTCCTTCGGGTGCGTTCTGTGAGAGGGTCGGGGTGAGGGAACACACCCCAGCTGCATCTCACTGCCAGAATCACTTCTGCTGGCCTCAACTTCCTCATCTGTAAAATGACTGCTGAGGAAACCTCAGCCTAGCGCGCAGAGTCGTTTTCAGGTGTGTGAGTGAACGATTGTGTTAAAGCACCCGGCACCGGGCCTGGCCTGAGCCAGGTGCTGGGTGTGGACAGCTACTGTGTCCTGGCGAGAGCTGGCAGGGAACCAAGGTCATGAGAATGGTAATACTATCACCGTGAGCGCTTGTTTTGTGTTTGTGTGCTCTGGGTTTTTTTTTTTTTTTCTCAGTCGGAGTCTCACTCTGTCGCCCAGGCTGGAGGGCAGTAGCACACTCCTGGCCACCGCAGCCTCGACCTGCTGGGCTCCGGCGATCCTCCCGCCTCAGCCTTCCAAGTAGCTGGAACTACAGGCGCGCGCTACCACGCCCGGCTGATTTTTGATTTATTGTAGAGATGAGGTCTCACCAAGTTGCCCAGGCGGGTCTCGAACCCGCGGGCTCAGGCAATCCACTCACCCCAGCCTCCCAAGGCTTGAGCCACCGAGCCCGGCTACGGTATCTTACTTAACCGCCACGATCACACAAGGCATGCCATTGCCCAATTTCTCTGTCAAGGAAATCGAGATGCAGAAAGGTGGGCATCTAAGGGCGTCCTGAGGGCATCCGGTGGGAAGCGGGGAGGCTGGAACTTCAATTATCCTTTCGTTTAATTCGCCTCTGTGGCGTACCTACTCTGTGTCAGAAGCTGTCCTGTGCTTGGGTACACAGAGGGGAGTAACAGCCATCGTCACAGAGCGGGCTGAAATCCACTCCGAGAAGACGTGGCCCCCCAGTCCTGCCCCAAGCCCCAGGCGTGCCCCCGTTTCATCGCTCTCTCTTTGGATTGTTCCAGATCCGCGGCAGCCCGGGGCAGCCGGCAAGCGGCAGTCATCACAGAAAGCACCTGGTTCTAGACATTCTGCCTGCGTGGGACGCTTTTAGCCAAAGACCCCGGAGGAAGGAATTGCCCCTTACCCAATCAGAGGATGGAGGCGACTGGGGGGACCTCAAGAATCTGGCGTGACAGGGGCTGGGTGGCCGTGGCCGAGTGGGCAGCGGGCTGTCGGCTGTCTGCTGTGTCTGCTCCCCCGCCCCTGGTCAGATTTCCCACCTCCCCCCAGCAAGATGGGCCCCCTCCCTTCCCTGGATGCCAGGCTTGCGTCTTCACGCCTTCACTCAGCCCCCTGATCAGAAATCGGGGTTCCAGTCTCACCCCCACCACGGACAGAGTCCTCATCTGTGAAATGGGAATGATCAGAGAACCCACCTCCCAGGGCGGGCTATCGGGGTTAACTGATCTCAGCACAGGGCAGACAGAGTTCAATAAACAGAGCCTGCCAACACGGCTGCCGGGTGCAGTTGTCCAGGTTGTGCACTGCCCCAAGACACCCAGCTGAGGAGGCACGTGGCAGGGGGCGGGGGGAGGCTGAAATCCAGACTAGCAACACCAGCCCTGCCACCTCCCGTAATGAGGATTGTGTTCATCCCAGGAAAGGAGCTGATTTAACCACTCCCTACTTATCCATCCTGTGCTGTGCTATGGCTAGGACGGTGGCCAAACACGTGACAACAAACTGGGTGACAGAGGACATGGGCGTCAGTGAGTCACTCACATATACTTGCGGCGTGAGGAGGATGACCGCACACCACGCAGGGCCGGCTTTGAGGTGGGGGGGACGGGCAGTGACTCCCGGTTTCTGCGGGAGGACATGAGTGGCTTGATCGAATAATTCGCAGATTGGCAAGGAAACTGAGCCTCACAGGGGGTACCAGGAACTGCCCCTGGTCCCCTCTGTAAGGAGGGGAGGGAACTCACAAGACAGGCAGGCAATACTGAGCCTTAATTTTAGGCTTTACATGGCCGGGCGCCCCTCTGTTATTTGTCTGGAGGGAAGCCCTTTTCTGGGTTTGCACAAAGACTTTCCTGCGCTAGCAGCTGCCCAGGCTACTAAAACTTCGGGATGGTGGAGGCTGCCTGCCCAGCTCAGAGAGGAGGAAGACAAAGCCCAGAGAGGTGGAGGGACATGCCCACGGTCACCCAGATGGATCCTGGCCTCGACTACCAATCCAGGCTGTTTCCAGTGCATTGGGTTATTGGCCTTCGTCTCAACCCCGCCATGCCCCCGATATCTGTAGGCCTGTCCCGAAGTTACCCTCACGCCCTTCTCTGCAGACCCCACTTGGGGAAACCCCAAGCCGAGGCACCCCGTCCCAGGCATCACAAGTGCCTGCCAGGTCAATCAACGGCATCTTCTCGAAGCTCACAAATCCATCTACTTCTTGGTTGCTCTGGCGGCAACCTGGCTCAGACCACCATTGTGTCACATCTCACCCCCAGACTAGGCCCAGCTGTTGACACTGTCCTCCACACAATAGCCACAATGCTCATTAAGAAACACAGTTCGGGCCAGGTGCGTTGGCTCACACCTGTCATTCCAGCACTTTGGGAGGCGGAGGCAAGAGGATTGTCTGAGCCCAGGGGTTTGAGACCAACCCGGGCAACTTGGCGAGACCTCATCTCTATGATAAATCAAAAAAAAATCAGCCGGGCGTGGTAGTGCGTGCCTGTAGTTCCAGCTACTTGGAAGGCTGAGGCGGAAGGGTGGCCGGAGCCCAGCAGGTCGAGGCTGCGGTGACCGTGAGCATGCCCCCGCCCTCCAGCCTGGGCCACAGAGGGAGACTCTGACTCCAAAAAAAAAGAAAAAGAAAAATCATCCACACACAATTCAGGCCAGGCTCAGTGGCTCACACCTGTCATCCCAGCACTATGGGAGGCCAAGGCAGGAGGATTGCTTGAGCTCAGCCTGAGCCCATCTGTAGAAATAAGCAAGACTTCATCTCTACAAAAAAAAAAATGGGGTGTGTGGTGGTGCACGGCTGTAATCCCAGCTACTCGGAAGGCTAAGGCAGAAGGATCACCTGAGCCCAGGAGATCAAGGCTGCAGTGAGCCATGATCATGCCACTGCACTCCAGCCTGAGTGACACGGTGAAACTCCAACTCAAAAAAAAAAAGACAAATCAAGTTGCCCTGCTAAAACGCCAGTGATTCATGATTAAAACCACACTTCTCCTTCCACTAACAGGGCCCTGCCTGCTCAGCCTCTAGGGATCCCCCACCTTATCTCACACCACAGTAAATTTTAGAAGATTCAAATAATACAAAGAGGGTGCTTGAACCATCATGGAATTAAATTAGAAATCAGTTACTGTCGGGCTCGGTGGCTCAGCCTGTAATCCCGCGCCTTTGGGAGACTGAGGTGAGTGGATTGCCTGAGCCCGTGGGTTCGAGACCCGCCTGGGCAACTTGGCGAGACCTCATCTCTACAATAAATTTTTAAAAAAATCAGCCGGGCGTGGTAGCGCGCACCTGTAGTTCCAGCTACTCGGAAGGCTGAGGCGGAAGGATTGCTGGAGCCCAGCAGGTCGAGGCTGCGGTGGCCGGAAGCGGCCACTGCACTCCAGTCTGGGCGACAGAGTGAGACTCCAACTCAAAAAACAAAAAAAAGAAATCAGTTACAGAAAGATAGCTAGAAAACCTCTTCGGACTATGCAACACACTTCTAAATAACCTGCAGATCAAAGAAGAAATCTCGAAGGAAATTAGGAAATAATTTGAACTGAGTGAAAATGAAAAAATGTGAGGGAAAGTGATGCCATTAAGTGCTTACGTTAGGAAAGAAGAGAGTCAGCCAGGCGTGGTGGCTCAAGCCTGTCATCCCAGCACTTTGGGAGGCTGAGGTGAGAGGACGGCCTGAGCCCAGGGGTTCAAGACCAGCCTGGGCAACTTGGTGAGACCTCGTCTCTACAATAAATAAAAAAATCAGCTGGGCGTGGTAAGCATGTGCCTGTAGTTCCAGCTATTTGGAAGGGTGAGGTGGAAGAATTGCCTGAGCCCTGCAGATCGAGGCTGTGGTGGCCATGAATGTGGAACTGCACTCCAGCCTGGGTGACAAGAGTGAGAATCTAACTCAAAAAAAAAGAAAAAGAAAAGAAGAAAGTCTCAAACCAAATACCTCAGCTTCCACCTGGAAACAATAAAAGAAAAGTTAACTAAACCTATAATAAGCAGTAGAATAGAAATAATAATCGGAAAAACAATAAAGAAAATCAATAAAGCCTAAACCTGGTTCTTTAAGAAGGCAATAAAATTTACAAACCTCTAGCCATACTGATCAAGGAAAAAAAAGAAAGAAAGAAAAGGCATCCATTATAAATATAGAGACTGGGTGCAGTGACACACACCAATAATCCCAACACTTGGGGAGGCCAAAGTGGGAGGATTGCTTGAGGCCAGGATTTTGAGAACAGCCTGAGCAATATGGTGAGACCCTTCACCCCCTGACCAAAATAAAACAAAAAACAAACCCGGAATCATGGTGTGCACCTGTGGTCCTGGCTACCTGGGAGGATGAGGAGGGAGGATTGCTTGAGCTCAAGAATTCTAGGTTGCAGTGAGCTATTATCACACCACTGCTCTGCAGCCTAGATGACAAAGCAAGACCTTGTCTCTAAAAAACAAATTAAATATATATATATTTGGAATATATATGGAGAAAGAGAGAGAGAGATGGAATGAGAGAAGAAGCATCACAACAGATCCTACAGACATTAAAACGATAATAAGAGAATATCACATGCAATATTTCATCAGTAAATTTGACCACTTAAGTTAAACTAACACATTTCTTGAAGGACACAAACTACTAAAGCTCACTCAAGAAGACATAGATAACCTCACTGACCCTAAATCTATTTTTAGGTTGGATTTATGTATTAAAACATTCCTGCAGAGAAAATTCTAGGCCCACATGGCTTCACTGGCAAATTCTGACAAAAATTTAAGCAAGTAATAGTAACAATTCTATATAAAATCTTCCAGAAATTTGAAAACACGGTGACATTTCCCAACTCATTCTGTGAGGCCAACATTTCCCTGATCTCCAAACTAGAAAAAGACAAAAGAAAAGAAAGCCATAAACTGATATTATGAACATAGACATATATTTTTAACAAACATTTAGCAAGTTGAATCCAACTCTCTGACTCTCTCTATATCTATATGTATATATATACATACAGGGGTGCCAAAAAATGCATACAAATTTTAAGTATGACATTTGCTCAAAAGATGGCATCAATCAAATGAATGCTAGCATCACCATGTGACAGTCAGGGCAGTCAAAGAAAATGACAGAAGCACAGCTGAGCAAGCATCTTACTACACATTACTGTCATAATTCAATTCCACTTCAAAAAGTAATACATAGATAACAACTCTTAAAATGTGTACACTTTTCTTGGCACCCCTGTATATATCATAGATATATATGTGTGTGTGTGTGTGTGTGTGTGTGTGTGTGCATACACAGGGGTGCCAAAAAATGCATTCACATTTTAAGAAAGGAAGAGAAAATGTATTAAAATTGTAATACTCAATAAGATGAATACAAGTCACATTTGAATTCTGCAATTACAAGAGGTGCTCAAAGTGGTTGCCATCAGCACCCAGACACTTCTGATTATGGCACACATCTCTTAAAATGTGTATAAATTTTTTTTGACACCCTCTGTATATATCATAGATATATATGTGTGTGCATGTATATATAAAATGTATAGCACATATAATATATGTAAATGGCAATACACTACGATGGAGTTGACTTTACCCCAGGAATGTAAAGTTAGTTTTACATTTGAAAATCAAGGTCAACAAACTAAATTATCAACAAGCTAAAAAAAGAAAAGCTTTATCATCTTAATAGACTCAAAAAAGAGGGTTTGACAGAATTCAGTAGCCATTCCTGATAAACAGCATTCAGCAAACGAGTAATACAAACAAACTTCTTCAAACGTAGAAAGGCGTCCTGTTACCCTAGAGGTCACGGCATGCTTCATGGTGGAAGGCTGGGAGAATCTTTCCCCTAAGTTCAGGAATGAGGCTAGAATGTCCACTCTCACCAGGTCTATTCATTATTGATTCCAGTCCATGCAATAAGGCAAGCAAAACAAATAAAACGCATACAGATGAGAAAGGAGGACATGAAACCATCTTTGTTTGCAGATGACATAATTGTCTATGTAGAAAATCCTAAGGAACCTACAACAAATATTACTAGAATTAATAAATGAGTTTAGCAAGGTTACAGGATAACAGGTCAATATACAAATCTATTGTACGTCTGTATACTAGTAACTACCAGAAATTGAGCATTTCAATATAATACCATTTAATAATAGCATGGAAAATAATTGATATCTAAGAATAAATTCAGCAAAAGAAAGACAAGACCCATAAACTGAAAACCACGGAACTGAGAGGAATTAAAGACCTAAATAAACAAACAGCTATATACCATGTTCATGGATTGGAAGATTCGATATGATCAAGAGTCAGTTCTCCACAATTTAATCTATAGAGTCAAAGAAATTCTAGTCGAAATCCCAGGAGACTTTTTTGTATAAATTGACAAGCTCATCCTAATGTTTATATGAGAATGCAAAGGGCTTAAACGAACCAAAACAATTTTGAGAAAGAGCAAAGTTGTAGGACTTTTTTTCAGATGAGTTCAGGCGCGTTCAGCGTGACATAGCTGTAGATAACATTTGTTCCATATAATAAAATCCAGAGTTCAGAAATAGAGCTATGCATTTATGGTTACTTGGTTTTCAATCAAGATGCCAAACCAATTAAGTGAGGAAAGGAAAAATCATTTCAACAAATATTTCTGGAACAACTGGATAGCCATATGCAAAAAAAGAGAGGAAGGAAGTGAGGCAGGCAGGGAGAGAGAAACTCAACCCTAACTCACACCATGTCCAAAATTAACTTTAACTGTACCATAGACCTACATGTAAGAGCTAAAATTATAAAACTTTTAGGAGAAAACAAGAGAAAATCATAGCAACCTTGAGTTTGGCAAATATTTCTTAACTAGGACACATCAACTATAAGAAAAAAAATGATACGGTGAACTTCATAAGAACGAAAATCTTTTACTTTCCAAAAGACACGATCACAAAAGTGAAAAGGCAAGCCACAACTCAGAGAAAGCACTTGAAAAATCTATACCTAACCAAGGACTTCCAGCTAGAAAATATAAAGACCACTCACATCTCGACAGCCACAACAAAACCCAGTTTTTAAAACGAGCAAAAGTTTTGAGCGGATGCTTCCCCCAAAAAGAGGATATACAGATAGCAAACAAGCCTGTGCAAAGGTTATGCACCTCCTTAGGAAGATGCAAATGAAAACCACACAGGAATGCCGCCACCCACCCACCAGAATGGCCACAATGGAAAGACCAAGTCTCGACGCCCAAGTGAGCACCCGTGGGAATGTGAAATAGGACAGCCACTTTGCAAAAGGCTGTGGCAATCTGAGAAAGTTAAACGCCCACCCACCGTGGGACCCAGTCGTGCCACTCCTGAGTGTTCACAAGAAATGGGAGCACACGCCCCTACAAAGATTTGTCCATGAGCCGGGCTCGGCGGCTCAGCCTGTAATCCTGTGCCTTTGGGAAGCTGAGGTGAGTTGGTTGCCTGAGCCTGCAGGTTCGAGACCTGTCTGGGCAACTTGGCGAAACCTCATCTCTACAACAAATCAAAAAATCAGCCGGGCGTGGTAGCGTGCACCTGTAGTTCCAGTTACTTGGAAGGCTGAGGCGGGAGGATCGCCGGAGCCCAGCAGGTCGAGGCTGCGGTGGCCGGGAGCGGCCGCTGCACTCCAGTCTGGGCGACAGAGTGAGACTCCAACTCAAAAAAAAAAAAAAAAAAAAAGATTTGTCCATGAATGTTTATAGCAACTTTATTTGCAATGGTCCAAAGCTGGAAACAACCCAGATATCCACCAACAGACGACTAGACAGAGCGTCGGATATCCATGTAGTGGAATGCTCTTTATATAAAGTTCATATATTTATTTCTTAATTTTTATTATTTTTTTGAGTTGGAGTCTCACCCTGTTGCCTGGACTGGAGGGCAGTGGCATGCTCCCGGCCACCGCAGCCTCGACCTGCTGGGCTCTGACCATCCTTCCACCTCAGCCTTCTAAGTAGCTGGAACTACGGGCATGCACTACCACGCCCGGCTAATTTTTTTATTGATTGATGAGATGAGGTCTCGCCAAGTTGCCCAGGCAGGTCTTGAACCTGCTGGCTCAGGCAATCCACTCACCTCGGCCTCCCAAAGCACTGGGATTACAGGCTGAACCACCAAGCCCAGCCCAATTCATATATTTATATAAAATTCTAGAAAATACCAACTAATCTGTAGTGACAAAGTGGATCAGTGCTTGCAGGAACGGGAAGGGGAAGGAGGCGGGAGAAAAAACAGCCCAAGGATGCCCCAGGGGGTGAGGGAGATGGTGCCACCAGTGGACACAAAAATCAAGAACCCGTCGCGTTGTACATGTCCACTTGTGTAATCAATTATACTCAAGGAAATTTATAAATTAGCATCTGTATGGAGGTTTAAAAATTATAATCTGGCCAGGCGTGGTGGCTCACACCTGTAACCCCAGAACTTTGGGAGGCCAAGGTGGAAGGATTACTTGAACCTAGGAGTTTGAGACCAGCCTGGGCAACATAGCAAGACACCATCTCCAAAAAAAAAATTAACCAGGCACGGTGGCACATGCCTGCAGTCCCAGCTACTCAGGAGGCAGAAGTGAGAGGATCATTTGAGCCCAGGAGTTTGAGGCTGCAGGGAACCGTGATTGCACCACTGCATTCCAGCCTCAGCAACAGAGCAAGACCTCATATTTTTAAAAAATGTGCCACCTACTTATATATCCGCCAACAAGATGCTGTCAGGTGACACCAGCATGGGACTGTCCCCAAGAAACCCGGCAACACCCCCTTTCCCAGCATGAGAGGCGCTACCAGTGAGATGTTCACGCAACCACACATGCACTCGTGATACAATGTGATGAGTGGGCCCAGCACCTCACGGTCTTCCCAAAAACCTATAACTCCATCCTAATCGTGAGTTCAATCCTCAGTCCTTACGAGGAGGCCCCTGGGGCCCCGTGTGACCTGGGCTCGCCCCGCACCTAGCAGGTCCTTACCCCACTGCAGGGACCTCGCATACACCGTTCCCCTCTGGATTACTCTTCCCTTCCAAGCCTGGGGTGCCTGTCTCCTCCCGACCACCAGCTGAGTGGCCCTCCCCACCCTCTCTGTTAGTCACGCCCTCTCGATGTTGTTCACGACCCTTATAGAATCTGTCTTCACAACGGCAGTGGCTGGTAGACCTCTGTGCTTCTTCCCCCAGTCTCTCCCCAGAGCCATACCACGTAGGCAGGAAAGCTTCTCACTTGTCCCCCGCCATGTCCCCCGCCATATCCCCAGACCTCTGCTCCAGAGCTTGATTCAGGTATCTTTTTAAGACTGTTGGATGGATGAATGGATGGATGGATGGGAGGATGGATGGATGGGTGGATGGGAAGGTGGGTGGATGAATGGATGAAGTGGATTAATGCGTGAGTGGACGGGAGGATGGATGGATGGATAGATGGATGGATGGATGGGATGGTGGGTGGATGGATGGATGGATGGATGGATGGATGGATGGATGGATGGATGCATGGATGGGAAGGTGGGTGGATGGATGGATGGATGGATGGATGGATGGATGCATGGATGGGAAGGTGGGTGGATGGATGGATGGATGGATGGATGGATGCATGGATGGGAAGGTGGGTGGATGGATGGATGGATGGATGGATGGATGGATGCATGGATGGGAAGGTGGGTGGATGGATGGATGGATGGATGGATGGATGCATGGATGGGAAGGTGGGTGGATGGATGGATGGATGGATGGATGGATGGATGCATGGATGGGAAGGTGGGTGGATGGATGCATGGATGGATGGATGGATGCATGGATGGGAAGGTGGGTGGATGGATGATGGATGGATGGATGGATGGATGGATGCATGGATGGGAAGGTGGGTGGATGGATGCATGGATGGATGGATGGATGCATGGATGGATGGTGGTGGATGGATGGATGGATGGATGGATGGATGGATGGATGCATGGATGGGAAGGTGGGTGGATGGATGCATGGATGGGAGGGTGGTGGACGATGCATGGATGGATGGATGGATGGATCAGAGGATGGATGGATGCACAGATGGGAAGGTGGGTGGATGGATGAATGCATGGATGGATGGATAGATGGATGGATGGATGCATGGATGGGAAGGTGGATGGATGGATAGATGGATGGATGGATGGATGGGAGGATGGTGGATGGATGCATGGATGGATGGATGGATAGAGGATGAATGGATGCACAGATGGGAAGGAGGGTAGATGAATGGATGGATGGATGGACAGACGGATGGGAGGGTGGTGGGTGGATGGGCAAGTGGATGGATCGGATGGACTGGATAGATAAATGGGTGGATGGGTTGGTTGGATGGATGGGTGGAAGGGAAAGTAAAAACATTAACAAGATGGATGGTGGATGGATGAATGAATGAATGAATGAATGGGAGAGAAGAGAGTGAGGAGGCCAAATAGACCACGTGGTCATTCCACTGTGTTTAATCCCTTTTGCCTCCGTCTACTAGAAGCTTTGCCTCTTCCTTGGGGCCACGGGGGCAGGCTGGAGCCCACCTCTCAAGTTAGAAGCAGCCAAGAGCCTCCAAGGACGCCCTTCACCTGCACGCCAACTCCCCCCACCCCCAGGCACAGACATCGTAGGTCAAGAGATAGAAAGTGGCCTAGGGGTGGGGGGGGTGTTTCCAGGAGCCTCAGATTACATTTCCTGCCCAGGCCCCTCTCCCTCTCACATTGTCAGGGGACTCTGTCCTTTGGGTGGGACCAGAAAGGCTGCTTGTACCCTCACTGGGCCACCAGAACCCTCCACTTCCACCCCAAATGGACACTGAAAATCAGCCCCGCTCTGGGGGTAGCACAGAGGAATTGGCACTCGGGGGTGTTGGCCATGCCCTGCTCTTCACGGAGAGACAGATCTGAGCCAGCAGAGAGGACAAACGTGAGGGCTGGAAGCTGGGCATGGTGGGCGGGGAGACCCCGCAGTCCAGAGGCTCCCAGCCACCTAGGCGCCCCCTGCCCCTGAGCTCGTGTGAATCGGGGCCCTGTCCGTCACGACCACAACGGCCTGGTGATGCGTGCTCGGGTCCCGGGCCTGGCGTGGAAGTGGGAGCACCCACGGGGCAGCGCGTGTGGCCCTATCAGCTAAGGACTGAATTCTCGCAGGGGTGCGACCGTCTTGGTTCAGGAAAACCCCTCAGCTGGGCTTGGGGAGGGTGAGACCCTGGGGACACCTGCAGCAAAAACAGCAGCAAATGAGGGAACAGACAGATCCCAGGTGAGAGCCAACAGACCGCCAGGATGGGGAGAGCAGAGCAGACTGGCCAGGGCCCAAGCGTGTCCAGCAGGTCAGACGTATCCACCAGCCACGAGCTGGTTTCGCAGCCACAGGGCAAACCCGCCCTCCGTCTCCTCAAACCTTGAGGACGTGGGCGAAGGGGGTGTGTGTACCCCCCTGCGTGCATGCATGTGCGCGTGTGTGTGTCTGTGTCTGTGTCTGTGAATAAAGGCCGAGGACTGTCATTCGTTCCTCCAGGAAACAGCTCCCTCCAGGATGGAGACATAGAAAGTCACAAGCCTCGTGGGAGAGAACGACCCCGGCGGGGACACAAAATAACCACCTTCACTCCCAGACCTTCCTGAGTTTTGCTCAGACAGCACGGCTAGGGAGCGAGCCAATGGGTGTCATTCTCAAAGGTCCAGCGCTCCTGACATCTGTGCTCTTTCTAGAAAAAAATAGGTGGCATGTGCCTGTCGTTCCAGCGACTCAGAAGGCTGAGGTGGAAGGATCGCCGGAGCCCAGCAGGTCAAGGCTGCGGTGGCCGGGAGTGTGTCCCTGCCCTCCAGCCTGGGCGACAGAGTGAGACTCCAACTCAAACAAAAAAATAGGGGTTGGGCTCGGTGGCTCAGCCTGTCATCCCAGCACTCTGGGAGGCTGAAGCGAGAGGATTGCCCGAGCCCGTGGGTTCAAGACCTACCCGGCCAACTTGGTGAGACCTCCTCTCTACAGTAAATCAAAAATTAGCCGGGCGTGGTGGCGTGCGCCTATAGTTCTAGCTCCTTGGAAGGCTGAGGTGGAAGGATGACCAGAGCCCAGCAGGTCGAGGCTGTGGTGGCCATGAGCTTGCCACTATGCTCCAGCCTGGGCGACGGAGTGAGACTCTAACTCAAAAAAAATTGGAAGTCTTTGTAAAAACCATCAAGCGCACATTAGCCACATGTGAAAAGATGTCACCTCTCACCTGGGTCCTTGCCAGCAAAACGACACGATGTATGTGTCCTTGTCCCTCAGAGTGTCTCTGCCTGCCCAATCTGACCCTAATGATAATAATAATAATAACAGCTGGGTGTGGTGGCTCACGCCTGTCATCCCAGCACTTTGGGAGACCGAGGCAGGAGGCTCGCTTGAGCCCAGGAGTTCAAGACCAGCCTGAGCAGCAAAGCGAGAGCCTGTCTCTACAAAAAATATAAACCAATTTTAGCTGGGTGTGGGAGGCCGAAGCGAGAGGATTGCCCGAGCCCGTGGGTTCAAGACCTACCCGGCCAACTTGGTGAGACCTCCTCTCTACAATAAATCAAAAATTAGCCGGGCGTGGTGGCGTGCGCCTGTAGTTCTAGCTCCTTGGAAGGCTGAGGTGGAAGGATGACCAGCTCCCAGCTACTCAGGAGGCTGAAGCAGGAGGCTTGCCTGAGCCCAGGAGGTCGAGGTTGTGGTGAGATATGATTTTGCCGCTGCACTCCAGGCTGGGCCACATAGCGAGACCCACTCTCTGCAAGGAGAGAAGTAGTCATAATAATAGCAACGTGAATAAAGCGTTCGCCGCACACCAGGGTCTAGTCTAGTGATTTACAGAAGCTCATTTAGTCCTCACAAGAGCCTTACGAGGTCAGACCTATGATCACCCCCATTTTACAAAGGAGGAAACTGAGGCACAGAGGGGTTAAGCAACTCTCTGAAGGCCGCACAGCCTGGACAGAGCAGGGATGCGAATCCAGGCAACCTGATGCCAGAGTCTGTGCGTATAACCACTGGGCCTCACTGCCTCCCACTTCGGGAGAACTCACAGTGTGTGTGAAAGCCACAGTCGGCACTGGTTACTCTGATCTCAGTCTGTGGCCCCTCTGTCCACAGAGGGAGAAGAGAAAGCCCTTGCTCCTACCGTGTGTTTGCACACGGCCAGCCAGATCCCGCTCTGTGTTTTCCGAGGCGATGAGAGGAATTTGGCCAAAATCCACATCGTGTCTGCCCCCGCCCTCCCCCGGCTGGGCTTGTCCTCACATCCACTTAACTCCTCCTAACAATAGGGCTGCAGCTCTCAAAATCAGGACGAGACGGCTCGCCCCCAGAAGACCAGGCATTCCTAGGAACGCGCTAGGCCAGCACGGAGCCACCCCCGTGAAGATGCCGAAATCCTGGGTGGGCTCGCGCCTGTCATCCCAGCACTTTGAGAGGCCGAGGCGGGAGGATCGCTTGAGCCCAGGAGTTCAAGACCAGCCTGGGCCACCCAGGGAGACCCTGTCTCCACCAAAAACTCAAGAAGGTTAGCCGAGCACAATGGCGCCTGCCTGTAGTCCCAGGAGGCTGAAGAGAGAGGATCGCCTGAGCCCAGGAGGTGGAGGCTGTGGTGAGCTGTGATCGTGCCACTGCCCTCCAGCCTGGGCACCAGAGCAAGACCTTGACTCAAAAATTAAGGATGTTAGAATCCCACAGTAGAGGCCTGGCTCGGTGGCTCAGCCTGTCATCCCAGCACGGAAGCTGAGGAGTGGATTGCCTGAGCCCGCAGGTTCGAGACCAGCCTGAGCAACTTGGCAAGACCTCATCTCTACAAAAAATTCCTAAAAAAAAAAAAGAATCCCATAGTAGTGACCAAGAACCGTGGGACCCCACGGCTGGGCATGGGCTCCGGGGAAGTGACACAGAGGGCTGGGGCAGTGTCTGTGCCCGCGGGAAGCTGCAGGTGGCGGGTGAGACCCTCCGTGAACACGCAAGGGCGCAAAGTTCAACCCGTGTGACGGCTCCTGTGTCTGACAGCCTGGTTCCGACGGCTGGTTAACATCTCTCTGTTGAATTTTAACATGAAACATCTTTTTGACACAGCAAGAAGGAGCAAAGTCCCTTTGGAGCGGGGAGGCCAGCTCGCAGGAGCCGCCGGGCACAGGAAAGGGAAGGCGGGCAGAGCCACTGCCCAGCGCTGTCCTTGACCTACTTAGATGGGCTCAATGGGCCATGGGAACTCTCTGGCCGGGGGCTCCTGGGAGGCCTGGGGTCTGCACGCAGGGCCCGTGGCTTGGGCCGTGGCAGCTCACACAAGGGGGCCAATTAAAGCCTTGAATATACTCGTGAGCCCTGGCCGCCTGCCCGATCCAGGGCATAGCCAGTGGCCCCCGTGGCTGTCTCCCACACCATCCTGCCCACCGTGCGGCCTCTGCGTGGGCGGTGGGACACACAGGTGGCTGGCCATCACCTGCTCCCAGGGGCCGGCAGCCTTTGGGCCAAAGGCAGATGCATGTTGATTTAAGCAATGTTTCAGAAGGAAACCGGGAAGGGGGAGGGGACCGGGGACTGAGGGCCACTGGGCACGGGGCAGGTGCCACACGCAGAAGGACGTGTGGGTGTTTCAGAGGCAACTCTGGACGTCAGCTACAGGGGGAAGGAAGGGCTCCCTTCCGGGTTCCGAGGTCACTAGGACAGGGACCCACTTGGGGCTCTCTCCAGGGTCTGCCGGCGCTGGGGAAAGGGTGCCCTGGGGCCTGGGAAGAGCCCTGAGAGGGAGGAGGGGACCAGGCGCTGGGACCGGGGAGCCTTCCAGGCAGTGTTCGTGGGCTCCTGCGTCCCCTTTGCCACCTACAAGCCTCTGGCCAGCCTCGGCGGTCGAAAACACAGACAGCAGAACTGGAGGGACCTGGGTTTGGAGGCCCGATTCTGCCACAGAGTCTCGGGTGCCCTGGCTCCACCTTTCAGAGTCTAAAAATGGGCATAAGAATGGTGTATGAGCCAGGCATGGTGGCTCACGCCTGTCATCCCAGCACTTTGGGAGGCCGAGGCGAGAGGATTGCCTGAGTCCATGGGTTCGAGACCAGCCTGGGCAACTTGGTGAGACTTCATCTCTACAATAAATCAAAATATTAGCCAGGCATGGTGGTGTGTGCCTGTGGTTCCAGCTACTTGGCAGGCCGAAGCGGAAGGATCGCTGGAACCCAGCAGGTGGAGGTTGCAGTGGCCCTGAGCGTGCCACTGCCCTCCAGCCTGGGTGACAGAGTGAGACTCTGACTCAAAAAAAAAGATGGTGTATGTAATAAAATTGTTGGAAGGGCTAAATACAGGAAAAGGATTTAGAATAGTGGCCAACACAGAGAAGAGACTCAATGGCCACTAGCTGTCACCATGACACCCGCCATTTCCGGCACGACCACATGACTGCAGTCATGGCCACCGTCCTCACCATCACCACCCCCACTGACGTCACGGCATCTCTCAGCAGTTCCACGGAGGACTCTGAGTTGAGCCCGTGGCCACGTCTGGGGCATATTCAGTCGTGAGGGGTGAGCCCGGGCCATTTTTCACAAAGGCAGCAGCCCAGGTTCCAGAACCACCTGGGACATCATTTTGGTGACACCCAGGAGGCCTGACCTGCAGAGGGACTGGCACTCCAGGCCTCACAGGGGCTGGGGACTCACCGTCCCCGGAAAGACACACAGGTTGCCGGAGCAGGACCCTCAGAGAGCCAGGACGTCTTGTCCAAAGGCCACCTTACAGAATGAGAGCACAGTGTCCTTCTCACAGATGCAGGAATCAAGGCCCAGAAAACGTGGATTCCAACGGGGCCTGAGCCTGGCTGGGCCTTGCGTGGGCCGGGTCTGGCCCTTAGAAACCCTGCAGCCCATGGGGAGCTGACTCAAGGTACCTCCAGAGGGGCGGGGACTGTCCCAGTGAGCTCTGGGCTGGGAGGGGAGGAAGTGTGGAGAGAGGGCTGGGTGTGGACAGGCGGGGCCGGGGGCACAGCTTCCAGGTAGAAGAAGCCACAGAGTGAAGACGGGCACTGGCCTGTTCGGGAAATGGCCGGCGCTCGTGTGGCCAGCCCGGGGGCCGCCAAAGGGAGTCCAGAGGCCTGTCTTGGGCTTCGCCTCAAGGCACTAGGGAGTCGTCTGAGGCTCTGAGCAGGGGGTGATGAACGGAGGCTGGCGGACCCTTCGGGTCAACCCCACGTGTCTGCCAGGTGCGCCCATCCACCTCAGAGAACGCAGCCCACAGAGGCGGCCGCGGGGAGGCGAATGGAGACTGGATCCCACGTTCACCCTTTCCCCTGCAAATACGAAGACCGACAGGTTCACGAACCATCCGAGAAAAAGTACTCCATGCCTCACTGTGGAATAGCACTATGGTCGCCTTGGAAGTATGCACCGATGCCCGCGCCTAGTCCGCCTGCCAAAGCAATCTGGGGACTCTTTCGGGAATGGCCATGGGAACTGTCATCATTATTTGGGGAGGCCTGACAATTAAGTTCCCGGACTTGCCACCGTGCACTTACCTTGGCAGGTAACCAAATAAACATTGATAAACTGTATACAAATATCTGTATGGGCACACCCTCCTTACTCACCTGATCTGGCCCCAGTGACTTTTTCTTTACTGAAAGACAAAGGAAATAGTGAAAGGAAGATATTTGATGACACTCGCGACCTCAAGGGTAATACGACCATGGCCCTGATGGCCATTTTTACCCCCAAAGTTTGCTGCAAAATATCTCACTTGTATTATTATTACTTTTGCATCACTTTAAAGTATATAAATAGTCTTTGGAACCAAATGACATCCTTCTATTTATAACATTCTGTTTTTAGCAATGGTGTTTCCATTTACAAAATATAGTAATTTGCTTCACCTTTTTCTCTTTTTCTTTTTTTCTCTTCTTATTATTGTTACTATTATTATTATTATTGAGTTGGAGTCTTACTCCATTGCCCAGGCTGGAGCGCAGTGGCATGCTTCCAGCTACCTCTGCCTCGACCTGCTGGGCTCCGGCGATCCTTCCGCCTCAGCCTTCCAAGTAGCCGGAACTACAGGCGTGCGCTACCACGCCGGGCTAATTTTTTTGATTTATTGTAGAGACGAGGTCTCGCCAAGTTGCCTGGGTGGGTCTCGAACCTTGAGCTCAGGCAATCCACTCACCTCAGCCTCCCAAAGTGCTGGGATAACAGGCTGAGCCCTCAAGCCCAGCTTCTTTTTTTTTTTTTTAATAATTCTTGTTAGGAGTGAGAGACAAGGCCTGTTTGGAAAGAACTCCAAGATGGGCTTTTTAATTTTATTTTCACATCAAAAACCAGGCAGATTTGCTTCAGCCTCAAAGAGCGTGTTGATATAAAACTAAATGTTCAAGGCCAGGCCGGTCAACTTGGCGAGACCCCATCTCTACAATAAAAAAAAAATCAGCCAGGCATGGTAGCGTGCCTGTAGTTCTGGCTACTTGGGAGGCTGAAGTGGAAGGATCGCTGGAGCCCAGCAGGTCAAAACTGCAGTGACCGGGAGCATGCCACTGCACTCCAGCCTGGGTGACAGAGGGAAACTCCATCTGAAAAAAAAAAAAAATTAAATGAACGCAGCAGCAAGCTGCACTTTTTTTTTTTTTTTTCTAAAAGGGACACGGGCAAATGGTTTCCAAGCTCCAGGGAGCGTGGTGCCCTGGGAGGCACTGAACAAACACAGCCCGTTTGAGCTGCCACCTCCTCCAGCCGCCTGTCCAGATTCCGCTCGCCCTGCTGGCCTGTGGACTTTGCTGAGTCACGGACAGTAAGCCTGCCCACCCACCTGCCCTTTCTCCTGCCTGGACTGGTACTAGAGGCAGCTGCTGTCACCACGGGACATCAGGGGATGGGACGGATCACACACAAAAAAACCTGCTGCACGATCCGGCCAGAACGATGCCCACAGTGTGTCCCCAGGTCCAAAAAAAAAAAAACCAGGTTGACAAACAGTTTGCCCGTGCCTATTTTGAGAAAATATACCAGCTCGCCATCTTTTCCCTGATATTGACCAGGGCTGGCTCTGGGCGGGGCCCTGCGAGGCTTTTGGCCACAAGGACCGTCCCCCTCACCCGCCACTCACCCTGGGGTCATCCCCATGCCCACAGCTGCCCAGCCCCCAGCTCCCCACCCTGCCCTCCCCTTCTAACCAGGACTAAAACAAGTCCTCTACCCACCAGGTGCTGAGACCTGGGCCCTCCCTCTGCTCCATCCCATTCGGCCTTTTTTGGGAGGGGCGGGGTCTCACGGCCACCGCAGCCTCCACCTCTTGGGCTCAGGCGATCCTTCCGCCTCAGCCTCCCCAGTAGCTGGGACTACAGACGCGTGTCCCCACTGTTAGGGTACCGACAGGGTGAGGGTGAACGGGTGGAGCGGAAGAGGCACAGCACTGCCGGGGCTGACAATCCAGAGATCCGAGTAGATGCAAAGAATGGCAACACCCAGAGAGGTGAGAGAAGATGAGATTTATTTAAGAAAGCTTCACCCCCACAGACAGGGAGCAGGCCTACATTCTAGGTAGGTGTGGCGCTGTAGCCCCCGAAAGCCCTGGCTTAAATCCTTTTCCTTGGAGATGTTGCGATCAGGTAGACGTGACTGCCGTGGCTTCCTTATCGACCACCTGTGGATGTCTTGGAGAACCTGCGACACGGAGACCCACTGATGTCCGCCCACATCATCAAGCCCTAAGAGAAGGGCGTGACAAGGATTCTAATGCTCCTGCACCTTCCCGAACCACATTCCTTAGAGCTAATGGAGGGTGCACCTCCCCCTATCTCCCATGCATTCATTCCCAGAGGGGAGTTTCAGGGATCCTTGGCTTCCCTGTAGATAGCGCCCAGTTTATTGGAAGATCAAATCCCCACCTGCTCCCCCTCTGCACGGCCATAACTTTTGTAATTCCAAGTTTCATGACTTCTGCGATCCTTGTCCAATGCATGATGAATTCCCTTTACTCTAGGCAAGCTTGATTGCCGCTCTGAGATGCCTCTGATACCTGGCACCAGGAAGTCTGTTTCTGAAAAGACAAAGTCGGCAAAGTTAATTTTACCTAAAGTGTGCATTTCTCCAAAGGCATAGTTTCGACTTTCTTATCATTGTGTCGGGATTTAAGAACAAGAAGAAAAATGACTTCCTGCTCTCGGTCTGCCCTTTCACCCATGCCCTGTTCATTTTTTAATTTTTGTAGAGTCGAGGTCTCACCGTTGCCCAGGCTGGTCTTGCACTCCTGGACTCAAGCAATCCTCCTGCCTCGGCCTCCCAGAGTGCTGGGAGTACAGGCATGAGTAACCCCCTCTCCTTTCTTTTAAGCTGGTTCAGGACTCCTTGGGGAACTTTAAAAATTTTTTTTAATTTAATATTTTTGTTAAGATATGGGGAGCAAGTTGGGCTCGGTGGCTCAGCTTCTAATCCCGCACCTTGGGAGGCTGAGGTGAGTGGATTGCCTGAGCCCGCGGGTTCGAGACCCGCCTGGGCAACTTGGCGAGACCTCATCTCTACAATAAATCAAAAATTAGCCGGGCGTGGTGGCACACGCCTGTAGTTCCAGCTACTTGGAAGGCTGAGGCGGAAGGATCGCCAGAGCCCAGCAGGTCGAGGCTGCGGTGGCCGGGAGCGGCCTCTGCACTCCAGTCTGGGTGACAGAGTGAGACTCCAACTCAAAAAAAAAATTAGTTAATGCAGCCAGGCTCGGTGGCTTAGCCTGTAATCCCTCGCTTGGGGAGGCTGAGGTGAGTGGATTGCCTCAGCCTGCGGGTTCAAGACCTGCCTGGGCAACTTGGTGAGACCTCATCTCTACAGTCTGGGTGACAGTGAGACTCCAACTCCAAAAAACAAAAGATATGGGGGCAATTCGGGGTTAGGGGTATGAATGATCATTGTACGGGCAAAGTTTGGACCTCACTTTGGTCCTCCTTTGGGGAACATCTTTCCAGCCCCTTTCCTGCCCACACGCCCAGCCCACCCCCACCTGGCCCCACCCCCCACCCCGCCATTGCTTTGCCACGCCCCTCCACGGCCCAGCCCAACTCTGTCCACACCATGCCTGCTCCCAGCACTCCAAAACCTCATCACAGATCCCCCGGGGCACCAGCGGCCACCCTCCCTCCCCTGCCGGCCCATCGCCTCTGTCCTCAGACCCGCCCTGCCTCCCCCTCCCAGCTGCCCACACTGCTTACCCCACCATTCTTTCTTGCCTTCCCAGCAGAGAGCTTGGTGGTGGTGCATTCCTCCCGCCGCTGAGATGAAGCCCAGGCCAGGCCCTGCACTGGGCTCTGGGTCCTGGCTCCTCTCAGGGTCTCAAGCACCCCGCGGTGACACTCCCGGGAGACGTCACCAAGGTTTCTCTAGATATTTTGCTTATCTTTCTTCTTTTCTTTTTTTTTGGGGGGGGCGTGGTCTCCCTCTGTCCCCCGGGCTGGAATGCAGTGACACAATCCAGCTCACCACGTCCTCGACATCCTGGGCTCAGGCGATCCTCCTGCCTCAGCCTCCTGAGGATCTGGGACTACAGATGCAGGCCCACACGCCCGGCTAATGTTTGCCACTTCTTGTAGAGACGAGGTCTCGCTAAGTGGCTCGGGCTTGTCTCAAACTCCTGGGCTCAAGCGATCCTCCCTCCTCAGCCTCCTGGTATCCCCAGACGGCTAATTTCCGTCAGCACATAAGCGAGTTGTAAGACTCCTGTGCGTCCCCTGTCCACCCCTCCCCATCAAAGCAGCAAAAATACAGCTTCACGAGCCCCTGCGGCCCAGATGGCCAAATGTCCCCATCACCCACTTTCCCCGACCCGTGCAGAGAGGTGGCAGGAAACAGCCGCCCGTTAGCACCTGCATCCCCACCCGCCCTCTGCCACCTCGGTGGGGCCTGTGACTAGTTCTCACCAATGGGGTGTGGACGGAATCGATGTGGTCACTTCCAGACCAAGGCGGTCAAAATGCAGGTGGGGCGCAGTAACTCATGCCTGTCATCCCAGCACTTTGGGAGGCCGAGGCGAGTGGATTGCCTGAGCCCATGGGTTCATGACTCACCTGGGCAACTTGACAAGCCCTCGTGTCTACAATAAGTCAAAACCTAGCCGGGCGTGGTAGCACATGCTTGTAGTTCCAGCTACTTAGAAGGCTGAGATGGAAGGATCGCCAGAGCCCAGTAGGTTGAGGCTGCAGTGACTGGGAGCATACCACTGCACTCCAGTCTGGGTGACAGAGTGAGACTCCAACTCAAAAAGAAAGAAAGAAAGAAAGAAATACACTTCCTTTGTGACCAGCCTGGGCAACATGGCAAGACCGCATCTCTAGAAAAAAAGAAAAGAAAAGAAAAAAGAAATATACTTCCATGGTGTCCAAGCTGTTACACATTTTGGGGCCTGCTTGTTACAGCAGCCAGCATGACTCTACCTAATGCAAGCTGCATTCACACTTTTCTGCTTCCCCTTCTAGTGAAACTCCCTTGTTGTGGCCCCACCCAACACATCAGCTACTGTCCTTCACGGCCAATTACAATACGAGAGGCAGAGACTGGGAGGAAAGGGAGCATTTAACTTCTATAACCAGGTTATAGGGAGACCGGTCGGCATCATTGCCAAAAAACCTGCTCCAAAAAATACAAATTCATTCCAGGATTTACACCCCAAATTCATAACCCTTCACCCTCCCCCCGAGTTTGAAGCTTATGAGCAGTTTTAGCGTGATTCAGGATTTACATAAACAACATTTGATGCGTGACTACTGGCGTGACACAAAGTCTCCTGGTCGTATTGACATTTGGGATAACATTTTGGAATTTGCAATCTGTTCTTTTCTGGTTGTCACTTTAGAGGAAGAAACAGGCAATTGCAATATTTGGATGGAGAGGGAAGCACAGTGGTAACCATCTCCTATCCCAGGCTCTCTGGCCCCTAACGGTTTGATGTCCTGGTAATCACAGATGGAGGGGAGGTGGGCAGTGCCCACCCCAGGCTTATCAGACTCTCTTCTGTCAGCCTGAGTCCACTCTCCTAATTGTTAGGGGGTCTGGCTTGCTGGCTGTTTCTCCTCCAGCACCAGCAATGGCCACTAGATATGAGTGATCAGCTGGGCAAGGCCGAGTCAGGAGAGGAAAAGGAGGGGGAAGTAGAAAAACTGTCCACTTTTGAATCCATGCGGCTTTTTTTTTTTTTTGAGTTGGAGTCTTACTCTGTTGTCCAGGCTGAAGGGCAGTGGCACTTTCACGGCCACAGCAGCCTCGACCTGCTAGGCTCAGGCAATCCTTCCGCCTCAGCCTTCCAAGTAGCTGGAATTACAGGCACGTGCCACCATGCCCTGCTAATTTTCTAAAATTTATTGTAGAGATGAAGTCTCACCAAATTGCCCAGGCTGGTCTCAAACCCCTGGACTCAGGCAGTCCTCTCACCTTGGCCTCCCAAAGTGCTGGAATTACAGGCGTGAGCCACTGCACCCTCCCGCCCCCCCCACCTTTTTTTTAAGTCGGAGTCTCACTCTGTCACCCAGGCTGGAGTGCAGTGGCATGCTCACGGCCACCGCACCCTCGACCGGCTGGGCTCCGGCGATCCTTCCGCCTCAGCCTTCCAAGTAGCTGGAACTACAGGCGCGAGCCACTGCACCCGACTAGTCTTGGTGATTTATTGTAGAGATGAGGTCTTGCCAAGTTGCCCGGGCTGGTCTCAAAACCCTGGACTCAGGCGGTCCTCTCGCCTCCACTTCCCAAAGTGCTGGGATGACAGGCATAAGCCACCGCACCCTGTGGGAAGGCGACTTCTTAACAAAGACTTGGACAGCGTGAGCATGGCGATTCGGGGAGAAGAGTGTCCCTGGCTGGAAGAACAGCAAGTGCAAAGACCCTGAGGCAGGGAGGCATCTGGTCCATCGAACAGGGCAAGGAGAGCAGTAGGGCCAGCGTGGGGAGGGCGGGGCCAGAGGAGATAAGCTTAGAGTCAAGAGGGGGCGTGTCGCTGTCAAGACCTCGGCTCTTGTGTTGTGTCCAGCAATCCCGTGAGCGGGTGGAGGTGGTGTTTATAGAGTCCCCTATATGTGGTGTTTGCGTGTCACACAGGAGGGAGCAAAAGGCAAGCAGTGTTGCTGCGTCTGGAAAGAACACGTTGGCGGGCGACAGCAAGAGCTAAGGCCTGACTCCGGAGAACCGTGGGCTCCAAAGAATGCAGGGAGGTCGGCCTGCAGGAACAAAGAGGTAATCACCCTCGGGAAATCCCAGGGGTCCTGGCCACGGAGCCAAATATAATCATGGAGACACTCAGAAAAGAAAGAACAAAGTTACGAAAATTAAAGGTGAGTAAATATTTATTTGGAAAGATGAAAATAGTCCACAAATCACGACAAAATTAAAACCGTAAAAATACCGCAAAGACCAAAAAATGTCAAAAACAAAACAGTCCTTCTCTTAATGAGATGTTTAAAAGAGATAAGGCATCTCACTATGTTGCTCAGCCTGGTTTCAAACCCCTGGCTTCTAGGAATCCTCCCACCTCGGCTTCCCAAAGTGCTGGGATTACGGGCATAAGTCATTCATGGCACCCGCTCTTATTAATTTTTTTAAAAAGACATTGGCTTTTACTCTGAGTATAAGAGGAGACACTGCCAGGTTTTGAGCACAGAAATGACATGGTCTGACTGAAATAGAACAGAATCCCTCTAACTGTGTAAGGAAAATGCACCATAAGGTCTCCAAGGTGGAAGCAGGAGGGACAGTGAAGAGGCCACAGCAATGATCTAGGGATACAAGACAACTCGGTGGAGTCAGTAGAAAATAGAAACAAAGATTTTAAGGGAAAATATAGTAAACAAGAAAAGAAAACATGCTGTAAGTTCGAACATGTTGGTACTCACAATAAACGTAAACAGGTTAAAATCACTAATCAAAAGTCCGAGTCTTTTCTTTTGGATTTTATGAGAGGAAACAATAAACTTATTTCACAGCTCAGGTTGATGAAGCCAGACATAGCTGTTACTAAAATAAAGCCTGGTTATATTTACACCAAAATGGAAACGGTGGAGATCACTGGCTGGTGAGTTTAAGAGTGATCTGCATTTTCATTATATCTTTTGATGTGTTCTGAGCTCTTGGAGAGGTGTGTAAATTAATTTTAAAATCAGAAAAAAAAGTGGAAGTTGCTTTAAAAGCCACACATGCACTTCAGCAAGTCTTCATGGAGTCTTCATTTGTTCAGATCAGTGTTGGGCTCCAAAGAGGGTCTGAAGGGTCCCTGCTTGGCTGGAAACAAGACCAACAGGACCAGAATAGGAGAGGGCAGGACAGTGTGAAGACAGCTCCAGGGATGACTCAAAACCCCAAGTGCAGGCAGGAGGAAGCAAGGAGAGCCCCCCGAAGGAGGCGGCACTTGTTGTAAACACCAGATGTGTCCCAGGGGTGAGCCTAGAGATAGCATCCCAGGCTGGGAGTCCAGCAGGAACAAGGGCGGGAACCCAGAAAGCCAGCACGGGGATCTTGGTGGGAGCAGCGGGAGAGTCAGAGTCCAGGGAGACTGCGTTTGGTGTGCTCCATGGAGGGTCGGAGGGAAGGGGAGGGAAGGCAAAAAGAAGCAGATTGGAGCCGGGCTCAGTGGTTCAGCCTGTAATCTCGCGCCTTTGGGAGGCTGTGGTGAGTGGATTGCCTAAGCCCATGGGTTCGAGACCCGCCGGGGCAACTTGACGAGACCTCATCTCTACAATAAATCAAAAAAGTCAGCCGGGTGTGGTAGCACAAGCCTGTAATTCCGGCCACTTGGAAGGCTGAGGCGGAAGGATCGCCGGAGCCCAGCAGGTCGAGGCTGCGGTGGCCGGGAGCGGCCACTGCACTCCAGCCTGGGCGACAGAGTGAGACTCCAACTCAAAAAAAAAAAAAGAAGCGGATTGGGGGAAGCCACTTCTCAATGAACTGTCTTGGCCCCAAGCACATGAGGACAAACAGCTGGGTTGCCATGGTGTCACATACATGCACACGTGCACATCCTCTTTTTGGCTGCCTTGTGTTTGCTGGCCCTCGAGCCTGGAGAACTGACCGTCACAACAAAGGGTGGCTTTCTTGGCTCCAGTCTAGCCTTTCCTGACCCTCATCCCCAGCATGCACTGCTGCCCACTCTCTGCCCTGATGAGCCATCCACAGAACCCCCTGCCCGTGGCTTTTTTTTTCTTTTTGATTCAGGGTCTCACTCTGTTGCCTGGGCTGGAGTGCGATGACACGATCACAGCTCACCACAGCCTCAACTTCCTGGGCTCCAGAAATCCTTCTCCCTCAGCCTCCCGAGTAGCTGGGACTACAGGCGTGCGCCGCCACACCCGGCCGGTTTTTAAGTTTTTTTTGCAGAGACGAGGTCTTGCTGTGTGACCCAGGCTGGTCTCAAACTCCTGGATGCATCCAAGACCCTGGGCTCCAGGTTGGGAACTCCCAGGAGAAGAAGACCTGGGAGCCGCCGGGATCTGGGAGTGGCTTGGGCACACGGAGCATGGGGGGTCTGCTGAGGGCTGGGGGTGGGTCAGCCAGGGAGTCCCAGCAGGGGAGAAGCAGCAAGGGCGGACGGGTGGGTTGCACAGCTCGGGAAGTGTGGGGGTCGGGGTGGCCACGGGGGACACCGAAGTCCCCATGGCCGCCCAGCCCCGAGCTCAGGAGGCCTGCTGGCCTGTCTTCTCCTGGGCCAGCCACCCGGCGCCATGGCCGGCAGGGCCCGAGGGGGACAGGCAGCCCCATGTCCCATGGCTGCCCACAGCAGGGCCCAGGTCTCCCCAAGACATGGCAGACTCGGGCCCTCGGAGGACAGGGGCGGATGCCGTTCTTTTGTGTCTGCGCGTCTCCCTCGGTGCCGGGTTAAACTTTGACCGAGGAAATGACTGTTTAACCCTCGTCCATGAGCATCACCCGGTCACACTTTAATTCCCGCTGGTGACCTCTGTCTCTATTCCCATCTTCCGAGAGGTCTGGGGCCGGGGCATCTCTGGGGAGGTGTGGGTGACCTCGGCGCCACCCCACGTGGCCTTGAGCGCCGGTCAGAGCCGCCCCGAGGGACAGCCAGGTGGGGGCAGATGCCCGGCGAGCCCCGGCCCGCGTCGTCTGAGCCGGTGGCCCGTGGCATGCGCCCGGCTGCCTGACTGGGGAAGCTGGTGTGGGCACCACCGTGGGGGAAGCAGGCTTGTCGCGCCGGCCCCTGGGTCCTGGGCTGGCCTCTGTGAAGCAGGCGCCGCCTCTGGGCCCCTCGGGTGGGCACCATGGCCTTTACCGAACTCCTGGACCTCGTGGGGGCCCTGGGCCGGTTCCAGGTCCTCCAGACGGTGGCTCTGGTGGTCCCCATCATCTGGGTCACCACCCAGAGCATGCTGGAGAACTTCTCGGCCGCCGTGCCCGGCCACCGCTGCTGGGTGCCCCTCCTGGACAACAGCACCGCCCAGGCCGGGGTCCCCGAGGGCCTGGGCCCCGAGGCCCTCCTGGCCGTGTCCATCCCGCCGGGGCCCGACCGGGGGCCTCACCGCTGTCGCCGCTTCCGCCAGCCACAGTGGCAGCTCCTGGACCCCAACGCCACGGCCGCCAACTGGAGTGAGGCCACCACGGAGCCGTGCGTGGACGGCTGGGTCTATGACCGCAGCACTTTCACCTCCACCATCGTGGCCCAGGTAGGGCCCCCCCACCCGCGTCCTGGCAGCTGGAGGGTCAGAGTCGCAGCTCCCAGGGGCTGGACTCCAAGGTCCCGCCCTGGGGATGCCCCTCCCCAGACCCCCTGGCTCGGGACTCTCAGCCCCTCGTCGGTCCCATGGTGGGCGAGGGGAGTGGGCGGCAGGAATCGGTCTGCGGGCACAGGCTGGCTCCAGGGCACCTGAGAGGGCACTTCTGAAGGCTGGCACCCGGACGATCGCCGGCCTTGCCCTGCCCTGGCCTGGCCGACGTTCAGGAGGACTCCGTGGCCGTTCGCTGGGTTCTCCGAGGCCAAAGCACACGGGTGTGAGGCGGCCCTGGGTGGCTTCCCAGACAGGGCGTTGGGCAGGGCCAGGCAAGAGGCAGGGGGAGCAGATGGCAAGCCGTAAGGGCCTTTTTGTTCAGAATGGGAAGGAAGCAGCCTCAGGGGGAGGGCCAGGGTCACCTGGGGTACGGGGAGGGAGCAGATGAGGCTGGAGAGGTCCTGACCTTCGGCCCATTGGGCAATAGGGAGCCATGGAGGAACGTAGGCAGGAGGTGGTCCATACTCTCCACAAGGCCCAGCTACGTCTTGGGTGCCCTCAGTCTCCTAGGGCCTTGCCCTACGCCCCTAGAGGTTACCAGGCCACCCACGCACAGCTCCCCAGGGCCCCTCGCGGCCAGTGCCTCCACCCCGCCCGGGCTCTCCCGGCCGCCTGAGCTCGGCCTCCTGCTCTCCCGCCAGTGGGACCTGGTGTGTGACTCTCAGGCCCTGAAGCCCATGGCCCAGTCCATCTACCTGGCTGGGATCCTGGTTGGAGCTGCCGTGTGCGGTCCCGTCTCGGACAGGTGGGCGCCCCCTCCCCCTCTGCCGCCCCGTTCCCCGAGGTCCCAGGCAGGCCCCAAACTCAGCGGGGTCTAGAAAGCTCCCCACTTGCTGGGTGTAAATCCCGGCCGCCACCACCCCGCCACTGGGCCGCCCACACGGGTTTCACGTCCTCTCTGAGCTTGGGTTCACTGACTTTCCTCTGGGCATTCCAGAGGATTGTGTCTGCCACCCGACTTCCATGGCTGAGCCTCCATGGCCCCGTGCCTGCTTTCTGCAGCCGCTTGGATGTTCCTGGTGATGGGGAACTCGTTCCCTGTGGAGCGCGCCGCGGCGCTGGCCTTGGGGATCCCCTTCCGCTCCCAAGCCCCGTCCGCGGGAGGAGGTCTCAGGCCTGGCCCCGGGTGTCACTCCCGTCCGGTGGGTGGACACAGGGGGGCTGGGCTCTCGGGGGTCCTGCCCCAGTGGCCGGTGCCACGGTGAGCCACAGACCCTGCCCTTCCCGGTGTGTGTGCCCTGTCAGGCTCGGGCGCAGGCTGGTGCTGACCTGGAGCTACCTTCAGATAGCCGCAACGGGCACCGCGGCTGCCTTCGCCCCCGCCTTCCCGGCCTACTGCACCTTCCGCTTCCTGCTGGCTTTCGCCTTGGCGGGCGTGATGATGAACACCAGTACTCTCCGTAGGTCCCCGGCCCGGTTCCACGTGGGGGGGTGCAGGGCGTGGGCTCTGGGCCGACTCTTTGGTCTCTTTACAGTGATGGAGTGGACGGGGGCCCCGGCCCGGACTCTGGCAATGACCTTGAACTCCCTGGGCTTCAGCTTTGGCCAGATCCTGATGGCCGCGGTGGCCTACGGGGTGCGGGACTGGATGCTGCTGCAGCTGGCCGTCTCGGTTCCCTTCTTCCTCTGCTTTGCGTACTCGTGGTGGGTGCCGCGTCCAGCCCCCTCCTCGGAGGGCACCCGGCCCTCCCTCCTCCCGGGGGAATGACGCTGCGTGCCCTGGAGGTGGAGGGCAGGGTGCTGGAGACCGGGCGTGCCAGGCTGGGGGAAAGCCAGGGCCTGGCACAGCAGGCCAGCCACGAACCCGAGATGCCCAGCCTCCAGCCCAGGGGTCAGGTGCCGGGACGCCGCCCCTGTTCCCCCCAGGTGCCTTCAGCTCCTACTCAGGCTTCTCCTCCTGCCCTCCTTCTCCTCTTGGCTTCGTCTCTCTCCTGTCCCTGCCTGTCTTGGACGTGCCACCCGGACCATTTTTTGAGCCCCTCCTCTGTGCCAGGCATGAAAGCACCGGGCCAGGCTGGGCAGCAGGATGCAAAGATACGACACACACACACTTGCACACACTTGCACACACACACACACACACACACACACGGCACAGCTGCACTCGGCCTCCTGGACTGACACTGTGTATCTGCTAGGGAACTGGAACCATGACCCAGTCATCAGAGGAGACGCCACCGGCCCCAGAGAGGGCTGGCGTGTGTGAGAAGTTGGGGATGTCTGCAGTGCCTTGAAATAAATCAGGCGTGGACTTTGCCAGGTACCCGGCACATAGTAGGTGGCAATAGATATTTGTTGACTGGGTGATAGGCAGGTAGGTAGATATAGGATGAATGGATGGATGATGGATGGATGGATGGATGGATGGATGAGATGGACAGGCAGGATGGATGCATGGATGGATGGAATGGGTGGGTGGGATGGATGGATGGATAGATTAGATGAGTTGGTGGGTGGATGGTGTGACATGGATGGACGGGATGGGCTGGATGGATGGGATGGGATAGACGGATGGATAGATGGATGGAATGGACAGATGGGATGGTGGAGGAGGGAGAAGATGGAAAGGATGAATGGAAGGAATGGAGAAACGGGATGGATGGATGGATGGGTGGGTGGATGACAGGGATGACGGAGCAGGATGGATGGATCGATGGAACAGATGGGACGGATGGAGGAGGTAGACGGATGAGATGGGATGAATGGATGGAAAGAATGGAGGAATGGAATGGATGGACGTACGGATGGGTGGATGAGATGGACGGAGGGAATAGGATGGATGGATGGATGGATGGACAGGTGGGATGGACAGATGGGATGAATGGACGAGATAGACGGATAAGATGGGATGAATGGATGAGGTGGAATGAATGAGTGGAAAGAACGGAGGAATGGAATGGACGGACATATGGATGGGTGGGTGAAATGGATGGATGGGATGGATGATGGGCGGATGGACGGATGGATGAGATGGATCGATAGACTGACGGATAGATTAGATGAGTCAGTGGATGGACAGATTTATGGATGAGTTGATGGAGGTATTGGATGGGCAGATGAATGGATGAGTTGGTGGATGCGTGGACTGGATGGATAGATAGACAATGAATGAGTTGGGTGGATGGATGGATGGACGGACAACAGATTGGATGAATGGGTGAGTTGGTGGATGGATGGATTGGATGAATGAAAGTATAAATGGACTGGGTGGAGGAATGGAGGCCATCTGAGGGCAGGGCTGAGCCTGGCTCGCTCACATACGGGCCCTGCACGTGGTGGGTGCTCCGCCATGGCAGCCCCCTCAGAAAGGAGCACAGCAGAGGCCGGGTGAGCAGGTGCGTGACCCGCACGAGGAAGAAGGCTGACTCCACAAATCTCTCCAGCCCACTAGCTCGGGGTTGAGTAACAAGGACTTTGCAGTCACTCCTCAGAGCAGAAGACGGTCGCATCTCACGCAGCGGCTCTGTGGGAGGGAAACCACCTGACAGCGGCCTTCCGAGAGGATGTGCTGACCCTGTCGCCAAGAGGGTGGAAACTGAGGGCAAAGTCCAGCAATGCAGATTCCGGAGCGGTGCGGGGCCGCAGAGCTCAGCCTCACGTTCCTGGTAGACATGCCCATAGAGGTGCTGTGGGAATGCCCGCCCTCATTCATTCATTCATTCCTTCATTCATTCCACAAGTAACTACCGAGCACCCACCAAGCGCCCAGCACTGGCTGACACCAGGGAGGACAGAAGCGAGCGAGACAGAGGGTGTCTCTGCCCACGGGGAGCTCACGGGGAATGTCACCCATTGCGGCCTCACAAAGTGAGGCTGGGGCTTGGCGAACAGACCGGGGGCATGGAAACAGAGGGCAAAGTCTAGCAAGGCAGATTCTGGGAATCCCGCACTCATTCATTCATTCCTTCATTCATTCCACAAGTAACTCCCGAGCACCCACCAAGCGCCCAGCCTCCAGGCCCTGCCCCTTCCTCCCCATCACCTCCAGCCCACTCCACCCGGCATCCTCCCTCTTCCCCCCGGAACTGCCCTGCTGAGGTCACCCACGATGACCCAGCTGCCATCGCTTGTGGCCCGTGGTGCAATGGGCGCGGCCCACACTGCTCCTCAGGCAGCCTCGCCCCTGCCCACCACGCCAGCTCCCGCCAGGTGCCAAAGACCCCAAATCTCCGCAGTCCTACCTCCCCCACGCCCCCAGCCCCGTGTCTCCAGCTGCCCATGTGACACCTCGGTCACTGGCGTGTCGGCACCACTGACCAAATGTCTCCTAACCTCCCTCCTCCTCCACGTGGGGAGCAGCCCTCTGCCCACCAGATATTAGAGTCAGAGTGGCTGCGAGCCCTCCCTCCCTCTCACTGTCCCCCCACCAGGTCCAGCGGGCCACCAGGGTCAACTCTACACCTGGAGTCCCCCTTTCCTCCCCCGCCCTGCAAGCCCCTAAGGAGCTCGGGGCCCTGGTGGGTGTGATGCAGGTGACCCCACCTTGGCCGCTGCTCACAGGGACAGCGGCTGGGGGACCCGGAGGAGCAAAGGCCGGGAGCAGGGGCAGTGCGGAGGGGTGGGCACTGCTTGGGGCTCAGCAGGCTGGGCGGGACAGTGCTCAGGGCTGGGTCTGACACTGAGGGCATCGTCAGGGGCTGGGTCCTGCCGCGGGGTGGGGGGACACAGGGGCCCGGGACGCCTGAGGCAGGGGCAGTGGAGACACCGAGACACAAGGGTGCAGGGGAGCTGGGATTTGGCTGGCCGGTGCAGACAAGGGGGCTGTTGGCCAGGTGTGGTGGCTCATGCCTATAATCTCAGCACTTTGGGAGGCCAAAGTGAGAGGATTACCTGAGCCAGGGGTTGGAGGCCCACCTGGGCAACTTGGCGAGACCTCGTCTCTACAACAAATCAAAAATTAGCCGGGCGTGGTAGTGTGCACCTGTAGTTCCAGCCACTTGGAAGGCTGGGGCTGAAGGATGGCCGGAGCCCAGCAGGTTGAGGCTGCGGTGGCCATGAGCGTGCCACGGCCCTCCAGCCTGGGCAACAGTGAGACTCTGACTCAAAAAAGAAAAGAAAAAAAAGAGGGCTGTTGACCCGCCCCTAGCCCGAGCTCCTGGGTGGGTGTGAAGCTGCCAGGGAAGGAAGATGCGACCATGGGCGAATGGGGGTCTGTGTGCCAGGACTGTGGGGGACCCCGGCGGCCCCGGAGACAGTGGTCCTGCGGCCAGGGGCATCTTGACTGCACCCAGGCCCACCAGGCCAGGCTCCGGGGTGAGGCAGGGAAGGGCCGTGAGGTCGGGAGGAGGCCAGAGGAGGACGACAGAGGCCTCCTTCCCCAGCCGCCAGCAGCCGGCCCAGGGATGATGGGAACACTGGACCCCCACCCCAACCCAGGGAGGGACGGGGGAGAGAGAGGAGGCAGAAGGGTTGCCGGCGGGGGAAGAGGCCGGCCACAGTGGCGCGGCTGCGACAGGCCACCACCCTTCACTGCCCGCCGCCCTCAGCTCACCCCCGGGGCAGAGGCGACCGGGGAACAGAGGCTGGGGTGGGCCAAGCCGGGGGCCACGGGCGGTGAGCCTCCCCGGCCTCCACTCCAGGTGGCTGGCAGAGTCGGCCCGGTGGCTTATCATCACAGGCAGGCTGGACCGCGGCCTGCAGGAGCTGCAGAGGGTGGCGGCCATCAATCGGAAGAAGATGGCGGAGGACTCGCTGACCGTCGAGGTGAGGCGGGCCGGGCCCTCCTCGGGCCTGGGCTCTGAGACCCCTTCCCTGGCCCTGCATGGGGCCCCCGGGAGACCAACCCAAAGCCCCAGCTCCTCGGGGAGAGGGTCTCGAGGAGGAGGGCCCCGCCGGGGCCCTGATGCCAAGAGCGCCTCGCCCACCCCGCAGGTCTTGCTGGCAGCCATGCAGGACGAGCTGAGCGTGGACCAGGCTCCGGTCAGCCTGGGAACCCTGCTCAGGGCACCTGGATTGCGTCTCCGGACCTGCATCTGCATCCTGTGCTGGTGGGTGCCCTTCCACCCGCCTCCCGAAACCCGGGCCAGCCTCTGCCTCTGGCCTGCCCTCGGGGTCCGGGGTCTCTGATGGCTCCTGTTGGTCCCACGGGCCTGTGAGTCCGGACGCACCCACACAGGCACTGTGGGAATGCCCGCACTCATTCATTCACGCCTTCATTCATTCCGCAATTAACTACGGAGCACCCACCTGGTAGCACCCTCCCCTCCCCCTCTGTCAGACTCCAGGCCAGGCGAGCTCAGTTAGGGGCCGAGCGGAGAGGAGAGATTCAACAAGGGGACCCCCTGGGCGGGCTGGACTGGCACTCGGGACAAGGGGCACCCTGAGAGCGGCACCAGTGGAAGGCACATCCATGCCGGTTTGGAGGGACCGGGGAGAATGGGGTGGAGTTATCAGAGCCCAGGTCCCAGGACTGCCCGGCAGAGACCCAAACGGCCGAGGCCGCGGAGGCAGGGCAGCTGGCACCACGGAGGGCACAATGCCACTCCCGGACAGGACACTTGAGCCGAGAGGAAGGGAGGAACGCCCGGCTTCTCCCCCATTCCCTCCCTCCAGCCAGACCCAGTGGGAAGCTACGATGTTAAGGGAACCCAGCCATTTAGAGGTCACACACAGCCAGCAGCAGGAGGGACAGGAAACCGGTCAGGCATGGTGGCTCACGCCTGGAATCCCAGCTCTTTGGGAGGCTCAAGTGGGAGGATCACTGGAAGCCAGGAGTTTGAGACCAGCCCAGGCAACGCAGCGAGACCTCATCTCTGCATAAAAATCCAAAAATTAGCCAGGTGTGGCGACACGCACCTGTAGTCCCAGGAGGTTGAGGCTGCGGTGAGCCGTGGTCATGCCACGGCTCTCCAGCCTGGGTGATGGAGGAAGACCCCGGCTCAAAGAAAACGATGGGAAACTGACCTGAACACAAACGAGCAGGCAGACAGCCTCACATGAGCGAGCCCATGCCGACCCCGCCCTGCCCACCACCCCAGGTTCGCCTTTGGCTTCACCTTCTACGGCCTGGCCCTGGACCTGCAGGCCCTGGGCAGCAACCTCTTCCTGCTCCAGCTGTTCATCGGGGTCGTGGACGTCCCGGCCAAGATCGGCACCCTGCTGCTTCAAAGGTGCCTGGGCCGCCGGGCCTTGCAGGCCTCGTCCCTGGTGCTGGCGGGGCTCTGCATCCTGGCCAACACGCTGGTGCCCCGAGGTGAGGGGCTGGACCGCGAGCCAGAGGCCTCCTCCCACCGCCCGGCGCTGGAGCCGGGCAGAAGCCCTGGGTGCTGCCTCTGAGAGGCCGGACGAGAAAGATCAAGGAAGGAGGGAGGAGGCTGAGGGGCGAGGAAGGCGGCTGCCAGGGCGCCCGGGGAGGGAGCGGTGTGGAACGGAGGGGCCGGCCCCAGGAGGGGCCAGGAGGCACCACGAAAACCCCATGGTGGGCTGCAGGGGCGGGGCCGGGAAGACCCTGGGGTCCGGCTCTGGGTGTCTGGGGGCGGAGGCACAGAATGCAGGAGGCCATGAGGTCACTTAGGAGGGACACCGGGTGGGGCTGGCTCACCTGGACAGAGGCCTGGGCTCAGGGAGGCCCCATCTAACTGTGACCCCCACTAACCCGTCCCTGTCCGCAGAAATGAGGGCCGTGCGCTCAGCCCTGGCCATACTGGGGCTGGGGGGTGTGGGGGCCGCCTTCACCTGCATCTCCATCTACACTGGCGAGCTGTTCCCCACAGTGCTCAGGTAGGGCCCTCCTGGGCCCGAAGAGGGAGGCGCCCTGGGCTGGGAGGTGGAGGGCGGGCGTGGCGTCCCCAGACCCGGATGTCCGCGTTGTGCACGTCCCTTCTGTGCGGTCTCCGGGCCTCCCTGGGCTGGGGCGGGGGGTCAAGGCCACAGGCAGGCCCAGCGCGCACTCACGGGTGTGTGTGTGCACGCCTGCAGGATGACAGCCGTGGGCCTGGGCCAGATGGCCGCCCGCGCGGGAGCCATCTTGGGGCCTCTGGTCCGGCTGCTGGGCGTCCACGGCCCCTCGCTGCCCCTGCTGGTGTACGGGACCGTGCCCGTGCTCAGTGGCCTTGCCGCGCTGCTGCTGCCTGAGACCCAGGGCCTGCCGCTGCCCGACACCATGCAGGACGTGCAGAACCAGTGAGCAGACCCAGCCCGGGCCACCCCCTCCGTTCCTCTCTCCCGAGAGCCACAGCCTCACTCCCGCACAGACGGGGAAGCAGAGGCCCAGAGACGGATAGGACCAGCCCAGAGTCACACAGTACGGCGCTGGGAGGAGGGCAGAGACCCACAGCTGGGTCTCCCGCCGACGGTGTAGGCTTTGTTCTCTACCCTTCAGACAACCATTCGAGGCACAAACAGCCTGGTTCCCCACTCGAGAAGGGCCAGGGGAGGGGTGTGTGCAGCCCTTTGCGAGGTGGAGGTCGGCCATGGTCGGGGCCCTCCCAGGGGCCCTCGAAAACCCTCAGCAGGCTGACAGGGCTGTCACCACCCACCCCACCCCATCATCCTGAATCCCGGACCCCTAAGAGCCAGTGACAAAGGGTCTCTGCACCCCAAGACACACCCCGTGTGTTTCCTGAACAGGATGGTAAAGAAGGTGGCACATGGCACGCCGGGGCACCCTGTCCTGAAAGCCACGCGGTTTTAGTCTCCTGGGAAGACCACGCAGGACAGTCAAGAGGAGTCAACTTCTGTACCCCAGGGAAGGCAGAACAAAGACCAGCCTTTCCAGAGGTGAGGGGGCTACCCTCTGAGCTCCTCTCGCCCACCCAGGGCTGCCGCTCCCTGTCCAAGGAGCCACCTTCAACACGGAGGGGGCAAAGGACGGTTTGATTGGCAGGAGGCCCTCCCTTGAGGCTGCGGAGGGGAGGGAGGACCAGGCCTGGGGAAGGGGCCGGCCCTGTCGACCCCCTGCCTGCCTCCTCCCCATCCGTCCACCGGACCACTCGGCCTCACACCTGCACGGGGGTCTCAGTTCCCCGGCTTCACCCGGGAGCCCTCGGTGGGCCCTCCCCGGCCCTTCCCCACCGCCCCCTGGCACGCCCCTGTACACCCCAGCCCACACCCGCCATGTCTTCTGCCTGCGATCCCCCCGCCCTGCCCTGCCAAACTCCACCAGCCTCCCAGGCCCAGGGCAGGGGGCCTCCTTCCAGGCGCCCAGGGCCAGCCCTGGCGACAGTGACACTCTCACCCACGGTCACGGCCACATGCCTGCCTCCTCCCGCCCGCCAGCCTATGAGTTCCCAGGGGGTGGCGTGGCCCACACTGAGCCAGGCCGGAGGGGCATTGGTGCTAGTCAATATCTGTCTGGGGAAAAGGGGGCACAGCTCATCAACAAGGGTACCTGCACAATGAATGCTTGTATACCTACCCCTTAACTGTACCCCACAACTTTAAAATAAAAAACATACATTAAAAAAAAAGAACCAGCAAACAAATGGATGCCCTTCGCCAATGAGTCCCCAAGGTCTGCCCGGGTTGGGGGAAAGAGGAGAGATAGGAGGTTGCCGGGTGGGCTTTCCTGCCCCAGTGCCAGGCCGGAGGCTCTGCTGTCTCCAACCCCCGTTCCACCTTTTCCTGAACCCTGCAAGGTAGGTGCTGCCCATTTCACAGATGAAGAAACGGAGGCTTGGAGAAACCGCCTGCCCGTGACCTACAGCTAGAAGCAGGCAGAATCAGGATTCAACCCCCGGTCGGTAGGTCTCCAGGGCTCACCTCTGGCCACGGCACCCCCCATCCTGCCCTCAGACGTTCTGCCAACCCTCACCCACCAGAGCGACCAGTACCACCCCTGGAGGACACCAACGGGCCTCCTCCTCCCTCTGAGAATCAGCCAGGACACCGCAGGGCCCACAGACCTACTCAGAGGTGTGGGTGCAAGTGGGAGCCATTGGCTGCCCAGCCGGGTCCCCGCCAGCCAGCCAGCCCCCTTCATGCCACCCTGGGGGCATGCTCAGGTGGTCTCTGGGTCCACCCATGCCTGTGTCACTGCTTCCGGGCACCTCAGCCAAGGGCTGTGCCCCCCCGACACGCACACACACAACACACATCAGCGATCTGTACATGCCTGCACCCAGGATGGGAAGACAGAAAGCAGCTCCTCGCCCCCACAAGGCCTGGTCTTGTCAGCTGCAGCCTCTGGGGTCCGAGTCCCTCCGTCGTCTGCCTATGGCCACCCTCAGTGAAGACCCCCGAGGCAAAGGGGCGGGGCACGATGCCCAAAGAGGAGGTGGTCCCTGCCTGCCCAGGACTCTGCATCTTGTCCCTCTGCTGCCCAGCTGTGACCCAGTAGCCCTTCTTACCCTGCCCACCCTCCTCGGGGCCCCAGGGCTCCAGAAGCTTCCAGAAGGCAGAAGCTAGGGCTGGTGGGAGATGGCTCCTCCTTTCCCCTGGGGTGTGCCTCCAGTTCCCCATGTGGGTCAGGACTGCCCCTCTGCCCGCATCCTGAGTGGCCCTGCCCCGGTCCTCCCAGGTGGGCCATGACCCTCCAGGACCCAGGGCCTATCTGTTTCCGGGGCTCCCCTGGGGTCACCGCCAGGTCAGCCAGACCCCGAGGAGCCCTGCTAAGGTGCTAAGTTCAACAGCAGATGCATAAGACGATGAAACGGAGACTCGGGTGACTGTCTCTTACAGATGGGCGAACTGAGTCAATGGCCGAGTGCTGGCATCTTTCCTCTTACAAACAAGCCTGACTGGCAGGAACAGAGAGAAAGGCCAAGTCCCACAGTCATATGGCAAGCAGGAGGACCAGGTCCATCCTTCCAGCTCCTGGACTGTCCGCCTTCCCGTGTCCCTGCTCTGAGAGACTGCCCCCAACCCTGCTCGGGGCCATGCTAGAGAGTTCTGGAGTGAGGACATGCCTTCCTTTCTTGACGCCAAGGAGCTCCTACCTGTCTTTGTTTCCTTTGGCTAGTGGTAAAAGGAAGGAGGGGACCCTGCGATCCTCCTATGTCCCTTGGGCAGAGAGTAGCAGAGGACCCCAGCGGTCCCCATCACCAGCACAGGGACCGGACATCCTGCCGAGACGGCCCCAAGCCGGAGCCTCGCCCAGACGTCCACAGGTGCTTACGGCTGACCTCAGGATCCAAGGTGGTGGGAGGCTGGGGGGCCAGCAGGGCCACACCTCGCCCCGAGGGCTGTCAGGCCAAGTCCATGAATACCTCCAGCTGCGGGGAGCTGGGGGGGCTGGCTTGCTCACCCAGGCAGGAGTCTGGAGAAGTCCAGAGGGCCCCGCGGCGGAGCGGGCCCCAGACCAGAGCGTCCTTCCAAGATGGAGGGAAGGAAGTGAGGGAAACAAGGCCGGCGGGGCCTCTGAACAGAGGCAGAGGCTGTCTCGCGCAAAGGGACGCTCCCCAGCTGAAGGCAGGGGCTCTTGCGGGAACGGAGGTGTCCAGGCCTGAAGATGAACCGGGCTTTGAACAGGGGGGAAGCTGCGAGGATGCGCTGGCCGGCACGAGGCAGATCAGCAGCAGAGGGGACGTCCGGCCAAGGGCATGGGAGAGCAGGAGGGAGGCCAGATCGACGTGCCGGAGGGGAGAAGCCCGCGACAGAGGGAGGAGCCGCGCCGGAAGCGTGGCTGAGTCATACCTCATTTGTCAAGCGGCGTGACAGCCCCCCCACGCTGCCCTCTCAGGAATGCTGCGCACGTGGGCCTGTTCCTTGCAGCTGAGAGGCTCAACAAGCACAGACCCACCCACCACCTGGCGCATCGGGGACCACGCACGTGTTAGGATCTCTGCGAAGGAGTGAATGCTGACAAGGCGGCTGGCCCCACTTCCACCTTCAGCCCAGCAGCTGCCCACGGTCAGCTGGAATGGACTGAGGGGCGGGGAGGGTCCCAGGGTCCAACACACTGGAAGCGCAGAGACCCTAGAGTCAGGCAGAACTGGAGGCCGCCTGGTCTCAACTACCGATTCGTCTCGAGACCCAGGGCCAGGCCCTGAGGCCCTGAAAGCCCAGGACTCACGCCTTCTTCCTAGGGCCCCTGCTAGGACGGGCAGTATCTGTCCCACACCCAGGTCAGCGCCCAGTATGCACTGCCCTGGAGGGGTGGGCCCTCTTTAGCCACCAGGGGGCAACTTGATGCCTCTGGGGATGGCTGCCTTCCTGAGAAGGTGGGGTCTGCGAACTGGGCCAGAGCCCAGCCAGGTCCCTGTCCCTGTCCTCATCCCAGCAGGGATACGCAGGGGCGAGACAAAGACAAGCCATCCCGGGAGCCCAAAGCCACGCTCACCCCAATAGCTCGAGGGCGACTTACCAGCTCTCACGGGCCCCAGTTGGGACCCAGACTCCAGACCAAAGTCAGGACCTAACAGCACCTGCCCCGAAAAAACTGCACAGGACCGTTGGAATTTGGAAAGTTTTTGTTTTCTTTTCCCACACATTTCCGGGGTTGGGGTGTTTTTCCAAGACTCAGACACGTTTGTTAACAAAGAGAGAAAAAAAACTGGGGGAGCAGGGAGCCCGTGGGCAGAGAAGTGACCCCAGCGGTCCGCGGACAACGCCTCGCTCCCTGGTCCCTGCTGCCCGCGCCAGCGGGTGCCGCAGGCTCGTGGGATCTAGAGTATTTGTCTGGAATATATATCTGCATTTGCCTTCCCCCCGCCCCCCCCTGCTCCCCCAGCAGCTTCCCCATCAATGCACGTCGCCCGGCGGCACACACAGGACAGGCCCTCAGCCAGGCCGAGCCCCTTCCGCGGCGGCCCGGCGGGCTCCCTCCTGGCGAGGGGCGCTGGGGCCCTGGACGGCGAGCCCACTGCCGGCCTGGCCCGGCCCGGCCCGCCCCACCGCCCGCGGGGCCCCTGGGGCCCCCCCTCGGCCCTCTCCCACCGGCTCTGGAAACCCAAGGGAGGAGAGGAAGGGCGACACGGGACACACAGAGAAAGGAGAGGCGGGGAGGCGCAGAGGGCGGGCGGGGACAGAGACGCGGAGCCGGCGTGGGGCTGGAGGGCTGGGCGGAAGGCGGAGGGGCGGCGTGGGGCGAGAGAAAGGAGGCCACGTAGCAGGACGAGGGCGGACGCTTTACAAAACCCAGCCTTCCTTCCCCCCACCCCACCAAAATAAAACTACCCCTTAAAAAAATAAATCAGCCCGGGCCGTGAGCACGGGCCCTGCCTGGCGCGCAGACAGGGCGGACGGCGGCGGCGAGGGAGGGGTCGAGCGCGGGCCTCCGCGCCTCCCGCGAGGGCCGCCCGGCGCCGGCGTCGCAGCCCGGAGGGCCGCCGGCTGGGCCCGGGGCGGCGGCCGCGCGCGCGCTCAGACGTAGTACTCCTTGTCCTTGTTCTTCTTGGCCTTGCCGGGCGTCTTGGGCGCGGCCGGGGCCTTCTCCTTGACCACCGCGCCGTTGCTCTGCGCCGAGTTGCTGATGTAGTTCCGGCTCTGGTCCACCTGGTAGGAGCCCTCGTCGCGGTTGCGGTACTTGTACATGGCGTAGAGCAGGATGAGGATGCAGAGCGCCGCCGCCGCCACGATGCCCACCACCATGCCCGTGGTGCTGCTGGACTCGCGGATCACCTCCACCGCGCCCGGCGCGCCGCGCTCGCCCGCGCCCGTGGGGCTGGCTGTGGGCAGACCGGGGGGGCCGGGGGCGGTCGTCACGCCGGGCCGCGGGGCCGGGGGCCGCCGCGGCTCGAAGGACGGCGCGGCCCCGGGCCCCGCGGGCGGGTTCTCCAGCAGGGGCTGCAGCGGGTCGCGGTGGTTCATCTTGCCCGCCGGCAGGTGCGGGGCGGGGGCGGAGGGCGCCAGCGGCGCCCCGGGGGCGCGCGTGGCGCCGTCGGTCCTGAGGTGCGGCCGCGGCCCGGGCTGGCGCGGGGGCGCCAGCAGGGTGGTGCGGTCCGTGGCCAGGGGGAAGGCGGCGTCAAAGTCCTCGTCGTCCGTGGGGGGCAGGCTGGCGTCGAAGACCTCGCCCGAGGCGAAGCCCGAGGCCTCGGCGGGCTCCTCGCAGTCGCTGTCGTCCCGCTCGGCCTGGCACGGGCCCGCGGCGGGCGGGCGGCGCGCGGCGGGCGGGGGCAGCGAGTCCGGGGTGGCGCCCGCGCCCGGGAGGAAGGGGTGCAGGGTGGGGGGCGGGGGCACGAAGGGGGAGCGCGTGGCCACGGGGGGGGGGTCTAGGGAGTCCTCCGTGACAATGGGCAGAATGAGCTCTCCGCCTGGAACAGACAAAGAGGGAAGCGCGGCGTCAGCGCGGGCCGGGGCGCGCGCACAGCGCCGACGCCGCACCCCCGCGCCATCCCCGGCCGTGCGGACCGGCGCGGGCCGGGCCCGCCCGCCCGCCGCCGCGCGCTGCGCTTACGCGGCGCCCGCGGCCCCCTGGCCTGGGTTTGGTCTGCCTTGGGGCCCCGGAACGGAAGGAGGGCCGTCGAGGAGCGGAGACGCTCGACCGCCAGGCTCTAGGACTCTAGGACGGACAGAGGCAGCATTGACCCAAGCCTAGGCGCGATAGCTCCCAGGGCTCTTTCTGGACTTTCTCTCTTTTCGCTTTTTTTTTTTTTTTTTTTTTTGCTTTGGTTTTTAAAAAAGAAGATAGCATACCACGGAATTCAGGCAACTTACATCAACAAATAGGCCGTGTGATTTTAGCATGAAGAAAAAAATTACAAACAGAGCTGTGTAAGCGGGTTCTCCCGGGAAAAATAAGAAAAAACAACTTTTCCGCACAACCTTTCTACCTGCTTGGCATCTCCCTCCCTCGCTCTGTGTCCCTGGACCTCGCTCCGCCTGATCTGGCTCTCCTCCCTCGCCCTCCTCGCCCCTGCGACCTGCACAGCGTGGGCTGGGCCCGGCCGGCCGGCTACCTGGTGTCGGCGTGTGGCCCGGGGAGGGGACAGCGGGGGAAGGGCTTGGAGGGGAGGCACATGGAGGCCGCGGCGGGCGCTGCCACGCGGGCGAGGGTCCCGGGAGGGGCGGCCGTGGAAGGGGCTGCGAGGGCTCATCGCAGAGTGGCCCCAGAGAGGAGGCGTTGAAGGTGGAGTGAGGCTGTCGGTGCAAGCGGCGGGCAGGGAGGGGGCGACACAGGGGAGCAGCCCTGTCCCGTTCCCGTGGGACTCTGGGGGAGGTGGTGAGAAGCCATGTGGAGGCAGGGAGCCGGGCAGGGGCAGGGAGGGCCGGGAGGCGGGGGGGAGTGAGCGGGCCGCATGATTCCTGCACTGAGGCTAACTCCCGACTTTCTCTGTCTCCGCCCTCCACCTCTGACTCCACTGACTTTCCCCCCTCCCCCTCCCCAGAAGCCCCATGGGCCGCCAGGGCCTGACGGCCTCTAGCCCTCTTGTTACTGTTAAAACAATAGTAAAACAACGCAAAGAAGAAAGCAAAAAAAGAAACTTCATACACAGCCATGTGGGAGGGAGGTCTTGCTAACGAGGGCCCAGGGGAGTCGTGAGGAGGGCCTGGTGAGGGGGAGAGCAGGTCTCCCCACCTCTAGGTCTGACAACTGAGCCTCCCGGGCGGAAACTGCAATTCCCATCAGCCCCCAAAGGGTGAGAACTACAACTCCCATTCGCCCTGGAGGGGCGTGGACCACAACTCCCATCAGCCCCTGGGTCAGCGACGACAACTCCCATCAGCCTCCTGGCCTCCCCTCAAGGCAAAGTAGCGCAGCCCACAGACCTGGGTCGCAGGGAGCCGGAGCCAGACCCCAGGAGGCCGTGGGGGGCTTGCAACTCTTGCAGGGCCCCTCTGGGCCTGGTGGGGGCTGGGGCTTCCTTCGTGGCTCTCCCTCCAGCACAGCCTTAGCCCCGAAGGCCTCTCCCTGGTCTCTGTAGGGTGTGCAGATCACACCCACAAGCCCACCCCCTCGGTGGAAAGCGTCCTGGGACCTCTGCTGCCACATCCCGCCCCGCGGAGACCCACCGCAGCTTCCCAGCTCGGCGCCCTTCTCCTGCCCCAGCCCTCCAAGCACCACCGAGTTCAAACACCACTGCCATCCCTTGCGCTCCAACGGTCCTTGACCACACCCCCGGCCACCCCTGCACTCTTGCCACACCAACTGGCCGCCCCGGGGATCTTGCCATTGAACTCACAGCCTTGCCGAGCTCCCCAGACGGCTCTTCCCACCAGGCTCCGATCTCCCCCAGATTTTGAATCCCCAGGGCTCCCGGCCCTCCACAGACTCAGCCACAGTGAAAAGCTAAGCCAAGAGCAGGGAGGTGTGTTTTGTGGCACTGGGACTGTCCAACCCCAGCTTGCTGTGGATGAGGGTGCTGAGGCCTGGGTAGGAAGGGCTTCCCAAGGTCACCAGGTATTGGTTCTCAGAGGCCAGGAAAGGGCCAGGTCTTCTGAGGAGCCAGCCAAGCCTGAATCGTTTTCCTCATGCCTCCAGGCATCCGCTGGGCCTCTTGACTGTCTCAGGTGCCAATCTGGGAGGCCACCCAGCTGCTCTGCCACCGAGTTCCTGTGTGACTGGGGAAAGTGTCTACCACTCCCGGGGTCCTCATCTTTAAAACTAGGGATTTGGGGCTCCAGGCCCAGGGTAAGGCTAAGGCCTGGCTCCTGCCGGCCCTCTAGCCATGGGTGAAGTGTCCCATCCCCACCTGTGCCCCAGACCCACCAAAAGCCAGCCCAGCACTCTGGGGCCCTGTAAGGAGCAAACTCCGCTGTCAGCTCTCAGGAAGAGGGCGGCCTCCCCTCAAGTGGCCATTCCTGGGCCCAGCCGTGGCAGGGTTCCCCTCTCTTCCTAGACCCTGCAGACATCTGGGGTCCCTCTGCTGGCCCCCACCACCTGCCCTCTCCCTGACCTCTGCCTTCTACTCAGAACACCTTTCCCTGCTGATACCAGAGTCCAGCCAAACACCTCTTCTTCTGGTCAGCCCTCCAGAGGATGCTCCCTGCCTTGGGTGCCCGAGACCACATCCCTGTTCTGTCTTGGAGGCCCAGCTTTGGACTCACGGCCAGGGAAGGCCCAGCGGCCCGAATCCCATCCATCTGTCTCCCTGGCACCCGACAGTGGGCCTGGCACAGGGCCGGGGCTTGTTACGCTTTTCTAGCGGACGAGGAACAATATTCCTCAGGCGCTTCCTCTGAGCCAGTCTGGGGTCTGGGAAAGGGTGGGCGCCTCTGTCACAGGCCAGAGAAGCTGAGTTCTGACCACCCCCAACGCAAACACAGGCAGCAGGCACTGCTGAGAGCTTACTTTGGCAGGAATGTTGCTCTGTGGCCCAGCTCCCGCCCCTGCCACCCCCGCTTTCCATCTTAGCCTGGGGCGCCAGCTGTTTCTGGAAACTCCAGGGTTGAGGCTTGGCCTAAATGGCTTATGACCCTCGACCAGCTGGCCAGAGCTGGGGCTGCAGCAACGTACCAGGCCCAGGGCCAGTCCAAGAAACCCTTGTTGGGGCTGTGTGCTCCCTACGGGGGCTCAGAGGTAGGTCTCAGCTCACCCTCAGCCTCCGAGGCTAGGGAACGGAGAGTGTCAGGACCCCCACAAGCATCTGCCCCAGCCCGCTGGCCCTTGGGGCACACCGGCTCCCCTGTGCAGCCTCACTCACCTTCTTGCCCCTCCCAGGCCTGCCCACATGGACTTCTCGCCCCTCTGGCTCCTGCCACTTCCGGACCTCCACATCTGGGTCTCAGCCCCGCCCCTGCCTTCGCAGCCCCTCTGAGGCTTCCTGGGCCCTTCTCTGTCCAAGGCTTTGACGGCGACGGCACGTCTCCGCAGTGGGACGCTCGGCCGCATCCCCCACCCTGCTGTGACTCCACCTCGGTGCCCCTTCCCGTGGCAGCCTGTCTCCCACCACGCTTCCTCCCAGGGTCCCACACCCTGCGCCCTCTCCACAAGACAACAGGGTATGCAGAACCACGGGAAAACACGCAGCCTCCTTCCCCAGGCTCGCTCAACCCGCCTGGGCTCTGGGGCAGTCAAGTCTCACCCAAGGGAAGGTGCTGGGCTTTCCTGGGTCATACACTGGTTCCGGACGTATCAGAAGAGCCTGTCCTCAGACACCCCTCACTGCCTCAAGTCCAGGCGCTGCCCCCACCCCCACTGGGCCTTTGGGGTACAGACTCACGACTCGTGACACCAGGCCCTGGTCCAGCTCTGCACCAAGTTGCCTGCCGGGGTGGGCGTTCCTAGGAGCCCCCCGCCCCTCCCCAGCGCTCCGGCAGCTGCAGCGGTTGGAAAACACTCACAGGTGCACATCTATCACAGACACCGCCCACCCACACTCCTCCGCATCCTGGGAAAAACCGAATTTCTGTGCGTGTCGGTCCCACTTACTAGGGAATCCCATCGTGACCAAGGAGACCACCAGCCATTTCTGAGCACCCCTTCCTCCCCAACGCTCCTTCCTTGGGGGCTGCTGGCCCAGCAGGCTGCGTCCTTCCCACCTTGGGGGCACAGAAGGCCCCTGACTAGAAATCTACCCACGACCCCATGCCCACCCAAGCAAGGTGTGCCCACCCCCAAGGAGTCTACACCTGAGGTTAAGCATCCGAGAATAAGCAGTTCGTTGACCAAGGCCTCTTCCGCCAGAGCTAGAAGAGGGGCAAGAAGGCCTGTGAGGGGCAAGAAGGCCACTCAAGCTTCGGGGCATTTTGTATGGGTTAGGAAAAGACGGCCCAATGTGGACACCACCCTGCATGCGCACGACTTGGCAAACAGCGCCTCTGTGCAAACAGAAGAGGCATTCTCTCCTCCTGGTGGACACAGCCCTGCTGCTCCAGGACCCAGGACACACACTGGGCAAGCAGAGCACTGGCTGGATCTCAATCCTTACTCACCTGTCCGAGCACAGAGCAGCCTGTGCTGCTGGGTGCAGTGACCAAAAGAACGATGTCTCCCACCGTGAAATATCAGCACAGCAAGGGCAGAGACCAGGGGAGTTTCAAGGTCAGAGAAAGCGAGGTATATTGTGGTATGCACACATGGCACGGACACACACACACTGAGGGGTCTGTGCATTTGGGCATATGTCCCTAAGCACACATGTGCACGTGACCCTGGATGGATCTACGCCTAAGAGCATGCATGTCAGTGAGTGACCTCTGGCCCCCAGCATGTGTCTGCTGGCCTGAGCCTGGGTGACTGTGTAAATGTGTCCAAGAACATGTGAGTGCACCATGAACATATGCGGTGCACCCCTACGAGCACGTCCTTCACCACTTCCCCTTCTCCTGAGCAGCCAGACTACATTTCCCAGCATCCCTTGCAACTAGGCCTGGCCACATGACTGAATAGTGGGCACTGCCAGCACCGGCCCCTAACAGTCTCACATGTCCCCTCTTCCACACTATTTCCTGCTGTGACCTGGTACAGTGTTGAAAACAGACGTACCAGATGAAAGGAGTGCCCTAAAGCACTTCTTGGAACAAACCACCTGCTGATCGGAAGCACCCAGGTAGAGCACACTTGAGCTAGAAACTGCTCTTGAATTAACCACTGAGATTCGAGGTTTACCTGTTATAGAAGCAAATGTTACCTTAACTTAGACAGACACTGGCCCCTGAAATGGATGTCATGGTAACAAAAACCTGTGGCCCTGTGGGACAACCAGAGGAAATGAGTGTGGCGGCTGGAAAGATGAAGATCTGTGTCACGCAGTGGCAAATCCTTTGGGACCAACCATCACTTGTGATGGCCAGAGGGCAGGTGAGAGCCTGAGGCCAGGGCACCAAGGAAAGGGCCTGGCGACCGTGCCGGCTTTTTCTTGCTGCTTTTAGCAACAGTCCAAGAAAGGGACCAACCTAAGCAAGAATTGGAAAGCAGGAATGAAGGAAAGAGTCTAGAAATTCAGGTCCTGCAAGAGTCAGAAGAGCCACTGCTTTTAAACCCAAACAGTAAGAGAAAAAACTGAAAAGGGTTTTGAGGGACAGTGGCCCAGGAAGACTGAACAAGGGCACCTGGCCTTGTTCAAGGACCAGACTGAGGGTGTGGTCGCTTCTAACGTCCCCGAGACAGCCACCACGGTATTAAGAGAAAGGCATGGGGGCAGAGCCACATGGACATAAATGGGGCTTGCGAATTGTGTCGAGAAAGTGCCCTAGGTGTGGTTACTTTGCCTGTTGGCGCCTCTGCAACACCACTGCAGCCCCAGATATGCATGATCAGGGGCGGGCTGTGATGCTAGCGCCTCCGAGGAGGACTTTATCCTCAACGCCCACTTCGGTGTCCCAGCACCTGCTTTAGAGATGGCCAAGGAGGAGGAGATTTGGGAAGACTTCCCAGAGGGCAGAGCCGGGGCCCCAGACAAAGGGAAAGAGGAGTCTCCCCCAGAGAGGAGAGGCAGGGTTTAATGGAGAAACCTCCTCACCACAGGGACAGAGCCTGCCCGCTGCTGGGCTTCCTCGGTGCTAAGAGCACATGTGGGCCTGTGTGAATCTAGGCTGCTGTGTGTCCGCCATCTCTCCCTTTTTGAATGGAGGTTGTATTGTGGTTGTTGCCTCTGCCGCACCACTGCACTCTGGTGTGTACCGGGCTGTGAGGCCAGTGAGATCAATTATTCCACTGGATATCCAGACCACATACAGGTCCCCAGACCAGAAGAGCCAGGTCTGGCCCAGATGGAGTGGGCTGTCATCTCCCAGACATCCTCAGCCTTGAGATGAATGCCCTAACTGGGTGGGACTTTGGGTGGTCTCTCTTGGGGAGGGGTGTGTTCTGGGGTAGGAGAAAGAGTGAAACAGGTCCTTGGTGACGCGAGGTTCAGGCTGTGGCAAATAATTCACTAGCTGGTCCCCAAATCTGTTTGTTTCCCATAGGGGCACAGTAATGCTGAAACTCTCAGCCTTCCTTGGAGCTAGTTTGGGCACCGTGGCTGAGCACCGAGCACTGGAATGTGGGCAGGAGCGTTCAGCACCTCTCCCAGGCCCGGCCGATAAATACCTCCCTATGTGATGCCATGCTGGGTCCCCTTCCACCACAACTCAGGAAGTCACCTATTCAAGATGGTGCAGCTACAGATGGGAAGAGACCAGGCCGAGTCCTGACTACCCACCAATCAGGGGCACTCGTTTATAACCTACATGAATGAGAAATGCATTTCTCTGTCAAATCATGGATGCTGTGGGCTTTGTCTATTACAGCAACTAGTGCTGCCTTGAGATCTTCGGGGAATCTGAACATACTTTGCTTCTGTGGGTCTGAGCAAATGTATCTGTGCCTTGGGAAATCAAGTGTGTGCTTCTGAGGCCCTGTTCCTTTTGAAGGACAATAGCACAGGAAAATTTTTCATCCGAGTAAGGGCACTGGATCTTGCTCAAGGGTCAGATTTAGGGTTTGGCAATACCTTGGGAGGAATGTGCACATGGGGTAGGCACACAGGGCTGCTTCTGTGGGTCTAAGCACGTGTGGACCTGGGTGAATCTGAGTACACGTGTGCGTGTGTGTGCCCTTGTGGGTCTCAACAGTTGTGTGTACTCACCTGAGGGGAACATACAGGTGTACTGGGTCTGAATGTATCCCTACAGGTCTGGGGATATATGTGTGCACTTCTGTGTGTCCACACCTGTGTGGGCCAATGTAGGTGTGAGTGCACATGTATGTGTACCTCTGTGGCGGGTCTGAGCACATGAACCTGCACTTCTGTCAGTCCGCGTGTACACGTCTTTCTGAGCACATATGGATGTGCACATCACTGTGGGACTGAGCACACATATGCATGCCTCAAGGGGTCTGAGCACATAAGTGTGCATGAATGCATGAGTCTGTGCAGGCATGAGCTTGGTGGGCTGTGGAGGGTCTCCTCTCACGGGAGCAGGGTGGGAGGGCACAGGTCTGTGAGGCTGAGCAAAGTATGTGTGCATGGACCCCTGGGGCTGGGACACAGCCTACCTCTGAGAATGTGCACTCCTGTATACATTCTTTACATTCTGTACTCCTGTACTTTTGTGTGCATGTGGGGATGCCTCTGTGAGGCGGACTACACATGGTGGTGCATGAGAACATCTTTCTGCAGAAGTGTACATTGTGGTGAGTATATTGGGATGGGGCTGCAACACACATGTGCCTCTGTGAGCCTGGCCCCAGATATGCACTTCTGTGAGTACGTGACACCCACAGCAGTGAGTCTCAGCACACTGCGAACATGCCTGATCTGAACATGATCTGTAAGTTCCGAAACATGTGAGCATCTGTAAGTCTGAATTTGGCGTGGGATTCTGTGATCTGAGCACTTGTGTGTGCGTGACACAGGTGGATTCACACTTACACGTCTGTGCCTCTGTGAGTTGAGCACAAGTAATTCCGTGAGTCTGAGGACACGTCACAAGGCATGTGCCCCACTGAGTCACATAGAGCACACACAGGCTCGGGTGTGCTCTGGGTCTGAGTGTGCACATGTGCACACAGTCAGGTCTGAACACACATGATAACACCCCAAATGCCTGCAATACGCAGGTGTGTCTACGGGTCTGAGCATGTAGGTGTAGTTCTGAACATCTGGCATGCGTGCCAACAGATGTGACAGGGTGTATGCCTCAGGGGTCCTGAGTACACATGTGGGCACAGCTCAGAGCACATGCATGTGCCTTGGTGAGTTTGAGACACAGTGTCTGAGTGAGGGACTGAGCACGCATGTTAGTGTGAATTGCAGGTGGACACCTGTGAGTGAGTCTAAGCACCTCTGTGGGTATTATTGGAGCTCTAAGCACACATGTGGGACTCAGTGACTCTGAGTACATGTGTATGCCTTTGTGAGATTGTGCACAAGTCTGTGCTTTGGGGGTCTCAACAGGTGTGTAGCTGTGTGTGGTCTTCTGGGGCATACATGCTTCTTGGGGCCTAAGTGTGTGTGCCTCTGTTGGTCTGGGCATGAATGGTGTGTGCTCTTCTAGGTTTGAACAAAGGGGTGTGTGTGCGTGTGTGTGTGAGAAAGTGGGACCGTGTGAGCTTGCCGGTGGGTCTGTAAATGTGTGTGCAGGGATATCTGCATGCACGCCTCTTGTCATACATGTGCACACAGATGTTGCCTCTGTGGGTCCGAGCCTGTGTGTGCTCTATGTGACCCAGGGTGTGCAAAGCCAGATTCCCTCAGGGGACAGACCTGGAACACAACGTGTGGGTCAGGCCAGCTGAGACAACGAGGAGTGGAGGCTCCCATTGTGGCCAACTGTGTGGTGCGGGCCCCCCGAAGGCACTCCCATTCAAAAGACTTGAAGCGATGGGCTTCTTCGGCTGAGTGGCCAACCTTGGGTCAAATGCCCAAGGAGATGATGGTCTCACCTGGCAGGGGAGGTGGTATGGGCCTGGAGTCTGTGGAGGGGCAAGGTTGGAAGGCGGGCGGGGTGATCCTAGGCCCCACACCGGGACCCAGGGAAGTGGATCTGGAAGGTGGGAGGGGAGAGAGCCCCTGGGTCGGGCCCCGGGCAGTCAATCTCTCCAGCCAGGCACCCCACTTCTGACCTAGGAGCCAAAGGAGGCCTGGTCTTCAGCTAGAGAAAAGCCTCCTTGCCCTGGAGGCCCGGAAGAGGCTCCGGTTGGAAAGGTCCTGGGGGGACATGGCATGGTCTACACCAGCCGGGAAGACCCTGGAGGCATCTCGGTTCTTGCCTGTCCTCCCACCAGATCCAACGTTAAGCCTTTCAGAGCGGTACATGCGGACGTGGAAACATGTGCGATGCAGAGCTGGGGAGAATCTGTGGCTTCCGGCAGTTTCCTCTGGGTGCTCCAGCGTGCACTCTGCCCTCCCTGCCGCCTTATTCTTATACCTGGGTGCTGGGCTGGCCACCAGGCCCTCCCTGTTCCCAGCATCCAGTCCTCCTCCACCCTCCATCCTTCCCTTGTGTCCTTGGCCCTCTTCCTAGGAGCCTGGCTCAGTGGTCGGCGATCTCCCAGAGCCCTGGCTGCAGACGCGGCTGACTCGCCTGCTCCCACTCCTCATCACTCTGTCCGAACGCAGACGAGAGCTGCAGACCACCAGTGCACACACTCGGCATCACACTCGGACCCTGACTGGACTCAGCCAGGGCTGGGAGGCTAGAGCCTAGGTGGCCAGAGTGTGGCTCTGTGAGGTCCAGTGTGTGCTGCATGTCCCTGAGTGGTGGCCATCTGGTCCCTCTGCAGGGTGTAGGGAGAGCAGAGTCTCCTCCTGTCACCCAGGAGTTCCTGTCCTGGAGTGTGTGAACATGGACACGCGTGCAAACACGTGATACGGTCACTCAGTGCCCTTTTCTCATGATCTTTGTCCCCAGAGCCCTATCCCAGGGCTCTCACAGGGTTATCCATCAACTACTCCAGCAGGCCCCAGCTGGCAGTGCTGTGTCGGCCACAGGAGCTCCCAGGAAGTGCCTGGTGCTATGTGTTGAAGCAGCCAGATGTCCAGAGGCCCCAAAGAAATGGAGGATTGGAGAGTGCAGCCCTGAGCCGAGACAGCCCCACGATTTGGAAGGATTGCTCCCAGAGTAGAGGCACCTGCCCCAGAAAGCACAGACCCTGGGCTATGGAGGGAGAGGCCTTTCTGGCTCCCCTAGTGCTCCTGGGCCCAGGCCCGTGGGAACGACCCCTCTCAGCTCTGGCCTACTAGGGGGATGTAGAGGGTAATCAGGCTCCAGCCTCGGGGCCTGAGGGCCTGTACCCAGAAATCCCTCTGCACTTGGTCTTTGAACCTGAGCCTCTGCCCCGAGGATCCACGGGTCCACGCTTAGGTCCTGCTCCCTTCCTGCTCCTCCCACACGCCTTCCAAGATCACAGTCCACCCTCAACTCCCTCCTGGAGCTGGGAGGCCCCCTGGATCAGAGTGCCAGGATGTGCCCAGGGCACACCGCCCACCTCCTGACCACCTCCCCTCCCCCGCTCACAGGCACCTGTCCTTCTGGCACCAACAGCCCAGGTGCCACCCACCCACGTCAAGGTACTGGGCGAAGCCTCCAGGAGTCCAGGCGAGAGGTGTGGGCAGCCCTTCCCTCCCACAGGCTCATCTGGCCGCCACCAAGGCCCACGCGCCCCTGCTGCAAAATCTGGCCACATCCAGTCCCCTCTCCATCTGCTGCCAGCCTCAAGCGCCCCACCCTCCCCCAACTGCTCTCGGCCACCCCCAACCTGCTCAGATAAGCAGCCCTGGCACCCACCGCGCCACTCTGTACCCGCACTCCTCAGGCAGCACTCAAGGCCTACCCACACTTTGCGAGTCTGTCTCTCTCTGGCTGTACCCTGGTCCTGCAGGAGGCATCAAGCAGAGGCCTGGAAAGGCCCCTCGCAGAGCCCCAGTCCCCAGGAATCCTACCCTTCCAGCCCCGCTTCTCCACCAGAATCAGGCCAGAACTCAGGCCCGTCTCCCTGGGGACCACATGCCTGGCAGGGGGGCACTTCCCACCCAGCACACTGCTGGGCACAGAGCAATCACTGTGCAGCAGTTGTCTGCCCTGGCCTGCCAGTGTCCACCCTGGCAATCCCTTAGACTGGAGTACTGGATACCTCCCTGAGGCGGGATGAGGAGGGCCTGGGATCCAGCAGAGGCTTTCTCCACTCTCGACCAAGCAAGCGCCAGGCCTCAAGGGCAGATGGGAATTGCAGTTCTGGACCCAAGAGCTGATGGGAGTTGTAGTTCCTAGGCCTGCACTCCCCACCCCCCCCACCCCAAGGGCTCATGGGAACTGCAGTTGCTCATCTTCCCAAGGAAAAGTGTTCCTCCTCTCTCCCCGCACCCCTTGGCTCTCAACCCCAGGACCCATGCTAAGGACCTCACTACCTCTGGAGGATGGGGAGCCAAAGGCACCTTGCCACAGGACATCTGAGGGACAGGGGCTGTTGGGAATTGGGCAGGGGAGCTATCAGGGCAAGCTAAGGCCTGGTAGCAGGCCTGAGGGCTTGGGTCAGGTAGCAGGGACAGTCGCCCCCCCTCCCCGCAGCGTCGTGGAGGGCCCCGGGGCAGGGGAGGGGGGAAAGGCACTCACCAGTACTGGGCTCACACTCCTCCAGGTCCTCATCATCACTCGGACACTCTGCCGAGGCCACCAGGAGGTCATCTGTGTTCTGGGGGACAACGGGAGGGGTGGGGAAAGAGAGGGGTCCGGGCAGATCAGCAGACCCCACAGTCGTCTCTTGAGGCACGAGACGGCACAGGGGATGGGCCTGTGCTGAGACAGACAACCCGGTCCAGGTTCCAGCTTCCCCATCACTTGCTGGGTGACCTTGGACCTCCACTTTCTCCTATGTGAAGGGACAACCCTGCAGGCTCCCACGGCTTCTGAGAATCAATGGAACAGCACGTTTTGCTTTTTATTTCTGGGAAGTGGGGAGACTGGATGCCAGACCCTGGCTGCAGGGCCGGAGCAAGGGGGCCCAGGATGCCTTGGGGCAGGGATGGTGTGGAGGCCTTAAAGCCTGTGGAGGCCTTAAAGCCTCCGGAGGCCCGCAGGGGCGGAGAGGGGACAAGACCCTGAGGGCTTTCCTGGCTCCAGCTTCACCACCCATCACCCCTCATCTCTCTCCCAACCCCCTTTCCTGGAGCCTGGGAGAACCGGGCTGCACACAATAATTAGGGCTGCGGCTGCCATGACAACGGGAGTCGACTTTGTCAGCATTTTCTCTCCTGATTGCAAAGAAAGAGAATCCCCAAGACGAGTGAGTGTAAGAGGGAGGGGCCCCCAGGAGTTTGAGGGAAGGACCCAAGGGGGAAAACTAAAAGTCCAGCCAGAAGGGAGCCTGAGAGACGGGGTGGGGCGGAGAGGGCCAGCCTGAAGGCCAAGGATGGGGTGGGGCGAAGGGGCCACACACTGCCTCCTCCCCAGTCCTTGGTCTTCAGACACGACGGCCCTCCCCCAGGAGCAATGCGGAGTCTGGAGGGCCCATCTCCCCTCTGCATTCCCGCACCCTTGGCACCAGCCTTCATCGTGGGGGCTTCTCCACAACAGCCGTGACCCCTGGGGCCCCCACCTCTCCCTCTTCCACCCCCCCCGCTGATCTGCCCATCACCCCCCCCCACTGAGACCGGACAGCCTTTCCTACTTATGATTTGGAGGGCATTGGGCATGGTGGATGCCCAGCCTTGGTGGAGCCCAGGCCTTTCTTTCTCCCAGGACTTCCTGCTCCCTAGGGGCAAAGCCTTCAGATCCCCTCAGTTTTCTTGGCAGAGAGAAAGGGGGTACAGGCTTGTCTCTCTCACCTGGATGACCCAGGCTAGCCTAGACCAGGCTCCTACAGCAGACTGGCAGGGAGGAGGGGCCTTGCAGCACCTGGGAGCCCACCCCTCAGTGAAAGGGAGAAGCTGAAGACAGACTGGTGGTGGAGGCAAGGGCACGTTCCCATGCCACCCCCAGATCCCTCCCTCATCCTAGGAGGCCAAAGGGCCCTCCAGGCCAAAGGCCCAACAGCCAAAGGCATTGAGACGGGGCCATGGGACAGAATGGGTAAGCAGGGCCCACGAGCCAGGCACAGCCTCCCTGAGCCAGCATTCAGAGCAGGCACAGGTGACCACAGCGAGGAAACTCAGCCCAGTCCTGGGCTGCCTCAGAAAGTCACCAATGCTCAGTCAACTTTGGCTGCCAGGACAGCCAGGCCCATCCTGCCCCAGCAGAGCCACAAGCCCAGGAGCAGCCCCTTGACCTGACCCAGGAAGTCCCTGAGCACCAGGAAACTGCCTGCACTGAATCGCCCTCAGAACCAGACACAGAGGACATCCAGGCCCACTAAGCAGTAGTGTCTGTCCAAGGTCACATGGAGAAGACGGGAAGGCTATGGGCATGCAGCCAGGGCCTTCCCCACTGCAGGGGCCCCAGCGAACAAGGAGAGACTGCTCCTGGCCCCCATCAGCCTCTGGAGAGGAACCGCTATCTCCAGGTGACAAGTGACAGCATCCAGTCCCTCCAGTGTGGTCTCCCCTGCCCAGGGTAGGGCCATCCCTGGACCACTTACCTGCTACTCGCTCACACATAGCAATAGCCCAGGGCATGGCCCTCACGGGAGGAGCAGGAGAGATGGGGCCGTTCCACTCTCCCCTCCAGTCCAGACTCCCTCTCTTAGGCGGGGTGGTCTTCCCTGGTATAGCTTGGGCACTAGACTCTCCCTCAGCTCTAGGAATGGTCCCTAGACCACACCCACAATAGCCCCAGGCACCGGGTGAAGGCTGCTTCCTGGAAGGTGATCCTGCCTATCACCATGACAAAAGGTCAGAGAGAGTGACCCCCAGGGTCCCACCAGACCCCATGGACCTGCCCCCCAGGCACCAGATAGCTAGGAAGACACTTGCCCTGTAACCCACCCGAAGGCCTGCCCTGTCCACCCACTGGAGGGAGCCTCACCTGGGTGGTGCTGTCCCTCAGCGTGGGGGAGCGACCCCGGCGCGTGGTGGTCGTGGCCATCGTGGTGGTGGTCTCCATGATGGTGGTGGCCATATCGGCCAGCAGGGTGGTGGCCGTGGTCTCTGCACTGAGCAGCACGGACGGCCCCTCCCCCACCAGGCGCAGGTGGCCCTCGGTTCGCACATTGGGGTCGCTCTCGGCGGCCAGCGCCAGCACCTTGAGCCCGTTGTAGTAGAGGCCGGACACCTGGCCCTGGAAGGGGCGGCCCTGATCCCGGCCCCCAATCTTGATGGCAGCCTGGCTGTTGAAGATGGTCAGCTGGCGGCCTGGGGGGAGGGGAGCGGGGTGACAGACAGAGGAGGGGCAGGCAGTGGGGAGATCAGGGAAGGATGGGAGAACAGAAGGAAGCGGGGGAGGAAAGAGGAATGGAGGAAGAGGCCAGCAGTGGGGGAGGGGAGCGGAGAATCGAGGAGGGGACAGACAACCAAAAGGAAAGTCCTGTCAGCCACAGCCCGGCCGGCCAGGTGGGGTCCCTAGCAGGAGAGGGTGCCTGGGCACACTCGGGCTGGGGAACGGGGGCCCAGCCCTGCTCCCCACCATGCACATGCCTGCCCCACCTTCCCCAGCCCCCTCTCCTCTCCAAGGCCGTCGCCCCCTCCTTCCTCTTCCCCATTCAATCCGCCCTTCTTCCTCTGCTTCCCCAAACACCCCCGCCCCGGTGTCCAGCCCCAGCCATGGAGCCGTGGAGCCCTCAGGAGTGGCCGACAGAGGAGACAGAGGCAGAGGCGAGAAGGCGGCTGCCAGGCCGAGGTGGAGTCAGCGCGCGTGAGAGCGGAGAAGGAGGCGAGACGAGGGGCGACAGTGTGTGGGAGCGGGCTGGCCTCCCGCCCAGGCCCTGGGACCCCCGACCAGGCTCCCTTCTCTCCTCCTCCCCTGCCAAGGCCCAGCCACTGCGGGACAGGCCCCTGAGCAGAGCCCTTCCTCCCCGCCTGGATGTGCAAGCCCAGAAGCAGAAAATGTTAAAGGGACCTTGCTTCGCTCGCTGACAGCCAAAAAACCGCTCCAGCTCCAATCTCACTCCGCACTCAGCATCAGTACACCTCAGAATTCCCACCTGGGTGGGGTTTGGCTGTTCTGTTTGCTTTTAGTGGATCTGGGGGTCGGTTTAACCCTCTGAGTTTGTTGTTTGGTTTTGGTTTTTAGAAAAGATATTTATTATGTTTAAGTTTAGATTTAACTTTGGTTTTGGTGCTGCTTATTTTGCGGGGGAGGGGTTGGGCAGAGGGCCTATGATGTTGCCCCCGCTCCCCCGGACCTTCAGCTGCTGGCGTTGGGGGGTTTAGACCTGGCTTAGCCCTTGTTAGCCTCTGGTTAGTGCCTCGTTAAACATCTGGTTTAGAGTTAGGTGCCTGTGAACCCTGCCCCCAAAACCTGGGCTGAGGACAGTCCAACTTGTGAAGCCCACACCCCCTTGGCAACACGGGCTCTCAGGGACACCCAGACCTCTGGCTCACGACGGGCCGCTGGTGTGTCTCCAGCCCTCCGGCCCCCTGGCCTCTCCTCCTCCTTCCTCCCACCACCCACCCAGGCAAGGACAGCCGGGGGGCAGCGTGGCCCCTTACAGGTAGGCGAGCCGCAGCCCAAGAAGCAGAGGACTCATGGGGGTGGCTCTGGGTTAGGCTCTGGAATACCAGACCCAGAGAGGCCTGGGAGGAAGGATTTCCGTGTCCAGGCTTGTTCCCAGACAAAAGAATCACGAGGAAAACAAAAGGGAACAGGGTCACAGGGGTCAAATGAGCTGGGAGGTGAACATTTCACAACTGAACAGGTTTCTTTCTCCAAGGACTTCTCGGAGCCTTTATTACGCTAATGTACACATGCATCTCCACAGGAAGAAACAGGATTCAGCACTTCCCAAACTCATTTCTCCACAAATCTCTTTACTGTGAAGCATCTTATGGGACTGTTTCACAGGGCATGTTTTGGAGCTGCAAAATGGATTCCTCCAATAAATATTTATTGAGCACCTACCATATGCCAGGCGCTGACAATAAAAGGTTCCCTGCACGCATCCCCAGAGCTTGCTCTCAAATACTTTCCCGCTTTTTATTTCATCTCATCCTCGCAACATGCCTGTGAGGTGGGCTGAGCGAGGACCACTGTCCCTGTCTCACTGGGAACTACCGATCTAGCCCAATCTGTCGTTTTTTAGAAGAGGAAATCCAGGCCCCAAAAGAGAGCGAAGGACAGCCTGAGCTCTTCCCCCATCTTGACCACAGCCCCCGCCCCCATGCCTCCAGCAGGGCCTGTCCAGCTCCCTCTGCCCTTGGGGTCACAAGTTGTCCCAGCCTCAGCCCAGGCTGCTCCCTTGGCCTCTCTGATTCCGGGAGAGGGAGGTGGGTAATGGAGAGGAAGCCACAGGGTTGGCAAACTGATCCCTGTGGCCCCTGGTCCCACCCGCCATGAACTCCTCAAAGGGTTAAAGTTCGCCCCGCTGGAGAGGGCAGCCCACGTAGCTGGGGGCTGTAGGTTTTAGCGATGTCTGTTACAGTCCCTTTAACTTTTTGTCCTGTTATGGATTTATCACATCTGGTTATCAGCAGGTTTAGGCCCCACAGGGTGGGGGCTGGAAGTTACATTTGGGGGTTTTAGTTGGGGAAAGCCCCAGTGGACATTTAAAAGCACAGTTATCAGCTGGTTAAGTGGAGGTTTAACAGTTCTATGTCCCCCCTAGAGTTTAGCCTTAGAGGTACAGAGCTCGCCCTCCCCCCCCAGAGGGAATGGGACGGCTTCGCCCTTGGCCCCCAACTTCCCTTGGTGGCAAGAAGCCTTCTCCCTCTCACCCAGCGCACCTCGCCACATGTGGGCCTGGTGGGGAGCCTGTTCTGTCTTCTCGGGTGCAGAAATCCAGCCCTCCCCTGTCTCCTGCAGTCTCTCCCGCACCTCTAAGGATGCCCTCTGGACCACCGTGGGCACTCTTCGGGGAGCGCCTTTCCAGTAGGACCCGGGGCCCCCACTCTTCTCTGTTCTCCACACGGGACCCCGGTGAAGCCTCTCGCCCCCTCTTTTGGATTCTTAGGTCAGGCCTTCCTGCTTCCCAAAGGCTCCTGCCTCCAAGCGCCTCAGCAGGCTCTTGACAGAACTGAGATGAGCCTTGGCAGAGGGAACCTACCGCCGACCTGCATTCCAGCCTGCCTGAGGTTAACAGCTGGCACGCACCAGGAGCTTCCCTGGTCAGGGATCCTGTGGATCACCCTCATCTGATCCCAGGCCTAGAGAGAAACCAAGACTCTCCTTTCCAGGAAAAACCCCACCCTTGCCCCCAAACCACCACTCTGAAAGGCACAGACCCTTGACTGCCAAAGGGAAGGGCGCATCCTGGCTGAACAACGGTCCCTTCGCTGGGGAGCGGGCACTGGCGAAGGCATGGAGGGGGAAGAGAGAGCTCTGCACCTTTAAGATAGTGTTTTTAAAGTTAATTAATTAATTAATTAATTCTGGTTAATTACCTTTGTCGAGCAGCCACTCATCTACTACTCGACCAAGCCGGTAGGGGATTCTCTGTCTAGCAATCGCCAGGCGCTCGTTATCAAAGTTTCCTTGGAAAAGTTTAGAAAGACAGTAGGTTTCTCAGGCGGCGAAGTCCAAAGGAGTTAGAAAAGTAATTATGCATTTCTCAGGAGACTCAGAGTAAGCAGCGACATCCAACGGAAAGAGGGGGAAGGGAGGAGGAGAAATGCTGGGTCCCTCTTCTCCCTGGGCCCCCTCCCGACCAGCCCCACCCTGGAGGCAGGAGCAACCCAAAGCAAAAGAGACAGAAAGAAAAAAAGGGGGACATAAAAGAAAAGGCAGCTGGAAGGTTAAGGGTCAGAGGTTAAATAGGTTTATCTGTGGTCAAGCTGTTGTGGCCCCCTTCCTTCCCCACCCCAAGGTGGAGGGGGGCAGGGGGGGGCATTTAGCAGGTTTAAGTTGGGGGCGGGAGGCACCAGTGGCCCAGCTGGTTGCTGCGTTTAGAGGACGGTTTAGAAGTGAGAGGGACAGGTTAAGCGGGGTTTATGCGGAATTTAGGGGGCCACCCGGCACGCGCATGAACAGTGAGATACAAACCACTTCTCCAAGCCACTGCAACTCCCTTCGCCTTCTTGCTCCACTCCCAGTTTCCCCCATATTTCCAACATCACAGCACACCCTGCACCCCCACCTGCCCCCTTGACCCCCCTCCGGCTCCTGACCCCATCACTGCACTTTCTGCAAGGGGCTTTGGGCCTCCTCACCCTAGTCACCGCTCCCTTTCTACCTGGCAGGCACCAGGGTGGCATCCCGGCGTGGTGCCTGGTGAGGGAGCTGGATCATGACCCAGCAGCACCGCCTTTCTCCCCATTCTCCCCGGGGCCATCTCACGTCCTCTGCAATCCTTTCTCCTCCCCTGCAGACATCTCCCAGCAGTCCTCTGCTCCCTTCTCAGCATCAGACTTCACATTGACCTCTCTCTGCTCCGAGCCCATCTCCTCTCCTTGCTGCCCTCAGAACACAGACTCATCCCACTCATCTTGCTCGCCCTGCCAGCCCCTCAGCCTTTCTCCTTCAGGGCCCCCACCCCCAACTCTAACCCCCCTTCTCTATCCTCGGCTACCCATCTGGATGCCCACCTGTTCTTCTCTCCACTCACCAATCTCCAGCCCCTGGAGACAGGAGGGAGAACGTGTGCGCATATGTCTGTCTGAAAAGGGGCTTGTCAGAGTGCCTGAGGGTATCTGAGTGCTCCTCTGTGGGCTGTGGGTGGTCTCAATCTGCACTAGTGGAAAGGAAAATGGTTTCCTTTGAGAACCTGGCCGCTCCTCCCATTTAAACCACTTACATATCAGTGCACAGTGGGCTGAGGCTCTCCCTGCCATCTCCCACCGCACAGCTGCCTCACCTGCCCAGAGTCTGGGTCTGGGCCTGCCTGCGGACCCCTCCCACAAAGGCGCATACCTTGTGTTCCTGGGTGCATAGATGGTGACTCTTTATGTGCTTATGAGGGAAAGAAACACTGCCCTCCCTATAGATTCCCTATGTGTAGAGTCAGTGTTTAAGTTGAAAACGGATCATGCAAGTGTGTCTGTGTGTGTGTGTGTGTGTGTGTGTGTCCCCTGAGAGGAAGAGAATAAAGTACATCTGCTTCATTGGAGACAGATCCTAATCAAAGTTCCATCTAGTGAGCACCTCTGCTATGCCATGCCATTCCCGCGTTTTCCTTAGATTATCTCATGGAATTCTCACAGCACTGCCATGAGGTCGGTATCATCGCCACCTTTCAGAGGTGGAAACTGAGATTTAGAGAGGCTAGATGACTCATCCAAATTCACACAGCTTGTCAGCAGGAAATCTGGGGTTAAAACCCAGGTCCTCCTGACTCGGAAACCATGGGCCATGTCTCTATGCTCCTAAAAAGTCAAAGGATCTTCGCTTTCTGGTCCCACACACTCGGCCGATCTGACCTGCCGGTGTTGCCCTCATAGTATACACAGGCAGCCACCAAAGCCTCGGTTACTCCCCTTTACTGGCAAGGGACACCCAGTAGCCTTTCTCCAACCCCAGCCAGGGGTCCCTGGGGAGGGGAGAGTGCGCATAGCTCCTCCAACCTGGCCTCCAGTCTTCTGGGAAGAAGTTCTAAGCCCAAGTCCTGGCTTGGCATGATGAGGCCCCCATGCCCCCAAGCCCAACCTTGTCCCGCACAGCCAGTGTCATCTAATGTGTGTGTCTGAGAGAGAGGTCTGATGCCACAGGGCAATCATGCCTACACGGCCTGAGCTTCAGTGTCTGCTTGTAGCAGGGCTTGGGGGTGGACTGAGCGTAGGAGGGCTGGTGTGTATGAGCAGCCCCGCACGTGTCCAGGGCCTTGGTGTAGACTAGCATCCTCCACAGAGCTGTTTGCTCATGTGTCCATCTGACCATATGAATGTCTGCAGGCATCTGTGTGTCTGGGGCTGGCCTGTGTGTACATAGGCCTCTGTATCTATTAGGGGCTACGTGGGCCTCTATCTTCAGGGGCTTCCCAGAAATGTTTGGGTGCAAGCCTGCATGACTGGAAGCCGTAAGCCTGTGCTGGCATCTTTATTCCAGCACAGGTGAGCCCACGAGGGTCTGCACTCTGCTCTTCCGCCCATGCCCCTCCCAGTCAGCATGGAGCAGCTTATCTGCCTCAGCCTGGCTGTCTCTCCACCTAGGTGAGTGCCAGAGGTCACAGATGCTCACTCTGCTTCTCAACTGGGCCGTGTGTGTGACTGCAGTGTCACTCAGCCCGTATCTCAGCATCTCTGTGTTTCTGCAGTTTTCCCTGCAGTGTTTCTGCTTCCCCTCCCTCCCTATCTCCAGGGAGTGGGCTCTCCTCTCCCCTGCTTCCTCCGGAGGCTCTGTCCACCTCTTCTCTCCCTGGTTGGGTCTGCATGTCAGCATCTCCGTGTATCTCTCTGCATCTCTCCTCTGTCTTTGCATACGTCTCAGTACTATTTCCATATCTTCCCATCGCGCCTCTGGTTTCCTCTCACTCTGAGGCTATCCCCGACTCCCTCGATATCTTGCAGGGTCTCTGCCTCCACATTTCTTTCATGTCTTCATCCCTGTCCCTCCCCTGTGCTCTTCAGACCTTGGTTTGTCCTTGGCCACCACAGCTGTCACCCCGATGAACGGGGCTGTTTGCATTCCTGAGGCTCCTGGCAAGCAGGGGCTGAGACCTGCTAACCTGTGTCTCGGGGCCTGGCCGGGCTCTGACCCTAAGAGGTTGCCAGTGGAGGCTGCTGTGTGCGAACCTGTTTTTCATTCTTGCTGCCACTTGCTGCTCCCTCTTTCACCACATCCCCTCCTCCCCAAGATGCCGGGAGTCCTTTTCTCCAGGTCTCTGCTGCGACTTCTCTTCCTTATCTGGATCTTCTAACGTGGACCTTTGACTTGCTCTTTATAAGGACCTCGGTTCTGCCCTGGTTCTGTCCTTGGGAACAGCCCTGCCTCCTTGCCCAGACACTTCAGATTTCCTCTCCCGGGTTTCTGCATCTGCCTCCCCGTTTCCGCCTGCCCCTCATCTCTGAACTCCTGCTTCTCTCAATCTCATCAGACTCTCCCTGCCTCCACCTTTCCTCCTCTTCTCCCTTTCCCAAACCGGACCCTGGCCCTGCGGCATTCCCCGCTCAGCCCGGCACCCTGCCCGCCGGCGGGCGACCTCCCGCCGCCACGGTCTCAAGCCGCCCCGCAAATACCGCCTTTTGCCGTAGCCACGCCCCCTCCCCGCCCCCGCGAGCGCGTCTCTCCCGCAGCCCCGCCCCACAGCCGGAAGCGCCTCCGCTCAGCCCCGCCCCGACGCGGGCAGCGCTCCTATCAGAGGCCGCTCGCTCCGCCCCGCCCCGCCGCCGCACCTCCTCCGCGGGCCCGCGCCGCCTACCTGCCGGGTACCGCTCGTTGACGGGCCAGCTGTCCACCTGCAAGGTGGCGTTGCCACCGCTTCGCGTGAAGCGCACCACGTGGTATTTGCCGTCGCTTACGATGGCGTTGGGCTCGTCTATGGTGATGTCGTCCGTGCCCACGTTAAAGATCACCCCCACGGTGCCCTGGTCCTGGGGACAGGGAGGCAGAGGTCAGCGAGCAGAGGGCGCCGCTAGGCACTCCTGGTGGCTACCCCTGTGGCCGCCACCGGCCCATCTCCGCGGCGCCTGACGCTGTACAAGCCACCTTCCCCGAGTCTCGGCCGCCTGAGGAGGTGGGCAGGTGCACCCCTTCCTCACAGCAGAGCTCAGGGGCTCAGAGGTGAGGGGCAGGCGCTGTCGACGCAGAGCCCCCTCCGCCAGTCACACCTGTCTCTGGCCTTTCGGTCTGTCCTGAATAATCACAGAGCATCTGCTCCGTGCAGGACATCCCTGTGCAGACAGGGATGATCAGACAGCCCAGGCATGGACGGCAGAGGCCTCCTCGAGGCACAGCCAACAGGGAAGGCCACAGAAGCCAGCCTCACCTGAGGAAGGTCTGCCCCACCCCTCCCCAACCCCAGCCTCCAGTCCCCCTCCCCAGCATGCTCAGCGCCAAGCAGGCCCCTGCTCCCCACCCCCCCACCCACACCAGGGCATTGGCTTGCTCTCCTGGCAGCCTCTCAGGCCCAAAGTAGGTCAGGCTCTGAGTGTGGGGGCGGCCCCTCTGCAGCCATGAGGTGGAGGCATGTTTGGGGGTGATCGGCACAGGAAGAGATGAGGGGAAACCTTGGTGGACTTATTAAGGAAGGGGGAGCATAGGAGTGCTGGGTATGGGGTGGGTCTGGGGCCAGGCAAGGATGGACAGCAGAAGACAGACAGGGCCTGGGCCTGAAGAAAGGGAATCAAGAACCTGAGCAACCTCGAGGACCCAGGCCCATGGAGGACCCTGCAGAGGCACCCAGGGTCCAGCCCAGGAAGAGTTCGGCCGGTGCTGAATGAGAGGAGGGTTTCACTGAACTCCTAAATGTGCCACATCCTGATGGGTTCTCATCACCTCCCCAGCAAAACCCTCTGAGGAAGCTCAGAGCTCCCCATTTTATCGAGGAGAAAACTGAGGCTCAGAAAGGTTAAGTAATATCGCAACATCTCCTAAGAGGGGAGCCCCAGATCTGAACCCCAGCTGGCTTGACTCCAAAGCCACTACTCTCTGCCCTTGCCCACTAGGGTGGGGAGGTCCTGACTCAAATTGCTGGGGGTGGAGGATGGTCTGAGAGGCTGCTGAAGCCAACCTGCCTTCAAGAACAAATGTGTCCAGCCAGCGAAGGCCCACTGGGCACGAGGCCTGAGCTCCTATTTTGCCCTCCTGCACCCCCAGCAGCACTCCTGAACACAGCCTCCTGAGGCCACCCGCCCTCCTCCCACACAGAACAGACTCAAACAGACTCGCTCAGGCCCCTTGGCTCACACCCACTAGCCAGACAGGCACAGAGACACAGAGCACACACAGACGGACCCCGCCCACCATAGAAGCACACACCACTCCTGGGGTCTTCCTGAAAGACTGCCCCAGTTGGCCCTGGGCAGGAAGAGCCATTCCACTGCCACCTCCTGTGTCTAACAGAGTCAAGAGACTTGGGGACACTGGGGGTGAGGGCAGTGGTTGGGTTTGGCAGAAATAGTTGGGGGGGCAGGGTGTGCAGCTGTGTTCGCCTGGAGACCCACATCACATCCCTTCCCACTTGTGGGTTCGGCCCACTCTCCGCCCTTGGGACCTGGGAAAACCACATGCACATGCACACACGCCCACACACACAGGCACGCACACATGCACCGTCTCAGATGCAGTGAAGCAGGGAAACTGAGTCTGGGCTTGCCTGACAAAGAGTATTAGCAAGCCCCACCCACCCACCACCCACAGACTGACAAGATCCCCAGGGAGACGAGCTGATCATCTGCTCCCCACACACGGGAAGGGAATAGGTGATCCGCCTCGTTACTATTGTTAGTAATATCACCCAGAATAATGCCCGCTCCGTGGATCCCTCTGAGGGTTTCTCTCCCCGAGGCTGGGCCCGGGCAGTCATGGCCATCAAGGAGCACACACAGTCGGGAAGCCAGGCTGGTAGAGGGCCGGCCAAGAGCGCTGGAAGGTAGGACACTGGGTTTCCGAGGAGGCAGCCAGGCTCGGAGCCCTGCGCTCCAGGGGAGAGGCAGCTCCCCAGAGCCTCTCCCAACGTGAAGTCAGTTGTCACTTCTGTTAAAGTCATTAATTCCTAATTCCCCAATTACCTCATTAGGCGGTGGTGGGGAGAACGCAGCCGCTCCTACAGCAAATAATTATGGGAGTCAAAATTAATTTGGCAAAGTGGAGCGACGCTTTATTAGAAACGTCAAATTGCCTTTCTCTTATTTTGCTGCTGCCTTCCCACTCTCCGAGAGCTGCTGATGACGTGGTGCTGGGAGCTGGTGTGTCACCGAGGGAGGGGGCTTGCCGGCTGCCCACGAGGGGCTTCAGCTGTCTGGTGCCCAACTCTCCCCTCAGAGCGAGCTTCTCTCACGGCCCCCACCCTTGCCAGGCTTCCCCACCCTAGGCCCAGCCTCCCCGCCTCCTGGGCCTCTACAGCACCCAGCACCAAGACCTGTTCCTCCATGGCCCTGCATCAGGCGAGGCCCGGGAGCAACTACTGGGAGGGAAAAGGAGGAACTCCCTCTTCCCAGCCCCTGACCCCTGCCCCTTCTCCTCCTCAGCCCTGGGGAAACTTGCCCCCTCACCCAGCAGGCACAGAGACACATGGCACACCCACAGACACTGTCCCGGAAGCCAATCAGAGATGGTCAGGATGTCAGCTAACGCTGTGTGCTTCCCATGGGGGAGGGGAGGGGGCGTGTCCTGAGCACGTTACATGCATGATCTCCCTCAAACCTTGCAGCAGAGAGCTGCGGTGGCTTGCACCAAGACAGAGCAAGGAAGTGGCAGAGTTGGGGTTCAAACCCAGACCCTCTGCTCCAAAGCCACGCATGGCCTCAGGGACGGGAGGAGGAGGGGTAGCCCTCATTCAGAACACAGGGAAATGCAGTCACACCTGGCCACACCGACAGGCACCACTCCACGGGGAAACACACATCTGTAGCTACGCATTTAAGCAGAAACCACAAGGCCCAGACTCTGTCTTCCTCACCAGTTAGAGCCGTCATTCCTGACACACATCACCATGCACCCAGCCCCACTCTCACACACACACTCGCCGTGACAGATGCTGTCTCGCTCACGCACAGACACAGAACCTCCAGGCCTCCTCCCCAGGCCTGACCCGCTGTCCCGCTGTTCTTCCCTCTGCGCCCCTTCCCCCACAGCTGCCACCGCCACCCAAGACCTGCTCTGCCCAGAGGAAGTCTGCCCTCAAGCCTCCTTCCTTCACACCTTGGCATTGAGGGATGGGTGCAGACCCAGGATGCTGAAAAGCTGTTGTGTAAGGAGGGGCCCAGTAGCCTCGCTCCCAAGCAGATGGGGAGGGATCTGTGTCCCAACCAACAATTCTCCTTCCCTGGCTTCCTCTCCCAGCATCCAACTAACTCTGCCCTCCTTACGTAAAGCCCAGCACAACCCCCTGGTCCACCTGCCCGACCCTCAAGCACAGGGGTCCTGGCCAGGGCCAGCATATGGGATACAGGCAGGAAACAAGGCAGCATCAGGGGCTAGAAATGGACAGATGGAGACTGAGGGTGGAGGCTCAGGACTGAAGACTGTGGGGAAGAGGCAGGGGAGAGGCTGAGACAAGAAGTGAAATGGAGCAAGGCCAAAGGTCATGGGGAAGAGCGTGTGGCGGGACCAGAGACGGGGAAAGGAAAGAAAAGGGGCCACCGGACCAGTCAGGAGGCAGAACTGTGAGGGAGGTGCTGCAGATGTGGTGGGAGGCCCGGAGGGAGGCCCTGGGAAGGAACCAAGGTCAAGGCGGGGAGCAGGCCCAGGGAGGGACTAGGTCCAAGGGAGGAGCTGGGCAGAGAAAGGCAGAGCTGGGTGGGACCAGAGGTCCAGGTGGGAGTGTGGGGCTGGGTGAGAGGCCAGGGAGGTGTCAGCGCTGCCATCGAGGCAGTCAGGGAGACAGGGTGACGGGCTGCTGGAGGGGCAAAGGTCACAACAGCAGAAGTTAAGGGCAGGGCAGAAGACTGGGGAGGAGCAGGGCAGAGGCAGGGGCAGGACCTGGAGGCAAGATGAAGCCGCAAGGGTGGGCTGCCGGGGGCGGGAAGGTATAACGGGCAGGAAAAGGTAAGTGCAGGACACAGCGGGCTGCCCTTGATGGTAGGAGGGAAAGGCAGCAGCCCAGGGGCAGTCACAAAGGTGGGGCCTCTCTGAAGCCTGCAGAAGAATGCCTTGGAAGGCCCAAAGAGGCCCTTGACCACATTCAGGAAGGTCAGAAGATACAGAGGGTCTCGGAGAGTGGGGTGCTGGGGAGAGTCGAATCAGAGGGGAGGCTGGTTCTGGGAGTGTGTTGAATAATGGGGGGGGGGTCTCAGAAGCAGAAAATCTTAGCAGGAAGCTCCAGGGAGCAGAGGCTCTGAGGGTTCTCCAAGAGGGAAAGACTTCTTGTGGGGCCAACCCCATGGCGACGAGGGACTGAGCGGATGTGGGGTTGGGAAGGTTGGGCCGAGGGGCTGGGACCTGGGTCCTTACGATGTGCAGCTGCAGATAGTCTCCGAGGCCGGAGGCGCTGTCCACCCGCACCAGCACAGCACTCCGCTGGTGGGTGCTGAAGCCCACAGCCAGGCGGTCCATCCTCGTGCTGGGCCGGTCATTGGGGGGCCACGTGTAGGTAATGAGCGCTCCCCCCTTCCCAAAGATGTATGTGGTCCCGGCTGCAGAGAGAAGGAAAGGGAGACATGGAGAAAGGGCATCAGGAAGGTGAGGACCTCAGGCTCTCGGGGCTGTGAGCAGAGCACTGGGACCCCAGGTCTAGGTGTGGGGCCTCGGCTGTGATACCCACAGAGGCCCCCAGCCCTGCAGCCCCAGGGAACAGTTGGCAGGCGGGTGCCCGGGTGAGAGCCTGTGTATGAGCACAGACAGATGTAGCTGCCTCATCAAGAATTCCAGCTTTAATTACAGCAAAACAGAGAGGTAATAGAGAGAGTGACACAGAGAGGGAGCCCAGAGAGAGGCTGCAAGGAGACAGAGAAGACGAGAGTGCCGTGGGCAGGAAGAACCCAGAAGGCCGGGTCCTGGCCGGCCACTCTGCTCCCAGGCCCGGCAGAGGTGACAGATCCAAGGTGCAGATTTCTTTGGGACCAGAGCTGAAGCAGGCACCAAGGCAAAAAGGAGCCCCAGGGGAAGCTGAGCAGGGCTGTGCACAGCTCTGACTCACGGCCGGAGCTGGCCCCTCCAACAGCTGCCCCCACCCTCCTCCTGGTTCGCCCAAGACTCCGTGCTTCCACCCCCAATCAGGGGGCTGCCTGGGTCCTGAAGCAGGGAGGTCCTGGAGCCGTGCCCAGAAAGGGAGAGACAGCCATGGGCTGGGGGGAGGGGAGATTGACAGCCAGAGGAGGAAGGAGGCAGAGAGACAGATGGACAGAGAAGGACAGAGAGGGGTGTAGGTGAGAGAAACGGGAGAGTGGGAGCCCGAGATGAAGGCTCCTCTCCCAGCCCTCCCCCACCCCACCCTCTCCCCTTCTCCCTCTCCTCTTCGCCAGCCGGCTGCTGGGGGCGGGTGTGAGGTCCCTAACGATCTCAGCCCCAAAATAAACCCCATTAGTCGCCATGTTCCCTCCTGCGGCTGACTGAGCTCCCTGGGGGTGGGGGTGGGGGTGGGAGGCTGGTCACCCAGTTTCCGGAAGGGAGGCTTGTCTGGGAGACCTGGAGGACTAGCACTCTGGGGCCTGCAGGGAAGGGAAGGGAACAAGCCTGTGTCCTCTTTAGAGCAGAAATGGAGCAGATGAGGTTCATAAAATGCTTAATTAAATAATTAGCCATGAACGACTCCTCTCAAAGCGCTTCTTGGGGAAAGAGGGGTGCAAGAAAGGACCCAATCAGAAAGAAGGCCAGAGGAAGTCGGAGCCTAAGGACAAAAGCCTGGAGACGGGAGGAAAGTGCAGCCCTGGGAGGAGAGCCCTGGGCTGCTTGGGAAGCCTGGGTCGGAGCTGGGAGTCTGGGGCCAGGCAGCCTAGGAAGGCCTGTGCGCTTCCAAGGAGCAAACCCACTCAGCCAAGATGGCAGCCCTGCTGGAAACAGAGGCCGGGTAACTCAGACACTTGGAGACCTCTGGCCTCGGGGACTCAGGAGTCCCTTGTATTTGGGGCAGTCGGGGTAAGGGGGCTCCATCCCAGGGAGTTCCTGGGCCCCAAAGCAGAGGGGATCACCTGAATGCCCTGGAGGCAGGCACCATCTGCAGGCCCAGGGAGGACATGAGGAGAGAAGAGAAGGCTGCTGCTGCCTGGGTCTCAGGGAGGGAGTGAGGGCAGCCAGGCCTGGGGCTGGGGAAGCAGGAGCTGTGAGTCCCCTTGCTGCTCCCCAAGCCCCCACCACCAACACCTTCCACCTCCCCAGACTGAGCCAGAGAGATGGCCCCCAGGTGCAGGACAGGAGGGAAGGAGCCATCTCCATGTCTAATAACTGGTGTCTTGCCTGCTGGGAAGCACCTGCAGCAGAAGGGACCTGGCTTCCCCCCAAGTGTCCTTTCCACCTGGGAGACCTGGAGGCACAGTGGTGATCACTAAACTCTCTGGATGTGCCCCCAGTTGCAGGTAAAGCATCAGCGGGGGGCAGGGTATGCAGTGAGCCCCACCCCCCCGCCCCATGTGGTCACCTGCCTGGAAAGGGCGAGGCCTGGAGGCGGGAGCCTGGAAGGCCTCAGCCGGTACAGTCTCTCCACTCCCAGCACTGCAGCACTCCGGAAAATCGGCTGTTTCCATGGCAACCGTAATACCCAGGGTCCTCCCTCCCCCTCCACTCACAAGCTGCACATCTGAATTTGGGGGCTGGAGAGGGCCACACACACCCTACCTTGCCTTCCTGAGCAGAGGCTACAGTCTCTTTACCACTGGGCTCCAGGCCTCCGACTCAGAGGAGGGCTTTACTGGGCGCCTTGGTCCCTCAGGCCAGGGAAGGAAACTCCATTTACCCAGAGGCTACCCCCACATCCCCCAGCTCTAGGGGAAAGGAGGCCCTTTCTCCTCACTTTCCCACCTCCAGATCCCAGACAGCACATCACCATGGACAGAGCCCTGTCTGCACCCAGAGAAGGCAAGGAGCAAGCAGGCCCGATGCCCCAGTGGGCAGTGAGGCGGGAGAGACCAGAGGCGGGGCCCACCGCCCAAGCCCCAGGCCCCACACCCACACACAGGCGACAATGCACCCAGCTGCACACAAAGACCCAGCGCGGTGAGGCAGACCCCCCGACAGGAGGCGAAGCAGCCGGAAAGCATGGCAGTGAACGCACAAAGACAGGCCACCACAGGCGGCCCCGGGGTAGGCGCTGGCCCAGCGAGGGACTGGCGCACAGGTCCCCATCCCTGGCCCGCGCACAGGCTGCCCACAGCGCTGCCCAGCCCTGGCCTCCCCCCGGGATTGATCACCCAGCTGTTCCCACACTGTAGCCAGTTTATTACGCTGGGCGGGCCTGTGAAAGCCTAAAAGTGTTTATTACACTGTGGGGGACGAGGCGGAGAGACACTTCTTGGGCAGAAGAGGTGAAGGATGAATGGTTTATTGGACTGGGTGGCAGTAATTACCCTGGGGAGACATTCCTCTCCCCAGCATCGCGGCTGCCGCCCAAGGGCGCTGAAGGCTCGGTCTGGGGGAGGACAGCTCAGCTGGGGGGCGGGGCTTCCGCCAGGTCCCTCCCTCTCACCCCGGCAAGCAAGCTGCCCTCTGCCCTGCCCATGGACTCCCCAGAAAAGGCGCAGCCGGCCTTCTAGGAGACACAGAGCCCAGGACAGCACCACATCTACAACATCCAACAGGCTCCAGGAGTGGCTGGGAAGACAAGAGGGACCTAAGCCAAGGCCCAAGATGTTGCCCAAGGCTGGTCTCCACCAAGTTTTGGCCTCTCTAGGCAAGCGCCTAGCATTCTGGGAAGTACTCCAATCCTGGAGCCCAAGACAACAGAGCCTCTGGCCAGGCACAAGATGCCATGGGCCCAGGCTTGGCATCTTCTGTCCACACTCAACACAATCTCCTCGATGCCTCCTAGGCCTAGGGAAACAATCTGAACCATCAAAAATCTTCCACAGAGTCCCCCACACCTACATTCCAGAAAAACCAACCAACTGTTAACAACGGTTAGCTAACCCAGACCCAAACAACACAACCATGCCCTGTAAAAAACCACCCATGCAGTGATGCCCCTGTGGTCAAAAGGCATGTGAGGAGCCTCTGCCTGCCTGTGATCCTGTAGCATGAGAAGCCATGACAAAAGCCTTCCGGAAGACCTGGAATTGTGAGAGGATCAAACATCCTGCACAATCCAGAAGACCCTTGGTCCTGGTGCTCCCAGTCCACACCGGCTCTTTGCAGGGAAGTTTCACATCCCAGAGGGGGAACATAGGTCTGGGGCCCTGAGCTCAGTTCTCTTATCCAGAATCCTCAAACACAGTCCTTCCATTCTTACCCCATGCTTGGCCAAAAACCATCCAGTCAGAAATTCAACTTACACAGTCACATTCAGAATCAAAACCAATGCCAACCCTCCTTACAAGCTGCAGTGATGAATCCAGAACACCTGGAAGTTACTGACTCAGAACCGAGCTGGGAGTGACCCCTGCATTCCTGGCTCCAGAGGGTACCCGAAACGAATGTCAGGAATGGGGAGGATCCTTAAAGACTCTGAAACCAGAATTGGGGGTTGAGAGCCAGGAGAGGGTCACCCCTGAGCTCGGCCCATTTTGGGGACCCAGGTGTGCCCATCCTGCCGTGCCCCAGGCAGACATCAGGTGCAAGAGTGCCATTATGTAACAGGAGGGGCTGGGGGATGGAGGGGCCAGAGGGGAAAAGAGTTGAGGGGGAGGGCAAACAGACACACAGCAAGACCCCAAGAGAAGGGAAGTGGAGAAGCAGGCACAGGGTGCGTGCTAGGGAGACCCTGGGGCAGAGAAAGCCTGGACCAGAAAGGCCTCCTGAGCGGGCCTGTTCCTGCAGCCAAGTGTGGGGTCCCAAGAGGGCCTCTCCCGCCCACTCCCACGGGCAAGGTTCAGTCAGGACAGGGGGCCGCTTTCCTGCCCTTCTTTCCTTGGGCCCTCTTCCTTCCTCTCAGCCGCTGCACCCCTCACAGGCCTCTCCGCCCCACCTCCTAACCCTCCTCCTGCCCGAGAGCCCCTCAAGCCAGCTCTCCTTCCATCAGCCCTAGGCTGCCATGTGTCCTCTTTCTTCTCTGCACAGCAAGGGGATGGCCAGCCCCGAGGCACCCCCAGAGCCAGCACCCATAGGTCCTGCCCCCTGCTCTTCGTCCCCGTCCTCTCCCTCTGCCCAGCTCTTGCTCCTGCATGGAGACGTCCTCGGCACCCCAGCGCCCAGCCCTCCTGCCCCCCGGCCTGGTGTCCCTGGGCCAGCTGCCCTCTCCTTCACCCTCCTCCGCCACTTGCTCTCCTCTTCATCCCACAAAACTCTCCCCCAGTATTCCTGGCTCCCCTTTGCCATCTCTCCCCTGCATGCCTTGTCGCCTTGCCTAGAAAGAACATGAACCCTCTGGGCACCTTTGGGAGCAGCACTGGGCCTCAAGGGAGCTCCAAGAGACAGTGGCAGAGGGAGGAAGGCAAAGAGAGCCAGATGGTCCTGGGGAGAGGAGGGAGTAGAGGTTCAGAAGCAAGGCACGGGGTGAGGAGGTGGAAGGGCAGAAGACACTAGAGAGCACTGCAGGAGGGGAGCCAGGCAGGACAGAGAGGAGAGGAGAGAACCTGCACTGGGGCTGAGAGAGGAAAGGGGCAAGGGAGGAGCTGGATGAAGAGGAAACAGAGGCATGGAAACGGAGATGAGGATGAAGCAGGAGAAGAGGGGCGAGGACCGGAGAAGGAGTGGGAAGACTGGCGGTGACATGATGGCACGAAGCCTGGGAAATGAGGGTGGACTGAGGTAGAACAGGAGACAGAGAGGAGGGCAGAAATGGGAGGCAGCGAGGGGCAGGGTGGGAGGGGATAAGAACACAGGATGGAAGACATGGAGGAGCAAAAGCAGAGTGAAAATGAGAGGTGACAGAAACAGGAAGCAATAGGGCCCGCTGGATGTACAGAATGAGAGGTCGCACAGGCAGAGAGTGAGAGGTGATGAAGGCACAGTGACGGGAGGTGACAGGAGCATGTAGTGTCAGAGTCCTCCTGCGGGAGGTGTTGGAGATGGAAGGTGAGGACAGAGGGCGCGCAGAGAGGGGAGCGATGGGAGGACAGATGTGGGAGGACAACGGAAGGGGCAGGAAGGTAACGACAACCAGAGTTCCTGGGGAGGGGAAGGGTGTTAAGATCCAGAAGCCAGGTGTGGGGTGGGGACATGGAAGAAATGGGGGCCGGGACTGGACAGAGGCACAGAAATGGGAGGCGATGGAGGTGCAGAGGTGGGAGCAAGGTGGGCACAAAGTGGCGGTAAGAGGGCCACCCTGCGGGAGGCGATGACCAGGCACAGAGAGGGGAGGTGATGTGGAGTACCGAGAAGGGAAGTGACGAGTTAACTAAAATGAGAGGTGATGGGATCTCCGGGATGAGAGGGGACAGAAGCTCTGAAACGGAATGTGAAGGAGGGACTGAGGTGGGAAGTGATGGGGCCTGGCAGGGAATGAAATGAAATGTGGAAAGGGACAGGCATGGGAAGTGATGGGGGTCCCGGGATGGGAGGTGATGGAGGCACAGAGACGCAAGGCGACACGTGCAGAAATGGGAAGGGGTGGCATATAGAAACTCTTAGGGGTCTAAGACACAAAGTGAGAGGGCCAAGGTGGCAGGTGATGCCAGGTGGAAATGAGGAGTGATGGAGCCCGAGGAGGGAGGTGAGGTTGGTTTTGCAATGGAGGCTGAGACAAGAGGTGACAGCAAGTGGACTGTGACAGAGGACTGAAACCGCAGGTGAAGGCCAGCCTAGGAACAGAAATGAGATGTGTTGGGCTACAGAGGTGAGAGATGCTAGGGATCAGAGGTGGGGACAGGGCAGAGATAAGGAGGCTGGAGGGGAGACGCAGAGATGGGGAGCAAGGGTGAGAGGTGGTGGGACAGTGTCGTGAGCTGATGACTTGGGAGGTGATGGAAGACCAGTGAGAGGAAAAAGGGGGAAGGATGCCGGAGGAACAGAGGTGAGAGGAGAGGTAGCGGGGAAATGAAAGAGGAGGAGATGGGACATGTCGGAGGCAGGGATGACAGATGGGACAGGGGTAGGAGGAGGTGGAGGGAGACGACAGGCCAGAAAGGGGAAGGTGAGGTGAGGCAGAGCTGGAGGTAAGATGGAGAAACGATAAGGGCAGCAGGGAGGAGGTGATGCGGTAGAAAAATGGAAGGAGAGCTGAGCGAGGAGGAAAGGACAGCCGACAGCCGGCAGCCGGCGCGAACCAGGACGGCGAGAAACGTCGGGGGGACGAGGAGGTGAAGGGGGTCAAGGAGCGAAGAGCCACGACCGAGAGGAGGGCGGCGGGAGCGCAGCGACGGAGGCGAGGGTGGGGCTGAGACGCCGAGCCGCGACGGAGGCGAGGGGCTCCGGCCGCAGAGCAGGGCGGAGGGCGGCCGGCGCGCCCGGCTGGGGTGGGGCCCGGGGCCGCCGGCCGCCGCGTCGGCGGCGCCACTTACCGTGCCCGCCGCGGGTGAGGAAGGGCATGCGGTTGATGGCGATGGGCACGGTGCCGTGCTTGCTGTGGAAGTGGTGGACGTGGTGGGTGGTGCTGAGGCTGGAGGAGACCCGGGCCCCCTCGGCCGCCCCCAGCAGCAGCAGCAGCAGCAGCAGCAGCGGCAGCGGCACCGGCGGCGGCAGAGGCGGCGGCGGCGGCGGCGGCGGCAGGGGCCCAGCCAGGGCGGGGGGGCGGCGCGGGCACCCCCCCGGCCCGCTCCCCCCGGGGGGCATCTCGGCCCGGGGGCGGCCGCCTCACAGCCCCATGCCGGGGCGGGGACGCGGGCCGCGCAGCCCCGCGCGGCCCCCCTCCGGCTCCGAGCTCCGGGAGGGGGGTGGGGCGAAGAGAAGGAAACCAGAGCCGCGCCGCGGTCCGGAGCCACGAAATCAACTGGATCCCGCCGGGGAAGGTGGGGTCCGCGGGGCGGTAGCGCCGAGGTCCAGGACGCCGGGGTCCATCGCGAGCAGCTAGGGGTCTCTCCGCATGCCGGCGGGTTCGGGGCGGCGCAGAGGGCCGTCAGAAGCCCGGGGGAGCGCCCGGGGGAGGGGGCATGGTGCCGGGCGGAGGGGAGGGAGAGCGGGGGAAATCCTGCGGAAAAGCCGGGCCGGGCGGGGGGCGCGCGGGCTGGAGGAGAGAGGAGGGACGGAGGCCCGCTCCCCGCAAGCCGGAGACCTCCGGCGACTGGGCCGCCGCGCCGCTGCCGCCCGACCGAGGCCCGGGGGAGGGGGCGGGAGAAGGGGGAAGGGGAAGCAAATCCGGGGGGCGAGAGGAGAGGAGGGGAGCGGAGGGGAGCGGGGCTGAGCCGAGGAAAGGCGCGAGCCTGCGAGATTCCGGCGGAGAGATGGAGGCAGCGGAGTGTTGCTGCAGAGGCTGAGGGCTGGAAGGGAGAGGGAGGGGGAGGGGAGGGAGGGGAGTGGAGAGGGGAGGGCTGGGAGGGAGGCGCGGGAGGAGGAGGGGCAAGGCGGAGGGACCGCGCGGCTCCGGATCTGCGGGCGGCGCTGGGCAGCTCCGCCGCGCGGCACCGCTAGCCCGCTCGGTCTCGCCTCTCCTCTGCGCGCGCCCGCCCCTCCCCCGCGCCCGGGCGCGCGCGCTCCTCCCGCCCCGCTGCCCGAGAAGAGGCCCTGCTGAATAACTGAGCGGGACTGAGGCGAGCGAGAAGCCGCTCTTTTCCTCCTCCGCCCCTCCCCCGCACCGGGACGAACCCCAATAGTGCTCGCTGGTCCGGCGTGCGGAGACGCGGCCGCCGCCGCCTGTGCTCGCACCCCTCGGAGCACACGTGCAGCTGGGACGGGGACCGGCTTGGGGATGGAGACACCCACGTGCCCACACGGGCACCACCGTGTGCAGGCAGGCACTCGGGCTCAGCCACATATCTGCATGCATGTGCTCACAGACGCTGGCACACCGAATCGCTCAGCCGAGGCATACACGCGTGCACACATACATGTCTGCTCACAGGCAACGAAGGGCCAACACACACAGCCACCCTGCCCCCGGAAACTCACTCTCCAAAATAGGGTCATCGTGGCATACAAAGTGCACCCAGAGCCCCAAAGGTACTCAAGAATAAGACATGCCACACACAGCCTCATCACCCCCTCCCAAAGGGTGCTCCCCTACCCCCTGCGCAGACCCTCCCCCTCATCCCTCCAATCCTTCCTCTCCACTCCCCTGCCCCTGCCCCCGCCTCACCCTTTCCCTCCACGAGGGAGTCTTGAGGACACCTGTCCACTGAGTGTCCCATTTAGGACAAAACCCTTCCTGGGCTACTTATGTCCACTGGGGTAGCCAATTCCCCTTCAGGGTCCCCCCCAGCTGGGATCTAAACCCCAAACCTTCAGGGACCTCTAAGAAGTTCTTGTCATGACACCAGAGGTAAGTGCAGAGAGACACATCTGAGTGTCACATATGCACCCGCATCGACCTCCTTGGACAGGGGAGAGGAGGGGGAAAAGGGGAGCAGACATGGAGAGGGGACTTGGAGGGAGCTGAAGAAACAGTGGAGCAGAGTGAGGAGGAGGGCTGGGTAGAGAAAGGGCGAGAGGGAGAGGCGCTGGGGTGAGAGGGGAGGGCTGGAGCAAGGAGGATGGGAGGGGCAGGAGAGAGCCGGCTGCTGCTTATTGATTCCGAACTCCATTTGGGAGCCAAAACTGTCCCTGAGAGCCCCAGGTGCCGCGCCCAGTGCCAGGATGCAGTCAGGACCCTGGACAGCTCCCCCGTTGCTGCGCCAGCCCTTCACCCTGCGAGAGGCCAGGCAGGGATCTGAGCCCCAGCCCTTCAGGAGTGAAGACAGAGGCCCTCGGGGGAGCCCCCAGAGGAGGCTTTGGTGGCAGGCGGCACAGGACCCCACATGGGAGCAGAGGCTGTAGGCCGGCCCGGGGCTGGGCTCCCGGAGGCCACGTCCTCCTGCCCTCTCTATCCTGTCCCATGTCCCTGATCTGGAATACAGACTGACACAGCTCTGAGCAGGCAGAAAATTTATGGTCCCAGCGGGAGGGAGGGAGGAGCCAGTGGCGAGAGGAGAGGAAGGGAAACCGCCTAGAGGCCAATCAATACCAGTGAGTGGGAACTGGAGAGAGCAGGAGGGGTGAGGCTGGGGAAGGAGGGGAGACATTGAGGGTAAAAAGGAGGGAGAGCTGAGGAGGTGTGCACGAGATCAATAGAGGCTGCAGAGATGCAGAGACGGGGAAACAGAGAGGGTGAGGAGCTGACCCCAGGAGAGGCCAGAGACAGTCTCCCAAAGACAGAGCAGCAGGCAGGCTGGATGGGAGCGCTCAGTCCCAAAGCCCCGCCTGGGCCTCGGCCACGTGTCTGCCAGTGTCTCCCCTTTATCTGCCCTTCTTTATCGCGTCACAGTCCCTTTTTCATTCCTCCACTTTCCTCTCTCATCTCTCCCGTCTTCCCAGAGCAGAGGCTCCAGAGCCTTAAAGGAACACAAGCTTCCCTCCTCCCAAGGGGTAGGCCCCAAGCCACAGACGGAGAGACTGGAGATTGACAGACTGGAGATTGACGTGTGAGGTAAGGATGTCTGCAGGCCCCGCCTCTCCCCACAGACACCATGCCCCAGCCCTGCCCTCAGAGGACAGGCCCTGCTCCTTTCACTGTGGCCATTCCCACTTCTTCCCTTTCTTCAGGCCCCTCCATGCCGCAGGACTCCAGGTGGGGCAGAGCTCGCTGGACAGGCCTCTCTGTGGGCCCCAAGACCAGCCCCAGAGAGGGAGCATAGAAAACCAGAGACAGCTCGGAAGGAGGAGCCGTCCCAGGAGAGGGGCTGTGGCTGGGAAAGCCCTGGCAGAGCCCCTGCGCCCCAGCTTCCTGCCCTACCCTCCAGGGCGCAGCTCCCAGAGGCCCCGCAGCACCCGCGATCGGAGGGCTCCGGGTTGCACCCACCTTGTCTCGTTCCACAGCTTTGCTCGGGCCAAGCCGCCAGACACAAAGGCCAGGCTGGGGGGTGATGCTTCCGCAGGTGGGCCCTGCTCCCCAGCCCCGGCTCTCCCTGCCTCCCACCAGCCTGGAACCCAGAGACGCCGCTCTTGCCACCCCCACTGAAAGATGGCAAGGCCCCTAGAAGCCCTCCTCCCCATCCAGCTTGATGCCCCCACCCGAGAAGGCGCCACTGTGTGGGAGCGGAACAGTGGTGGAGGGTGGCTGCACTTCTTCCTCCAGGCTCCCACCACCCCAGGCAAGAACCGCCCACGACGGGCATCACCACCACCGGGAACTGAAGGAACAGAAGAGGGTGGCAAACAGGAGTGCCCAGCCCCCCGCTGGGCTCTGCCACCAACCCTGCATGACTTGGGCGAGTAGCTGCCTCTTACTGAGGCCTGGGTTTCCTCATCGCTTAAGCAGGAAGGAAGGTCTCCATCCCCCTGTCTTCTCTGAGGAGCAAATTAAAAGAGCTTTGTAAGAGGCAAAGCATTTGCTACCAGTGGGGAGCGTTACCATTAAGCAGCCAAGTTACCATCACCTCAGATTGGGGCAAAACTGAGTTAACTGGAGGGGAACAGGCCCAACCACAGCCCACCTTTATACCATGGCTGGAAAACGTGGAAGGTCAGATAAGAAAAATCCCAGGGTCAGGGAGGGGATGTGGAGGTACCCAAGGGCTGGCCATGCCTAGGGATTCCAGGAAAGCGCTGCGGGAAAGGGGCTGGACATTTTTCCAGAGGGGAAGGAAAACCAGCACCCACCCAGGAGCCCCAATCCCTGGACATAGGTTTCTCCTGGAATAAATGCAGGACTCACGCCCATGTGACAAAGGCCCGGCACTATGGTTTGAAGGCAAAGGCGCTGACTCGGGTCTCCCTCAGTGCTGCTGTGAATGACCTCCAAAAACCTACTGGCCTCCCCACACCCCATTCCATGTTTGTAAGCTCCGCCCTCGTGTGTGTGTGTGGTGTGTGTGTGTGTGTGTGTGTGTGTGTGTGTGTGTGTTGTAAGTGTCTGTGCACGTGTGTCTTGTCCCAGGCGGCTGATTTTTCTGCTGGGTCTCAGCAAGGGAAGACAATTCAGCCTGTGGAGGCTGCACTACTCACCCCCACCACCCCATCCCAGACCGATCATCCAAGGGAAACTCCAAACCAGCCCAAAGGAGAGGGCTGCCTCTCCCCAGGTCCTGCCCCAGCTGCCTTCCCACAGCCAGCCTCTAACCAGCTGCTGGCCACCAACCACGAGGGACGGGCAACTGGTGCTGAAGCGGCCCTCTCTGGCGAGGGGCCTCAAACAGAATGCAAGTTGGCAAGCAGATGCCCAGCCAGGGAGGAGAAGAACCAAGTGAGGACACCAGGGAGTGTCCTTGTGGTTCAAGGGGACAAACTGCAGCTGGGATTCTTGGGGGACAAAGAGGGAAACCAGCTGTCCAGCAGCCTGGCCTGTTGGGAGCCTTGCCGTGAGTCTGCTCCCAGCAGGAAATAACGGGTTCCCACTGCACGCTCTGAAGACACCAGAACAAAGGGGTGCAGGTTGACAACAGCCTCCCTGCCTGTGCAAGTCCCTGGGTGAGATGCAAGTACAGCATGTAAGGCCATCATCAAAATCACGTGGGAATGCAACAAGTCACCCCAGAGGCTGACACTTTTGGCTAGGGCTGAAGGAATCAGTGCCCCGCCAGCACGCAACAAGAGGGAGAGACCATCTCTCAGTGGGTCACCCCAGAGATTCAAGTAGCAGCAATCCCGCACAGCCCTGAGAGAGACTCCCAGAGGGGACAGTGACCAGCAGCTCCCCTTGGACTCTCAAGACAAGGGACAAGAAGGAAGCAAGCAGCACCACCTTGGGCGCTGAGACCCCCCTTCCTCTCTGGTGGTCCCCGTGGCTGGGAATGGGCCCGGGTCTCCCCCAAAACCCCCCAACCCTCCCAGGCACTCACGGTCATTGCAGACAGGGCCCCCGTAGGAAGTCATGGTGCAGTCGCAGGTGAAGCCATCCCACTGCTGCAAGCAGACGCCCTGGTTGGCACAGGACTCCTCGGTGCAGGTGGTGCTGGGGCCTGGGAGGGGCAGGAGGAAGTAACACCCGCAGCTCAGAAAGCCTCCTCCCTCCCAGGAGATGTGGAAGCTTCGGGGTCAAGCAGAGAGGGCCTGCTCTGAGCTCCGCAGCCTGAAAGGGCCAAGCACTGACGAGGGGGTGGAGGGAAGGGGGCTAGCCTGGCCTTCGGCTGTGACCAAGGGCCAGGGTGGGGGCAACATGGAGGGCAAGGACCCCTCACCCACCTGCACCCCTCCCAGCACTGCGGGTGGAGGCTCCCACGAGGCCTGGGAAGGCAGGCCCTTGTGCTGAGCAGAGGTGACCTGTCGGGGCTGCCTTTGCAGCTGGCCCCCTGCAGCCAGCAGGGCCACACCTGGCTGCTCCACCTTCCACTCACCGTCACAGCCCCTCTCCACCTGCCCGATGCGGTGCAGGGCGTCAGCGATGAGGTCTGGGAGGCGTCCGTTGAGGTCCACCGAGGCCAGGCAGCCCTGAAAGCCGTCCCGGGAGGCCACCAGCTTGGGCAGGTTGCTGAACATATTCTTGCTCAGTCCACCAATGTACAACTCCCCTGTGAAGGGAGCAGGGTCAACCGAGGCATCCAGGTCCCCATTCCCCTCCCAGGACAACTGTCAGGCTCTCGGTGTCCCGGGCCAGACCCAGATCCCTTACAGAGACCCAGCAATCGGCACCATGCCCCCCACTTCCTTCACATTGCCATCTGTCTGCTCTCCTCCAGAGAAGCCCAGAGGCCGGTAGGAGCGGGGGAGGGGGGGACAGCTGGAGGAACCTGCTCTGCGCTCTCTCCCACACGTTTGATTCCAGTTCCGGCCTGTAATCAGGGCCTTTCAGAGATGTGCAGCCCCATCCCCTCCACCCCCGCTCCCTCTCCCTTCTCCCTGTCCCCATCGAAGTCTCCCATTCCCAGAACTTGGCAAGCCTCTCCCAACTCCAAGTTCCCTCCGAGGGAGTTCTAAACCCACTCCCAACTCCCGACTCCGACACCTAGCGCTTGGCCTGGAGACTCTGGGAAGTTGTCCTTGGGGCCACCAGACTCCCCTTCTCCCGTGAAGCCCAACTCCCTGGAAGCCTTGGCCAGCCCAGAGCAGTGCGTGCAGTCAAGACACGGGCAACCTGCCGCTCTGGCCACCGACTACGAGCCATATCAGCCCTAGGTTTGCTGCCAGGGCTGATCGGATTCTCTGGGACACATTGCCCCCTCCCGGGAGCGGGGAGAATTCGCAGCTTATGCCGCGAGGTCTGGCAGATCTGAGATCTGCCAGGTGGGGGGTCGGGGGGTGAATTCAGTGGTCTCTGAGACCCTCCGCAAGCTGACAGCGAGAGTCACACTGATCCCCAGGGTCCCTATGCGGCTTAGGGCTACCTTGGGCATGTGCAAAGAAGGTTGTTCACACTGTCCCCAGTGAGCTCTGAGAAGCACCAGGCCTCTCCTGTCCCAACGCACCAGCCCTTAGTTCAGCCCTCTTCCCCACTCTCTGAACTCGTTTCGGGGGCACACAACAGCCCCTTCGATGACTGGAGAGGCCCTGGGAAACATGGACCCTGGTGTGAGCCTAAGCACGCCAGGGAGGCCTGGGTCCAAAGAGTCTCCCAAGCCAGCCCAGCCAACGACCAAGACAGATGACACAGGGACTCTGGCTACTGCCGTTCCCTCTGCCCCTCCCCGTCCACCCCGCCCAGGGTGACACTAAGCTCCCCGTTCTCAATCCAGTCCTCCACTAAGACAGGCTTGCCAACCCTGGAGGTCTGCGGGACGGCTGGGGGGCCTGGACTGCCTTCACCTAGCGCTAGAAAAGGCCATCAAGCACCCCATGGACACATCCTGCAGCCGGGCGTTCAGTGTGGAGATGCAGACTCGCAGGAGGGCTGAGCAGAACATGGACAGGAAAGTGTCAGGCTGGACACAGTGGAGACTGGGAAAGAGAAGTGGCAGCTAGAGCAGGGGGCAAGGGCCACAGCCTTCCAGGAGGGATGATCTTGCTGGGGGAGGGGGTGTCTGGGGTAGGGCCAGGCCTTCTCCAGAGGCCCCAGCCCCACCTTTGAGATCGAGGTTTCGGGCGCCGTTGGAGTGCTGCGTGACCGTGCGGGAGTCGATCTTGAGCGTGTGCACGTTGCCCGGGTCCCTGGACACCACCACATTGTGCCACTGGTTGTCATTGACTGGTTTGTCTGAGTTCCCCTTCATCAAGGACGGGCCATTCCCCAGGTCAAACACGTAGTGGATGTACCTGCCCCACGGTAGGGAGGAGACACTGGGTCAGGGCGGGGAAGCTGGGAAGGCGGGGTGAGGAGGCACCATGGCTGGCGGGGTCCTAGGTGCCGTGGGAAGATGGGGTTGAGGGGAGACCCCGGCACAGAGGGACCAAACCAATGGCAAGAGGGCTATGGCGTGAGGCGGTGTCATGGGGAGAATGTGGGGAGGGAGGGCCACCAAGGAGCGGGATCCAGTGACACGGGCTCAGAAGCGCAGCCGGAGGGAGGGCGATGTGGGCAGCAGGGTCCTCTGGGGACAGGGCCTGGGCTGCCCCGGGGCACGGGTCCTCTAAGGCAGGAAAGGGCCAGGGCTGACTTCTGCTTCTAGGGAGGGCTGAGGACCTGAGCCAGGACACAGGTCCGAGAACGGACACAACGGACATAACGGGGAGCCCCTGGCCAGGCAGCAGCTGGGAAGCCAGCAGAACGGAAGAGGGAGTGCTGATTCTTCATCTTGGCCGTAGAGGGAGCCTCTCAGCTGATGGCCGGCGACCTCAATCTTGACTAAATCTGGGGGGCTGGGGCTGCATCGGGCCCAGCGGGGAAAGGGGGCCCCCTCCTCGAATGCAGCGTGACGCCCAGCCCCTCACCCCTTGACCAGCTCGATGACGATGAAGTCATTGCCGTTTCCCGAGTTAAACAGGAGAAGCCCATCAGGCGCCGTGGTCTTGAACTGGAAGAAGAGGTGCATGGAGGCGTAGGCCTGGAGAGTGGCGAGCGCCAGGTAGCTGCTGCGACTCTTGAAGGTGACGGGATCGGCCACGATGGCACGCAGGCCAAAGCGGGCATTGAGCTCGCAGTAGGTGATGTCGCCGTCCTTGCACTGGTCCATGTAGGGCTGGCCGTTGAACACCAGCCCACTCAGGTGCCCAATGAAGTTGGAGGGCACCACAGAGATGAACCGCCGCTCCGTCATGATACCCGTCTCGATGTTGTGGAACTCCAGCCTCGTGTGGGCTCCAGCCATCTGTCCTGCTCGGAACAGGAGACCGCGATGAGCGGGATGGCTCTGGAGAAAGCACAGGCTGCAGGACCATTTCTGGGGCTGGGCCTTGAGTTCCCGGAGCCTCCCCTCCACACGGGGGCCACCACCGTCAGCCACACCGGCAGAGAGGCCAGCCGGGCGGCAAGCACAGCCCCAGGAGTGGCAGGACTCGTCAGTCAAGGGCCAGCAGGCTGCCAAGGAAACACGATCTGTGGGGAGGTGAAATGGTCTCTGGGGGCCCAAATGCCCACAACAGACCAACCCTGAGGAGGCGGTGGCAGAGGCGGCCCGCCAGACACTGCCCCAGGAACGACAGCCCCGGCAGTGGCCACCAGGTGGAAACGGGCCAAGTACAGGTCACTAGAGACACATCCACGCCCCCGGGCCAGACCACCTACCCTCCACGGTCACGTTGTCCACAGACAGCTGCAGGCTCTTGCCACGCCGCACCACCCGCACCGTGTGCCACTCGTTGTCATTGAGCTTGTGCCCGGCAAAGAGCGTCTCGGGGCCTTTACCTGCGGCACCAACGGGGGAGTGAGCGGGGCATGCAGTCGGCTCATAGAGGGCTTCCTGTGCCACCACGGGCACACGGACGGCCTCCCCGCCCACACAGGTGCCACGCATGTACACACATGACCTGTGGCACACATTCAGCCGTGCCACACACCAGTGCGCACGAGTACACGCACCTCGCCTCGCACCCAGAATGCACGCACACGCAGCTTTTACACCCCCAGGGTAAACCCAGACACACTTTGTGCGACTTCAGAGGGTGCCGTGCCCATACAACATGAAGTGACTGGTGCCCCTGGAGCTGTCCCCCAGCTTCTGCACACAGGCGCTCACACCTAAACTGACACGCTCCTCTTCCAGACTCCTAAGGACCTTCAGTGTGTCGCCGGCAGCTAACTTCGCAGCATCCAAGCACAGACCTGAGCCTTACAGAAATCCAAACACCTTCAACCTGCACCCAAATGTGAATGTGCACCCACTGCCTCTGCTCCACACAGACACCCAGCTCCCCAGCCAGTGGGACCCAGTGAGGCCTTTCTACCCACGCCTGGTTAACGCCACATGTGGCGTCATGCAACCCCATGCAACACGGCCAGAGAGGGGGAGGGTCTGGATCTTAGGACTTATGACCATTTATTCAAGGCCAGGATTATCAGCTTCCAGAGTCTAAAACAAAACATACTTATCTTTAAAATGTTGCTGGACTTTGCAGCTTTCCCGGGCCATCCCCGGTCCCCACCCCACCCCCACACTCACTCCAGCAGGGGCCGAAGTAGCCTTGGGCACACACGGCATACCACACACACGCAAGAAGGGGCCCGAGCACAGTCTCTCTGCCAGGGCCGGCTGCGTTCATGGGCTCCCGAGTGACCCCAAGGCACACCATGTGGAAACACCCTCTCGAGACATAGCACCGAGCCCAGGCAGCCAGGATGCCCATCTGACCCCTGCTGGGAACCCCTTTGGCAGAAACCTCCCCCCACCCAGCTGACACAGAGCTGTGGGAGGCCCTGGACCGGCTCCACTCCCGCTCTCCTCTTCTTTCCCGCGTGCCTCGCCTTCCCCCTGGTGGCCACCTTGGGAGACGCAGCGGCCTATCCCACCAGCCGCCAATGGGACGGTGGAGCATTCCGCCGCGAGTGCTGCCCCCAGCCTCGACTTTGGCCTTCCCCTGCCCTCCTGCCGACTTGGGTGACTGGGTTTCCTGTTCTTCCCCCTGCCTGAACCCCGGGAACATCCTGACCACAGACCCTCCCCCAGCTCTCCCCGGTTGTTTCGTGTGCTCCCTCTGCCCTCCACAAGCACCTGACCCCGACCCGGCCGCCCAGCGCCCGCTCCCCTCCCCACACCCACTGCCCAGCCCCCACACAAGCCAGAGACGAAGGCTTCTCTCCCCTTCACCCTCCCTTCCCAAATGCCAGTGTCCAGCATCCCGGTCCCCCTGAGTCTCTGCAAAAGAAGAGGGAAGTCACTTACTGGGTGCGCAGCCGACGCGCAGGCAGTCTGGGGGGGCCATGGGGCGGGCAGAGGGGAAGGGGAGACAAAAAGGCAAAACAAGTTTTTTTTTTTTACATCCTTCACAGGGTGGGGTGTCTGCAGGCGGGGCTTCCCCCCAGGGCCACTTTCCGGGGACCACGCGTGCCCAGGTGCCCTCTCCCCTTCCTCAGCTGAACCCCAGTCCCTCCTGCCCCCAAGAGGGCTCCAACCCTCCCCAGAGCTGGGAGGCAGGGCAGCCAGACCATGGGAAGATGGCTTGTGTCCCCCCTCTCGGAGGGACCCAGGCCTCTGGTGTCTGAGGGAGATGGGCACCTTGGGAATCCCAGGCGTACAGGGGACCACTGGGGGCTGGGGGACTGGCCAACCCCACATCTCCCCGGTGTCTGGGAGGGAGATGGGTGGGGAGGGCCAGAGTCCCTGCATCCCCTGCTCTGGGACGACTCCCTGCTCAGAGCCCAGGTGTGACTGTCACCACTCATGCCCCTCTGAGCTCTGAGCTAAAGGAGGGATCCGCCCCAGGGCCCCCTTCCCGAGGCCACATACGTCCCAAAGCCCCGGGGCTAGCACCACCCCTGCAGGAACCTTCCTCATGCCCCTCCCAGCCTAGGGGGTGCCAGGTTGCCCCTGTGGGTCTATCAGATGGACCTTCACCCTGAAGAGGGCCTGGTGTTAATCTATTCTAGGGAGGAGCCAAGGCCTCACAGATGGGGACACTGAGGTCCCCAAAAGACGACTTCTCTGAGGACACAAAGAAGGAGGCATAAGTAAAGTTTCCTGCACCAATCCTAGCACTGCTATTCACTGACTTCAAGGCTGGGAGAGCCTCCACGAGATCAGAAAGCATGTGTCTACATAGAGCCTACAGCCCACGGCCCCAGAACCTCTGGCCACTCCTCCAGTGGGTCAGCCAGTCCTTGCAGGAGCAAAGCACTAGGATTCCTATGAAGCTCAGATTTAAGGTCCTTAGGATGTCTGCACTGTTCCATCAGACCCAGATCCCGACTCAGCCCGAGGGGGCGGGGCTGGCTGGAGCTGCAGAAATCCCAGCACTGAGAGGCAGGGAGCAGGTCTTCCTCTAGTCTTAACACCCACTGACGCACTGGGTGACTTTGGGCTTCCCTCCTGGCCTCAGTTTCCCTCTCTGAGCTAAGGAGGGCGTGGCCTTGCCTTTCCGAGGGGCAGGCTCCAGTCCTCGGTTATCAGCAATACCCCATCGCTCCTTCCCAGTCTCTGCCTGCGTGCCCCTTGGCCCTGGAGCAAAGGGGGCGGCACCTGGCATTTCCCGGGCCCCTGAAGGTTCCTGCAGTGGAGGTAAACCGGTGTGCCCTGTGGCTCTGGGGGCTGTGGGCCCCCCGGGCGGTACAGCTGAGCTCCACACGCGTTGTCAACCGCAGCAGAAGAGTGGGAGGAGCAGCCGAGACCCTGGGCCACAGCCTGGCACCACAGGAGGGGCAGAGGGGGCAGAAGAAGGTCACGGGGTAGACATGGGGGAAGTGAGAAGTCACAAACAGGGGAAGGAGGCAGAGAGGCTGCAGAGAGAAAAGAGGAAGAAAAAGGAGAGGCTGGATGGGGGAAGCGGAGGGACAGCGGGTGAGGGCGGAAGGGTGCCAGGCCCTGGAGTCAGGTCACAGGAGCTCTCGCGGGGCCAGCAGTCTTCACCAATGAAGGGTCCAAAAAAGAAAAAAGGGGGCTGGAGGGGCAAGTGGGTCCCCTGCTGGGGACAAGGCCCAAGGGAGGGGCTCGATTCTTTCCCCTCCCCAGCAGGGGAGCACCAGGAATGGGGGATCCATCTGTCTAGAGAAGAGGTGTCAGCTTCAGGCCCATTCGCGCAGTGACTCCATCCCCTGAAAACCCCTTCCAGCAGGGCTTGGGGAGAGTGAACCCACCTTGAAGATGGGCACCAGGGAGCCGCCCCCATTCCAGAGGAAAGCCGGGGACTAAGAGTGAGCAGGAGAAACCCAGCCCCTTCAGCGCACACTCACCCAGGTTCAGGGAGCGCTAACTAGAGCCTGTCAGCTAGTGTCTCGAGTGCAGGCAGTGGGCAGAGGTGACTGGGCTACACAGATCCGCCAAGGCCCTAGCTGGACAGAGACCAGGCTCATCGCATGAACGTGTGATGGAACAGGCGGGAGAAAGCAGTCTGCATGGAAAGGAACTCAGAGGAGAGAACACAGGCTTCCCCACCCTGCCTCACCCGGGCCCAGGGACTGAAGACAGTGGGCCCAAGTCTCCCACTCGTCTGGTCTCAGAAGAGACCTGGCAGAGGGCAGCACGCTCCTGGTGCAACCCTATTCGTCCGGCTCCCGCAGCCCCGCCTCCGTAACTACTGACCAGTCCCAGGTGGGGAGGCAATTCACCCTCTCAAGGCCCCAGGGACTAAAGGACTTTGGAATACAACATACATTTGGCCTGATCTAAAACATGGATGAGAGCTAGGTTTCTCTGGCTCAAGAGGGCGGAACTAGTGGAGACTTCAGGACAGGTGGGGATTTCGGAGAGTGTGTGACACTAAGGAAGATCCACCCAATAATCAGAATGACTATCTCAGAGGGGGGAGGTGGGGGTCTTCCATTGGGGGGGAATGTCTGGGCGATTCGTAGGGGGGGTGGCCTGAAGGGAGCGACCCCTTGCAGGTCAGAGGCCCTTCCATTACACTGCACCCTTCAGGTCAACTGCACTGACAGATGGAACCCCATGGGCTCAGCTAGTGGGGAAACTCCAGGGTGGAAGAGAAGAGGACAGGCCAGGATGGGCACTGATTCCAGAGTCCAGACACAGGGCAGGGATCCAGGCCACGCTGGAACGGGCAAGGAATCCAGGGGATTCTGCCATCCTCCAGTGACAGATCGACTGCCCCACTCAGGGGCTGCAGACATGCTGGGGGCTGGAGGCTCTGGCAGGAGCCGCGATCCAGTTCCCCAGGACACTCTGGAAAGAAGCGGCAGTGCCTTGTTGGCCCTTTCTTGTCTAGCAAACATCCCATCTCTTGAGACTGGCACTGGGCGTTTCCTCCCAGCCATCCCACCAAGTGTCACTGGCAGCCTCTGCTCCCTCTGCAGGCCCAGCCATGAGTCTGTTTATCCCACTGAGTGCTGTGGAGTTGCATGGCTGTCCCCTGGAGCTCTGGCTTCCCTGCCTAGGGGGTGACACCATGAGGCCAGAGACTAAGCCCCCTCAGGCTTCTCCCAGCAGTGAGTCCAGCCTAGGCCTGGGGCCTTGGCATTGCTGCCTGTCTGTGAGGCCCTGCAGGTCCTGAGGAGTCAGTGGGGTGGGGATCAGAATGGGGTTCCTGCAGCAGAGGCCAGACTGGACCATGCTATGTGGAAGCAAACCCCCAGGCCCGGTTCCAAACTTAGGTCCCTAGCACAGTACGGTTTTCCTTCGAGAAGTCTGGGTGGGTCTGTACATATGTGTCCTGCATCTGGATATCATCTCCATTCCCTTTATTTCATCTAAGCCTCAAAACCAATGCAAAATGCAGGCAGGGTGAGGATTCTTGACCCCCATTTTACAGGTTTTTAAAAAACAACACTTGGAAGGCTGAGGCGGAAGGATCGCCGGAGCCCAGCAGGTCGAGGCTGCGGTGGCCGGGAGCGGCCACTGCACTCTAGTGTGGGCGACAGAGTGAGACTCCAACTCAAAAAAAAACAACAACAACAACAGAGGCTCAGAGATGGGAGATAAATTACCCAGCAGTGAAAGATACCAGGGCTAGACCCCAGATCTTCTAGCCTCTAGCCCAACTCTTTCCATTCAAGCTCACTGTGTGTCCATGGTGCCTACACAGCGGCCAATGTCTCTGTGCACATGCATCAGAAGGTAGGTACACCAAGCATTTGGCCATGGATTATCATAAGTCATGCTAGAGATGGCACCTCGGCACACACATCTCTGTGGATGGGGGCAGGGGCACAGCCAGGGTGAGGGGGGTGGGAAGACAGTTCTACTGTCTGTCAGTCTGGGAAGTCTTTTTTTGGGGGGGGAGTTGGAGTCTCACTCTGTCACCCAGGCTGAAGTGCAGTGGCATGCTCATAGTCATCACAGCGCGAACCTGCTGGGTTCAGGAGATCCTTCCGCCTCAGTCTTTCAAGTAGCCAGAACTACAGGCATGCACTACCACACCCGGCTACTTTTTTTATGTATTATAGAGATGAGGTCTTGCCAAATTGCCTAGGCTGGTCTGGAACCCGTGGGCTCAGACAGTCCCCTCGCCTCGGCCTCCCGAGTGCTGGGATTACAGGCTTGAGCCACCGCACCCGGCCTGGGAAGCCTATTTTTAACATGATGGGTCTTCCAGGAAGGCCACCTTGTCCTCTGACTTCTGACAGAAAAGCATGCCTCTGTAGAGGACAGAATAGGTCCTATGGGCAAAAGGTCCTGAGAGCCCTCCAGGATGTTTTCCTGGCCAAGGACAATGTCTCCTGGCTAATCTAAAGAAATAGAAGCTTCTTCCCAGAGGCCTAGGACAGTCCCAGTAAGCAAGAAGCATCTGCCTTCCCTGTAAGTCAAAGACCTCAAACTTCCCCTGCTGGGTCCCTACCAAGCACAGCGCTGTGCTTAGCGGCATGGAGAAGACACATACGCCCGGGTGCAGGAGAAGCATTTCATGCAGGATACACAGACCCGGGCAGTCTGAGAAGCCCAGGGCCCCTCTTGGAGTCCTGGGCTGGAGCCGCCCTCCCATGACAGTTTCAGGGATGCAAGGATGGAGAGCGCTGGCCAAAAGGTGTTTTCCAGCCTGCTTTCCCCACAGAGCTGCCACACACAGCCCACTCTACAGGCTGTGATTGCGGTTAGAGGTAGAGCCGCGGGAACCCTTTAACCAACTCTGAGGCCCTGGCCACCTACACATCTCCCCACCTCCAGTCCCCGGCCCCTTGACAAACCCTCGTTGTAGGAGTACAAAGGCCAACTGGCCAAAAGGGGGAAAGGAAAGAGTACAGTATAAATATATTCAAGAGGGAATGGGCTCCCAAAAGGCCGCAGTCTGTCCCACAAACGCCCTGGAGACCCATGTCAGGACAGGAATCCAGACAAATATCTAAAAACTCACAGCTCTGCATTCTTTCCAGCTGAGGATTTTAATCTACTCAGAAGAGCCCTACTTCTCCCCTAGGTTCGAGACACAAGAGGTGACCCTAGCAGCCTGGAAACTTTCTACATGGCAGGTCCTTGGGTGCTATACGTTTATGTGCTTCGAAAGTCTAGTCTGAAATGGACAGAACTGACCCTGGCCAGGACAACTCAGGCCCTCTCACTTCCCCTACTCTGAAAGCTCCATGGCGGTGGGGACTTTTGCTTACTCACTGCTGGAGCCCCTGGCTTGGAACACACCTGGTCCTAACAAGGTGTTCCATAAATGTAAGCTGAATGGTGAACCTGCTCTTTTCTTCTTGCCCTGTTCATGAGAGCTGAAGCCTGCAGGCCTCATGGTCTGACCCACATGGACACCCTGGGGTCTGCTCTCTCCTGTGGGGACCCCAGGCAAGGGTGAAGACAGTGAGTGGCCTGATGGGGAGGGCCAGCAGCCCTCTCCAAGGCAACGGGAAAAGTACTGCACTTTAAGGCAAACAGCCAGGTTTGAGTCCTGACTCCTCCCCTGGTCACATTAGCTTTGCAATGTTGGACAAGTCAGTACATGAATTCCAAAATCTATCAGACAGGGACAGTACTGTCTGTTTGGTGATCTGGTGTCTTCACAGGGCAGCTATAGGGCTCCAACCTGAAAGCACATGACACCAGATGAGGAAGATGGCACATCCTGTGTCCAGTGTACACACACATACCTTCACACACCGACAGAGAGTTGGCTCTTTGGACATCAGAGCAGATGGGGGTGTCTGTATGTAGGGCCGAGTCTCTCTCATCTCTGTACCTCCCACTGTACTGAGCTCAGGCTTGGCACCCAGTGAGCCTCAGCAAGTGCTTCCCAAGTGAATGAACCAGTGAATGAGCTGTGTCACTAGGTGTGTGTGTGGGACAGATGCTGCCAAGACCCCACGTGAGCACCCTAGGAGGACCGTCGTTACACCTCAGATGCTTAGGCAGATGCATGGCCACACTCTGGGTCTCCCCCGCTCACGCTGTCATTGAGCACGAAGCATCGCCTTATGCTGTGTATCCACACTGGGGACAGAGCCCTTAGGGGCCCTGATCCAGGCTGGCACCTCCAAACTGCTGAGGGTACCTTTTGCTGGTGCCACCACCAGCTTCTCCAGACAGAGGGAGGGGTGGACCAGAGACAGGACCAGGGGAGGGGTGAAGAAGCACAGGGCGGGGCGGTTACCAAGGTTGACAGTGAGCTTCATCTGCCCCCCATCCAGCTCAAGGCGCAGGGTGTCAGCAGACTCCCTGGAGGTGGTGGCCATCATGAGTCCGTAGGCCCTCTGGGACATGAAACGCAGGGACACATCCTCTGCTTCTGTGTGCATGGCGTTGGGCAGCATGATCTTCATGTACATGGAGCCGTCGTAGCTCAGGACCGTAGCCTCTGCCCCGGGAGTGGGAGGAGAAGGAAGAGGGAGACAGACAAAGGCCAGTGGACAGGGAGAGAGATGAGAGAAATCATTACAAGAATGACAAGCTGGGGATGGGTCCATGAGGGGCACCCTGAGGAGAAAGGGGGCACAAGAATGGAAAGCGGGAGGTCCTCCTGAGAAGGATGGGCCTGGGGATGGGGCAAAGACCCCTGGGATGACGAGTAGCCTCACCTCTCTCACAGACCCGCCCCAGAAAGCCGGTCCCAATGCAGTCACAGACGAAGCGGTTCCAGCCCTCTCGACAGACGCCTCCGTTGCGACAGGGGGCAGACGCACACTGCTTCAGCGTTTCCCGAGAGCAGAAGGGGGCGACGCCCACGGCCCCCTGCGCCTCGGCCAAGCCCCGAAGGTCTCGGCTGCGCCCATCTATGAAGAGGTCCCGCACGCAGCCCACGTAGCCGGCCCGGAGTGCCGCTGTCCACACCTCTGGCGGCAGGGGCAGGTCCACCCGCCCCCCTTCAGGGAGGCCGCCCAGGTACAGCTCGCTCTCCAGGTCCAGAATCTCACTCTCCCCCGTGGCCAAGAAGGGCGTGCTGCGGCTGTTCACGGAGATGGATCCTGGGGATCGAGGGAAGGCAGCATGGAGGGAAGCCACACCCAGAAAGGGACGTCCTGCCTCTGCCATGAAGGCCCTGATCCCAGCAGGGCTCCTGCACCCCACAGCAGGCTCAGGACAAGCAGCCCCCTGGGCCAGAAGCTCAGCCCCTCACCTCACTGCAGAAACTGCTTGACAAAGATCCCCAGGCCCAGGAACTTGTGGGGCCCAGACCAGCCCAGTAGCAGTGTGCGGTGGGCCTCTGTCCAGACCCTCCACCCACCTGAGCAAGTCCTCAGAGGATACGCAGGAGGTTGACACGCCCCATAGCTTGAGCCCAGAAAGGGAAGCCATTCCCTGTGTTATCTCCTCCAGCCCCTCAGACTGGGAATCAGAGGCAGAGAACTTCGTGGAAGCTGAAAGGTTTGAATTCGAGGGCCTTCTCTTCCCATTAACAATTGTTGAGTCCTCACGACTATATGCCGGGCATCCAGCACTTGAAATACATCGTATCACTTAAGCCTCACAGTCACTCCATGAGATTGGTCCTTTGTGACCCCATTTTGAAACGGCAGATGAGACTGGGGAGCCTGCCCAAAGTGCCACCGCGGGGAAGGAGCAGAGCCAGAGCACCTTGTTCCAGGCGGCAAGGCCTCAGAGCCCGCCCTCGCCACCCCGCAGACAGAGCCCGCCCTGTGGCCAGTGGACAGGACACACAGGCAGATCAGCTCTGGGGCCTGTAAGGCAGAGAGAAGCCAGGAGAAAAGAGTTAGGCGCAGAGCTCTTGAGTCAGAAGAGTCCACTGGAAGGAGGAGGTCTCATCCCAGAAAAAAAAAGATTTGGGATAAGGTGAGAGCTTCACAGCCTTTACTAAGATCTTAGGCTGCAGAAACCCACATACTAGAAACTTGGCTCTGTTTGTATTTTTTATTCCTTCGTCTCTCCTTTTTCAAGTTTAGAAGAACTCTTTTAAAAAACAGGGGAAGGAGGCATCTCTGAGCCCGTGGAGCCGATGTCATGAGCAAGGCTCATCCTCCCAAGTTGAAAAAATTTATGGACAAGAAGTTATCATTGAAACTAAATGGTGGCAGACATGTCCAAGGAATATTACGGGGGGATTTGACCCCTTTATGAATCTTGTGATAGATGAATGTGTGGAGATGGCAACTAGTGGACAACAGAACAATATTGGCATGGTGGTAATACGAGGAAATAGTATCATCATGTTAGAAGCCTTGGAACAAGTATAAATGGCTTTTCAGCAAAGAAGTCCATGTCCTTTCTCCCAAGGGCCTGTTTTACTTTGATGTAAAAATCGGGTCATGTACATTTTCGTATTAAACTTTTTGTTAAGTAAACTTTTGTAATGGTCAAAAATAAAAAAATAGGGGAAGCCGGGCACAGTGGCTCACACTTGTAATCCCAGCACTTTGGGAGGCTGAGGTGAAAGGACTGCCTGAGCCCACGGGTTTGAGACCAGCCTGGGCAACATGGCGAGACCTCATCTCTACAACAAATCAAAAAATTAGCTGGGTGTGGTGATACACACCTATAGTTTCAGCTTCTTGGAAGGCTGAGGTGGAAGGATCACCTGAGCCCAGTGGGTCAAGGCTGTAGTGGCCGTGAGCGTGCCACTGCATTCTAGCCTGGGTGACAGAGTGACACTCCAACTCAAAAACAAAAAACAACAGGGGGGATATTGAATCCAATCTCTCTCCCCACTGCAAGACCCCATGTCAGTGATCCACTTAACTGAGGTACCTAGCATAGTCAAATTCTTAGGCAGAACGTAGAGTTGTGGGTGGAGAAAGAATAGGGAGTCAGAGTTTCAGTCTGAGAAGATGAAAAATGTCCTGGAGATGGATGGTGGTTATACTCGCACAACATTTGAATGTATGAGGTTTGACAATTAAGTTCGTGAACTTGCCACTGTATGCTTACTGTTGACAGCACTTCACAAACAACTTGGTAAGGTTTCATAACCTTGGTATATCAGTGGCTTAAAGTTGTGCCCATGTCGGTGTGTGGCAGCGTCTTGCTAAGTGGTGTTCATTATTGTTGTTGCATGTTTTTGTGTGGCATCATGAGAATGTCGGAGCTTGAATTAGAGTAATGAACAAAATTAAATTTCTTGTTAAACTTGGCAAGAGTCAGCAGGGCGCAGTGGCTCATGCCTATAACCCCAGTACTTTGGGAGGTCAAGATGAGAGGATTGCCTGAGCCTATGAGTTTGAGACCAACCTGGGCAACTTGGCGAGACTTCATCTCTACAATAAAAAAAAAATTAGCTGGGCGTGGTGGCGCGTGCCTGTAGTTCCAGCTACTTGGAAGGCTGAGGTGGAAGGATCACCTGAGTCCAGCAGGTCGAGACTGCAGTGGCCATGAGCATGCCACGGCACTCCAGCCTGAGCAACAGAGTGAGACTCCAACTCAAAAAAACAAACAAACTTGGCAAGAGTGGAAGTGAAATCAGGAACCTGTTAGTCCAAGTTTATGGGGATAATGCCATGAAGAGAACGGCAGTGGACAAATGGATTAAACATTTTTCTGAGGGGAGAGAAGCCCCCTCAAGCAGAACTGATGAAAACACTGCAAAAATTTGTCGAATTGTGCATCAAAATCATCGACTGACTGTGAGAAGCATAGGAGACCAAATAAACACCAATGGAGGCCGGGTACGGTGGCTCATGCCTATAATCCTAACACTTTGGGAGGCCTAGGCGGAGGATTGCCTAAGCTCAGGGATTTGAGACCAGCCTGGGGAACTTGGCGAGACCTCGTCTCTAAAATAAATCAAAAACTTAGCCAGGCATGGTGGCACAAGCCTGTAGTTCCAGCTATTTGGAAGGCTGAGGTGGAAGGATTGCTTGAGCCCAGCAGGTCGAAGCTAGAGTAGCAGCACTCCAGCCTGGGCAATAGAGTAAGACTCCAGCTTAAAAAAAAAAATCTATAGAGAAACAGGAAAAACTTGACTAACTGAAAATCTTGGCATGAGAAAAGTGTGTGTAAAAATGGTCCCAAAGGAGCTCTTGTACCACAACAATGCACAAACTCACACAGCACGGTCTATGAGGGAGTTTTTAGCCAGGAAACAAATAGCTGTAATGGAACACCCTCCCTATTCATCTCATCTGGCCCCCAATGACTTTTTTTTACCCAAAGATAAAGGAAATATTAAAAGGAAGACATTTTGAAGACATTCAGGACATTAAGGGTAATATGACGACAGCTCTGATGGTCATTCCAGAAAAGGAGCTCCCAAATTGCTTTGATGGGTGCACCAGGCGCTGGTGTCCGTGCATAGCTTCCCAAGGGGAGAACTTTGAAGGTGACTGTACTGATATTCAGCAATGAGGTAGTTAGCACTTTTTCTAGGATGAGTTTGGGAACTTAATTGTCATATCTCTGGCCAGGCATGGTGGCTCACGCCTGTAATCTCAGCACTTTGGGAGGCAGAGGTGAGAGGATTGCCTGAGCTCAGGGGTTTGTGACCAGCCTAGGCAGCTTGGCAAGACCTCGTCTCTAAAATAAATAAAAAAATTAGCTGGGTGTGGTGGCACGCTCCTGTGGTTCCAGCTCCCTGGAAGGCTGAGGCAGGATTGCCTGAGCCCAGCAGGTGGAGGCTGCGGTGGCTGTGGGCGTGTCACTGCACTCCAGTCTGGGTGACAGAGTGAGACTCCTACTCAAAAAAATTTTTAAAATTGTCAGATCTCTTAATACCACTGAACTATATACTTACAAATGGTTAAATTGGTAAACCTTATGTATAATTTAGCACAATTTCAAAAAAAGAGAGAAACAAACATGGAAAAGGTCTAAGACAGCTTTGTTGGAATGACTGCACAAGTCTGTGTGTTTGCACATATGAACATGGGCTGTCAGAAGGGTCCAGAAAGCTGTGCACGGTGGCTCATGCCTGAAATCCCAGCACTTCGAGAGGCTGAGGCAAGAGAACTGCCCGAGCCCACAGGCTTGAGACCAGCCTGGGCAACTTAGCAAGATCTCATCCCTATAATTAAAAAAAATTAGCCGGGTGTGGTGGCACATGCCTGTAGTTCCAGCTACTGGGAAGGCTGAAGCAGAAGGATCGCCTGAGCTCAGCAGGTCGAGGTTGTGGTGATTGTGAGCATGCCACTGCACTCCAGCCTGGGTGACAGAGTGAGACTCTGACTCAAAAAAAAATAAAAAAGAAGTGTCCAGAGCTAATCACGGCAGGGATCCAGGAATCAGCCAGATCTGGTGTCTGGGCTCCACAGACTGGGGTAGGAGCAACAGGAAGGGCCATTTCCTGAAGGCACAGAAGGGCGGAAGCCCGGCAGTGCTCCACAAGGCCTGGGCAGACTTCCAACCTAGGGCGTTACTGGTCACCTGGTGGAAATCTCAGGAGGCAGAGGGCTCTGTGAAGACGCCCTGGTGCTGTCCAGAGATACAATCCAGGGATAAAACCATTTAACGGCAAGCCCAGGGAAGGCAGCATTTCTCTGAGGAAGAGGAAGAAACAGCCAGTTCCTGAGAAGCTGATGCCTCTGGGAGCCATAGCAGTCCCCTCCTTCCTGCATGCGGAGGAATGGTCACTCCACTCAGACTAACAGGCCAGCTTGGTGACAGCCAGAGGAGCACAAAAATTTAGCTGACGCTGATAAGCACTTAAATTGGATAATATGTCAGTTCTCGTTTATATCAGTTCTCTTTGCTGGACAATTCTCTCATGTTCAACAAAATGGGGAAGAGTAAAGAGCAGAGAATTAGCAGATGGAAAACCCGGAGAATATGGGAAAGACTGGAGGAGAGGGTGGCGAGAAGCAACTGAAGGCTCGAGTACTGGCACCTCCAACCCAAAACTCTCTTCCTGCTGCTTTTGTGTTCTAGAGCCTCACTGGCAGGCGGGAGTCTCGGTCTACTGTCTTTTCCACCTCCCCGCCCCCCACCAGAACAGGGACTCTGTGACAGCCAGGATCGGCTGCTAATTCCCCACTGTCCATATCGCCAGCACCTTGGACAGCACCTGGCACACAGTGGGTGCTCAGAAAATTTTTGCTGGTTTTTGAACAGCTGAATGGCTCTAGATAGATGGCAGGATGGCTGGGAAGACTTTTCTTAGAGGAGAATGGCTGTCTACTCTGTGTCAGACACGATGCAAGTGCTTTGATAGATGTGCTCTTTCGTAGAAATGGCAGGGAGGCACACAGGAAATGATAGAACTGACCAACTGAAGAGAGTTGGAAAGAAGGGTGGGGGGGGAGTGGGCCTGGGGGGGGGTGGGTCCAGAGGCCTCCTGACCTTTGCGCCCATCCCTCTGGAAGTCCACGTGGCACCACTCGCCGTCATTGACCTTGCGGCTGGACGCCCGCAGCTTGATGCCCCCGGAGCCCATGTCCAGCAGCAGGTAGAGGTGGCCATCCAACAGCTCCATGGCAAAGTAGTCGGCACGCTGGGTGGAGCTGTGGCTGCCGGCCCCACCCCCAGCCCGCCGGCCCTGGCTGAAGAGCAGCAGCCCGTTGGGCTCGGTGGTGCGGAAGTCCAGGGAGATCGAGCCCGTGCGCTTGGCACTCCAGCGGGGCAGTGCCACGAAGGCCTCGGGACTCTCAAAGGTCACGGGGTCCAGGGCAGCCACATCCTCACAGCGGAATGACAGATCCCCTTGTAGCTTCATCTTGGGGTCCCCTTCCTTGGCCAGGCGGGACAGTTCCAGTTTGAAGTCATTGTTCTTATAGACGACCTGCAGGGATGGGCAGGTCGGGGATAAAGAAGCAAGGCAGTTCAGGGCGGGGCCCCTCCAGGCCAGCAGCTACCAGCACCAGGGGATCCAGTCACCCGCCCCGGAGCCCCTCAGTGCCACCAGGCCACTCAACTTGGGGCTGTGTTCTGCAGCTGCATGCACAGAAGCTGTGAGCAGCACCTCCCTTGCCCTGTGTGTGTCCTCTGTCCTGTCTTCTGGTCCAGCATGAACATGGCAGCTCGCCCTGTGGGCTCTTGGTGCTGTCAAATCACAGTTAATAATGACAAGGCCGCCAATCGCCGCTGACATCTGGTGGCCATTTTCTACTGGACAAAATGCTCTCACTTACACTCTCATGTGCTCCTCACAACAACCTTAAGAAGTCGGTACTGACCACTCATCTACAGAGGGAAAACTAAGCATCAGACCGTCAATGACCTGGCCAAGGTCACAGAGCTAGTGAGTTGAAGGGCTAGGCCCAAACCCAGGTCTTCAGACTTCATATCTAACATTCCTTCCTCTGTACCACAACTGCCTTTGGGAGTCCTCTGCAAGGATGGGGCTTCCAAACCTCAAGGAAACGAGAGAGACGCCTCTTGACCAGGCCAATGAGCCTTAGGTTTTGAAGAGGGGATGTCTCCCTCCAAGGACTTGGAAGGAAGAGAACCTGGGTAGCCCTCCAGGCCAGACTAAGTCACAATGAAGATGGGGCCGAAGGGCTCCTGGGACGACCCAGCCCCTTCCTCGCCCTACTCACGTCCTTGAGGCAGCCCATGAAGTTGTTGCTGACGGGCGAGCCCGGCAGGTCAGCTGTGTTGGGGCTGCCCCCAATGTAGAAGAAGTCGTCAGAGCCCAGCATGGTGTAATCCTCCTGTGTGTAGCCTGTGGTGGTCAGGATCCCGTCCACCGAGATGGTCACCTGCCCAGCCCAGGGAGGGAGGGGGAAGAGACAGGAGACAACCGGCATCAACTCCCTGGGAAGAGCCTTGGGCTGGGCAAGGGAAGGGCCAGGGGGCAGTGGGGGAGGGGGACCCCCATTTTTATGTCTGCTTGTCTTGGAGGAGGAACAGTGGGGGAAGAGAAGGAAGGAGGAAAAGGAACAGCACAAGATTTGATGGTTCCAGGATGGGTTAAGGCCAGTCCTGTGGCCCTCAGCTCAGCAGGCAGGAGCCTAACGGGTGCTTGGAGCACTCCCCATAAGAGCCCCAAGAAGTGGTTCCAGAAGGCGCTCTGGATGGGAATGGGGACTCCAGGACAGGGCTCCATTCTGGGGTGCAGGGGAATGCAAGTAGAGCCCTCACGTTTCTCCTCTTGAAGGTACACACATGATTTCAGAGCTTCTTTCAAAAGTGAGGCACAGAACAGTGCTCCCTAGATCCTGAAGGCTTAACTCACCTGCAGCCCTCCCTGCCGGGTGCTGAGAGGTCTTTCAGTCTGAGCCCAGTAGGGAGATGGAAGATAGAGGCATGAGGACCAAGAACTCAGACATTCCTGGGAAGTCTTGCAACTTCCTGCTTTGCATAATGCCCATCGGGGCTGATTCCCGCCCCTGCCACCCAAGGGTCCACACTTCTAGCCCCTTCCTGAGTCTCCCCTCAGGCCCCTTATACCCGGGCCACTCTCTTACTTCCAAAGGAGAGGGAAGCCTATTCATCAGCCCACCCTTCCTTTCTTCACATCTAATTGTCTTGTCTACTGATGCCACCATTGGGAGCCAGAGCCAAGTTGGTAACAAAGGCAGACAGGACTAACTTCACTATAACTTACTCCTGTGCTGAGAATTCAGTAAACAAGATGGCAGGGAGGAGGGAGTAAGTACCTGGTGTTCCAAGAGGTAGAGGCTCAGCAGTGGCCTGGGAAGGCAGAAGTGGCCTTGGGGGGGAGCGTGATAAGAACAGAAAACTTCTTTTACTCCCTCAGTAACCCAGGCAAATGCTCACCTGGTCCCCAAAAAGTCTAGCCCTATGAGAAGCCTGCAAGTGTTCAAGGTACCCAGCAAGCCTGTGGGGGAAGAGTCAAGGGCTGTGGGACCACGAGCCCCATTCTAGGAAGGCAGTGGTTTGGGAGGGTCAGCTGGGGGGAGGTCAGCCCCTGCAGGGGCCAGCAGACCAGACTCACGGTCAGCCGGGTACTGTGCTTCCACAGGTCACAGCTCACACCCAAGTCCCACTCCTCAGACGCGCCTCAGTACCCCTTTCTAGGCAAAGTCTGGAGACTGGGGCCTTCCCCACATCCTGTGATGTCCCCACCCGCCCAAGTTCATACGCACATGCCATTGGCCATCTTCCAGCAACTGGTCTCCAGGGTTCCATTGTCTCAGTGGGGGGGGGTATTCCCAAGGGACACAGGAAGCTTCCTGCCCTCCCCCGGACCCTCAAGTCCCCCTCCTTCTTGGCTGGAGTCACAGTGAATGGAGCAGAGAGCTGAACCCACACGCCACCTCCTGGGAATCATCAAACCTTGTGCTGGGGGTGACTAGGTTCAAGGACAGGAGGTGAGGGGGTGTCTTCATGGAAGAGAGCAGTCTGAAAGCTTTCGAATCTTGTTTCAAGGGGAAGCCTGGTCATTATCATTTATTTCTTCTTCCCTCCACCCTACTCTGAGGCTGGGAAGTGGGGTCTGGGTAGAAAAGGGAAGGGTTAAAGTATTAGTCACAAAAACATGCAAACGAGATTAGACCTGGCAGAGAGGAGCTGGAGAAAGGGAAGAGGGGACCGGGATGAAGGAAAGGGATACGACAGGGAGGGGTGACAGGGAAAGGGGCCTCCCTGGGGCGAATTCAACTCTATCCAGCCCTCCATCTCCACTCCCGATGCTGTACCGAGACCAGGAACGGGGCTGTTCACTAGGGCCTAAGCCTAAGTCTGGTCACCCCAACTGGTCAACTCTTGAAGGGCAGACACCAGCCTGACATCTCCCTGTAACCTCACTAATCTGAGCACAGTCCAGGAGACATGACATATAGTCATTAAAGGTAAACAGCAAGTCATCTCGTGACCCGGGGCCACATGGCCTACATCCTTATCCGTAAATCTAATGCTCTGGGAGCCTGCAACTTTGGTGACAAAGCCTCAAGTGCACCTCGCTTCAGTGCACGGGAGGGCTCTCCCACCCCCAAAGCTCCCCAGGAAGAGAATCTCCCCTCCTCTGGCCTCCAGTCCACCTGAGTCCCTTAGCTGTTCTCCCTCCCTGGGGCCAGCCACTGGCCATCTCCCTCACTCTATGGGCTCGCTTCACCCCACTGCTTGCCAAGGTCACCCTCCCTTTGCCCTTTCAGAATTAGAAGGACCTGGCTTGGCGGGGGGGGGACACCCTCCTCAATTCCCAGGCTGGGTTCAATCTCAACATCTGTCCCCTGGCTTTCTGCAAGTCACTCCCATCTGTCCCCTATCCAGAAAGGACTGCCCTAATCTCCCTCTGATGGGTGGAGTTGGGGTCGCAGGAGGAAGGCTACCGTAAGGAGGTACACTGAGGAATGGGATCAGCCGGAGGGGGGTAGCAGAGGGAGAGACTGGCACTGGGTGGAAAGGAAGCCAAGGGTGGAGGGAATGGAGGAAGGTCTCTGGGGAAGGCAGGGAGGGAGATGACTTCGATTAGTAAAACCCGACTGTTCCCTCAGACAAATCAAAGTCCAGACACAAAAATGGCAGGTTCGTTAGTAAAAGCAGGAAACAGGGGAATAATTCCCCCGGTCCCCCTCCACCCCGGGGGTTCATGATGCCCCGGCCCCCCCAACCCCCCCACAGTTTCTGGAAGGGGTGGGGCCGGTGGGGGAGGAGGGAAGGGAAGGGGCCGTGCGACACAGAACAGCCACTGCAGCCGGGACACATGCAGGTTAGAGGAGCAGAGCGGGGCCAGGCCCAGCAGGTCAGGCCAGAGAAAGGCAGCCAGTGAGGAAGCGTGCAGGGCAGGGGCATCAGGGAGAGCAGAGATGGAGGCGACAGAGCCCTGGGGTGCAGGAAAGGGGAGCTTCCTTCCAACGGGGAGAGGAGAGAGGAGCAACCACTAGGACAGAGACTCGGGTTGAGAAAGAATGGGAAGAGACTTCGCCTTCCTCGTCAGTGGGCGGCCCACATGCTCATTCCACCACTCAATCGCCACCAATCACCAACCCCAAACACACCTGCACATGCACCACTTCCTGCCCAAAGCAGGAGATGTCCTACTGTCTTTCCAAACAGCATCACCAGGACATAGCAACGGGTCTACACCCAACCCACGCCAACCCACTCAACACAGACAAGCAGGCTAAGGGAGTATCGCGTAGGCCTAGGGGAATGAGTCAGGGCTTCGGCCCTGGAAGGGTCGTATCCAGCCAAGGGAGAGGGGAAGGGATACAGAGGCAGCAGAAGCCCACCGCCCAGCCTCTACCGCACTCCCAGGAGTGAGGAGGCTGGCTGGAGGTGGCCTGCGACCCGGATGGGCTCTCAGCCCTTCCTGCTGACTCCCGCCCCCCCGCTCTGCTCTGCTCTCCTCCCCTGCAGCAGGCTGGGCAGGATGAGAAACCAGGTACTGGTCATAAGTATTCCATGCCCACCATGCCCCAGGAAGAAAGGCTGAGGAAGAGGGGAAGTACCCTTTGCCCACTTCCGGAGCCTTTCCCAGTTACCTATGATGATCACAGGGTCACTGATCTCCTTGGGAAAAGGACTTGAGAATAAGACTGAGGGCTGGTGTCTTCAACTTGTGGGCAGGCTGGCTGGGCTTCAGGGATTCCAAGCCCCTCAACAATGTAGGCAAAATTGCCTCAATGGGTTTATTTTTCCTGTGAGGGTCCATTGCTATCATCAAATTCTCAAAGGGATCCGCGGATAGATCTCAAAGGGTGGCTAACGGCAACTAATGTAGGTGCTGGCATCCCTTAGGATTGAGTGGGTAGCAATAAGGGGCGAAGATAAGGGGGAAGAAAGGGTCTCCAGGCTGAGTGAGGTCATGCAAGTCCTGTTAAGGGTTTGGTTTGGCCACCTGTTTGGTGTGGGAAACAGAAGCTAACGAGAGACACAGGCTGAAAAGACACACTAAGAAAATGAACTTAACTGGCAGTTGTAGCCCTACCATGAACCCTGAGATCTGGATTTGATCTTTGGGAATAGAGATGAAAGGTTTCAGGTCAGAAATCCAGGGTTCTCTGCAATCAGTACACTCTTTTCTACAACAATCTCATTTTACCGCTCTAACTCTCATCTGTAGAAGGAGTCACTCCCATTTCTTCCAGGCTCACCCTGAGCATCAAATGAGAGAAGTGAAACTCCTTCATATTGAGCTATGTGACCCCAGCAAGGTGCTTTGTCTGGGACTCAGTTTCCCCCTCTGCTAACTGAAAACTATCTCTGCCTGCTGCCTGCAATCCAGGTAGTCATCAAGTTTAAATGACATTCAACATGGGAAAGCTACTTAAAGACCCCCAGTGTATGTACAACAAACTATCATTGTTTTTACAAGCAAACTCCATCGGCCTGACCACAGCTAATCTAAACTTCTCAATTGGTTGGCCATTTTGATCTATATCCACCCTTTCCCTCAAGGAGAAGTGCTCAAATAACAAGAAAAGAGTCCATATAAATTAGTTTGCAAAATAAGGTGAAAACAAAAGGAAAACTGTCTAGGGAATGCCTTGGGAATCAGAACACACTGGACCCAGTCTGCCCTGGCTTCTGACTCCAGTCTTGGCCTGAAAGAGCTAATCCCAAGGGCAGGTTCATGAAGGTTTATGAGGCTACCAAGAGGCAGTCGGATCTGTTCATCAATCAGTCTTGCTAATGTAGGAAAATGTGGACTCAGAATTTAGTGGGCATTTTCCTTGTCAGGGCTGAAACCAGGCAGGGTTGTTTGCTGCTTTCTGTGTGTTGGGTTTGTTGTTGCGTTTGTTTGTTTGTTTGAGTCGGAATCTCACTGTGTCACACAGGCTGGAGTGCAGTGGCATGCTCACAGCCACCACAGCCTCGACCTGCTGGGCTCAGGCGAGCCTTCCACCTCAGCCTTCCCAGTAGCTAGAACCACAGGCATGAGCCACCATGCCCGGCTAATTTTTTGATTTATTGTAGAGATGAGGTCTCACAAAATTGCTCAAGCTGGTCTCAAACTCCTGAGCTCAGGCAATCCTCTTGCCTCTGCCTCCCAAAGTGCGGAGATTACAGGCGTGAGCCACCATGCCTGGCTGTTGTTACTGTTTAAAGACAAGGCCTTGGCCAGGCTCGGTGGCTCAGCCTGTCATTCCAGCACTTTGGGAGGGCAAGGCAAGTGGATTGCCTGAGCCTGTGGGTTTGAGACCCGCCCAGACAACTTGGCGAGACCTCATCTCTACAATAAATCAAAAATTAGCCGGGCATGGTAGTGTGCGCCTGTAGTTTTGGCTCCTTGGAAGTGGAAGGATCGCCGGAGCCCAGCAGGTCGAGGCTGCAGTGGCCAGGAGTGTGATACTGCACTCCAGTCTGGGCGACAGAGCGAGACTCCAACTCAAAAAAAAAAAAAAGAAGACAAGGCCTTGCTGTGTTGGCCAAGCTAGTCTTAAATTTCTGGACTCAAGTGACCCTCCAACCTCAGCCTCCTGAGTAGCTGGGATTACAGGCACGTTGCTGGTTTTCTGCTTTTTAACCAAGTTATTCACCTTTCCTTCTTCTCTCCAGCCCAATTTCTGAAGCATTTTGGGGTTTCATGCAGTTATTTTGGAACTAATTCCTAAAAAGAGATGATAATAGGATTTCCAGTGGGATCAGAGGTGCTGTATTCTCCAGGGTTTGCTATGGGAAAGGAATAAATTCTTTATAAAACATTTCTGGGCTGAGCATGGTGGCTCATGTGTGTAATCCCAGCACTTTGGGAGGCTGAGGCGGGAAGATTGCTTGATACCAGGAGCTCAAGACCAGCCTGGACAATATGGTGAGACCCCATCTCTACAAAAGATAGAAAAATTAAAAAAAAACTAGGCAGGTGTGATAGCATGCACCTATAGTTCCAGCTGCTCGGGAGGCTGAGGCAAAAGGATCACCTGAGCCCAGGAGGTTGAGGCTGCAGTGAGCCATGATCGTGCCACTACACTCTGGTCTGGGCAACAGAGTAAGACCCCCAACTCAAACAACAACAACAACAACTCTGCCCTGGAAACATTGAGATAATCAGTTAACCCTTTCTAAAGCTTAATACAATTATACCTTCCTGTGCAGAGTACAAATGCTTTCACTACTCACATTGTCCTCATGAAAAGTATATTTTCAGCCCATTTGGTAGGTGAGGAAACAGCTTTGGTAGCGCCAGTCCATATGGCCCATTTTTAACCAAACTGAGACTAGATGGAAGGCCTGCCAGGTCCTAATTCTAGGATGGTATTCCCCAGACTCTCGGGATTCCCCATGGATTGATCTTGCCTGCCTTTTGTCCACAAAGTCACAGGTTGGCTATGCTATCCAGTGAAGCTCTGTAAAGAAACTGCCCAATGGCCAGCTCCTGACAGGTACTCAAGGGCCTGGCCTAAGCAGGGCAGGCAGCAGCTGACCCCCAGAAGCAGCAGATAGTGGAACAAGCCTGTGGAGGGTGGTGCTGGGACCACCGCATAGCCCCTTTGGGATGCCAGGACCACTGGGAGTGACCACCGAGGTCTGAGATCGAGGAGGGTTGGGCTGGCTCTGGCGGCAGGCACTGGTCTCTGAGGGTGCAGGAAACACAGGCCTGCAGAAGTGTCAGGAAGGACCAGACATAGCCCTGAGGTGGAGCCTCCTGGGGCAGGGGCGAAGTCACTCCGGTTGGAGCCCCAACCATCACTTTTCCCTACTCTCCAGCCAGCCAGCCGCGCAGGCCTGGGAGGCTGGGCAGGCCAGGCAGCTGCCCCAAGCAGCGCCGGCCCCATGGGAGCAGACACATCCATCTGCAGGGTCCCCAGCCCGGTGCTCAATCACTCTGCATTATTAATAGGCGATGACTAACTGGCTGCTGCTGCTACAGAGCCAGGCCTGGGCGGGCAGGAGGGAATCCCAGGGGATCTGCACGGCAGGGCCTGCAGGCACACACTCCGAGGCGTGCGGGAGAAAAGAGCCAGCCCCCGCGCCCTCCCTGCCCCTGCACATCATAGCACCGAGACTGAAGGGCCAGTCTCCACAGCCCAGCTCCGTGCGGAGTCCTCGCCAGGCTCCAAAGCCCACACAGTCACACGGCCCCCAGTTCACACCAGCGCTCACACGTGGAGAGTCACCAGCAGAGCCTCGCACACACACAGTATGGTTTCCCACTAACACCCCGAAATGTCACGCCAACATTTACACACAGTCACACCCACACACCAACACACACCAGCTGCATTTACACAGACACCCACGGCGACACTCACCGGGACTGTGCCCAACCTAAACAGAGGAGCTTGGCAACAAGGATGGACAACACTACCCCACCTCCGCCCCTGCTGGCCTCTTCCTCTCCCTCCCCTCAACAGGGAAGGAAACCAGCCCCTATCAGAGGCCATGCAGGACAGCTAGGGGGCAGAGGGGACGGGGCAAGGGGCAGGAAGACAGTGTGAAACACAGTGTTAGTCAGAGCAGCAGAGCAGTTGGGGAAGCTGGACACTATCCCTGGTGGGGGGAAAAGACCACTCATGCCATGCAAAATGTGGGGGACACGGAACCAGGAACCCTCAGGCTGAGAAGGGAGGGAAGGGATGGCACCTTTCCCCTGGCAGCCAGCATGGGCTGCCCCTAAACTGATGTGAACTGGTGACTTGCGTGACTGGTCCCAGGCAGCTCTGCATCTCCCAAGGCCATGCTCCCCACCCAGAGAAACCTGCCCAGCTGGCTGCCACCGGAGGTCTCACCCCCAGCCCCCTCCCCCAACTTGCGGGGCCTGTCCGGGAGCTGACAGTGAGCAGAGCGTAGCATGTCATGGGATGGTGTTTTCCATGGATTTTCAGGAGACCAAGAAAGAAACTAAATCAAAGAGAAAAAACAAGGGAGGGGAGGGAAAAGAACAAAACAAAGCAATCGAAATAAGCAGCCTGGCATCAGGGCTGATCTAACCAGAGCCGATGAACTTGGGGCCTGCGCCCAGGTCTCTCTGGCCAGGAATCTGAATTCAAGAGTCAGGGGTTAGGGCAGGGACAGGCCAAATTCCTTGATTTCCGTTTGTCTTTTGGATTTGAGTTTGGACCAAAAAAGAAAGAAAAGGGAGAGAGGGAAACTAAAAGAGAGAGAAGCAAAATCTAAAGATTGTCCAGGACGCAAAAAACAACTGGAAGAGCAAAACAACCAAAACCAAACAGGGAGAGGAAACAAAAGAGGGAGAATCGAACAGTTAAAAAAACCCACGGCAAACCAAACGGTAAGACAATTAGAGTGATATCTACCAGATAATGCAGTTTGTTTACCATAGCGTGTCCAATCCCTGCGTGCTTCACCGGAGATATTGGGGGAGGGGGAGGGGGGGTGTCAAAAAAAACAACAAAGACAACAACAAAAGAACAGAACAAAAAGAAAAGAAAAATAAAATGACCAACTGTGAAACTCAAGGAAGGAGGAAAAATATATATCCATATATATTTGGTTGTTTGTTCCAACCCTCTCACCTTAGGTTCAGCGGAAGTATTTGTTTAAAGAAAATTAAATTATAATGGGCGGGAGAAATAAAACACACAAAAATTAAGTCCCTTCTTCTCCCCATCCCTCCCCAACCCTTCCTCTGGATTCCTCTCCCCCCCACCCCCCTCCCCGGAAGAGCCATCTGCAGAGAAGGGGAACAGTTAGAGACCTTGGTTAGTAGAGAAGAAAACAACAAAAGAACTGGACCAAGAAAGCAAAGACTTAAAGATGGCCGACATTCCGCAGATGAGACAGAAAGGTTAGTTCGGTTTTTCACTCATACCTTGCCCCACCTGTCCCTGCCCATCCCTTGGTCCCCTGGGTTATAAGCGTGTTAGTAACACACACAGAGTCGCCAACGGGGTTTTCCAACAGAGGGTGAGAGAGGGAAGGCAGGGGATTAAGAAGCGGACCCAAGTATGCAGTATTAGTAAGTCCTATCAGCTGAAATGTTAGGAAGTTGAGGGGAAGGAAGGGAGGGGAATAAAGGGTGTGAGAAGGCGTGGGCTATTGACTCAAGTCATGGGCTGACGAGTTTGTTGGCTAACTGATCAACCAGATGGCTTTCCAGAGAACTGGCTAAGAGCGAGTCAATGCTGGCCAACTGGCTGACCAGTGGCCATGTCGGGTTCATGGATTAACTGGTTGGTGACAAGCCAACTGGCTGTCGGGCTGGGAGAAGAGTAGGCAACACCCTTGGAGAATCAAAGGACTGGCAAAAATGAGAGGCAATTTCATTTGGAGGCAAAAGAAGGGGATTCCCAAGGGGCACAGGAGGGGACATGGGGGTCTGCTTTTCCCAGGCATGGAGGAATGGAGGATAGGCAAATAGATCCAGGGAGTCACTGAGGGGTGGGGCAGCTCCTCTCTCTCTCTTTTTTTTTTCTGCTTCTCATCTTTGAGAAAGGAAGAGAGAATAAGTTGCCACCAGAACAGGAAAGATGAAACCTTGCCCTCCATGGGCTGGCAGGGAATTCATGCTCATATTGTCTAACCATCCCAAACCCTCCTCCCTCTCCTCTCCCTCTCCCACCCATAGCTGACTCCTCCCACCTGCCCACCTTGACTTTTTCAGACCCCACATCTCCTGAAAAGTCCTCCAGGCTCTTCAATCACCCCACCCCCATTCTCCTCTCCTCTGGCTGCCATCCCTCCCAGAATTAAGTGCCCACCACCATTACCCCTGCAAGTCTCTGGAACTGGTAAGGCCATCCCAGCAGTCAAGTCTCCTTCCATAAACATCCATAAACCCCTGAGCTTCCACTTCCCACAGCCAGCACCCGAAATTCACTCCTCCAACAGGCATATAAAGGAACACATAGGCCCGCCTACCTCTAAAATCCCCTGCTTCTGCCTAAGCTAGAAGGCTATTGCTTCTGCCCCAGTCTCTGGAGTCCCCGGTCTCCTGTGGTCCTAACTTCATTTTCTCTCTCATTGCCAAAGACAGCAGCAACAACCGCCTTCTAAACTACCCTGGTCTTTGGGGAGGAGATGTCAGAGGCACTGAGGCAGCTTTACTTAGGAGTATTAGAGATAGAGGGACATTACTGCGTGATGTCCGTTAAACACTAAACTGCACACCCAAGAGTGTGATCATGGGAAGAGGTATTCTAGGGATAGATCCATTCGTTAGAGAGTTGTTATAACCAGTGAGCACAGGACTAATTCAGCAAGATAATTAATAAGGGCCTCATATAATTAAAAATAACAGAATTCAATATTTAGCAGCCAGAAGAAGTGCTGAATAACCAATATTAATTATTAGTGATGCAGAAGCAGTTTACATAGCAGGAGAAGAGTCTAATTGCTAGTGCAGTGATTGGAGCCAGGGGATAGCGTGTGATAAGAGGATTAGTCCTGCTGGCTGGTAGGACTGTCATGAAATGAAGAGGCCAACTAGTCAGAACAAGGAACAATTAGCTTCAGGGCAGCTAAACAAATTGCGCCAAGAAGGTATGAGTTGTCAGGTACCACTGCACGAGTCAAACAAGGCACGCAGGAAAAAAGCATTGGAGGTGATTCTTTTTTAATTAGAACTGGTTGTGGAGAGTAAAATAAGAAAAAAAAAGTTTCAACTTTCACAGAGAAGATTTCATTTTTTAAACAATTTTTATTATAAAGATGTGGGGTACATGTCAGGTTTAGGTATATAAACATTGATCATGCAGATACCCTTGTTGATGAGGTATGCCCCTCCCTCCCCAAAAGATTTCATTTTCAAAAAGTAGAACAGCAAATCAAGAATCAGGATTGAGAGGAAAGAGAGATGAGTTCAAAGACTGGGTTTTCCACGAGTTTATCAAGAGATTCAGGCTTCCTCTGAAAAAACAGAAGGACCAGAGTGGATGTGATGAGGCTTCTCTAGACAAAGGGATTGAGAATCCAAAACTCAGTCCATGGGCACCATGCTTAAGGGGTCAATTGTGGTCAAATACTTGAATGGAGCTTCCACTGGACCTCGTTCCTAGTGGCCGGTGACGCATAGGAAAGGGGTGCACACAGCCTAGGCCTTCCCAAAGGCCTAGATCTGGAGAACAGAGGTTTCACACTAATGAATGAAGGCTTTATACCACTCATAGAAACTGCTTGACAGCTCCTGGAGCCTGGGAGCTCAAGAACGGCAACATATGATGGATGAGTGAGAAAAGCGTCAGAATCATACAGAAGTCAGTGATCATATCAGTGGTCACGTACTATGGTCGAGGGCCTTTGGACAAAACTATACCCCATCTCCACCTTGAAATCTGAGTGTAGCTCCTGTCCCCTCGAGAAAGCCAAGAGGGGAACTGTATGCACAAATCACAGAAATCTGGGATGAAGGCAATCTGTGACGCTCGAACAAGAGAAGCTCAGGACAAAGAAAAGAGAAACTCACTCCACTCAGACATAAGGGGGACCCATTTTTCAGAGATACATGCAGAATAATCAAACGGCTTCAAGATTTGAGAACATCCAAGAATGACAGAACAGCCTCCTTTGCACATTGCACCCATGACAACAACCAGGCCCTTGCTTGGAGGCAGAGAAACAGAGTGACTTCAAAGACGGACAACCAATTCTGCCACTTCCTGAATGCACAAACTTGAGCAAGTTATTTACCCTTCTGGGCTTCAGTTTCCTCCTCATTAAAATGGAAATAATGTCCCCCACCTCACAGGACCGTCATAAAAATGAGGTAAGCTACCAAAGAAAAATAAGACCCTTGAGCCCAGAGGTTGGCAATCCTATTGTAACAGAATAGAATCCGAAGAAATTCAGAGGAGGGAGCAATAGAGGCATTTTTCTGGTCTTTTAAAGCAAATCGGAGTTGTTTCCAAGAGGACAACAGGTAGTTTAGTGCTCAACTGGAGTAGTTAGATCTGCTACTTTTAGACAAAACCTTAGCAATTGCCTTCAAGAAAGAGACCAAATGAGTCGGGAAAGACCACTACAAAAACAACTAAAAACACTCAACAGCCAGGAGCAGCGGTTCATACCTGCAATCCCAGCACTTTGAGAGGCCAAGGTGAGAGGACTGCCTGAGCCCAGGGGTTCAAGACCAGCCTGGGCAACATGGCAAGACCTCGTCTCTACGAGAAATCAAAAGATTAGCCAGGTGTGGTGGCACGCGCCTGTAGTTCCAGCTACTTGGAAGACTGAGGCAGAAGGATCACCTGAGCCAAGCAGGTCAAGGCTATGGTAGCCATGAGTGTGCCACTGCACTCCAGCCTGGGAGACAGAGTGAGACTGAGTCAAAAAAAAAAAAAACACTCAATGGTTGCTGATGTAAAGCAGTCAATTTGCTTACCACCTAGAAGTAGAGATAAGGAGTGAATTCAAATATTGACAACACAGGCAGAATGTAAGGAAAGGGCTAGAATACAAGTTTCCAAGGGCTCGAAGAACATAGCTAAGAAGGGAGACTGGCTGGGTGTATGGATCAAGAAAGCTTTATGAAGAAGGTGGTGCTTAAGCTAGGCCTGAAGGATTGAAAAAACACAACTAAGGATAACGGCAGCAGAGAGCACTTCAGTGCTCATGTCATGCCAGGCACTGCGCTGAGCGCTTTAAGGCATTACCCCAGTTAGTCATCAAAAGGCTCATTCTCACTTTGCTGATAAGGAGCTGAAGCTCAGAGGAGCAAAATTCATCTAAAGGCACTCAAACAACTCTTGGCAGAGCTGGGGTTTGAACCCAGCCTTTCTGACTGAAACCTCAGCTCTAAGATTTCCCCAAGCAGGAAGGGGTATGAATGGGCAGTGTCCATGGGAGAACTGTGGGAACCAAGGAAAGAATTGGAAAGCGGAATAGACAAGTTGAAGAACAGCACCACTAGGCACTAAGACCAGGTGTGTGCTATGTCTCTTCCCCTTCCTGTCCTCCTCGAACTCCATCCCTGGAGAAATACATTCTTAGAGGACTCCATCCTTGGGAATTGCATTCTTGGAGAACACCATCCTTAGGGGACTCCACCCGTGGGGAGACGTATCCTTGGGGGACTCCACCCTTAGGGACTGCACCCTTAGGGGACTCCATCCTTAGATAAATGCATCCTTAGAGGACTCCATCCTTGGAGACTCCATCCCTGTAGGACTCCACCCTTGGGAATTGCACCCTTAGAGGACTCTATCCTTAGAGAAATGCATCTTTAGGGGACTCCGTCCTTGGGAACTCCATCCGAGGGACTCCATCCTTAGGGGACTCCATCCCTGGGGGACTCCATCATTAGGGTGTTCCATCCTTGGGGGACTCCATCCTTGGGAACTCCATCGTTGGGGGTGGGGGCTCCATCACTGGGGGGGGTCCATCCTTGGGGGACTCCATCCTTGGGGAATTCCATCATTAGGGGGCTTCATCCTTGGGGGACTCTGTCCTTGAGAGACTGCATCCTTGGGGGACTCCATCCTTGGGGTACTGCAACCTTGGATACTTCATTCTTGAGGGACTCCATCCTTTGGACCCAGGGAGGCTCCTGAAAGTCTCTGCACTGAGGAGAGAAGTCCTCCAAGCTGGGCAAGAGGAAGCATCATGTGATATTTTGATAGCCAGCTTGTCTTCCAAATTTGGTGCTGGCTAATGAGAAAATGGGTTTGCACACTCTGCTCACATGGTGGTGGGAGGCAGTTAGGAAGCATACCGAGTACGGGAGGAGAGTGGGCTCAGGATTTAAAATAGGCCTCAGGAAATCCTCAGAGGTAATCATTCTTGCCAAGATCCTCTAAAACACCTCCAGTCATGGTGACCTCAAGGGCTGGGTTTGAAAGGTGAACGTGAGGAACTGTCTCATCAGGTCCCCTCTAGTCCTAACTGCTATGCTCTAAGAGTCTCTAGATGACTCCACTGATAATTACCTAGTCTGGGGGAAAGGCGAGGGGTAGGGGGGAAATTCTGCTTCCGTCCAGTCTTTGGAGCTGGCCTTTGACCCAGCTGCAGAAGCAAAGGGGAGGGAGATCCCTCAGTGCTCATTCTGGGGCGGGCTCTCTCCAGGAGGGCTACCTCCCTAGCCACTCTAATCACATGGGAAAAAATAACCCGGAAACCAGTGTTCTCAGATCCTGGCCATCTACTCTTAAGGCTGAAGGCAGATGTCATTTCTTATATTACCTCCCTATCCATTTCTTATATTAGCTCCAGGCCCATAAAACCTGGGGAGAGGCTGGGTGCAGTGGCTCACCCTGTAATCCCAGCACTTTGGGAGGCGAGAGAATTGCCTGAGCCTGCGGGTTCGAGACCAGCCCAGGCAACTTGGCGAGACCACATCTCTACAATAAATCACAAAAACTAGCCAGATGTGGTGGCGTGCATCTGTAGTTCCAGCTACTTGGAAGGCTGAGGTGGAAGGATCGTCTAAGTCCAGCAGGTGGAGGCCGCACTGCACTCCAGCCTGGGCGACAAGAGTAAGACGCCAACTCAAAAAAAAACCCCAAAATCCTAGGGAGACAGGACATTGGTTCAAGCCACCCCACCCAGCATCACCCCACTCCCAGGACATCAACTGGGCACTGTGGAAACTTGCTTGAGCAGGGCTTCTCCATGTCGGAACTTCTGACATTTGCGATCAGATGATTCTTTGCTGTAAGGGCTGTGCTGAGACTGTAGAATGATCTCTAACCATGAGATGCCAGTAGCATACCCTGAGTTATGACAACCCAAAATGTCTCCAGATATTGCCAAGTGTCTCCTGGGGGTGGGGGATACAATGCCACTGAGTGGTTGAGAAACAGTGGTCTAGGAACACAGGATCCAACAAATTACTCTTTGAAGCTCTGAAAAGCAGGTATGCAAAGGGCCTGGCATGGATGGACTTGGCCATAAGCTAGACCTTGAGCGAGGGCAGTGAAGCCAGAGCATGGTCCTGAAGCTGACCTTCCCCCATGGCCATGATGACCAAAAGAGGGAAAGAGGGCTTCCCATTTGCAGCTCCTGCACCTCCTATTTATGGGTATTAACTAGAAACAAAGAAATCCCCCCAGAAGCCATTTATAAAGAGGGTTCCCAATCCAAGTCTTTAAGAAGACACCCTCTGCAGCCCTGAGGATCTGCTTGGGGGTCAACATGACCTGCCTCTGCTCTGAGCTACCAGGTAGAACAATCCAGGGGAAGCGGTTTCCATCAGTTACCAGCTTGGACCTGTGGCCCTGCAAGCCCCAGGAAGAGGCAACTGTGGGTCACTCACTGTCTACACCCAGCACTGCGAGACCATGTGTCACCTCCATGTGGCTTTCTTACCTCCCCTAGCCACAGACCTCTCCCTCCTCGTGGGCGTCTCTGAGTCCTAGGGTGTTTAGAGTTTCTGCTGTTCACTTGGCGCTGGCATGGTCTTGCTCCGCTCAATCGTAACACTCATCCTGTCTCAAGAGCTGAAGTCCTAGCCGGGCTCGGTGGCTCAGCCTGTCAGCCCGCGCCTTGGGAGGCTGAAGTGAGTGGATTGCCTGAGCCCGCAGGTTCGAGACCCGCCTGGGCAGCGAGACCTCATCTCTACAATAAATCAAAAAATCAGCCGGGCGTGGTAGCGCACGCCTGTAATTCTGGCTACTCGGAAGGCTGAGGCGGAAGGATCACCGGAGCCCAGCAGGTCGAGGCTGCAGTGGCCGCTCCCGGCCACTGCACTCCGGTCTGGGCGACAGAGTGAGACTCCAACTCAAAAAAAAAAAAAAAAAAGAGCTGAAGTCCTGGGAGGGCAGAGACCATGTCTTTGTTCATCAAATGACACTGAGCTTGCAGTGACTTGCCAAAGGTAGTGGCAGGTGACAGCACTGGTCCTAGGGGGAGCAGGCGAGCAAAAGGCACCAAAAGCAACTCCTCAACCACCCCTCCAATACAATGCGGGTGGCACCTGAAAGTATGACAAATGTGCATGACACACTCAGATGTGTTCTGACAGAGGTGACAACAAGGGACAGCCCTTTAGCCAGGTACAGGAATGCTATGACATAAAGAGGGATGATGCATCAGGGAGGAGTGACTCCACCAAGCATGTCACTCTTCAGAACACGGGGTGGCGGGGAGAGGGGGCATGCGCTAAGAATAGGCGCATCCGTGGAAGCCCATCTACAACAGGTAGCGGCAGGCCTGGGAAGCAGCGAGATTAGTCACGGTGTTCTCCTGGCAAGGGGAACAGCATTAACGAGGAGGAATCCCCATTAGATCATCATCAACGGCGTCAAAGAAGAACAGGTAAGAAGAGTGGGAGGATGGCCAGGATCCGAGCCCCACTGAGAAGGCTTTCAGTGGAAGGAAGGGGGGAGGACGAGGATGACAAAGATGATGACGAAGAGGAGAGACAAGGAAGGTCAGCACCACGCCACTAGAACCAGGAAGTCCAGAGAAGACGAGTAAGAGAATGGACACAAAGCAGTAGGGGGAGCCTCTGAGGGCAGAGCTGTTTGGTGGTCCCGGTTGCACTTAGACCTAGAGAGAGAGAGCTGGCTGCGGAATTGTGGACTTGAGAGAAAGAAGAACCAGCAAATGCTCAAGCACCTGGGATCCCTGGTGAGTGTCAGGAAGAGGAGTCAGGAGGTGAGGACAGAGGTCGCCAAGGGATCCAACGCGGTCTGTCCTGCTTGGACCCTGCTTGAGGAGGAAAACTTCTCAGGGCTAGGAACACTGTAGGGGCCCCTGTCGAGCTAGGCCTGGCCAGAGAAACGGCCTCACCTGCAGTAGCACCCCTGGGCCTTGAGAGAGGTGAAGAGGATCATTCGGAAGGGGACCTGTCCAGTGAAGGTTTCTGGGAAAAGGAGCTGAGGGAACACCGAAGAGAAGAGTCCTGTCCTGTCTGCAGGGGCTGACCCAGGGAGGTCTCCTCTGAGCACCTTTGTGGGCTAGCCCGGGAGCCAGGGAGACAGGTAACAAGCCATGGAAGCTGGGAGTACCTGGCTCCTTTGAAGGAAAGGGAGGGAAGAAAAGGGCGTGTCCTGTCTACAGAAGGCACAGGGCTCAGCCCCCTCTCTGGTCCTGCCCTCCCTCGTCTACCTGCTGTGCCTTCTCCTCACTCTGACTCCATCCCTGCTTCTGGCCTAGAAAAGCCCTGGCTGAGGGCAGAGCACATCCTGGCCCCACACACAGCTCGGGTTCATCTGCGTACCTCGTCGCCCTTGTGTCGGGACACCCACACCTGCTCCAGCAGGCCGGAGCCTGCCAGTCCCATAGGAGTCCCTCCCCACCCCCTCAGGCCCACCCAGTCAGGCTCGGACTCGCTCCTCCAGTCTCCTGAATCGCCCTCCTGCCAGATCACCTGATTTCTTGGCCTCAACCCTGGCGACCCCAGCTGCTCACACCAGTCTGAGCCTAGCCCTTCCCTCCTCCTCAGCCTTCTGCCTGGGCAGCTCTGGAACCTCCTCCTAGTTCAGCTCCCTGGTCTCTGGAGCCTGCCACACCGCTGTGGCTACATGCCGGGACCCTCACGGCCCAAGCAAGCCCTGTTATTCTCCAGAACCACGCCTCCCTGCCCGGCCCTGATCTCCCCACCCCACACCCCTGCAGCTCCCTCTTTCCACCCCCATTCTGCCTCAGGTTCGGCTAACCCCTGGCTGCCTCCTTGCTCCCCCTACCTGGCGCAGGTTTCGGGTGACCCGGACGTCGTGCCAGGCGTTGTCGTTGAACTTGCCGTTGACAGGTTCCACAAGGGCCTCGAAGGCTCCTGAGCCTAGGTTGATGACCAGCCAGACGGCCCCAGACTTGAGGGACAGGTTGACATAGTCTGCCGACTTGCCCGTGTGCAGCATCAGCCCGTTGCGCTGCAGGGTGCGAAAGGCCAGCGTGATCTCGTCGGTGCTGCTCTGGATGGGGTTGTGGGACAGGTCGTAGCAGAAGAACTCATTGCCTTTGAAGGTCGCCACGAACTCCTCCTTGCCTGGACGCCGCGGCGTGGGGAAATGGGAGAAGGCTGAGTGGAGTGGGGTGAGCCAGCGCCTCCCGCGCCCCTCCAGTGACCCAGGTGCCAGTCCTGGGCACAGGAGCCTCCCAAGCCTAGCTTCAGGCCTCTTCCCTTCCCTCAGAAGGAGGGCTGATAGGCTCCCACAGGAGGCACACCAGGTGGGTGATAGAGCAGGACAGAGGAGGCTTGGCCCTGCACCTTCTGACAGGGGCCTGTCAACCCTCCTCTCCAGACCCTGCCTGTCTGTGCTGTCAGAAGTCAACTTCCTCCGTGTCCATTTCCAAACCAGGAGGCTGCTAAGTGGCCCTACACTGACAGTTGACAATGACGCTGCCGCAGAGCCAGGGTGCCCGCTGTCCCTTACCCACCCACCTTCTCACTGGCCACTCCCCTTAACGAGAGGGACACAAGAGGCTCTACCTGACTTCTCCCTGGGAGTTCCTCCCCTGTGAGAAGACACCAAGGGTCTCCTGGGTGAAGCCCACCTCTCCCTCCGGCCCCTCCTCAGGTGACACTACCTGGGGACAGTTTCTGCTTCACCCTATGGGATGGGACCGGCAGGCCACTTGTGCAACAGGGAGCAGATGAAGAGAATGGGATGCAGTAGGATGGGGGAAGGGTGAGGGGGAAGGCAATGCAGGTGACAGGTATGCACCAAGTAGCAGCAGGCCACTGGGCGGAGCTCAAATGGGCACCCACCGTGCCATCTATCACCCCACCTGCAGCTCCCTATGTCAGTCTAAGAAGGACAGCACCGCAGGCCCTAAGTAGAGACCTCAGAGGGGCCCCAGAGTGCCAAGATGCAACCTGTGTGCTCAGCAGGTGAGGGGGTGAGAGTGCAGGGCAGGCCTGGCTCTCGTGTGCGTGTATGTCTGCACGTGCACGTGTGCACATAGGCACCCAGCACAGGGCCCTTCAGTGGCACTTTTTAAGCCGAAGCCACAGCTACTGGGAGAGCCTTAGGGATTGTCGTCATCCTGTAAGTTGGCGACAAGTAGGAGGACAATGACCAGGTACTGGGAAGTCGGGGTCTCAGCCCCACAGTTTCACAAGCCAGGGCACAAGCAGAGGGAAGAGAACCAGCCCTAGAATCAAGAGAAGCCAGAGGATCTGGGGTCTGCCAGCGGCTCACGGCTCACTTCTGGCCACTAACACACAGCTGGTCCTGCCCACCTCACAGGGCAGATGCGGGCCTGCAAGACTGTGTCCCGAGAGTCTCTATGAAGACACTGAGCTGTCCAAGTACAGGAGTTCTCAGTGGATGCTCCCAAGCCCCATGCAAGAGCAGGGCAATGCCAGGGTTCACTCAGGGCCCCCAGGAGGCACCTGCCTCCCCCTGAGGGGTGGGCCTCAGCAGCAGCGCTCCATGTCGAGGTGGGGGGGGTCTCTGGGTGCAGATTCTGCAGATCTTCTTCCCTCCACACACAGCCTGCTGCTCTCTCTCCGGGCAGGCTGCCCACAGACTCTGTCCTCACTGCCTCCGGATGCCAAGGCACCAGCTGCTGCCCCAGAGCCTGGCACAGCACTTGCTGCAGCTGGCAAGGCCTGGTTTCCTGAGGCCACAGGGCAGCAAGGCTGGTGGGGGCCTGGGCAACATCAGGACAGTCTGAATCCCTCCCTCCGTCTATTTAGGGTACTGGTGGGGGGACCAGAAAGCAAAGGAGAGGACCCCAGCAGAGACCAGAAGGGATGGTGGGGATGGTGGTGATGTGGAGGGAGGCAGGGCAGAGAGGGAAAAAAGTAGTTCGTTGTGGGGCAGAAGAGAAGTGGAAACGGCTCAGGGCGGCGAGGGAGCAAGACGGGGTGAGTGCAGCTATCTGGATGGAGAAAGGGAGCAAGCCCTGAGGGGACAGGTAAAGGAGATGGGAAGAAGGCCAGCAAGGAAAGGGGACAGAGACCTCTAGGGAGCGGAAGCCAAGGCTTTCTGGGGCCTTGCTGTTCCCATAGCAACCAGGCCTGCTGCCCAGGCACTGGCAGAGCCAGGGGGCTCAAGGACCAGAAAAGGAAATGTATTTGACCTTGGGTTTGCCACACGTACTCATTCCTCCCAGAAGCCACTCCTCCCACTCCCTCACCTTCACTGCAGTCAAAGAAAATATCGTTAAGGAGAGAGTCCAACAGAAGAAAAGGGAAGAATAAGGCAGCCACGTGAAAAAGTGGTTGACAGAACAAAGGAGGCCAGAAAAAGGAGAGAGGCGGGTCCAGGGCTGGACCGCGGCTGCAAGGCCAAGTGGAGAAATGAGGCCATTCCTCGATTCCTCAGCTCTCTTGGGTCTCTTAGGAGAGGAGGGAAAGCCGCCCCCCTGGCGCTGAGCCTCCAAAGGCTGTGTTCCCTTTGCCACCAGAGGCCTGGGAAGGCCCAGAGATGCAAAGGGTGCGGACAGCCAGAGGGAACCTGAGTACCTCCGAGGAGAGGGGCAGAAAAGGGTCGTGCACGTGTGGAAAGGAAAACCCGAGGCTGGGGAGGGGAGCGAAAACCTGATGGAGGAGGGGGCCGAGACTCCACGGGGCGAGGGCGTGGGGTGGCCGAGGGTGCTCCTGGAGCGCCAACCAGAGCTGGGATGCGCAAGCCCCGGAGCAGCAGGGGGCGCTCGCCCCCACCTTGCCGTGTCGGAGGAGCCGGGAACTACAACTCCCAGCAGCACTCGGACGACTGGCGCTCCTGACAGCCCTGGCCCAGGAAGGGGGCAATAGCCGATGGGAGTCTACCGTTCCACCCACCGCCGCCGGGAAGTGTGTGGCCCACAAGGGTCCCCAGCGAGGCTGGAGATGGCTAGAGACCAGCGGCTGTGGTCCCGCATTCCTGAGCCCGGCTCGCAGGCCTCCTCTGGGACGGTCTCCAGCCCCCTCCCCCAGCCCGCCCTGCACTCTGTTCGGCCCACTTGGCACCTACTGCCTAGTAACATCTTGTACTGCTCCCGGAGAGGAAGTGCGATGTGAGAAAGAAGGCCTGGGTGCTAGTGCTGGCTCCACCTTCAGCTCTGTTACCTCCGCTGGTCATGGAGTCAGGCTCAAGGGCCCAGCTTCCTCCCCTGGAAAGTGGACCTCTCGGAAGGAGAAGGGTCAGGTCGGCTCCCTCCACTGCAAACCATCCCACAAGCAAAGGCCTCTTGTACTGGTATGTAACTTTCTGTGTGTGCGCTGCCTCCTTCCCTCCCCCTCCCTCTCCCCACCTCAGTGAATAAATCAACTCTTCTGAACAAGGTCTGTACTTTTCATACACTTTGCGCGGACCACGCTTTATTGTAGTTATCTGTTAGAACATCGATGAGCCCCTCAGGAAAAGAGACCATGGGCTCACATAAAATAAATTTGCTGAGCACAAGCCTATGATGTGTCAAGAGCTGGGTAAAGCACCAGGACACACAGATGAAAACACCCGATCCCTGTCCTCAGGGAACTCGGACCAGTGGGGGAGACAAAGGGAAAGGGATAGCTATGACGCAGTGTGATGAGACTCCTGATGGAGGTGCGGACTGAGGGAACACCAGAGGTGTCCAGGTGAGCCTGGGGCACTCAGGGAGACTTCCTGGGGCTGATGGCCTGGCTGCTTTCTGAGAGTCAGCCAAAGAGCTACCAAGCTGCTGACAGAGGGGGCAGGAACGGCGGAAATCCAGGCAGACAGAAGAGCACAGACTGAAGAATGGAAATGGGCCACCACGCCACAGTGCTTGGCACCCACTGGAGTTCCTTGAGGAGTCACTAAACTGGCCTCTATACTTAGGGAAGAGTCTCTTGAGAGAGGCAGCCTCAATACAGAAAAGGAGCTAGAGCCCTGAGACAGGCCTCACAGGTTCTGAGGCGGCCGGTGTCAGTTTCCCCATCTGTAAAGCAAGGGCAACGATCCCCACCCCGAGGGGCCGTGAACGCCCATTCAGAAGATGTGCATGATACCTGCGGATTATAGACGCCACATCTCGCAACCGGAATCCCCCTGGGCTGGGCGCCTAGCAGGTTTCCAGAATTTGAAGGTTAAATGGAGGGTTGCCCTACTGCCCAACTGCTCTAGCAGAGAAATAGATACTTTCTAGTACCCCTCAGTTGAGGAGTCTGTAGCCCACAAGGTCCCCAGCGAGGCTGAATGTGGCTAGAGACTGGTTGCTTGGTCCCGCATTCCTGAGTACCCCAGCGAGCGACAGAACAGCTGCCTCCTTTCCAGCCCCGCTCAAAGGCCTCCTCTGAGAAGGCCTCCAGCCCCCTCATCCCCTTCCTGTGCTCCAAACACCTGTGTTCCAGAAACAGACCATCAGGACAACCGGGCGTTGGGGAAGGAATGGGGGTTCATGGCCCTTCACACCAGGGCAGCCAGTGGGGCCCACAGAACGGTGCTGGGGGTGTGGGCCCACTGGTTCCCGTAGGCCTCCGAGGGACACAGAGGGATGCGCCTGTGCTGACACGGCCTCCCCCCAGGAAGTGCAGTTGGCCTGCAGTGGGGTGGGGGCTGGGCTCTCTGGGGACCATGGGGTCACTGACCTTTTGTCGGCTGGTGCACATCGCCGGCTCCTCCTCTCCCGGCCCCCCCCTCGGAGAACAGTAAGGACCCTACTGGAGAAGCAGAATTGGGGAATCAGGCACAGGGGCGACCGGCCAGTCCCTCCCCAGCCTTGAGGTGACAAAGGGCCCTCTCCAGGGCGGAGGTGCTGCTTGGAAAGGTATAGGTGAGGAGAGGCTTCTCCAGGGGCTTCCTGGCCCTCAGGACCTCTAGGGAAGGAGCCGGGAGACAAGCCAATGGCCCCCAGCCCCACAGGCCCCACTAGACTCACAACCACCAACTTCCGCCCTTGACCAGGGTGGGGAGACCGGGCAGAGGAGCAGAGGCCTTGCTGCTAGGCAGGGACCCCTCTTTCCCACAGCAGGCAGCCAGGCCAGCCCTCAGCACCTGGGGCCCTTTCTCACTCGTTCTCCTGGCCACCTCGGCCACGAGGCTCATCCCCTTCAGCCACACTCTGCAGCTCCACTCACTTCTTTCCTGCTGGGTCAGAGTGTTCACGCCTCAGCTCCCTCAAAGCCTGGCACGGGCACCCTGGTTCGCACACCCAGCCGCTCTTCTGCTCCTCGCATCTGCACCCGCTTCGCCCACTAGAGTGCTCTGAAGGGTGCCTCCGCCGTCCACTTATTTGCCAGTTGGACCCTGAGCCTTCCTGGGGGCTTCCCGTGGCTCCTGCTTGTTCCCCGTCCCTCCCTGGCCCCACAGAAGGGCTGTGTGACTAGACGGAGGCCCCTGGCTACAGGAGGCCCTTTCTTAAGAGTCACTTCTCACCGCCACCACCCCACTCATCAGCACCCAGGCCTCTGCTCCAAAGGCCCCAGGGGGTACATTTTCCCACGTCTGGGTTCTAGGCCAGCTTGAACTTTCCACACCGGCACCAGTGGACGTGTGCACTTGGCACCTGGCTCCCAAGCACCCATCCCTATCACCAGATGCAAGGGACAGCTTCAGGATGAGGCAACTCGGGGATGGAGAGGAAAGCCCCTATTGGGATTGGGGTTGGGCTCTGACTCCATCCCCAATCCCAAATCTCCAGAACTAAAACCAGAATAACACCTAAGCCGTGGGGCTTTCCAGGAGGCTTTCTGGGATCCCTTGGGAGGGACTTCATCTATGACAAAGGGGAGCCACAGCCAGGGCCCCCAGAACTGGGCACTGAGAGGCAAGAAGGATGTGACTGAATCAACCAGGGCTTCTGCTCCTGACTCCTGACTCAGGGCTTCCTCTTTCCTCACATTTCTTGCTGTAATTCCTCATACCTGCAAGAATCTCAGGCCCCTCCCTCTCCAGACCTAAATCCATGCCAAACTGCAGCTCTAGATGAATCGCTCCCCACAGTCCTGTTCTGGTCCTATGTGCTTCTCCTGCAGGACCCCATCCTGTCCCTCTGTAAGATGACCCCCATAGAGGGTTGAACCAGGCAGTGCAGCAGTGCCAAAGGGTCTGGAATCTGAGCTCAGAGAGAATCAGTGGCAGGTGGCAGGGGCGGGGTGGAGGAGGCCACGTCAGGACTCCTGGATTCTGTCTCTGGGTTTGCATAACACCAGGGCTCTCAGAGATGGTACAGACTTGGTCAAAGGAGGCTAAAATTAAATGACCAGTCCCAACCATACCACCATGAAGGCTGTGTAATCACTAGCAAGTCCTTCGTCTCTCTGGTCCTCAATGTGTCGTCTGTCAAAGAGGGTTAAGAGACGTGTCAAAGGCACGAGGGAGAAAGTGTACAAGGGATTCTGTGGGAAGGGAGGGACACTATACCCCACTCCCATGTTGCCTCTTCACCCCCGTCACGGATGGAAGCATCCCACAGCCAGTGGGGGAGAGGGTGAGGCTGCCTAAGACCCTCTTTCTCCAGCCCATGCTTTTCTCTTGTTACTTGGGTTCTTAGAAAAGATAGAATGATCAGAATGAGTGGAAGGAAATCAAACACCACCATGAGAAAGAAAAAAAGCAAGATACACTACCAGGAAAACACAAAAAAGGTTGACTGGAGACAACGGCAGGAGTTCAAACATCTCTTGATGTCAGAAACCAAGGTGAGATGCGGGCAGATGGAGTGCATCAAGGCGGGCGAGGGAGGGGAGTGCACAGACAAGGACAAGCCCCCGCCCCCACCGCGGCAACCCCCAAATCAAATTCAGAAATGGCAGAGGAAGGGGGCAGGAAAGGAAGGAAGGTGGCAGGACAGGTGGAGGAGGAGAAGGGGACACGGGAGGGACAGGGAGAAGAACAGAAAATCCAGGCGTAGGCTGGGGGCAATCCAATCCAATCCAAACCAAACCAAAACTTCAAACCATACCTTCGCTGTTTAACGTCAGGTGAGCCGGACCTTGGAAAGGGGAAGGAGAGAAAGAAAGAAAGAAAAAAAAAGAAGAAAAAAAGAAAGAAAAGGGGAAAGAAACAAAGAAAACACGAGTCATCAAAATCAGCCAGAGAGAAGGGAGAAAAAAGCTTTTGCTGCCACAATTTAAAAACCCTTTTTAACTTGTGACAGACATCGGGGAGAGCCCCAGCCCAGGAGCTGAGGAGAGGGGCCCGATGCCGAAACAGAGGGCAGAGGGCACGACAGGGGAGAGAGAGAGAGAGTGGGTCGTCAGAGAGGGGGAGAGAGGGAAAGGCAGAACCAGAGGAAGGAGGGGGTGGGGAGTCGCTGCAGGGGGAGAGGAGATTTTGGTTTCTTTTTTTTCTTCTTGCCGGAAAAAAAAAAGGAAAAGGAGGAGAAGCATGAGGCTGGGAGGGTTGCTTTTTCCTTTTTCTTTTTTTCTTTTTTTTTTTTCTTCCGGGAGGCGGAGAGAAAAAAAAACGGTCAACGAGAAAAACGATTCAGATGGAAGAGAAAATAAAACACGACACAAAAATCAAAGCCACCTGGAGAGAGAGAGAGTGTCCTGTTAGCGTGAGATTGAGTGAGCAAGGGGGCCTCTGACCCCCCATGCCCCCATCCCAGTTACCCCTATGACCCTGGCAGAGAAAGGGAAAAGATGGGGGGTATGAGGAGCCTGGGCCTAAAAGAATCCCCCACTAAAGTGGGGTTTGGAAAGACATCTGGCGGGTTCTAATCCTCCCAGCTACCCCCTCCCAATAACCTCTGCGTGGATGGGAGGGACCCTGCATACCTTGGTTCTGAAACAAGTTCAGGAGGACAAAGTTAGAAAGGAAGCAGGTAGGAGAAGGTGGAATCTCAGGAAGCACTGGGACACTGGGGCCAGAGCTCTCCAACAGTGAGGTCCCAAGGGGCAGTGAAGCCCCATGGGAAGAGGCCCAGCTTTCCAAGAGGTCAAAGCACCTCATGCATAAATTACTCCACGGACACCCCCTTTCTCCTGTCTGACTCTCTCTGAGATGACCTAAAGGCTGAATTCTGAAAACGGAAAATGGACTGAGGGCAAGATCGGCTGGGATTTCCATCCAGTACTGCCTGGGCCCCTTGAGAGAGCCTGTCAGTCCTAACCCCAGGCACCTCTCGCTGGCCTTCGTGGAAGAGAATCTGGCCCACTGATCAGTACCTCATTCCCAAAAGGCCACCAGCCAAGGAAAACGCTCTCCCACACAGGTGGCAGCACCAGGCCCACGGCTGTGCTGAGATCCCAGGGCTCCCTGAGACGACCAGCCAGCCCACCCCAGGCCTCAGTCCCATCCAAACCATACCCACCCCCCGTGGTGCCTGGCCAAGAGAGTAGGGAAGGGAACAGCCCTGCAGTACCACTGTCGCCCTTGGAAACCAGCCCAGCTACTATGGCAATGAGATGTGGGCCCTGGGGATAGAAAGCCAGGGCCAGGATGGAAGGAGCAAGGCTGAAGAGCTACCAGTTCTCCAAGACAATGCTGAGGGCCAGAATGCCAGGGTTCCAGGTGGAAAGGTAGCGAGGCGGCCAGGAAGGGCATGGCCAGGGGTCACAGGCCTGGACCCCGTGGAAGAGGTGACCAGATGGGTCACACTGTCCCCTCCTCCCCATCTCTCAGGGGTGGCGTTGGTTCCCCCGGCCCCCCCCGGGTCTGAGACCAGCTGGGAGAGGAGCCACAGTTGATGAGCGAAGCCTCAGGACAGAACAGCTCATAGGAGGACACAGATTTTTATCCATGACACAGGCAGGGCATTTGGAACAAATCTCCTCATTCCTTGCTCTGAATGTCCCCCTACCCTACCACCAACTCTTTCCCCAAGAACTACCAGCATCTTCTTCCAACCCCCTAAACCCAGGACCCAGATCTAGACTCCTAAAGCCTCACCCAGCTCTCCCTGTCAGAAGCAACCTTGCCCTCAGGCTCCCACCCTTGAGAATCTAGGCCTCTGCCCTGCTGCCAGCCCGGGAGCCAGGTGCCCTGAGAACTCACCCTCTGAACCCCACAGACCCGGCTGCGGCTGGGGGGATGCCACATCTCCCCCTCCCAGACTCCTCCACTGCCCAGCTCCTCGCAGCCTCATTAGCATTCGGCAGTCTCCCTCTGTCACCACGGCAACCAGCTGCTCAGCTCCCTCAGGCGTGACAGCACCAGCCATCTTGGTGAAGAGGAGGCCGGTTCCCTTCCTGCCTACCCAGGCTCAGCCCCAGCTGGCCGGAGGCTTCTCTCCCTGAAGTCTGTCTCCCCCCAGTCTGAAGTCTCTGCTCCCTCTTCCTGGCCCCCTGCCCTCTGAGGATCCTCCTCCCACATCCACCTGTGGTAATGGCCCTCCTCCCACTGCTGGAGAAAAGGCTGGCAGTGATGGATGGCACTGCCAAGGGTCGCTTCCTAGGACACTTTATGTGGCTGCTTCTGGGTCGCTCTCCCTGCTACAAGGGGCTGGAAGGGAAAAGGAGGTGCTCAGCGAGGCCTGGGTTCCTGCAGCGAGCGAGGCCTTGGGCACGGTGTCCAGAATGGGAAGGTACAGAGGACTCCTGAGGCATCTGAAGGGGAGGGACTGCAGGGTCCAGAGAAAAGTGCCACAGAGGAGGCCCGGCCCACTCCCATGGAAAAACCATCTGCCAAACCCACCTCCCCACCTCCTGATTCCCACCTCCCCAGAGAGGACCCCCATCGAAAGAAGAAAGACAGTCATAGGGGACAAGTTAAGAGACACACAAGCAGGCACACAGACATGTCACAGAGAGACACACAGGTGCATCCCATTCCTGGGTGTATACACATACACACACCCTCAGATACACATCCCCGCATAGCCACTGACATGCAGGCACACAGGGTGCCACTTTCAAACCAGCAAGCCACCCTGCCCACCAAAGAAATGGCGAGTGGCATCCACAAGCTTCCTTCCTGCTGGTCCCCAAAGCTCAACTTCCCTTCTGGCCTCCGTCATCTGCTTTCCTCTCCCCTGCTCTCCCTAGACCCCTTTCACCCGCACGGTGCCCTCCTGCCCTTCTTCTCTGGGCCAAGCTGTCCGGCTTCCTCTCCTCTCTGCCCCTGCCTGCAGCTTGAGCCTGAGTTCTCCTCCTCCCACCCCTTCGCTTGCCCCCGCTCCTTCCTCCGTCTCTCTCCTCCCTCTCTCCTCCCTCCCTCTCTCCTCCCTCTCTCCTCCCTCCCTCCTCCCCCCAAGCCTCTCTCCTCTACCCTTTTTCCCTCTCTCTCTTCCTCCCTCTATCTCTCCCTTTGTTCCGGAGGAGACATGACATCAAGAGCAAGTAAAAGTCACATCAGCACTAAATCTTATCTCCAACCCTCAGAAGGCTGCGTCCACCCAGACACGCAGACTCTCTCCCTCTGACACACACACAGAGGTAAACACTGACACACGGAGATGCAAACACAGATGCAGACACACAAAGACGCTGACGCTCCTCCAGAAACACACAGAGATGTGGGCCACACCACAGGAGATGCAATAATGGAAGGGCACAGCACACCCGCACTCTGACACAGAACCGTGCGGCATACCCACCGCATGTCCACAGACGTGTGCAGAGACACACAGACCAGCAGAGCATATGACAGACATACACACACAGATGCCTGCCTGCCGGGTCCAGGGGACCTGAGGACCCCAAGGAGAAGAGACATCCAGAGAGGCAGGCAAGCCAAACTGTGGACACCTCAAGGAGAAACGGGCTCCAGTCCCACACTTGGGCCAAGAGCCCCTTGTCACCTTTCTCTCCTAGGACCCCTGTGTCAGTGGCACTCTCCTGGTCCCTCCCTGGCAGGGCCCAGGCCCTGGCTCATCCTCCCACTCCACCTCCCTGGGAGAAGAGACTGGGATGCCACCTCACACCCGCACCTGCCCGCCTGCCTTCTCCGTGGTGGCCGTGCCTGTTCATCTCCGGCCCAGCCTTCAAGCCTGGATCACCCAGTGCAGTCTTCCCTCTCCCTACTCTCAGACCATCCCAGAGAAGGAAGAGAAACAGAGGGAAAACCGAAGCAAGAGGGAAAGGCTCAGAATGACAGGAACCCAGAGAGAGCCGGGGGAAGGGCCAGGGCCAGGGCCAGGAAGAGGCCCCGGGGCAGAGCCCTGGAGAAAAAGAAGATAAAGTTGGAAAGAGAGAAAAGGCATGGGGAAGAAAAGATGGGGAAAGAATGGACCAAGAGACCCCAAAGAGACGCACACGCCCACCCTTGCCATCCAGCTGGGCTGAAAGAAGGAGCCCTACTAGCAGCCCGTGGGGCAGGGGCTGGGGGCTTGTGGCTAGCGTCAGTCATAGCAGGATGAGAAGCTACCCTACCCTGCATCCCCAGGGACCGGCTCCAACTCTGCCCTCCACCACACTCCAGTCCCCAGAGCCTTGCAACTGAGGTGCCAGGCCCAGGGCGGCCTCTCCCCAAGCACAGGCTTCTAGGACGGCAGCCCACCCCAATGCCCCCACCCTCTAGCCCACCCAGCCGCTGTCAGCATCGCCTTCCTAAGCTCCCTAAGCTGGGCTGGCAAAGCAGAGTCTGCCCACTCACTTCTGGGCACCTCAGACTCCTGTCCGTCCCATCCCCTACCCCCCACCACCCACCCCTTCCCTGAGGCCCCGCTCCCTCTCCTGCAAGGAAGAAGAAAGGCCCATCCACAGCGCGGAGCAAAATGGGCGCGTGGAGGGATTGCCCCGCCCGGCAGCTCCCCACCAAATCAGTCGAGAGGGAACGGGCAACAGGGCCCGAGGCAGCCAAGGGAGGACCCAGACATCCTTCTATGGAGGGGCCCCAAACATGGCATGAAGGGAGTTCTCGGATGACCAGTGACACCCCCTCACACAGGACCCCCCGGAGAAAGATCTGCCACCCCAGTGACCGAGAGGCTTCACTCACCTTCCATGGGGTGCTCCTCTACGGTCGGCGAGGTTCAGAAAAGGGGGAGGCAGAGAGAGAGAAAAAGGAGGGCTGTTAGCAAGGTCACCAAGGTGCCATCCACAGGGAGTGGGGAGTCCAAAGCCCCCGAGCCCACCAGCCCAAACACCAGTCACCCAGCTGGGAAGGCCCAAATCTCAAGGAACAGCTCCAGCGGGGATGGGGTAGAGACAGCTGCTCCCTGAGTTGGAACCCAGAGTCAACTACTATGCATCGCACCCAATCCTCTGCGACATTCCAGGAAACTGAGGCCCAGGGCAGGAAGTGACCACTCAAGGTCACACGAAGAATTGGAGGCAGGGCCAGGAGTGACAGTCAGCCTTCCCGACACCCCCCCACAGGCTCCTCCCCTGTATGCCATGGCGTCTCAGAAACAGATGGGGACACACTCACGCCAGTAACTCTCACAGGGCTCACCCAGACACACTCACGCTCAGTGACACACTGACACACATAAGCACTTAGCAATCCAGAGACGCTCAGTCACTCACACAACTCACCCTGAAGTCTCTGCACACAAGGACCCACCCAACCCACCCAGCAGAGAAAAGGCATGGAGACACAGGGTCAGCAAAAACAGTTCTGCCACACAGTGCTGTGTGACTTCCATCCCACGCACTTAACCCTTCTGAGCCTCTTTTGTAAAAACGAGAGGGGTGGACTAGATAGGCTCTAAGGCCTCTTCTGATGCTGGTTCTGATTCTACGATAAATGCCCTCTCAACAGCTGGGTGAAGCCAAGGGCCCCCAGTTGCATGGCCACTCCAGTGGGGAGGAATGCCAGATTCAGCGGGACCCAGCCCTAGATCATGCCACACCCTTTGGGCAGGCAGCCCTCACCTATAGGGGCCTGCCTTGGCCTGGCCTTGGGGCTCACCAGTGGGTCAAGAGAGAAGATGGAAAGACACAGGAGGATGGAGGCCATTCCTTCAACTAAGCCACAACTCCTCAAGCAGGCTGGGCTCTGGTCTGCTTTGTAAGAGGCCAGAAGCGTCCCCAGCTTCAAACATTTGCCCCAACCCCATCTCCTGGGAGCCCTCTGATGAAGCAATAGGTGGGGAAAGAGAGCACAACCTGCAAACACATACACCCAGTGGCGAAACAACACACACACACACACACACACACACACACACACACACACACACACACGTATGCAGCCCAGGATACACACATATAGACACACTGCCGTTCAGTACACACCCATGCACGCCCACTAACTCTGTCTCCTCCTGTCTCCAACCCCACTTAGTGGTATTTGCTCATTTGCTGGTGGTAAGGTAGCTATACTCCTTGAACAAACACAGTCATCTGTCATACCTTATACCATCCCCTTGATGCACACACACATACACACACAGGCTGAATGCAAACGCCAATACCTGCACAGTGATCTCATATACAACGCCAGATGCACACACTGTCCACCACCACCCCACACTCCCTCCAGTGGCTAGAGACACAGCTGTAGTGAACACAGCACCCTTTCTACCTACCTCCCATTTCCTAAACTGCACACACAGCCTTTCCACATCTACGAGTGTTACACACACACGTCTCAACAACACAGGGCTGCTTTTACCTGACAGCTGCATCCCCCAAAAGCTGCACATATGACGATTTTCTTAAATAAACTGAAACCCATTACATTTACAGGGAGAGCGGCTAGTTAAAAGGGCCCTCAGGAAAACCCTCCTACTCCGGCGAGGACCACTGTGTCGGGATTTCTCTGGCCCCAGTGTCTAAGGCCAGGGTCACTCAGCACAATCATCTTGCCAGCACCTGTGCAAACAAGGAGGCATGAGGATTTCTCGATAATCCAACGTGGCAGATATTTCACAAAGTAGTTCCACCTGCCAGAAACGTGCGTCATGCTCTGCCCAGGAAGATGAAACCATCAAGCCTGGTGGCTTCTGACTTCAGAGAGACAACACCCAGAGACTCCGGGACCTCTCTTCCTCTGCTGCGCTTTGCTTTCTGCTGACTCGCCTGTGCCCCTCACCTGCCACCTGGGCCCTCCAGGTTTGGTTTCCTGCCCACCACACTCCTCCCGGCGCTCCTGATGGCTCACGTCCGTGCCTAGGGACTCCCAAACCTGTATGTGCAGCCCCGGCCTCCTCCCTGAGTGCCAGTCCTGCATTGCCATGTGTCCACTCAGGACACCTAACCTCCACCACCAAAGCCATTCTCCACGCCTCCACCCATGCCCAAGCATGCATTCCCTGTGGTTAGCAAAGGCTCTGCTTGGAGCTGACACTTCTCGAGCTCCCACTGTGTGCCCCACGCTGCCGGCCTCCGGAGGCTCCATTCACTAGCTGCGTGCCGGCCACCAAACTTGCCCTCATGCGAGATGTCGCACCTCAGCCTCACTCTGACCCTAATGAGCTCAGTGGCATTATCTGTCTTCTCTGCACAAAGAAGGAAACACCCAGGAGCACGAAATCACCTTTCGCCTTCTCCATTGTGACCCTAGAGCATCGCAGCCTCCAGTCTCACCCCTCGTGCCCGTCTTCCTGCAAAGCCTCCTCTTGGTTGGTCTCTGTGCCCATCCCCAGCCCAGGCTTCTTGACTCAGGTACTGGACACACCCCCCTAAATGCTGCTGTGATCAGAACCTCACGGGCTCTGGTGCAAACCTCTCTGCTGTGCTCTCCACCGAAGTCCCTGTCTGCCTTCAGAGCAGCTCTCCCCGAGTGCCTCAGGGCACTCACCCTCAGCCTGTCCAAGGTGGGCCCCACAGCCCTTCTCCCCCGCCCCCAAGACTCTCCTGCCTGCATACACTGATCAAGTCCGGCACCCAGAAAGCTGTCCTGCTTTTTTGTCAGGCCAGTCACCAGGTCCTATCGGTTGCATGCTCTAAAACCCTTAAAACGAAGCCAAACTCCCCGAAGCCCTCACCATCCCTCCAGCCCACCAGCACAGCCCAGGCCAGGCCCTGGTGAGATACAGCCTCGCCGGTTCCTCTGAGATGAGTACCACGATGGCCAGTCGTTTCTGCCCTGGAAGTCACTCTCCACGCACCGCCAAAGTGGTCCAACCATGTCACAACCTGCTGAAAAGTCTTCAAGGCTTCTCAGCGCCCACAGGATAAAGCCCACTCTTCACTGGAAATTTGACTGTGCCTCCCTCCAGCCTCCTTTCCTGCAACAGACAAGGCTCCAGCCATGCCCAACTTCTTCCTGTTTCCATAACACCCCATGCTTCTGCACACACGATGCCCTGGGCTGGAAACGCTCTCCACCCACAGCTGCCTGAGAAAGCCGACTCTTCCTCTGAAACCCAGGTCAATACATGTCGTCTGTGTTTGGAACTCAGGAGAGCCAGCCGTCCTCCTTTGTGCCAGTTTGAGAGATGTACATTCTATTATTATTTCACTTATTGAACCTATATTTCAATTGTGTTTACATGTCTGCTTCCTGACTGGACTCTGAAATATCCAGAGTGAGGACAACATCTCATTCATCTCTGTATCTCCAGCTGCTTGCATAGTTCCTGGCTCAGAAGAAGGCAGGCCTATGTTTGTTGCGTGAATAATAAAATAACACTTCTCACTTACAGCGTGCCTGGCTCTTTACATGCATTGTTTCACTTACCTGCCACTGCTACCTTGTGAATGGATATTACTACTGCTGCTGCTGCTGGGAGGAAACCAAGACTCAGAAAGCAGAAGGAGGCCAGGCACAGTGCCTCATGCCTGTAATCTCCAACACTTTGGGAGGCTAAGGCAGGAGGATCAGCCTGGACAAAACAGTGTGACTCCCATCTCTAGAAAAAAAAATTAAAAAATTAGGCTGGGCTTGGTGGCTCAGCCTGTAATCCCGTGCTTTGGGAGCCCGTGGGTTCGAGACCCGCCTGGGCCACTTGGCGAGACCTCATCTCTACAATAAATCAAAAAATTAGCCAGGCGTGGTAGCACGCGCCTATAGTTCCAGCTACTTGGGCGGCTGAAGCGGAAGGATCGCCGAAGCCCAGCAGGACAAGGCTGCAGTGGCCGGGAGTGGCCACTGCACTCCAGTCTGGGCGACTGAGACTCCAACTCAAATAAATAAATAAATAAAAATTAGCTGGTGAGGTGGGGCATGCCTCAGGAGGCTGAGGCAAGAAGAGCCCTGAAGCCCATGAGTTCGAGGCTGCAGTGAGCTATGAACCTACCACTGGACTCCAACTTGAATGACAGAGAAAGACACTGTCTCTTTTTTGTTTTGTTTTGTTTTGTTTGAGTTGGAGTCTCACTCTGTCGCCCAGACTGGAGTGCAGTGGCCGCTCCCAGCCACCACAGCCTTGATCTGCTGGGCTCCGGTGATCCTTCGGCCTCAGCCTTCCAAGTAGCTGGAACTACAGGTGCACGCTACCACACCCGGCTAGTTTTTTTATTTATTGTAGAGATGAGGTCTCACCAAGTTGCCCAGGAGGGTCTCAAACCCGCAATCTCAGGCAGTCCACTCACCTCAGCCTCCCAAGGTGCGGGATTACAGGCTGAGCCACCGAGCCCGGCTGACACCGTCTCTTAAAAAAAAAAAAGAGGCCAGGTGCAGTGGCTCATGCACCTCCCAACACTGTGGGAGGCCAAGGCGGGAGAACTGCTTGAGCCCAGGAGTTCAAGACCAGCCTGGGCAACACAGCAAAACCTCATCTCTACAAAAAAATGTTTAAAAAATAGCTGGGTGTAGTGGCGCACACCAGTAGTCTTAGCTATTCAGGCAGCTGAAGCAGAAAGACGGCCTGAGCCCATGAGGTCAAGGCTGTGGTGAACCGTGACTGTGCCACTACACTCCAGCATGCATGGCCCCAACTGGGAAAAAAAGGAGAGAAAAAGAAGAAAGAAAGGAGAAGTAACTAGCCCAAAGTCACACGGCTGATTAAAGACAGAGTCAAAATTTAAAGCCAAATCTGCATGTCTTAAAGCTTCCGATGGGTTACATGCTTGGCCTGAAAGTCAAGACTTCTGGAAGCCAACTGCAAACTACAGTGCTGACTTCATCTCCACCATGCACAAACAACTTGGTCTCCTCACCACATCCTGGTCCACTCAACTCGTGCCCCTCAACTCCCCATGCAGGCTATTCTCCTGGCAGGAAAGCCCTGCCCTCTCCTTCTCACCCCTATAACTCTCACTCGGCAATCCTCCAAGGTCTAACCACGTCCCACCTTCCCCTTGAAGCCTTCCCTGACCACCAGGGTTAATAACCATAGTAGCATTCATTGACCACTTAGAAGAGTGGCCGGGGAAGTCTCTCTGAACCTATTCTGGTTAGAGGTCTGCCTGGTTCGCTAAATACATAAGCAAATACATAGAATAGTGCCTGGTGCATTGCTAAGGATGTCCATGTATTAATTCATTTAGTTCTCACAAAAACAGCATCACTCCATTTTACAGAGCAGGGCCTTGAAGAGCAACGTGCATAAGTCAACTGCCCAAGTTACACAGCTACAAGTAGCAAAGCCAGGTTCAAACCCACGCAGCCTGCCCTCTTAACCGTCCCGCCGACTTTACTTGGCAGGTCTGGCTTGTCTCTGGATTCTGGGAGCGGCCACTCTCTGCACTGGGATCGACAGAAGCCCACCCCATTCTGCCTGGAGCCACATCCACCCACAGAAACTGTCAGGACCATGGGTGCTGGATGTGAGAGCTGACAGAGCGATCCAGCACACTTGACGGCATTTACTCAATCCTCACACACACAAGTCTTCCCTTCCCCATCAGAGGACAGAGACCGTGTCACAGGTGCATGATCCTGCCTAACAGGAACTCAGGATTCCAGCAGACTGGAATCAAGGACGGTGACGAAGGCCATACAAAAAGGAAAAGAAAAAGTTTTAGGCAGCCAAAACAAATTATCTAACACCAGAGCATTAAAAACTGCTATTTGGGCAGGTTCAGTGGCTCACCCTGTAAATACAGCACTTTGGGAGGCAAGGCAAGTGGATGTTAGGTCTAAGCCCGTGGGTTCGAGACCAGGCTGGGCAACTTGGCGAGACCCCCCGTCTCTATAATAAATCAAAAAATTAGCCGGGCGTGGTAGTGTGCACCTGTAATTCTACTTGGAAGGCTAGGCGGAAGGAATGTCAGAGCCCAGCAGGTCGAGGCTGCAGTGGCCGTGGGCGTGCCACTGCCTTACAGCCTGGGCGACAGAGTGGAACTCCAACTCAAAAAAACCACAAAACTGTTATTTTCGACCAGTGTGGGCTGCATAATGAGATCTCATATCTACAAAAAAAAATTTTTTTTTTTTTGAGTTGGAATCTCACTCTGTCGCCCAGACTGGAGTGCAGTGGCCGCTCCCGGCCACCGCAGCCTTGACCTGCTGGGCTCCGGCGATCCTTCCACCTCAGCCTTCCAAGTAGCTGGAACTACAGGCGCGCGCTACCACGCCCAGCTAATTTTTTGATTTATAGTAGAGATGAGGTCTCGCCAAGTTGCCCAGGCGGGTCTCAAACCCGCGGACTCAGGCAATCCACTCACCTCAGCCTCCCAAAGGCGCAGGATTACGGGCTGAGCCTACAAAAAATATTTTGAGCATTAGCCAGGGGTGGTGGCGTGTGCCTGTAGTCCCAGTTACTCCGGAGACTGATGCAGGAGGATCCTCTGAGGATGCAGTGAGTGAGACTGACTCAAAAAAAAAACACCAAAAAAAAAACCCTGTTATTTTCTCACAGGAAAGCCTTTCAGGCCCTAGCCAGAGTCCACTTACTGCTAGTGACACACAATTGTAACCTGCTTGGGAATGTTGGTTTCCCAGTTCACAAACACTAACAGAGCGAGAAGAGAAGTCTGTTGCCACTGACAACTCCTCCTGAGGGCAGAGATGGAAAGACTAGAAAATGCTAATAAAGAACTCAGAAGTACAGCAGTCAGGCATCATTTCAGGCAGGGACAAACCGCAGAGAAGGAACCACTGTGTGACAGTTCAGGGTAAGGCCTGAGGGTAATCACGACCCCCCTGAGTCATCCAGAGAAGGCTGAATCACATTCCCATATTATGCTTAGGGAGGCAGGGAGGTGTGTAACATATTGGGAAGAGATTTCCATCTGAGGTGTTTTATTTTATTTTATTTTGAGTTGGAGTCTCACTCTGTCGCCCAGGCTGGAATGCAGCGGCACGCTTACGGCCACCGCAGCCTCCACCTGCTGGGCTCAGACGATCCTTCCGCCTCAGCCTTCCAAGGAGCTGGAACCACAGGCGCGTGCCACCATGCCCAGCTAATTTTTTGATGTACTGTAGATACAAGGTCTCACCATGTTGTCCAGGCTGGTCTCCAACCCCTGGGCTCAGGCTCTCACCTCTGCCTCCCAAAGTGCTGGGATTACAGGTGTGAGCCACCGCATCCTGTGAGGTGTTTTAAATGTGGGTGATAGCCAGGCTCGGTGGCTCAGCCTGTAATCCCACGCTTTGGGAGGCTGAGGTGAGTGAATTGCCTGAGCCCGCGGGATCGAGACCCGCCTGGGCAACTTGGTGAGACCTCATCTCTACAATAAATCAAAAAATTAGCCGGGCGTGGTGGCACGCGCCTGTAGTTCCAGCTACTTGGAAGGCTGAGCGGAAGGATCACTGGAGCGCAGCGGGTCGAGGCTGCAGTGGCCGGGAGCAGCCACTGCACTCCAGTCTGGGCGACAGAGTGAGACTCCAACTCAAAAAATAAATAAATAAATAAATGTGGGTGAATTTTGTGCTTTAATGGGATAACTCCCTGCTCTTCAAGGTGAGTTCCTTCCTGAGGACTCAAAAAAACGAGTATTTTCCAGTTCCATCTCCATCGCCCTCTCTCTGTGATGGGACAGCTGACCAACAAGCACGGGAACGCCCTCAGCACACACTAGCTGGAGGGAGAAGGCCTGAGGAACTTACCAGTTTCTGATGAAACACAGTCCCTATGGAGCCCCAACTAACCGAATGCAGGCCCTCAATGGGCCGACTGACCAGCTCTCCTCTTTGGAGGCAGCATGCAGACGGGTAAGGAGCAACAAGCTCTTGCGTCAGCTCAGAGTCCAATCCCAGCTCTTACACCACTGCGCCTCACTCTGACCTGTAAAACGGAGACAGTTACCCTCGCGTGGCGCTTGTGAGGATTAAGTGAGATGGAACATCGAAGGCACCCGGCAAACGCTCAAAAGCTGCAAGTCCTCTCTCTCCTTCCTTGACCTGATTCTCTGTGTTCTAACTGCGCCTCTGCTGGGTCTGCAACCACTCCTCTTCCTCCTCCTTCTGACTGCAAGCTCCTCTGAAGTCTTTTTTTTTTGTTTGGAATCAGAGTCTCACTCTGGCGCCCAGGCTGGGGCAGTGGCACATTCCCGGCCACCGCAGCCTCGACCTGCTGGGCTCAGACAATCCTTCCGCCTCAGCCTTCCAAGTTATTGGAACTACAGGCGGGTGCCACCATACCCAGCGAATTTTTTGTTTTTTTTGAGTTGGAGTCTCACTCTGTCGCCCCAACTGGAGTGCAGTGGCCGCTCCCGGCCACCGCAGCCTCGACCTGCCGGGCTCCGGCAATCCTTTCGCCTCAGCCTTCCAAGTAGCTGGAACTACAGGCGAGTGCTACCACGCCCAGCTAATTTTTGATTTATTGTAGAGATGAGGTCTCACCAAGTTGCCCAGGCGGGTCTCGAACTCGCGGGCTCAGGCAATCCACTCACCTCAGCATCCCAAGGCGCAGGATTACAGGCTGAGCCACCTTAATTTTTTGAATCACTGTAGAGACAAGGTCTCGTCATGTTGCCCAGGTTGGTCTCGAACCCCTGGGCTCAGGCAATCCTCTCGCCTCCACCTCCCAAAGTGCTGGGATTACAGGTGTGAGCCACTGCGCCTGGTTCCTCTGAATTCTTGTGCTTGACTCTCCTCCTTGACCACTTCATCTGATCCCAGAGCTTCAAATACTACCTCTCCACACACAAGGCTCCCAGGCCTCCATCTGCAGCCCCACCTTCACCTCGAAGCTCTGGTCTCACATTTCCAACCTCCTGGAACTCCAAGGGGCACAACTCAGCACACATGTGACCCACCGTCCTGAACCGGCTCCCCTTCCAGATGTCTCCCTTTCCTCCCCCTCTCCACCGTCCTTCCCACCACGCCAACCTGAAACGTCATCGTCTGACTCCTGCCTCCCACGCCGCAACCACGAGGCAGTCTTGCAGCTTAAGTCTCAGCAGAGGCCCTCGACCACTGCCACCATGACCGCCACCACCCTTGCTTGCCACTCCCAAGGACAACCAAGGCTCAGGGCCTCCATACCTCTCGCCCGAACTATCTCCCAATGACCTCTCTGCCACGCAGTTCTGCCCTCTATGATCCCTCTGCCTGTCACTCCCAGCTTCCTAAACGCAGCTCTTACTGTATCCACTGGCCTGCTCAAAATCCTTTTGTGGCTTCACTTGCCAATACACTGAACAGAGTCAGCATCCAACCTTAATTAAGTAATTTAGGCCAGGCGTGGTGGCTCAGCCTATAATCCCAGCACTTTGGGAGGCCAAGGCGAGAGGACTGCCTGAGCCCAGGGGTTCAAGACCAGCCTGGGCAACTTGTTGAGACCTCGTCTCTATGATAAATCACAAAAACTAGCCAGGCATGGTGGTATGTGCCTATGGTTCCAGCTCCTTGGAAGGCTGAGGTGGAAGGATTGCCTGAGCCCAGCAGGTCAAGGCTGCGGTGGCCGTGAGCCTGCCACTACACTCCAGCCTGGTTGACAAGAGTGAGACTCCAACTCAAAAATAATAATAATAATAATAATAATTTAAGTCAGATCTCCAAGACCTGGCCTCAACCTGCTTCTCAATTCCACTAATTCCCCTACATGTCTTGATGCTCCTCTACACATTCAAGTATAATGTGCATTTCACCTCCCCGATGCCTTTGTTCCCACTAGTTCCTTTGCTTGAAATGATCTCCCCCAAGCCAAGTTTATTAATCAATGTTCAAGGCCAATCATAAACAACATGCCTCTCATAAACGCTCTTTATGTAAACTCTCTTCTTCCTTGAAACCCCAGCAGCACTTTGCTTGTAATAACAACCAACTGCTCACCACTAGTTAGGTACCAACCCTTCTTTTGATTCTCACAAAAGACCTGTGAGATAAGTGTACTTATCCCCATTTTAGAGATAAGGAAAAACAAGTCTAAACATTAGGTACTCACCTGCTATCACGGGTCCAGGGAATAGAGAAGATAGGTTTAAATCCAGATCTGAGTCACAGGAATCTGTGGTTTAACTACCAAGCAACACTGCCTTGCTGCATCTCTGGGCATATACCACCACACTCCATTGCATCGTTTTTTTCACCATTATTTACTGAGCATTTTCTATGTGCCAGGCACTGTTCTAAGCACTTTACATGTATTGGCTAATTTAGTTTTCAAACAACTTCAGAGGGCAAAGTACTGTTATTATCCCCATTTAGGAAACCAGGACAGAGCAATTTTAAGTCTAAAGTCACTGCCAGAGAGCCTGGACACAATCTGCACCTTTTTTTTTTTTTTTTTCTGAGTCAGAGTCTCACTCTGTCACCCAGGCTGGAGTACAGTGGCATGTTCACGGTCACCGCAGCCTCGACCTGCTGGGCTCAGGTGATCCTTCCACCTCAGCCTTCCAAGTTAATGGAACTACAGATGTGCGCCACCATGCCCGGCTCATTTTTTGGCTTCTTGTAGAAGCAAGATCTCACCATGTTGCCCAGACTAGTCTCAAACCCCTGGGCTCAGGCAATCCTCTCGCCTCAGCCTCCCAAAGTGCTAGGATTACAGGCATGAGCCACAATGCCCAGCCAGAATTTGCACTCTTAACCACACACTGGACAGCTCTTTTATCTGCTTCTTCAACTTAATTGTCAACTCCTAGAGCTGAGAGTCCATTTTTTTCATCTCTGACTCCCCGGTAGTCTCCCACATACAGCCTATCACAAACGAGGCCTTGATAGCTAAATTAACTCACAAACTTACAAAACACACACGAGACACATGTGTCAACCTCCCTGCAAGTGCACGCAGTACCAGCAGTTTCCTCTCTCTCCCGCGTAATGTATACACCTGACACTTTATCCTAAGTACCCATGCCACCAGTCCACCTGAGGTCTCCCACACATACCTGCCCACCTCTTCTTCCTGGACCACTTTTCAGCCCTCACACACTGGGGTGACGTGAGGAAGCACTAACATGCAAACCACAGCAAAATCCCCATCTTCTCTATTCCAGCTTTGGCAGATAAGCAGCAACGGTGCACAGACTCTCAGCCACTCGTACTCATCTCTGTCCTCAATTACATGTGGCCAGACCCCCAAGAGAAAAAAAGCGAATGTCCTAGCAGGAGGTTCTCAGTCAGTGGGTAAGCCCAGACCCTGGGAAAGCAGGAGGGATTCCAAAGGATCCACAAAGCCATACGCTCACCAAACATCTGAAGGCAGACTGCCACATCTTGCATATAAAGCTAAAACCATTTTTCTAATGTATATTTTATTAACCACAACGGCAAATATAACATCAAAGTCATCTAAAAGCTTTTCCAAATTCACAGTAGCTTTGAGTCATTTATTTGCACGCTAAACAGATTTAAAAGATAGTAACTACTTTAGAAGGGGTCCTGTGAGTTACTGACTTTTTAAAATGTCCTCCATCTCGTAAAGAGTTGGGAACCAATCAAAGCAGGCAAGAAGTGACTGTAACTTCCAGGGAAGCCTGGGGACTCTGGCCCCAAGGACTGTCTCAGAATTCAGGAGCCAGGCCTGACTCCCTTAAAGTCTTCCTCCCCACCCCAATACCCAATTTTGGGAGCCCACACCTCTCTCTTTCCTCCTTGGCTGAATGAGAAAGTACCAGAAGAAGCCAGGCTCGGTGGCTCAGCCTGTAATCCCGCGCCTTTAGGAGGCTGAGGTGAGTGAATTGCCTGAGCCCATGGGTTCGAGACCCACCTGGGCAACTTGGCGAGACCTCATCTCTACTATAAATCAAAAATTAGCCGGGCGTGGTAGCGTGCACCTGTAGTTCCAGCTACTTGGAAGGCTGTGGCGGAAGGATCGCCAGAGCCCAGCAGGTCGAGGCTGCGGTGGCCGGGAGCGGCCACTGCACTCTAGTCTGGGTGACAGAGTGAGACTCCAACTCAAAAAAAAAAAAATCAGCCGGGCGTGGTAGCGCATGCCTGTAATTCCGGCTACTCGGAAGGCTGAGGCGGAAAGATTGCGGAGCCCAGCAGGTGGAGGCTGCGGTGGCCGGGAGCGGCCACTACACTCCAGTTTGGGCGACAGAGTGAAACTCCGACTCAAAAAAAAAAAAGTATCAGAAGAAATGTAATGAGCGCAGGATATTATCAAAGCTGCCTAGGCCATAAGGAACAAATATAAGAACAAGGAATGAGGTTGTGGAGTGGGGAGAGAAAGGAGGGTAATCAGTAGGGTTGTTGCCATGCCTGTCGGCTCCAGATGCAACCAGTGTCTACAACCCCCACGCCCACCAACAACAAATATCTGAAAATATACACATATGTTTTTGTGTACACATATGGCCTTGCCCCAAGCCTTTGTTCTCTCAAACACTTATTAATATCTCTTCATTCATTCCACAGATCTTTACCAAACACCCACTAAGTACCTGGTACTAAATTCGATGCAGGAATACAGAAACAAAGACACAACGTTGTTCTTTTATCACAAAGCACTACTCTCAAAAGATATCACACACGCACACACACACACATACACATACCACATACACACAGGCAACCCTGCCCCTACCAGCTCTCTGACACCCTCCTGGCATATCACTTTCCCTTTTCTTACATGAATCTCACACACAAACGCGCGCACGCAAACATACACACACAGTGGGTCAGATACACACACACAGCCATCTTTCACAGCGTCAACACAGTTGACACAAACATGCATCTGATACCAAGCCACCTCACACACACCTGTATTACGCACACACACGCCTCCCTCTCGCACACAGATACCGAAACACGTCTTAGGGGCAACTGCACAACTCGTGCTCAGAAGCATGCATCTTGTCTGGTTCACTGGAGCTGCTGGCCAGTGCATCCTCTTGGGGATCAAATACAAGGGCTCTGGATGGCCAGGGTGCCCCTGGCTGCGTAATTCAGCCACAGTGACACCAGGCACCAGTTGCTACGAACTCCCCTCTGCCCTCCCCTCCCCACTCCCCACGCAGCTCAAAGGTCCTGTCCCCTCCATCAAAGTAGAGGGATGGTTCATCTTGTTTCCTTAGGAGGGCCGGGGTGGGGGGAGGTCATCAGAACCAGAGAATCAAGTCAAGGTCGTGGTAAAGAAAGACCCCTTATGCATTCCAGGTGTCTTACCGAGGTCTCATGTCGAAACACAGGCAAGTGGGCACCTACTCACGGCGCACACACCCTCACGCATGCGAACGACCTACTCTACGAGGCACTGGGCTCGTATCTGTCAACGCTACGCTCAAACAGACCCGTTCACACGTAAGATACACACTGCCAGACTCGCGGGCCTCCGCACACAGGCAAACACACAGACACACCATTTCACAGTTTAGGGAACACCTGAACTCCTCGGCAAAGAGGTGAGAAGGTGTCAGTTTAACGTAATGGGCACAGTTCCCGGAGCTGGATCCCACCACCGTGTCCAGAGACCCCACAAAAACAGCCCCAAAGCCTTCCTTAGGTATTCACCTTCCACAACGACACACACCATCAGACCACTGTCCAGAGCACGGGCTCCCCATCCCCAGGGCCACAGCTGCGGCCACGGCCGTCCACGTGCACGCAGCCACAAGGACGCCCACCCCCAAGGCAGCCCCGGGGCCACGCCAGCTGGTAGGCACACACTCCCCCAAAGACTCCACCCCTGGGAGGGCGGACACGGACACACACACACACACACACACACACACACACACACACACACACACAAGTGCCGAGCGGCCCTGAACTTCTAGGGTGCCAGGGTGGAGGAAGGTGCGTCTGACAGCGCAGCCTGCTGAACACCCAGCCTGGCCAGGGTCAAGGGTGCAGAGACGCGGGCGCCCCGCCCCCACACCCCTGGGGGGCTCCCCCCCACCGTCACCGCTGCCCAGCCAGACCCGAGGAGGAGGCTCCTCCCGCCCCCGTGCCCGCTGCCGCCGCGACCCAGCCCCTCGTCCCCCAGGCCGCTGTTTCTGCCAGACACCCCGCCTCGGGCAGCTGGGGTGCCGGTAGCGCACCCCCCCGGGAGCCCCCCTCCTCCAGTCCCCATTCCACACTCAATGCCGTGTTCGAGCCCTGTCCAGCCCCTCACCTCCCGGCTCTCTGTTTCAAACTGAAGCCCCGCTCTCAGCCTCCGGCCCGGGAGCCCCGCCATCTTCGCCCCTCACCAAAGCCGGCAATTCCCCGTCGGGCCCCGACGGCGCCTCGGCCACCCTCCCCCTCATTTTCCCTTCACTCTCTCGAAGGGACTCTGCCGGTTCTGCGGTAAAAGGGAAAAGCCGGTTCCTGCCCTCCCGGCGGGAGCAGCCACAGCCGCGCAATCCCCACGCTCCCTCGCGATCCGTCCGGCCCTCACAGGCCGCACTTCCCGCCTTTCTTCACACACACTGCCCCCCACCGCCGGCCACGCCCCCTGGCTCCTCGAGGCCCCGCCCACACCGGCCCCGCCCCGCGGCCTCATAGGCCCCGCCCCGACCCTTCGCGGGCCCGCCCAAGGCCGCGCTGCAAGGCTCCGCCCCCTGCCCCTCTCAGGCCCCGCCCACGCCCGTCTTTCCGCACAGGCCCACCCCTCACGGGCCCCACCCACCGTCCTTCAGGAGGGGGTCCCACAGTCCCTGCCCGCTGCCCCCATGGGCCCAGTCCACACAGACTCCACCACACGCCTTCGCCGGAGCTTCACAGTCCCTCACCCACCCGGCCCTCACCGGCCCCTTCAGAACCCGACTCCGCAGCCTACCCACAGGCCGTCACGGGGCTCACGCTGGCCCCGCCCACAGGCTGACCTCATCCGCCCCCTCGCCCGGCCGCCCCTTCCAGGGGCACGTGCTCTCTACCCTCGCGGTTCGTCCAGGCCTCACAGGCCGCACTTCCCGCCTTTCTTCACACAGTCGGCAGCCCACGCCGACCACGTCCCCTAGTCCCTCGAGGCCCCGCCCACAAGGCCCCGCCCACGGCCTCATAGGCTCCGTCCGCATGTATGCCGCCCACGCAGGCCCCGCCCCTTCGGGGGACCGCCCAAGGTCCGCCGCAAGGCTCCGCCCCCTGTCCCTCACAGGCCCCGCCCACGCCAGCCTTTCTGCACAGGCCCACCCCTCACGGGCTCCACCCACCGTCCTCCAGGCGGGGATCCCACAGTCCCTGCCCGCTGCCCCAGTGGGTCCAGTCCACACAGACCCCACCACACGCCTTCGCCGGAGCCTCACAGACCCTCACCGGCCCCTTCAGAACCCGACTCCGCAGCCTACCCACAGGCCGCCGCGGAGCTCGCGAGGGCTCCGCCCGCCCGGCCCCGCCCACCGGCTGACCTCATCCGCCCCTCGCCCGGCCCGCCCCTCCCAGGGACACGTCGCTCCACCTTCGCGCGCCGCCCGCCCGCCCGCGCCCTCGCGCCGCGCCCGCGGGCCTCGGGCACCCCGCCGGGCCCCGGCGCCCCGCCCTCCGCACCCGGGGCTCACCTTCGCTGCAGAACTTGCCGCCGAAGCCCGTGTGGCTGCAGTCGCAGCCCACCTCGCCGGGGGCCAGCACGGTGCAGAGGCCGCCGTTGGCGCAGGGGTTGCGCGCGGGCGAGCACAGCGGGTCGGCGGCCGCGCCGCGCAGGCCCTGGCTGCCCAGCAGCGCCGGGGGCCGCTCGCCCAGCTTCAGGTTGGCCAGCAGGCCGCGGAAGGGCGGCTCGTACTTGACGGTGCTGAGCGTGAGCGCCGAGAGGCGCACGTCGGGCGGGACGCCGCCCACGAACAGGTCGCTGGCCACCTGCATCTCGCGCCGCTTGGAGCGCACCTCGGCGGCGCGCGCCTCGCCGTCCACCGCCAGCGCCGTGCGGCGCGCGTCGCGGGTCAGCAGCACCATGTGCCAGCGGTCGTCGGCCACCGGCGTGTCCAGCTGCAGCGTGGCGGGCTCGGCGCACGAGAGCGTGAAGCGCAGCCGCAGGCGCCCGTCCACCAGCAGCAGCTCCAGGAAGTCGCAGTCGCCGCCGTCGTCCAGGTAGAGCAGCAGCGCGCGCGTGGCGTTGGTGCGCAGGCTGAAGCTGAGCTCGCCGCTGCTGGCCGCGCCCGCCCAGCGCGCGTAGCGAGCCCACTGCCCGGGGCCGCCGCCGAACTCCAGGCCGTGCGCGCCCGCCGCCAGCGCCAACAGCAGCGCCAGCAGCAGCGGCGGGGACGTCCGCCCCCGGCTCCCGGGCGCCATGCCTCCGGCGGCCCCGGCCCCGCCCGGCCCCCGGCCCCCGCTCGGGCTTCAGAGCCGCGGGCTCATGGGGCGCGGAGGGGGCCGGGCGCCCCCCGCGCGAGCGGGGCTGCCTCGCCGGCTCACAGCGCCATGCGCCCGGCCGCCCGGCGAGGCGCGCGGAGCCCCAGGCGCGGGCTTCCCTCGGGCGGCGGCGGCGGCGCCCCTCCCCCGCCGCGGGCTCCGACGGAAGATGGGGGAGGACTGCCTGCGGGGAACAGAGAGGAGAGGGTTAATGAGGGGCGCGAGGGGGAGGGCCGCAGGCGTCGCTTAAGGGCTTGGAGAGCCCGCCCTGACCTGGAGACACGGCCCCGCGGCAAGAGACACATCCTGCCGTGTACGGAGTACTGGGTGCCCAGCATCTGGGAAGGATGGCACTCACTAGGGTCATTACTGGTGTGAGATGTGGACAGGTGAGGAGGCTGGAGTCCAGAAGGAGCTCAACTGCCCTCACGCCCACCCTCTCAAAGGACCCGGGTCTCAGGACCAAGGCCAGCTCCGGAGGGCGCGGCCTAGGAACTCTCCAGCCCCGCCCTCTCTGAACCGCCCAGCCTCTGCCTCCAGCCAGAGCTCCTCTCTCATCAGCGCTTGATGTTGGATAATGAAGTTGCTGAATAATTCATCGGGATTAATTAAATGCCAATTCGTCAATGGTATCACAGGGTAACCAGGCTGGGAAGGGGGCAAGGGAGAGAAGCCAGCCAGGACCCAGGCATCCAGGCCCCAAGCCCTCTCCAACCCTGCAAGGACACGGGCATCCAGTTCCCTGTCTCCAGTTCCCCCCAAAACGCAGCACTCACCACTTCCCAGGCCCCAACCTCACTGTTCTGCAGCCCAGGGCCTTCCTAAAGCTAAACGTCTGTCACCCTCAACCTCAAGTTCCCGGTCCTCAACCGAAGGACTAGCCCCACTACCCAGATTCTCTTCACCCCTCAGTTCCCCCTGCGTCCCCCCCGCCCCCCCAGGACTGGGGGAGCCACTAGGAGGCAGGCAGGCTCATTTGCATAAAATTGCCTTTCTGAAATGATTACCCTTGTAACAGGCTGTCAGAGAGCAATTTATACCCCACGCCGGGGAGGGGAATTTGCATCTCGTTAAACTCCAAGTTGTAATTATTTATATCCAACAACCCTCCTGAATATTGCATTGATTTTATTTTGGGGAGGGAAGGAGGGGAGGAGGTGAGGAGAAGACTGGGAGAGAAGCGGGGGGGGGGGGGGTTACGAAGAGAGGAGGGAAGACTGAAGGGGGGGAAGCGAATGAAAAGTGACAGAGATGGAAGAGTAATGGGGGAACGAGGTGGCCTGGTGGAGAGGAAAACAGAGAAGACAGAAAATCCAATTCCAAGTTCAAGTGGCATTTGTCAAAGCCCTGGATGCTGGGCATCTTTACAAACGACATTTTACTTAATCACTCTGAGAAGTTCCATTATTCCCATTAGCCATCGGGGAAACCCACGTAAAGTCTGGGGACTTGCCCAAGGCCACACAGTCAGCAGGGAACTGGGACTCAGGTCCAAGTCTCTTTGACTCGGTGGCCAGGTGCAGTGACTCCTATCTGTAATCCCAGCAGTTTGGGAGGCCAATGCAGGACTGCTTGAGCCCAGGAGATGAGACCAGCCTGTACAACACAGTGAGACTTTCTCTAAATTAAAAAAAAAAAAAAGGGTTAGGTGCAGTGGCTCACACCTGTAATCCTACCACTTTGGGAGGCAGAGGCCAGAGAATTACCTGAGCCCAGGGGTTTGAAACCAGCCTGGGCAACTTGGCGAGACCTTATCTCTACAGTAAATCAAACAATGAGCTGAGCATGTTGGCACTCGCCTGTAGTTCCAACTACTTGGAAGGCTGAAGCAGAAAAATCACCTGAGCCCAGCAGGTGGAGGCTGCGGTGACCATGAGCGTGCCACTGCATCCCAGCCTGGGTGAGAAAGTGAGACTCTGATTCAAAAAAAAAAAGTCCATTTGACTCCAGCATCCTCAGGAAAGGGACCAAGGACTGGACAGCCACAGGTGCAGCTCAGAGAGGCAGGAACCAAAAGGCAGCAGAGGGCTGACCTGGGCAGGGGGAGGTTGCAGGGGTGCAGTGAGCAGCCAGAGAGCTATGTGGGCAGACACAGACGTGAGGTTCCCCCCCTAAAAACACCACGGTGAGGGGGTGAGCACAGAGTGACACGTGTGCAGAAGGCAGACAGGGCAGAGAAGGTCTCAAGGCCAGACAGGAGTGCTGGGGAGGGCATCTCTGAGAGACCCGCAAAGCCCAGCCCTTAGGTCCCTCCCTCCCTCCCTCCCTCCAGACCCTACAAGCTCCTGTGGGGGCCCGAGTGTCCGGCCCCAGCGCCCCTCCTAGGACCGCCCCTTCCCAGGCAGGAGATGGAGATCTGGGCAAACAGCCCCCACCCTCTACAAACACTGTCGGAGTTATATATAGCTTTGCTCCTGCCTCTCCTCATTGGGTAATGGAGATAATTAACATGCGCGGGCTAATTAGCCAATCAAATTAAATGCAGCACCTGCTCCCAGCCTGATTGACGCCCTCACCCCCCCACACACACACACAGGCACAAGGCAGGAAGGGCAGCGCGGGGCAGGGAGGGGTCCCTCTGGCATGGGGGAAGGAAAGGCCAAAGCTTCCCCTCTTCTCCGGAAGAGGCAGCCAGAGACCCCCAGCAGAGGCGCAGCCCTGAGGTCAGTAGCCTGACTATCCTCCCTCCCTCCCTGCTAGGGACTCGGTCTCAGTCTGGCCTAGCCTCGCCTCTGTCTGCTTCTCTCCCGGCACCCACCCCCACCTCCGGACACTATTTTGGGGAGGGAATTAATTAGCTATTGATTTCCACTGGCGAAGGGAATAAGATTGCGTGCTACTGTCCCTCAGCCCCAAGCTCGGGAGAAGAGGGGACTCTCTCCTCTGCTCCACCCCCAGCCCGTCCCCCCACCACGCTCCATTCCCTGCCTTCTAGGGAGATGGCAGAGGGGTTCTGCGGAAAAGCCTCAGGGCCGGGTCTCCCTCCCTTCAGGAATCCGGAAGAGGCCAGGGAGAGTGAAGGATGATGGGGGCCGCCAGAGGCTGGGAGGCAGATGCCCAGGTCCGGGGAGGCAGAGGAGATGCGACCTGGGGGCGGGGGAAGAGTCCAGGAGGGTCTGTGTGTGGAGGGAGGGGGTGGGGATGCCTGGGGGCAGAGGCTGGACTCTTGCAGCACCTCCCAGGAGAGGTGAGGGCAGGGTCTGGGCTGGCAACTCATTCTCCCCCAAGCCCACAGCCCTGCAGCACAGGCCAGCCAGGCTCAGGGACACGGGGGCTCCAGGGATGACCAGAAGGAAGCCCCAGCCCTCCCTGAGCCATCGCTCCCTGGGGATCCAGAGACACTTGGGACAGCTTCCTGGAGGCAGAGATGGCCCCAGGAGGGCGTGAGCTAAGCAGACAACCTGGGTCCTTCCCCCCATCCCCAGTGCCCCTCCGAGAGCCTTTCCTCTCCCCCACCCAGACCCAGGCTCCTGTGGACCCAGCCCTTAGCCCACCTCTTGTGCCCGGACACAGAGGGTCCTTGCCGCCCCGAGATGCCGACTCCTGGTACCCCACCTTCTGGCCTCAACAGCAGACCTTGTCCCCAAAGCACTCCTCTCTGTGGGCCATAGCTCACACAACTACACAACTCCATCAAGCCAAAGGTGTCCCCTGGAGTGGCACTAGGCAATGACTCCTCCCCTGGGCTCACACAGCACAGCGGAAGCCTCCCGCCACCCTGTGCCCGCACTCACAGCATCCAGGCACCATCCCCCGGGACCCACTCCCCTCTGGTGCCCACTGCCAGCAGCGCAGAAACACTGGCCAGAGCAGCCCAGGTACCCTGCCTGCTCACTGACGCCAGTGCAGGGTCAGCCACTGCTGGCCTGGAGCCACCACACCTCTGGAGAACTGACCTCTCAAGTAATGCCAGGCTCTGCACCCAGTCAGCTCTTGAGCGCCTCTCGCCCGCAGATGGAGTCTACAACCTCAGGCCTGTGCGCCCAGAGCTGGAGAGGGTGGGGCTGGAGGTGACCAGGCTGCCCTCGGAACCTCTGCCTCCCTCACTAACTCTTCCTGGGTCCTCCGAAGCCAGACAGCCTTCTCCTCATCTTCACCACCCGGCAGTGCCACCATGGCCTCTGGGCTGCAAGTTTTGGGATCTCAACTGCGCAGCAGACACCAGCCGGACACACCCACCTCCTGCCCCCTGCACTCTTTCTTACGTATGTATGTATGTCAGGTCTCATTTTATCACCCAGGCTGGAGTGCAGCATGATCATGGCTCACCACCACCTGGACCTCCTGGGCTCAGGCTATCCTTCCACCTTAGCCCCCCAGGTAGCTGGGACTACAGTTGCACGCCACCACGCTCAGCTCATTTTCTGAAGCTTCTGTAGAGACAAGGTCTTGCTATATTGCCCAGGCTGGTCTCAGACTCCTGGGCTCAAGCCATCCTCCCACCTCAGCCTCCTGTATCCCAGCACTTTGGGATACAGGCTTGAGCCATCACGTCCAGCCTACTTTCTTATTTAATCCTTTGGTTCTGGGGGCTAGCTTTGTCACTCAGGCCTACAGACAAGACTGAGCCTGAAGCGATGGATCCACTTACTCGAGGTCACAGTGCAGGGAAGGGTCTTCTGGCTCCAAAGTCTTTCAAATCCTCCCACCCCCAGTGTCTGGGGCTCAGAGCCCGCCCTCCTCTGATCAGTGTCTCGCAGGGGACACCACCCATTCAGGCGCCCCAGACCCGAGCCTGCACTGGGACTGAGACAGAAGCCTCACGGCTCACGGGGTTCATCGTCTCATCTTTTTCTGAGGGGGAAACTGAGCTCCAGAGAGGGGCAGCGACCGACCTGGGATCACACAGAAGAGCAAGACTAGGACCGAGGTCCCTGGCCTTCCATTCCAGACACTCTCTGCGGTACTCGCTGATCCAGACCTGGGCTTTCCCGCCTGACCCAAGACCTCAGCCCCACCACACCAGGGTCAGGTGCACAAATGGACACACATCCTGGGGTAAGGTGGCCCATGCCCACCCTGGCGGAGCCCCTAGCCTGGGGTCCACTCCCAGCATCCGCACAGCCCCCTCTCTAGCGATGCCCACACACGCGCGCATACACACACACACACACACACACACACACACACACACACACACCCAGCATGGGAACACCAGCCTCCCTCTGGCTCTCCTCGCCTCACGCCATCATCCTCTCATGCCAGCTGGGAGAGAGACAGCAGGGACCTCCTCCAGGCGTCAGGGAGGAAGAGCTGGGTTTACACACATTCTGGTGGCCCCAGAAGGCAGCCCGTGGACAGGTGGGGGAAGTGCGTGCTGCGGTGGGGGGGCAGTTTTTGGCTCAAGCTAAAGAGAAACTCACTGGCAATCCGAAGCATTCAACAGCAGAGTAGGCTGCCACGGGGGGTGGTGAGTTCCCCGTCTATGGAGGTGTTCAAGCTGAGGCAGGATGACTGCTGCTCAGAGTTGCTCCAGAGAGGACTCTCAAATCACATGGGAGAGGGCATCAGACTGCCACATCCTGAGGTCCCTTTCAGGTGCAGAATGTTTTTTGAAGGGCCCCTTCCCCCCTCCCCCAAAGCCCCAGACAGGATTGGCGGGCTGCAAACTGTTCCTGGTTCCTGTCCCTTCCTTGCAACCCTGAGGACCAGGCAGGAACAAGGAAAGACCCCAGGCATGTCCACACCCAGCCACAACCTCAGCAGCGGCAAAAACAAGACAGGGCAGTGGTTAGAGGCATTGGCTCTGGAGCCTGGTTTCAAATGCCAGCTCTACCCCTGTCTAGCTGTGTGACCTTTGGCCAGCTACTTAGACTCTCTGCACTTCAGTTTCTTTTTGTATAAAATAGAGATGATATAGGCCAGGCTTGGTGGCTCAGCCTGTCAACCCAGCACTTTGGGAGGCCGAGGTGAGTGGATTGCCTGAGCCTGCGGGTTCGAGACCCACCTGGGCAACATGGCGAGACCTCGTCTCTACAATAAATCAAAAATTAGCCGTGCCTGGCAGCGCGCCTGCAGTTCCGATTAATTGGAAGGATCACCTGAGCCCAGCAGGTTGAGGCTGCGGTGGCTGTGCGTGTGCCACTGCCCTCCAGCCTGGGTGACTGAGTGAGACTCTGACTCAAAAAAAAAAAAAAGAGATAATAATAGTGTTATCAAAATTAGAATCAATATATGTAAAACGCTTAATACGGTGCCTAGCATAGACTAAGGTATGGAAAAATGTATGCCGGTCATGATTATTTTTTATATATTTTTTTTCTTTTTTGAGTTAGAGTCTCACTCTGTCGCCCAGGCTGGAGTGCAGTGGCAAGCTCACGGCCACCGCAGCCTTGAGGCTCAGGAGATCCTTCCGCCTCAGCCTTCCAAGTAGATGGAAGGAACTACAGGCGCAAGCCGCCACGCCCAGCGAATTTTTTTGATTTATTGTACAGATGAGGTCTCACCAAGTTGTCCAGGCGGGTCTTGAACCTGCAGGCTCAGGCAATCCACTCGCCTCAGCCTCCCAAAGTGCAGGGATGACAGGCTGAGCCACCGAGCCCAGCCATGATTATTTTTTAAACTTCTCATCTTAGCCTTTTACGGTTTGCCATCTGCGTGGGTCTAGTGTTCCCTCTGATTCTCCCCAGGGTCTGGGGAGGGAAGCAAGCCAGGCAGGTCTTACCACTGCACCCTTTTACAGCTGAGGAAACTGACACTCTGGGGAGAAGGGACCTAGCAGAGGTCACACAACTCATAAGTGGCAGAGCTAGGACTCAGGTTTGGTTCTGTCTAACCCCCAAGCCCTGGTGCCCGCCTCTACTCCGCTGTGCACTTTGTCCTGTCTGGGAAGGCAGCAGAAGACAAGTGGAGTCCCATGCCAGTGAGGGCTGGGCATGAGAGGGTGTGTCCCTGGGCTCCCGCAGCAGGTCCCTGTGTCTGGGGTGAGAATCGTGAAGAGCCTAGGGTGTGTAGGACTCCACCACTATGGGGCTGGGGAAACGGAGAGACTGAGGAAAAGTCAGTGGAGTGGGGGCCGCAGCCCGGGGGGCCGTGGGGGTGGGCGGTGGGGGGTGAGATACCAAGGGCATGTAAGCTGCGCACAGCTGGGTATGCCAACCTGGGCGCTGCACCAGGGATGCAGGGGACAGATGGCTTCCAGGGGTGGCCTTGTGAGTAAGCATGAGGTGCCTGGATCCTAAAGGTATCCATGAGGGTGTGTGCGTGTGTGTGTGTGTGTGTGTGTGTGTGTGTGTGTGTGTGTGTGTAGGGAAGGTTATGATGACAACTACCAATAACCACCATTCACCAGGGGTGGCCTTGTGAGTAAGCATGAGGTGCCTGGATCCTAAAGGTATCCATGAGGGTGTGTGTGTGTGTGTGTGTGTGTGTGTGTGAGTGTGTGTGTGTGTGTGTGTGTGTGTGTGTGTGTGTGTGTGTAGGGAAGGTTATGATGACAACTACCAATAACCACCATTCACCGAGGCCTTCTGCGTGTCTGACAAACACATCAGACAAAGTAAAGTTCCCCGAGCACCAGGCCAGGCACACAGTAGGTACACAACAAACACCACCATCATCTCATCTCGTCCCTGAGCCATCCCATTTCACAGGAGTGGAAACTGAGGCTCACAGAGGGGCAGAGCTGAATCCAGGCAGCCTCATCCCACCACACTCAGTGGTGGCGGCGGTGGGGGAACAGCCTTTCCGACAACCACAGGGCACCTGGCACGTGCCGGGAGGTGTGCACCAGCTTATCTGTTGAATGAGTCTCCAGGAGCCCGTGGGCCTGCCAGTGCGGAAGGGGCCCGGGCGGGGGAGCCGCACCGACAGATGGAGCCGCAGGGTGGGTGGTGCGTGAGGACACACAGTCGGGACATCCCCGCGGTGGGGGCTGGGCTCGAGAGCGGCAAGTGAATGGATGGTGTGTCTCCGGTGCCCGGGCAGGTGGAGGGGCCCGTGCGTGGGGGGACTCATGCCGAGGGTGGGGCGCTTGGAGCCAGGTGTAGCTGAGCGTTGGCTCCATGGGGAGGGGCTGTGGGCAAGGGGGTAAGAGGCCCCGGGGCTTGGGGACTTTCTGAGGGGACTGAGACGAGTCAGAAAGAATGGAAGCAGGAGAGAGGCTGGAGGGTGAGCCGAGGCCTGACGGGTGTGCAGCACACACACCCGTGCTGGCGTGCCCTCACACGTGCACACACACAAAGGCCCGGGGCAAAGTGCCCAGGGCCCAGACGAGCACATGGTCCCTTCCGAGGTGCTTGCTGAGGACACGGGCTGGTGTCCATGAGGGTGCGCGTGCGTGGGTGTGTCCACTTGGGAGTGGTGGCGTGTCTAGGAGGGAGGTCTTGGGAGCACAGGTGCATGAGAAAGCACAGGTATGGGGCAAGCCCGGGGAGGGAAGGGGAGTGGTTGGGTGGGGGCTGGCAGTGCAGTGCAGGAGGGCTCTGGGGACGCATAGGGGCCCTGGATGTGTCACCTACATAACAGCAGGGTGCCGGGGGGAGGTCTCTGAGACAGGCAACGAGGTGGCAGTCTCTCTGGGCGGGGAGTGTGGGTGGCATGCTGCCAAAAGGCGTATTGTGTACGCAGGTGTGCATGCCCGTGTGGGCGTGTGTCTGGGTGGGTGCCACTGAGTGTGTGTCTCGGTGTCAGAATGTGTCACTGACAAGGGCAGGCGGGAAGGAGCAGCTGGACCCAGGGAGAGCCTGAGAGCCGGGAAGGAGAGAGGCCCCCAGCGGCACTTCCGGGAGCCACCCCCTCCTCTCAGGAGCCTCCTGTCATAGGGACTCAGCCCAGGCCAAGAAGCCAGAAGAGGCCCGGGCTCCAAGAGGAGTCTCGAGCTGCCACCGCCCGTTGGTCAGTCCCGCCCACCCCTGTGGATCGGAGGACAAGAGGTGTCTTCTTCCAGCGGGAGTGGAGACCCCCGCCATACCCGTCTCCCTGGCCCCGGAAAGATCCAGCCGTGCCTCAGATGCCAGCATCCCTGCAGGCAGGAAGAGTCGGGGACCTGGGCGCTGAAGCACCCACAGACAGAAGGCCTCGCGGCTCCCCGACGGGCAGACCTCCCTTCTGCCCGCCTTCCTGCCCCCGGCTCTCTCTGGCAGAAGACAGAAGGCAAAGCCCCAAGTCTGCCCTCCTCCAGAAGGAACGCCCGACGCGGGGAAGGTGGACAAGAGGGAGGGAGAGGAATGAATGGGAGAGAGAGAAGCCCACCCCCCAGACACATACAAAGCCGGGGGTGTACGGAAGCCCCCAAGGCAGCCAAGAAGACCGGAGACCCAAGACGCCCTAGGATTTATTTCCTCACTCCAGGTCTGGACGGTCTCCCCCTCGCCTCCAGGCACCCAGAAACAGCCCCCTCCCGGGCCCTGCTGGCTCGCCAGGCACCAGATGCCCGCCCCCAGGACCCAGGAGGGGCCAGGGAGTAGAGGAGGTGACAGCCCCCCAAAGCCGATTTTGCCCCCGAGAGCCCATCGAGGGTTCAGGGGCTCAGACCCCAGCCCCAGGAGCCCAGGGCAGACGGCTGCTTCGGCTGGGGAAGGAGGCTGGGGCCTGAGAGCCGGCCCCCTCCTCTTTGGGGTGGGGGGCCAGCCCAGGGCCCTGCGGCTTCCTCTCCCCCTGCAGCACTCTGACCAGAGCCCTGTCGCCGCCCCAGCGCGTTCCCACCCAGCACGAGCCCCCTCCTACTGGCTTCCCAGTCTCCCTCTCACCACCCCAGCCTTCCCCCGCAGGCTTCCGCTCGGCTCGCTCAGACCCCCATCTTTCCAGCTCTCCGCCAGCACAGACCCCTCCCTGCCTCGAGCACCGCGGCCCCTTCCCCTCTGCCCCTCCCGACAAGCCCTCTCCCCTCGGCTCCCATCCGCCAGGAAAGCCCGGCCCTCGGTGGGTGCCCCAGGATGGAGCCCTTGGCCGGCCCCGCTCCCTCCCTCTCCACTTTCTCCAGCCCCCCGTCTCCTCCCACGAAGCCCAGTTCCTCGCTGCCTTCGCCCCTGCAGCCCCTCTGGCCGGGCTCTGCTTGCAGCCCAGGGGCCGGGGACACCTCCTCCTTGGGCGCCGCCACACTCCCCTGGTGCCCTCCTGCGCCCCGTCACTTCCCCCGACGACCCTCCCTCCCACCACCCTCCGCCCCCCAGCTCGGGGCCAGTGTCCCTTCCGCAGGGAGCCCCAGCCCCCGGCGACTTCGCCTCTCGCGGTCGCCCAGCCAGCCCTCTCGGCGCGGCGCCCCCGCCCCCCAACCCGCCCTGCCGGCCTCCCCCGCCCCCTGCGGCCTGCGCCCCTCCCCGGCCGGCTCCCGCCCCCCGCCCGTCTCCGCCGCAGCCCCCCCGTACCTGGTTCTGGGGGCGCCAGGAGCCGGAGGGTGGGGATCGGGCGCGGGGCCGCCGGTCTCGGGCGGGTGGCAGAGCCGGGGCCCGCGGCGTCGGCCGCCTCGCGCCTCTCCCGCCGCCCGCCGCGTCCCCGCCGCCGCCCGCCGCCCGCCGCCCGCCGCCCGCCGCGGTGCCTCTCGAGGCGGATGCTCCGCGACTCAGGGCGGCTGCTCCCGCCGCCGCATCCCTGCAACACCGACTGACGGCAGCATCAGCAGCCGGGCCCGCCCCCCGCGCGCGCGCATTGGGCCGCGCCGCGCTGACGGGCGGGCGGCGTAGCCAATGGGGAGGCGCGAAGGAGCCGCCGGGCCCGCGGCCCCCCGCCCCCGCGCGAGACCCCGGCGTCCCGGCCCAGGGCGCCCGCGCTCTGCCCGCCTCTCGGGGTCCTAGCCCGGACCCCCCACGGACGGACCCCCCCCCGCCCAGCCTCTGTCTTTCCCGGGCGCCCAGCCCCTCGCCCACCGGCGAGCCCGGGCCTCGCGCCCCCCGCCCCGGCCGGAGGGCTGCGTGGCGGCGTCGGACTGGGGCGCGCCGGGGGCGAGGCCGGGGACCCGACTCCGGGCTCGCGGGAGCCGCACGCGCGCGGGCCGGGCCGCAGCGCCCTCTGCTGGCCACGCCCAGGGGCGGGCCCGGCTGCCAGGTCCCCGGGGGGTGGGGGGAGGGGCGCGGCGGCCGGGGCTTTTCCGCCCGGCCTCTCGCGGGAGCCCCTGGGCCCGAGGAGGGAGGGGCTTGGCCGGGACGAGGACAGAGGCGGCGGGAAGGGAAAGGCAGAGGTGGGGGCGGGGTGGACCGAGGGGCTGGGGGGTTCCCGGTCCTGCCTCCTGGGAATTCCAGTCTGCAGCCAGAGCCCCCTTGCGGGAGCCCTGGGCCGGGGTAGGGGTGGGTTTGGGGCATCAGATGCACATGCCTGGTCACTGCGGGAAGCTGGCAGCCGCCCCCTTCTCAGCTCTGCCCCATCCGTGGGTTTGAGAGTTAGCGCGGCGCTGGGTTCGAGTCTTCCACTGCAAGGGTGTCAGCATCACTGTGTGTGTGCATGAGTGCGTGGGGTTGGGGAGCCGGGGGAGGGGGAAGAGGACACCCTTCACTCACTCAGCCAGTGAGGGGGGGACCGGCCTCTAGTGTGTGTACCATGAAGTATGACACCGGGCTTCTGGATGAAGCCGTGACTGTGTGTGTGTGTGTGTGTGTGTGTGTGTGTGTACCATGAAGTACGACACCGGGCTTCTGGATGAAGCCGTGACTGTGTGTGTGTGTGTGTGTGTGTGTGTGTGTGTGTGTGTGTGTGCGCGCGCGCGCACGCACGCATGCCACTCTAGGACCCTGACTTCTGCTGCAGGGTCTGATCTGCACAGCTGGTGGTTGTTGGCACTTGTCAACCAAAGGCAGCATGCCAGAACATTCCACCATCCATGCATGCCCGCGGGGCACACTTACAGCCTTGCACACCTATCTGCACACGGGGCATTTCAAAAGAGACACACAGGAACGCTTGCAGAGATGCCCGGCCATGGTAAGACACCCACAGGAAGCGTGGACTTGCCCGAGAACACACACACGTTTGTGCACACAGATACCTACACACGCAGCGGCAAATACGTTCCAGGGGAACAGGTGCGCGCGGGGGACCTGCCCACGGCATCTTGGAGAAAGGGGTCCGTTACAGAGTGAATGACTGTGGTCACCAACCCCCCCGCAGGGAACCTCCTTCCCCAGTCTGTGAGGGGCAAGAGGGGGGCCCAAGCTGCAAGGGGTGTTTCTCAGGGTTTGGGAAGGGCAATCCCGGATTCAGGCCCCAGACTTAGGAGAGGTCCCACTCTGACCTTGGAGAGACCCTCAGGCCGTCCCCACCAAGGCCACCGAAGGAGCCAGAGAATGGGAACTGCTGAGTCAGGGTCTGTGGATGTGAAACGCCTCTCTGACCCCACAGCCCCACTGCCCTGCCCATCCCCAATGCTTATCTCCCTGTGGCCTCCACACACACACACACACACACACACACACACACACACACACACACACACACCCCTCCAGACACTAGGGCATAGGGGGACAGACAGGTGCAGTGACTCACAGAGACTGACTCTCAGACCCTGACAGAGAAGCCTGTGCGGGGAGGGAGAGAGGAGTGAGCACTCATCTCCTGTCCCCACCCCAGTTTTGCCCATCAAGGGCAGGAAAGGTCACCTGCCAACTGCTACACCTCCCTGCCCCCCCCATCTTGCAGGAATGTCCCTCTGCAAGGTCCGAGGTTCAGATCGCGAGGTTCAGGTGCAGTTGGGAGCCGCCACTTCAAGACACGCCCCCCCACACACAGGCACCCGGCCAGCCTGGAGTGGCGCTCCGAGCACCCGCCCTTCTCCGGTGCACACAGGCCCGTGGGGACACGTGAGGGAGGGAGACGCAACACACACAGAGAGCATGTCCAAGCACACACATGCACACACGCACATACCGTGTGAAGTCAGACACGCAACCACGAAAAGACAGGCACACACGTCACATCCCGGGGTGGGGCGGAGCTAGACGCACGTACACACACACACACACACACACACACACACACACACACACACACACACGGAAGAGGCCAGACTGGGGCTGGGAGGTGGCGGGGAACGAGGCCGACCGGGCTGCAGGGATGCAGGAGCGAGCCCAGCCGCTCTTCACCACACAATCACCACACAATCGCTGTCTGTTGTTATAGCAACTCAGCCCCCAAATCGTGAAACGGATATTACAGCCTCCGAAGGGGGAAGGACAGGAGGGGGGATCCCCCCAATGGGGGGACAGGGCTGGGAGGCCCAACCGGGGGCAGGCCTGCGGCTGAGATGTGACCGGGAAAGAGGGGTGACCCCAATAAGGAACAGGCGGGGGGGGTTCTCAAAGGTAGAGATGGAGCAAGGTGGGGGAGCCCCGGGGAGGGCGGGGCGTTCATAGGGGACGGTCTGCAGACGTTGTGCCTTGGAGTTGGGGTGCTCAGGGCTCCACCCCCAGGGCAATTCCACAGCGGCCCCAGGATGTCTCCCAGGTCCGGGGCTGAGTGTCCTGGGCCCCAGGGGCCGCCTGGCCCAGCTGCAGAGCCTTTAGGAAACTCCCAGACCAGCCTCAGAAACGGCCTTCGTTGTCCGCAGGTAGCAGTGCCCCCAAAGCCTCAGCGCTGCCAGCTTGGGAGGGAAGAGCAGGGTCGGGAGAGGCGGCCGCCGGAGACAGAGAACAAGATCGATATGCACTTCCTCTGGAAGTCGCTGTCCTTCCGGCTGGCAGCAGCACCGGCCAGAGGCCGCAAGGGCAGCCCCACCGTGAGGCACACTCCCAGCGGGGTCCCAAGACTGCCCCCCCACAGCCTGCACCCTGGGTGCCCTCCTCTGCCTTCCAGGATTTCTGCAGTGAGCACCCCGTTGCTGGAAGTGGGGGCGGAAAGGCCACCTGTCAAGCAAGGGAATTTTGACTCTGGGCCGAAGGCTACAGCTAGGCGTGACCCCTGGCCCCAGCAACTCTGGGGCACAAAGATGTGCTAGCTTCAAGTTTTAGGTCCCCAAGGTTCTAGACCCTCCCTGAGATTCTTACATTCCAAGGTTTTCTGGTGCTGAGATTCTATCCCCTGAGAGTCCAGACCGCCCCCCCTATGGTTTTGCTGACTCCAAAGCTCTAAACCCCACGAGTGTCGTCTCTACAAGGACAGCCCTCCCACCCCCCTGCCAGGATTCCAGGAGCTGATGGTCCAGGTTAATTACACGGGCCTTTTTATTCCATCTGGAAAATACAAATATTCACAAGAATCTGTACAATCTTAGGGACACCAGCCCCGGCCCTGCCCTTAGTCGCATGCCGCCCTGACACCACCCCCAGCCCCAGCCCACCCCCCCAACCCAGGCTCCCTGCTGGGGTCCAAGTCTTTTCTCCAAGGCAGGAATGAGTCCTGGATCCAGTCACAGCTGGGAAGAGGAAAACAGGTTGTGAGGAAGACAACACTCCCCGCCCCCAACGAGGCGGGACCCTCCCCCAGCGCCCTGGTGTGCGGCAACCACGTCCCTGACACTCTCCGCCCCCGCCCTAAGTGGGGAGGCTCAGGCCAGCGGTGGGAGGACTCACCATCAGTTACAAGTGGATGTCAAACACACCGTCCTCCACCATCTGCACCTCCTCCTCACGGATCTCTGCTGGGAGGGCGCCCACGCGCTGGTTCCTGTGACCTCAGCAGCCAGCCCTCCCCACGGGAGCCACCGGCCCCATCCCAGAAGCGGGCCCATCCCCCAAAGATCAATTCCCTGGATGTCCTCATGGTCCCATTTTTGAGGTTCTTTTTCCAAGTTCTCGTCTCACCGCAGCTGCTTTGCAGCCAGACTTGCCAGAGTCACTGGCTTCGGGGTCCATTTCGTGTGTGTCTCACGTTTGAGACCCCAGTGCTCCATGCAGATGGTTGTTTTTTTTTTTTTTGAGTTTGAGTTTCACTCCGTTGCCCAGACTGGAGTGCAGTGGCCGCTCCCGGCCACCACAGCCTCGACCCACTGGGCTCTGGCGATCCTTCCACCTCAGCCTTCCGAGTAGCCGGAATTACAGGCATGCGCTACCATGCCCGGCTATTGTAGAGATGAGGTCTCGCTGCCCAGGCGGGTCTCGAACCCACGGGCTCAGGCAATCCACTCACCTCAGCCTCCCAAAGGCGCGGGATTACAGGCTGAGCCACCGAACCCGGCTTTTTTTTTTTTTTTTTTTTTGAGTTGGAGTCTCACTCTGTCACCCAGACTGGAGTGCAGTGGCCGCTCCCGGCCACCGCAGCCTCGACCTGCTGGGCTCCGGCGATCCTTCCGCCTCAGCCTTCCGAGTAGCCGGAATTACAGGTGCGCGCTACCATGCCCAACTAATTTTTGATTTATTGTAGATATGAGGTCTCGCCAAGTTGCCAGGCAGGTCTCGAACCCGCGGGCTCAGGCAATCCACTCACCTCAGCCTCCCAAAGCGCTGGGATTACAGGCTGAGCCACTGAGCCCGGTCCAGATGGTTTTATCTTTTCTATTTTCAAGGATTTATGCCCTGGGCCTGCCTCAATCTCTTGAGGACTTACGCCAACCCAAACGGTAGACCCTGGTCTAACACCTTTGCTCAGACTGTTTTCAGCAAAATAATCATTTGGCCAATTGTCATTCAACAAACTGACTTCAAATCACCAGAGATCCCCCCAAGAGAGCCAGCAGGAGGTTATCAGGGCCAGGGACTTTTCTCGGAACAGCCAGATAGGGAAAGGCGGGGAAATGGCTCACATAACACCTGCTCCAATCCTCTGTCAATCCCCCTAACAAAATAAGAGTGTGGATGGGATCCTGAAGTCCCTTTCACCTTTACACCTCTAGGTGAATTAAGGCCTCTCTCCTCCTCAGCCTCCGAAGGCCGACGGCTCCCTGGCCAACCTGTCCTTTCTCTACTGCCCACCAAAACAAGCAAATGGAGAACTCTGGGAGGGCACCCACCCTGTTGGTGAATACTTTGCCTCCCTCCCTCCCTCCCTCCCTCCACAGGCCAGTGGATGACGCCGGCTTACCCGGAGGCCGGGAGCCTCGCCTGCCGGGGCGGGGCAAGGAGAAGCTGAAGGCGCGATGATGGTGGCCGTGGGTGGGCGAGGGCGCAGACCCCTCCAGGCTCACACTCTGGGCGCGGCGACGACACTCGACCGACAGGCGGTCCTTGCACTGCTTGTGGCAGTTCACGCCGCAGGCTGGGAGAGGGTGGAGGGCCGCCCAGCCAGGGCCACTGGTCAGAGCCCCTCTTCCATCCTGCAGGCCTGCCCCGCTCCCCAGTTTCCTTTACCGTGGAGCTGCCACCCCCCAAAATAAGCGTCTCCTTCCAAAGTGCTCCCTTCCTGCTAACGGCCAGTCCGTGCCTTGCCAACGTCCTCTGTTCTTAAACAGCCTCTTCAAGGCTGCCCCCTTCCATCACCCGGCCTGTCTCTTTTATTCCAAGGCACTTCGCTCCTCGACGATTGCCCCACCAAAATAAGAATCCCCACCCAGGCAGTATCTCTCCCCCAAAACGCTGCCCGCCGGCTCTGTCAGTCATTCCTCCTCACCTCGGCATTTGAGGCCCTGCTTGTAGATACCCAGGATCTGCAACAGAGGAGTGAGGACTCGACCTTTTCCTTCTGAGGGTGGGACTGGGGCCTTAGACCCCGCCTCAGAGCCCAGGGCAAGATTGCAAGAGTCGAGGAATTAGCAAGATATGCTTTGGCCGAGGGGGCTCTGGCAGGGGCGGGGCCGGAGGGAGGGCGGGGCCAGAAAGGAGGGCGGGGCCGGAAGGGAGGGCAGGTCCAGAGGGGCCTGGAGGGCGGAGCCGGCGGGGCTGGAAGGGAGGGCGGGGCCAAAAAGGAGGACAGGCCCAGAAGGGCCGGGAGGGCGGGGCCAGGAGGGAGGGCGGGGCCAGGAGGGAGGGCGGGGCCAGGAGGGAGGGCGGGGCCAGGAGGGAGGGCGGGGCCAGGAGGGAGGGCGGGGCCAGGAGGGAGGGCGGGGCCAGGAGGGAGGGCGGGGCCAGGAGGGAGGGCGGGGCCAGGAGGGGCGGGGCGGAGCTGGGTGTCCTCCCCGGTGAGCGGGGCCGGGGGTCTCACCAGGGCCTTGCAGTGGCGGCAGGTGACCGGGCGCAAGGAGTTGCTCTCCTGAAAGTTGTGCACGAAGCCCATGCGGCCGCCCAGCACGGAGCTGGAGCGCAGGAAGTAGGAGATCATCTCCTCCCTGCTGATGCAGCCATCCCTGCGGGGGTTGGGGGCACCTCAGCTCGGGTCCCCCCCACCCCTGGCCTAAGCCATCCCACGGGGGAAGCCCCCTCCCAAACGAAGAGCCACCCCGGAACTCCTGGTGCGGGACCCCCGTGCAGGCAAGAGAAAGAGCACTGGACTAGGAGTCAGGCAGACGTCATAACCGCCACTAACTAGCGTGTGGTCGTGGGCAAGTCGCTGTTCCTGAGTTTCCTTCTCAGGACAACGGGGACCACATCCCTGCGCCGCCCACTTCACGGCTGGTGCGCACTTTCCCGAGAGCTCGCCAGCCTCACGTTCCCAAAGTGTGCTCTGAGCAACACCAGTCCCGGGGCCCTGAGAAGGGTTTTCTAGTGTGTTCTGGAACCAGGAGAGCTGGGAAAAAGCGCATCCGTGTCACTCTCCTAATCCTGCTGGAAAGACGCTGGTTAACCCAGGGCTTCCCGCAGAACCCTTTTTTCTGCCTGCGACTGTATTTTAGGGAATGAGGACTGTTCTGGAAATAGACCTCAGTTCAAATCCCAGGCCCTACTTCCCTGCCAAGTGACCTGTGGTTGGTCAATTTCCCTGTTTCCTGATTTATAAATGGGCATGGCTGGGCATGGTGGCTCACACCTGTAATCCCAGCATTTTGGGAGGCCGAGGTGGATCACTTGAGCCCAGGAGTTCAAGACCAGCCTGGGCAGCATAGCAAGACCCCGCCATCTCTAAAAACAATAATAAAAATAATAATTATAAAATAAATGGGCATGATGATTTATCTAACAGGAGTTTTATGAGGATTAAATGAGATAATACACCTGAAGTCCTTGAACAGTGTCTGTGCATTAGTAAGTTTTCAGCCACCAGGAGCTGTCTCCATTAGGGCTGGCCCTTGTTTGATATGCCCACCCACTGTATTCGGGGTCCATAATGTGATGCAGGTGGTCCTTCAATTCAGTGCAGCACTGGGACAACTGGCCACTCAGAGAAATATATAAACCTAGATTCCTGGCCGGGCAGGGTGGCTCACATCTTTAACCCCAGCACTTTGGGAGGCTGAGGCGGGGGGGTTGCTTGAGCCCAGGAGTTCGAGGTCAGCCTGGGCAGCATAGCAAGACCTCATCTCCACAAAAAAATTTTAAAATAGCCGGGTAAGGTGACTCACGCCTGTGATCCCAGCACTTTGACAGGCCGAGGCGAGAAGATTGCATGAGCTTAGGAGTTCAAGACCAGCTTGGGCAACTTGGTGAGACCTCATCTCCACAATAAACCAAGAAAAGTTAGCCAGGTGTGGTGGCGCATGCCCGTAGTTCCAGCTACTTGGAAGGTTGAGGCGGAAGGATCACCTGAGCCCAGCAGGTTGAGGCTGCAGTGGCTGTGAGCGTGCTACTGCACTCCAGCCTGGGCGACAAGAGTGAGACTCTAACTCAAAAAAAAAAAAAAATTAAAAATTAGCCAGGCATGGTGGCACGTGCCAGTAGTCTCAGTTACTGAGGCTGAGGCAGAAGGATCTCCTGCGCCCAGGAGATCGAAGCTGCAGTAAGCCGTGATCATGCCACTGCACTCCAGCTGGGCAACAGAGTGAGACCCCAGTAAAAAGTATCTGAAAAGATATAAGAAAATAATTTTGTCATCATGAGAGGCTGAGGGCATTTCTACACATAACACAAATCTGAGAGGCCATAAGGGAAAAGACTGACATACTGAACACACAAAAATTTTTAAATTTTATACGGAAAAAGACAACATAAATGACAGACAGGGAGAAAATATTTGCAAACAACATTTAACATCAAAGGGTTAATATCCATTAACAGAGATTCTAAAAATCAATGAGAAAAAGGCCAACAAACCCAGCGGAACAATGGACAAGGAATGTGAGCAGGCAATTAACAGAAGAAATACAAGTGGCCAATAAACATGTGAAAAGATACCCTACCCCCATTAGTATTAAAGAAATGCAAATTTCACCAAGATCCCATTTGCCAATGAGCCTGGCAGAGTTCTAACGCTTTTTATAGCACCCACGACTGGCAAGGCATCTGGGAGTCAGGCACTTGTACTCTGCTGATGGGGGTGTAAACCAGTACAACCTTGTCTGAGGTCAGTTTGGCAGTCTCCTGCTAATTTAGAATGTGCATATCTTTTGATCCAATTATCCCACTTCTAGGAATTCCTCCTACAGAAACGCTGGCCTGAGTGTATCAATAAAAGAATGTTCCCAGCAGCGTGGCATATAATAATAGCGAAAAGCAGGATGAGCCTACGTGTCCATCAGCAGGAGAATGGGTAGGAAAATGATGGTCCAGCCACACAGTGGAATACTCTGCGACTGTTCTTTTTTTTTTTTTTATTGTAGAGGCGAGGTCTCGCCAAGTTGCCCAGGCTGGTCTCGAACCCCCAGGCTCAGGCAATCCACTCCCCTCGGCCTCCCAAAGTGCTGGGATTACAGGCTGAGCCACCGAGCCCGGCCACTCTGCAGCTGTTCTAAAGAATGTGGTAAATGCACGAATCCACAAGGAAAGATGTCTGTAAAAAAGGGTAAGTGGAAACGAACACAAAAGCAAAAAAAAAGCAAGGTGTACAACTCTGACACGACAGTGATTTTTAAAAAAAGGAAAAAGAAAACCCACTGCTACACGTAACTAGATGTTCATTTAAAATATATCAAAAATGGCTGTAAATGCATAGGTGACTTTTTTTTTTGAGTTAGAGTCTCACTGTCGCCCAGGCTGGAGTGCAGTAGCAGTGAGCATGCCACCGCAGCCTCGATCTGCTGGGCTCAGGCGATCCTTCTGGCTCAGCCTCCCAAGTAGCTGGAACCACAGGCATGCACCACCACACTCGGCTAATTTTTGGATTTATTGCAGAGACGAGGTCTCACCAAGTTGCCTGGGCTGGTCTCGAACCCTGAGCTCAGGCAATCCTCTCACCTCGGCCTCCCAAAGTGCTGGGATGACAGGCCTGAGCCACTGCACCCGGCCTGCACAGGTGATTTTGTAAAAAAGAAAGAAATGGAAGCCTCCAAGTTTCAGAAACAAATGAAACACTGGGTGGGCGATGCTGGATTTTGATGTCGGGGTGGGGGGGGCAGGGGCAGGCGCAAGGCCTGGGGCCTGCGGGAGGGGGAGTGTTAAGGCTGAGACCCTTCCTCCAAGGTCTCAAAGGGCCATGCCCTCTCTGAAAGGGTGCCCTGCAAAAAAGCCCACCCACCGGTCCACAGAGGTAACACAGAATTCCACTACCTCTGCCCCAATAACAAAAGCCACAGGCAGAGCTGGATATCATAATCTTGTTTGTCCATGAAACAGACACAAAACAAACAAAAATCTCTATCTGTGTGCACATGCATGGAGAAAAAAAAGACAGGAAGGTCCCCATGCTGCCCAACTGTGAATACAGCTTGTTGTTGTTGTTGTTGTTGTTTTGAGTTGGAGTCTCATTCTGTTGCCCAGGCTGGAGGGCGGTGGCATGCTCATGGCCACTGCAGCCTCGACCTACTGGGCTCCAGCGATCCTTCCGCCTCAGCCTTCCAAGTAGCTGGAACTACAGGCGCGCGCTACCATGCCCGGCTAATTTTTTGATTTATTGTAGAGATGAGGTCTCGCCAAGTTGCCCGGGCGGGTCTCAAACCCACAGGCTCAGGCAACCCCCTCGCCTCTGCCTCCCAACGTGCTTGGGATCACAGGTGTGAGCCACCGTGCCTGGTCTTGAATACGGTCTTGTTAACAGTGCTGAATCATGGTCACTTCCACCAGTGGGAAAGCAACAAGGGAACTTTCACTTCTTATTTTAAACATTTTGTGTGCTATGAACTTATTTTACTGCCAGGGGTGGAGGCGAGAGGATTGCCTCAGTCCAGGAATTCGAAACCAGCCTGGGCAACACAGCAAGACCTCATCTCTACAATAAATCAAAAAATTAGCCGGGCATGGTGGCACACGCCTGCAGTTCCAGCTACTTGGAAGGCTGAGGCGGAAGGATTGCCTGAGCCCAGTAGGTCGAGGCTGAGGTGGCCGGGAGTGGCCACTGCCCTCCAACCTGGGCGACAGCGCGAGACTCCAACTCCAAAAGAAAAGAATATTGACCTGGGGTAGGCTACGAATTCTGACTGGAGTATTCCCTGCTCAGCGAAAATGGGGCACAAACATGGATGCAGGGGGCATGTTTAACCTTCTTCAGTGATAAACAAGTGGGTGCTGCTAATTACGAGCCTTCCTTATCTGTTCATTAAAAGAGGCCACCCAGGGGCTTGGCTTGCCTGCATTTTTTGCCAGCTGTGAGCTCTGCAGACAAAACCCACACCTGCCGCAAGAGTCCCCAGGCCACAGCGGTCTGCAGGGCTCAGGTGGAGTCCCTCATCTGTCTGGACTGGTGAGGTGACTCTGTGCCCCCCCCAGTCAGCAGCCTCCCCTCCTCAGAAAAACAAGATCCGCTCCCCATGCCGGTCAGCCTCCCGGCCAAGGCCAAGATCCTCTGGTTCAATGAGGAAACGGAAGCCCAGGGGGAAGCGAGCTGCATTCCCTCTTCCCCAGCCCCCAGCCCTCCTCACTGGTTCTGGTCGAGGTCCCCGAAGGCGCTGAGGTAAGGAAAGTTCCCACGGATGATCTGGAACTCTTCCTGGGAGATGTGGCCATCCCCATCCACGTCAAAGTTACGGAACACTGACTGGGGTGCAGAGAGGGACACCCAGGGGCGGAGGAGGGGAGAAGAAGAGGAACATCAGGCCCGGTCCCTTCCCACGTTCCCAGGCCAAGTGGTAAAACATGTCTCGGTGGCCGGATGCAGTGGCGCATGCCTGTAATGCCAAAACTGAGGTAGACCAAGGCGAGAGGATCGCCTGAGCCCAGGAGTTCGAGACCAGCCTGAGCAACATGGCGAGACCTTGTCTCTACGAAAAGATCAAAAATTAGCTGGGCGTGGTGGTGGCCCACACAGGTAGTCCCAGCTGCTTAGGAGGCTGAGGTGGGAGGATTGCCTGAGTCCAGGAGGTCAAGATCGTGCCACTGCACTCCAGCCTGGGCAACAGAGACTCAGACTCCAAAAAAATAAAAAGAAGATGTCTCAGAAAGGTCTCCTTCTCCCTCTCCACACTGGACACCTGACCCCCAGCATGCTGTGCTCCGCGCCTCCTGCCGACTGAGTGCTGGTCTGGCCTTTACTGGTCTCCACCGGCAGCCTCCCCCCGGCCGCCCAAGCTGGGAGGAGGCTCACCTCCACCATCTTCTCGATGTGCTCCGCCACGAGGGCCTGGTCCAGCTTGGGCTTGGCAGCCGAGGTCCATTCCTCCAGCACCGGGGGCCGGGGAGGCGGGGTGCAGCTCGTGGGGCTGGTGGGCTGTGCGGAGGGTCAGGCCCGAGTTGGGGTGAGGGGAGGAGGGAGCCCCAGGCCCAGGGGAGCAGAGAAGGGAGCCTGCCTGCGGCCACTGCCCCACCCCCAGGACGCTGCTGTCCCACAAGAAGGATGGGCGACACCGCTACTAAGAGCGTCCTGTCCTCACATGCTGGGATTCTGAGGTGGGGCAGAGGGGGTCCCCGCTCACCGAGGACTTGGAGCGTGGCTCTCGCTGCAAGGACAGCTGGTACAGCTCATCTTCTGTCTGATACTGATCCAGAGAGACCTGGGACACACAGTCGGATCACACCCACTGGGCCCTGTGGCTCTCGGGAGCCCACGACCCAGAGCCCAGGGCCATGGGGCCGCCAGTAGGCCACAGCTTAGCACAGAGCCTGGTTCAGAAACTAAACTCAGGCCGGGCTCAGTGGCTCAGCCTGTCATCCCAGCACTTTGGGAGGCCAAGGCGAGTGGATTGCCTGAGGCCGCGGGTTCAAGACCCACCTGGGCAACTTGGCAAGGCCTCGTCTCTACAATAAATCAAAAATTAGCCGGGTGTGGTAGCACACATCTATAGTTCCGGCTATCTGGAAGGCTGAGGCGGAAGGAATGCCGGAGCCCAGCAGATCAAGGCTGATGTGGCCAGGAGCGTGTCACTGCCCTCCAGCCTGGATGACAGAGTGAGACTCCAACTCAAAAAAAAAAAAAAAAACCAAACTTAGGACAAAGCCTGGCTTAGAACTCACCCCAGCTGCCCCACACCGGCCCAGCACGCCGACCAGACCACGGCTGGCCCCAAACCTTGAACACAACGCACTGTCAAGGTCTCAACCTAGGAACCTGGACAGAACCCAGCCTTGAGCTCCAAAATTCTTCCAGAATCCAGCTCAGATTTCTTTTTTTTTTTTTTTGAGTTGGAGTCCCACTCTGTCACACAGACTGGAGTGCAGTGGCACGCCCCCGGCCACCACAGTCTCGACTCGCTGGGCTCCGGGGATCCTTCCGCCTCAGCCTTCCAAGTAGCCGGAACTACAGGCATGCGCCACCACGTCCAACTAATTTTTGATTTATTGTAGAGACAAGGTCTCGCCAAGTTGACCAGGTGGGTCTCGAACCTGCAGGCTCAGGCAATCCACTCGCCTCGACCTCCCAAAGTGCTGGGATTACAGGCTGAGCCACCGAGTCTAGGCCCCAGCTCAGATTTCAACCCCAAGCCTGTCCAGAGCCCAGAGGCAGCTAAGAATTCACTCCAAGCCTTAAAAACCTCTGGACCAGAACCAACTCCCACCCTGGATCTCAAAACCAAGAGTAAGGCCAAGCCCAGAACCAGCCCTGCCTGTGGAACCCAGAGCTTGGCCCCAGCCCCTAAACACAGCCCACTGCCAGGAACTCAACCCAGAGTCCAGACCTCAAACACAGCCCCGGGGCACACGCTAGCCTCCCGGTCACACCTCAGTCCCCAGCCCGGATGGGAGCCTGGAGCCCCTCCGGGCCTTCACCCCTAGATCACAGTTCCTCGACCAGAACCAGAACCCAAGGCTAAGCCCACAGCCAGGACCCGCTGCCAACCCGAGCTCGGTCCCAAGCCTCCCTGCCCCGGATCTCACCGTCAGCAGGCTCAGCAGGTCTGGGTTGGCTTGGACTGGTGGCCGCAGGCTGGTCACCATGGCCAGCTCCTCTAGGATGCTGAACAGCTGCTTCATCTTGGCCCCATTGAGCAGGGTTCGGGCAGGGTCCAGCCAGTCGGGTAGCGCCAGCTGCAGGGCCACCAGGTCCTTGAGGTGCACACCCAGGATGGGGAAGCGGAAGCCCACGCAGGCCGCCAGGCGGCGCCGGTAGTTGCCATAGTTGCCGGTGGCTGTCACCAGTTCTGTCAGACCTTCCCAGAGCTGGGGGAACAGAGAGCAGAGGGTCACACACGCACGCCACCCAACCGTCCTGGACATGCGGGATCAGCTGAAGAGTCAGGGGCAGGTGGAAGGGTAACATTCTCCCTTGCGGTCCCCGGCACCGGTCCTCCCAGGCCCTGGGGGTCGCAGCTCACAGATCACGAGTTCAAGGCAACGCCCACTGCCAAACGCACCACACCCCTACTCCAGGTCTGGACACGGGTTATCATCAACACTCAACAGAAGAAGAGGCCGGGCTCGGTGGCTCAGCCTGTCATCCCAGCACTTTGGGAGGCCGAGGCGAGTGGATTGCCTGAGCCCGTGGGTTCGAGAACCACCCAGGCAACTTGGCGAGACCTCGTCTCTACGGTAAATCAAAAACTAGCCAGGCATGGTAGCGCAATCCTGTAGTTCCGGCTACTTGGAAGGCTGAGGCGGAAGGATGGCCGGAGCCCAGCAGGTCGAGGCTGTGATGGCCGGGAGCATGTCACTGTACTCCAGGATGGGCAACAGAATGAGACGCCAACTCAAAAAAAAAAAAAAAACAGAAGAAACTGAGGTTCTAGGCAGTAAGGCAGCAAAGGACTGTGACCTCGAAGAACGTTCTTAGCTCCATTGTCCGTAACAGCAGAAACTGGAAACACCCCAAAGATTCAACAATAGGACAGATACATAAATCAGGGGTAGATATACAATAAAATATTATATGGCAACAAAAATGAATGAACAATTGCCCCACATAACAGAATGAAAAGAATCTCACAACATGTGGAATGAAAGAAGCAAGACATAAAGTAACAAAAATTACATTCCATTCATGGGAAGTTCAAAACAGGCAGCCATAAATCCCACTGGGTTCTGGGACACACACATAGGTGGTAGAGCCCTAAAAAAAGCAAGGTCACCATCACAGAAGTCGTGACATCGGCTCACAGAGGAGGGAGTTACGCCCTAGGGTGCTGGGAGCTGGCAATGTTTTATTTCTTTTTCTTTTTTTTTTTTTTTTTTTCTGAGTTGGAGTCTCGCTCTGTCGCCCAGACTGGAATGCAGTGGCCGCTCCCAGCCACTGCAGCCTCGACCTGCTGGGCTCCGGTGATTCTTTCGCCTCAGCCTTCCAAGTAGCTGGAACTACAGGCGCCTGCTACCACGCCCAGCTAATTTTTTTGATTTATTGTAGAGATGAGGTCTCGTCAAGTTGCCCAGGTGGGTCTCGAACCCGCAGGCTCAAGCAATTCACTTACCTCGGCCTCCCAAAGCAAGGGATTACAGGCTGAGCCACCAAGCCCGGCTTGTTTTTTTTTTGAGTTGGAGTCTCACTCTGTCGCCCAGACTGGAGTGCAGTGGCCGCTCCCAGCCACCGAGCCTCGATCTGCTGGACTCCGGCGATCCTTCCGCCTCAGCCTTCCAAGTAGCTGGAACTACAGGCGTGCACTACCACGCCCGGCTCATATTTTTGATTTATTGTAGAGATGAGGTCTTGCCAAGTTGCCCAGGCAGGTCTTGAACCCGCGGGCTCAGGCAATCCACTCACCTCAGCCTCCCAAAGGCGCGGAATTACAGGCTGAGCCACCGAGCCTGGCTCAGCCAATTTTTTTGATTTATTGTAGAGATGAGGTCTCGCCAAGTTGCCCAGGTGGTGTTTTATTTCTTGACCTGGGTGCTGGTGACACAGCACTCCTTTTTTCTTTTTCTTTTTTTGAGTCAAGGTCTCCCTCTGTTCCCCAGGCTGGAGTGCAGTGGCACGCTCACAGCTCACCACAGCCTCGACCTGTTGGGCTCAGGCGATCCTTCCACTTCAGCCTTCCAAGTAGCTGGAACCACAGGCATGCGCCACCATGCCCGGCTAATTTTTTTTATTTATCATAGAGACGAGGTCTCTCCAAGTTGCCCGGACTGATCTTGAACCCATGGGCTTGGGCAATCCTCTCACCTCCGCCTTCCAAAGTGCTGGTATTACAGGCCTAAGCCATGGCGCCCAGCCCTAGTGCTTTCCTTATAGTTTTCCTTTACACTATTAATCTGGTTTGTATACTTTTTTTTTTCAAGTTGGAGTCTCACTCTGTCGCCCAGGCTGGAGGGCAGTGGCATGCTTCCGGCTACCGCAGCCTCAACCTGCTGGGCTCTGGCCATCCTTCCGCCTCAGCCTTCCAAGTAGCTGGAACTACAGGCGTGTGCTACCCCACCCGGCTAATTTTTGATTTATTGTGGAGACGAGGTCTCGCCGAGTTGCCTGGGTGGATGTCGAATCCACGAGCTCTGGTAATCCCCTCGCCTTGGCCTCTCAAAGTGCTGGGATGACAGGCTGAGCCACCAAGCCCAGCCCAGATACTTTTCTATATGCATACTGTCCAATGTATTTTTCAGAAAACAAAAGAAACAGAAGAAGAAAGTATGAGCTGTGGTGTCAGGCAGAGCTGTGAGCCCGCACCCCACCATTTCCACTATGCAACCTTGCAAAAGCATTTGACCCCTCTGAGCCTCAGTTTCCCCAGCTGTCAAATGAGGACGGCAGTGCCCAGCCCCCAGCGCCCCTGGGAGGCCTCGCCCAGGCAGGAGCTCGTGCCCCGGGCACCTTGATGGTCTCAGGGCTGACGTGGCCGTGCGTCTCCTTGAGGCGGGCAATGGAGCTGTGGCTCAGGCCGCCGACCACGGCCATCAGCGTGTTGAAGTTTTGCAGCTGCAGCAGCTTCTGGGAGACAAACAGGGAGGAGAGGCGCAGAGTCACTGAGCGGGCCCAGGGTGCCAGGCCTCCCTGGAGAGGAGGGGGGCAGTGGGCTGGAGGGAAGGAGGCGGGCAGGGCCGGGGGGGCAGGGCCAGGGGGACCAGACGGGGCGGGGGCACGGCTGCACCTCCGCCACGTGCACAAAGTGCGTGATGACCAGGGCGCGCTGCGGAGCGGTGGGCTTGCTGAGGACCATCAGCTGCACCCACTGGGAGACGCTGTTGAACAGGCAGATGAACCTCTCGAGGACCGGGTTGTCCACGGTGCAACCGTGCGTCACGAAGCTGTGATAGTCCTGGAACTGGGGGCCGGCGGGAGTGGCTCAGCGCCCGGCCAGCCTCTCCCCTCTCGCCGGCCACTCCGCGCCCTCCGGCTGCCCTGGCAGTTACACTGAAACCCCCGCCCCATCTGGTCCCGTGAACCAGCCTGCTCCCGGGGCCGTGCCCCTCCTGGGACACCCCCCCACCCATGCCCACACGGCCCCCTGATGCCCAGCCCTGGGGCCACACCAAGATCTTGCAGAAGGAGCGGTACTCCAAGTAAGTGAGATGCTCGGCCAGCTCCATGGGCTCCAGGTGGTCGAACAACAGGGACATCTTGCGTTTTTTCTGTTCCACGGGGTTGCGCTGGGTCACCTGTCGCTTCCACTTGTAGGTGGGGCTGGAGAAGCAAGAGTAGTGAGCCCTTTGCCGCTGGAGACGCCCCGCACCCCCGCACTCACGCAGACACGCCACTCAGGCTGACGGAGGCCCGGCTGGAGGCGAGGCGCCACCCTAGACACGGCTGTCCCTGGATCCCCTCTCTCCCCCCAGCCCGTCACGTGCTCCACACACGCTGATGGCCGACATGCTCTGTGCCAGGCACTGTACTAGACGTGGAGGCGAGACAGATGAGTAAGACACCATTCTTGCCCTCAAGGGGCTCGCAGTCCACTGAAGGAGACGGAGGAGGTGGCGGCAAGGGGGGGAGAGGAGCAGACACCATGGCGGGAAGGACGCAGGGCTCAGATGACGGCCAGGGGACCTGCCGGGCTGCAGCATAAGGTGTGGGGCATGGGCAGGCTGTGGAAGGCCAGGCGGGATGGCCGAGCTGCCCGGTGAGGCTTACCGGAGGCGACAGGGGGCGTGGGAGGCGTTCAAGCAAGAGAGTGACACGACCCCCACTCATCCCAGCCAATGGACATTCCCCTCCCACCCCACGCACACGCTCTCGATGTCGATCAGGCTGCTGTGCCGGCGGTTCCCTTCTTGGTTCAGAAGAGCCTTCAGCGCCTTGATCTGCTCGGCCAGCTCCGGGTTCAGGTCGAACTCCGCCGGGAAGGCCGAGATCCAGTACCTGGCGGAGGAGCGGGGTCACCCAAGGCAGCCCTTCGTCCACACGCCTGGTCCCCCCGCGGGCCGCCCAAGGGACACGAGCGAGGACTGCAACCTCCCACAGAGGAGGCAAGAGCCCCAAACCGTGGTTCCCCGGCCCGGCTCCTTCCCTCTCAGGGGCCTCACCGGAGACCCCTGGCCACGCCTGGGACCGCACAACCCGCTGGGCAGAGCCTGATGCCGCCCCGTGTGACCCGGCGCCCACAGGCCAGAGCCCCCAGGAGGAAGACTCACCTGACCAAGTGGCAGGTTTTCACCTGCAGTGAGTTGGAGTTGTCCTTCCGCGATTGCTGGTAGGTGAAAGGGAGTCAAGGCAAACAAGGACGGAGCCCCGCTCGAGAGAGGGAGGCAGGGAGGCCCGAGTTCGGAGGCAGGCTGGGGGCGGGGCCTGGTTCTAGGAGCAAGGCTGGGGTGGGCGGGCTCGCGCAGGGCGAGGCCTGAGCCTGGGGGGCGGGAGGCAGGAGGCGGTGGGGCTGGGCTCTAGGGGAGGCCGGGAGCGGAGCCCGAGCTCCGGGAGAGAGGCGGGAGGCGGGACTGGGGCCGGAGCGGAGGCAGCCCGGGACTCCAGGACGGAGGCCAAGGCCTGCGCGTAGGGACAGAGCCCGGGGCGGGGCCTGAGTCCAGGGGAGGAGGGGCGGAAGCCAAGCCCCCGGGACGCAGGAGGGGCCTAGCGCAGCGCCTCCCGCCCGCCGGGGCGGGCCGCGGGCTCCGGGCCTCCGACGGCAGCGGCCCGCGAGGCCGGCGAAGGATATACGTGCAGCAGCTTGGCCGCCAGCTGGGAGGACGGGATGTACCAGGGATGCATCATGAGAAACATGCGCACCAGCTGCGGGTCCCGCACCTTCCCGGAGTCGTCTGGTCCGAGGGGCCGGGGAGAGGCGGCTGACGCCCGGTCCCCGCAGCCGCCGCCCCGCCCCCAGGAGCGCCCCGCCCCGCCGCGCCTCCCGCCCGCCTGCCTGCCGGGGACCCCCGCGCGCGATGGAGGCGGATGCGAGAGGAGAGGTGGGGGCAGGGACACGCGGAGGGCGCGCCCGCCGGCCCGTCGTCCCCAGGGGCGCCAGCTGGGGCGGAAGGAGCCTGGGTTCCCCGGGGTCAAGAATGCAGGGGTCATTTCCTGAGTGCTGGGGGGAAGGGGCACCCCCGCCAGATAAGCTGCCCCCCATCAGCCGGAAACAGCTCCCAGGCCGGAGACGGCGGGTTCCTCCGGATCCCCGACAGACAGATAGCGCCCCTCCTGTGCCAGAGAGGGGGACCCCGGCCCTCCGCCACCGCCGGCTCGGGGACCCTCATGCGCCAAAGCGCTGCGTCTCCACCCCGGACGCAGAGGCGGCTGTCGAGGTGACGGGGCGGGTCCGGCCGGGGGTCTGCCCGGGGGCAGGGGCCCGGTTCGGCTCGGGTCGGGCTCGGCCCCGCACGCCCCCCACCCCCACCCCCCGCCACTCACCGAAGGCCTCGATGCAGCCGCGGAGCAGTTCCTCCACCGTGCAGCCCTTGTCCAGGTCCACGGCGCCCGCCATGGCCGCCGGCGCGGGTGGGCCGGCCCCAGTTGCGTCCCGGAGCCCCCGCCGGGCTCGGACCGAACCCCTGTCCCGGGAGAGGCAGAGCCGGAGTGTGCGGAGGCGCGGGCCGGGGAGCGCCCCGCGGGCAGGGGCGGGGTGGGGCGGGGCGGACACGCCCCCAGCGGGCGGGGACAGGGTCGGCGTGGAGGCCACTCGGCGGCCACTCCCGGGGTTAAGCGGTCCGGCCGGGATGGTGCAACCCGCGGGTTGGGAAAGCGAGCGCCGAGAGGCTTCCGGCCCCCCCCCCGGAGCGGCAGGGCGCCGATGGGCTCCGCCGGAGCGGATGGGCACGCGACGGGCCGGGACGCCGGGGCTGCGGGTCCCCGCTCCCGGCGCCCTCTCCCCGGCGGCACCTGCAGCGCCCCGCAGCGCGGCTCGCGCCCCTCCCGCCTCCCTCCCGCCACGGCCTCCCTTCCCCCGCAGGGTTATTTTGGGAACTCGGAGCCTGAGGGGACCTCGGAGGAATTTCTCCCGCGACGAGAGGAGGGAGAGAACCCAGGCATCCCGCCCGCCTCGCCCCCACTCGGGCGCCAGGCGAGGGGCGGGGCTTCGCCGCCCCGGGACCTGCCCTCGGGCGGAGGGGGGTGGGGGGCGTGGGCAGCCCGCTGCGGCCGGGAGACATCGGGAGGCATCGGCGGGAGCCTGAGCCTGGGAACCGAGCGCTGCCGAGCCGCCTCCGCGAAGACCCCGGCCCAGCCCTCCCACCCGCCGGCCTCCCCCGCCCCGCCCTGCGCGGGCGAACTGCGGGCACACAGCGCAGGGCGCCCAGAAGGGCAGAGGGCACCATCAGCGACTCCAGTCACCCGGGGTCGCGCGCGCCCCTGCAGGGACCGAGCCCGTCCCGTCCCAAGGTGCGCGCCCGGGGCACCCCCGCTCGCACACCCCGCACGGCGCCCGCCTCCCCTCGCGCGCCATGGCACCCCGCCCCGTGCGCACCTGCGCGGCGGAGCCCCCGGCGCCCAGCCGGCTCCCCCGGCCCGAGAGCGAACGCGCGGACGAGGTCGCCTCCCCGCCTCGCTGCGCGCTGCGAGTCCCGCGACCGCGGCGGCGCCGACACCCGCACACGTGTGCGCACACGCAAGGCAGCGCCTCCGCACGCCCGGGCTCCCCACCCGTGCTCGCGCCCCCGCGGGTGCGCACACGCCCTTCCCGCCGCCCCCTTCCCGAGCGGCGCAGGGCTCGCCCCGCGCCCCAGGGCCCGGCTCGCCTCACCCCTGCACCCGGGCCGAGTCGGCCTCGCTTAAGGGGACCCCACCCCCCAGCCTCCCCCGGCGGGGGCGCGGGCGGCTCCGCCACGGAGTTTCCGGGCGGACTTTTCCCGGGGGCCACCCAGAGCGGTGCCCGCCGGGCCCTGCCGCCCCTCGCGTGTGACCTTGAGGCTCACTTGGCCTCGCGGAGCCTCGATTTTCTCGTCAGTCCAATGGGGGGAAGCCAGCGGCGCCGCGGCCGGGGCGCGCGCAAGCCCCTCCCGCGGCGGCGCCCCCGCCCGGCCGCGGACCCCCGCCCGCCCGCCGCCCGGGGTCTCCGGGGCGCGCCCCCCCGCCCGGCGCCCCGCGCGCGCGCGCGCTCACTCGCTCCCGGGACCCGCCGCCAGGCGCCGCGCCGGCCCGGCCGGCCCCACCTCCGAGCGCTCCCGCCCGCCGGCCTCGCTGCGGCTGCGGCTGCGGCTCCCGCCCGCTCTCCACGCCGCGGCCCCCTCCCGCCGCCCCGCCCCGCGGCCGCCCCCTCCCCTCCTCTCTCCTCCCCCCCGCCCCGCGCCGGGCTCCGCACGCCGCGGCGCCCCCCGGGGCTCCCCCTCGCCCGCACGCGGCGGGCCTGCGGCAGCCTGACCCCTCCCCTGCCGCGCCGCCGGGAGGCCAGGCCCGCGGGCGGGGGGCTGTGCCACCCGCCGCGCCGAGGGCGGGCGCGGAGGCCGGCCGAGCGGGTGCTCCGCGGAGAGCCGCGCCCCCGCCCCGGACGCCCGGGGGCCCCCCCCCCGCCGGGGTGTCGGGCGGAGGAAGCCGGGAGGGGCAGGAAGCGGACTGCGGTGGGGAAGGGGCGCCCGCCCAGCCCCCAGCCCGGTTCCTGTTTTCGAGACAAACCGTTCCCACGGGCGAACCCGGCCCGAGCCGGGCGTCTTCCTGCGGGCGGCGGGAGGCGCAGGCCTGGGGGGTCGGGGCGGCGCGGGGCGCGGGACGGCCGGGGGCGGGGCACGGGGGCATTCGGGGCGAGGAGCGAGGACGGGCCGCCTGGGGACGGGGCCTCCGCTCACACGGGAGGCGCGGGCCCCGGAAGCCTGGCTCCCCGCGGGGCCGATGCAGGGGGCCGCGCCCGTGGCGCGGAGGTCTCTGCGGCCTGGCCGCCGGAGCCGGCGGGGACCTCGGGAGGGCCACCGCAGGCGGTTGGGGTCCCCGCTGGCCGGGCCCAGCAGAGCCGGTAACGGCTTCCGGCCACTGGGTTCAAACACAGTCACTGTGAAACCGCCGACCCAAACCTCCCTTCCGAGGCCTGCCCCGCCCAAGCTCGGAGCGGGGACGGCAGGGCTTCCCCCGCACCCCAAGGCTGGCGGCGAGCCCCACAAGCAGGGCCATTCTGGTCCTCAGTTTCCCCACGGAGGGGTGGACCGGCCCTGGCGCTCCCCGACTTCGGACCCGGCATGGCCACCTGCTAAGCGCCCCTTAAACGCCGCAGTGGGGCGGGGCCGGGGGCGGGGCCAAGAAGACGCCCGGCAGAACCGCCCCCTCCCCGTCCCGGGTCCTGCCTCGGCCGCGCGGGTCGTCGGTCGTCCCGGAGGCCTCGGCCCGAGTCCCGGCTCCCGGCTCCGGTGGGCCCCACCCCGGCGGACGCCCCGCCCCGGCCGGCCAGGCCGGCCGCTGACCTAGTATGGACACAGCGCTGGGGAGAGAGGCGTGGAGGGTGACGCCGGAAAAGGGGCCGGAGAGCCCCGGGCCCCGCCCCCTCAGGCCGCCCGCCCCCGTCCCCGCCCCGGGATGCACCTGCCGGTGGCGCAGGGGAAGGGGGCGATCGCGCAGCTGCTGTGGCGCCCTCCGAGAGCTAAAAATACTTCCCCGCAGAGACAGACGAAAGGAGACGCCCGAGGAGACTCCATTTACTGGGGAGTGGGTGCAGTTGGTCAGACCCCAAGAAGAAGAGGGGACGGGGAGCCCGAGGACAGAAAAGGACCGGTGTCCTTAGTCACACGGGACTCGAAGCCGGGGGGGGGGGGGGGGGGTTCTGGGAGGGGCCGGAGATGGAACTCCAGTGCCCCGCCCTCGGCACGAGGAGCTGGGGCTGCCCCAAGGGACTTCGAGACGAGGGCCGGTCTGGGGTCTGGCCTGGAGGCTCAGATCTTCTCGTCGGGGCCGGCAGGCGCTGGCGGGAAGGCTCCACGCCCCAGATCTCGCGCGCGTACTGGGCGATGGTGCGGTCGCTGGAGAACTTGCCAGAAGTGGCTATGTTCCGGATCACCATCCGCGTCCACTCCCGCGGATTCTGCGGGTCAAAGGAAAGCTCCAGATTCGCTTCCGCCTCCCCCCCCCCGCCAGGGCCACCAAGGCCCTGCCAACCCCTGGCCCAGGAGTCCTCACCTTGTACAAGGCACTGACTTTCTCCTGGCATTTAATGTAGTCTTCGTAGTCTGCAAATACCTTAAACCTGGGGGGGGAGGGTAGGCGTGAGTCATCCCCCCTTTAAGGGGCGAGGATAAGCTCGACAAGGCCAAGGGTCAAGGCCGTCTGTCCCTGGGAACCTGGAGAGTGATGCTGCTTCCAGAAGCGCCTGGCTCCAACCGCCAGGACCCCATCCAGCCTCCCCACCCCTGGCGGAGCGCCGTGCAGCCCGGCAGCCCCACCTGCGCGGTCCCCGCTCACCGGTCATGGTGCATGAGCATGTTGACAATGTCCTTGAACAGGTCGGGCTGTTTGGGGGAGAAGAAGCCACTGCTCAGCTGCTCGATGATCTGCCGAAGCTCAGGAATGCGGTCGTAGTACTCCTGGGCGTTGTACCTGCGGGCGAGCATGGTTGGTCCTCCAGAGGAAATCCGGACTCCAAGCCCCAGGGTCCAAACCCCAGGCCTGACCAGCTTCAGCCCTCCCTGGGGCTGCTACGCCCCCCTGCCCCAGCTCCTCCCTGGCGGGCCCCTCCCCTCTCTGCTCCATTTTTAATTCCCCCATTTGTGGCTGAGGCAACGAAGGCCTGGTGGAGACAGACAAGCACACAACAAGCACACGCCACTGCTGCCTCCTGGCCAGTTTTCCTCCGTGAGTGGCGTTTCTCCCCCCGCCCCAAGTCCTGATCCGGCCTTGCCCTCCGGGTCCAGGAGGGGCTCCGAGTACATCCTCGGGTGTGTCCCTTACTCTTGGATTGTCCCACCGACCCTCAGTCCCCTCCCCATCCTGGTTCACAACCCTCCCCAAGGCCAGCCTCACCTCCTTCCCTCCTGGCCCCCTTCCAGCAAGAAACCAAGGCCTCCTCCCCAGCGTGTCTCATGCCTGTCCCCTGAGCTGCCTTGCTGCGGGGAATCCTCGCGCCTACGGTGCAGGCCAGCCCCCACACTGGTCCCCACCTGCCCCTCCGGCCCAGCCGTCACCCCGCAGGCAGAAATGTCTTTCTGAGCCCTAGTTCTGAACACGTGAGACTTTGCTCGAAACACTTTGCAGCCCCCACCAGCCCACAGGACAGAGTCTGAGCTTTCTAGACAAGCCTCACGGGAGAAATTCCTCTCGGGATTCAGTGCCAGCTCTCGTAAGCTGTTGGTGGGAGTGTAAACTGGTAGAAACTTTCTGGAAAGCAATTTGGCAATCTGTATCAAGAGTCTTAAGAACACACATTTTGACTTAAAAATACCCCCCTTCTAATATTCTTCAGGAAACCACCAGGATATGGACCCAGATGTTAAAAGGTGGCTCATCACAGTAATATTTAGACTAACAAACAGGGAAAATGAGCCTTCGTGTCCAGCCGTATGGAATTGACTAAGTTATGGCATGTTCATAACACTGGAATGCTATACAAACATTTAGAACATTTTAAGTTCGTGACCTGCCTGGGCAACTTGGTGAGACCTCATCTCTACATAAATCAAAAATTAGCTGGGTGTGGTAGCATGTGCCTGTAGTTCCAGCTGCTTGGAAGGCTGAGGCGGAAGGATCGCCGGAGCCCAGCAGGTCGAGGCTGCAGTGGCCGGGAGCGGCCACTGCACTCCAGTCTGGGCGACCGAGTGAGACTCCAACTCAAAAAAAAAAGAAAAACATTTTGAAGACAACTTAATGACATGAAAAATGTCTCTCTAATGTTAAGATATTAGGAGTCAAAATTGGGCCAGGCGTGGTGACTCATACCTGTAATCCCTGTAATTTGGGAGGCCAAGGCAGGAGATTTTTATTTTTTTAAGTCGGAATCTCACCTGTTGCCCAGGCTGAAGTGCAGTGGCATGCTCATGGCCACCACAGCCTTGACCAGCTGGGTTCAGGCGATCCTTCCACTTCAGCCTTCCAAGTAGCTAGAACTACAGGCATGCACCACCATGTCTGGCTAATTTTTTGATTTATTGTAAAGATGAGGTCTTGCCGTGTTGCCGAGGCTGGTCTCGAACCCGTGGGTTCAGGCAATTCTCTCACTTCCACCTCCGAAAGTGCTGGGATTACAGGTATGAGCCACCGTGCCTGATGCAGGAGAATTGCTTAAGCTCAAGAGTTCCAGAGCAGTCCAGGCAACAGAGGGAGACCGCATCTCTAAAAAAAATAAAAATAAAAAAATTAACCAGGCATGGTGGCATGCACCCATAGTCCCAGCTATGGGAGGCTGAGATAGAAAGATAGTCTGACTCTAGGAGATCAAAGCTGTAGTGAGCTTGTGATCGTGCCACTCTACTCCAGCCTGGGTGACAGAGTAAGACTCTAACTTTTAAAAACATGTACACACATGTACACTGAGCTCAGTGGCTCAGCCTGTAATCCCACGCCTTTGAGAGGCTGAGGTGAGTGGATTGCCTGAGCCCACGGGTTCGAGACCGGCCTTGGGCAACTTGGCGAGGCCTCATCTCTACAATAAATCAAAAAATCAGCCGGGGGTGGTAGCGCATGCCTGTAATTCCGGCTACTCGGAAGGCTGAGGCGGAAGGATCGCCGGAGTCCAACAGGTCGAGGCTGCGGTGGCCGGGAGCGGCCACTGCACTCCAGTCTGGGCGACAGAGTGAGACTCCAACTCAAAAAAAAACATGTACACACATTATTCCCAACTTTTATAAACATATGTATAGGCTGGGTGCACTGGCTCATGACTAGAATCCCAGCACTTTGGGAGGCCGAGATGAGAGAATTGCCTGAGTCCATGAGTTCGAGACCAGCCTAGGCAACTTGGTAAGACCTCATGTCTACAATAAACCAAAAAATTAGCCAGGTGTGGTGGTGCATGCCTGAAATTCCAGCCACTTGGAAGGCTGGGGCAGAAGGATAACATGAGCCCAGCAGATCAAGGCTGCAGTGAGAGTGCCACTGCACTCCAGCCTGGGCAACAGAGTGAGACTCCAACTCAAAAACAAACAAACAAAAACACCTTATGTATATATACTTACATAAACATATATGTATATTATGTAAATGTTTCCACATATAAACACACATAAAAAAGGGGACGTGAGGCTGGGTGCAGTGGCTCATGCCTATAATCCCAGTACTTTGGGAAGCTGAGGTGAGAGGATTCCCTGAGTCCAGAAGTTCAAGACCAGCCTTGGCAACTTGGCAAGACCTCATCTCTACATTAAATTTAAAAATTAGCCGAGTGTGGTGGCGTGCACCTGGAGTTCCAGCTACTTGGAAGGCTGAGGCAGAAGGATCACCTGAGCCCAGCAGGTTGAGACTGCGGTGGCTGTGAGTGTGCCACTGCACTCCAGCCTGGGAAACAGAGTGAGACTGACTCAAAAAAAAAAAATTTAATGTAATGCCAGGAAAACATCTCCTCTGGCGAACTGTGCTTCTGACCGCAAGCACAGCTATAACTACTGTGCTCATATTTCCCTTTTTGCCATGGCTCCCAGGGAGCTAAGGATTTCATTTGACTTCCAACTCCAGAACAATATTACCTCTTCGGGATGACAGAGTTTTCTCTTCCTTTTCCTTCAGTCCTGTGTTACTTATTTCTTTTCCCTTCTCAAATGTTTTCCAGAATCCTGACGGCCATAACTAAGACCTGGCGCGGCCTGAGCCAGCCTCTCCTGCAGGCCTCCTGTTCCCAGCACTGCCTTCCAGCAGCCAGGCCTTGGCGCCACCTACCCATGAACCCTGGCCTTTAGAGCCTTTGCTTGACCCCCGTTACCCTCTCTGGTCAAGCTTCTCCACGTCCTCCACCCGCATGCCAAAGATGAAGAAGTTCTCCTCCCCCGCCTCTTCTGCCATCTCCACGTTGGCCCCGTCCATGGTGCCGATGGTCAGAGCCCCGTTGAGCATGAACTTCATGTTGCCGGTGCCCGAGGCCTCGGTGCCCGCAGTAGAGATCTGCTCGGAGAGGTCTGCAGCCGGGATCACTGTGGGGTGGGAGTAGGAGGGGCGGGTCAACTCAGGGAAGAGCCCCACCCCGGCTGGGGACTTGGGATCAGGCTGGCCCTGGACATCCCTGCATCCAGAGTCCCTTCCACCCCAGTCCCCAAGTCTTTTTTTTTTCAGTGGGAGTCTCACTCCGTTGCCCAGGCTGGCTGCACGCTCATGGCCACCACAGCCTCAACCTGCTGGGGTCAGGCGATCCTTCCACCTCAGCCTTCCAAGTATCCGGAACTACAGACGCACACCACCACCCCTAGCTAGTTTTTTTGTGTGATTACTTGTAGAGACGAGGTCTCGCCAAGTTGCCCGGGCTGGTCTCAAATCCCCGGGCTCAGGTAGTCCTCTCACCTCGGCCTCCCAAAGTGGTGGGACTACAGGCTGAGCCACCCTGCCCGGCCTAGCCCCCAAGTCTTCACCAACCAAGTCTCCCTCTCACACGGCACCCCAATCTCATGCTGGCTCTTGAACATCTGGGTCCAACCCAGATTCCCGTGCCCCCACGGTGTGACTTAAAGGACACCCACAAGGCCTGTCTCCCGGATAATTGCACCCGGCGCCGCCTGAGATACCACCACTAGAGGGCACCCTCGTGGCTTGAGCACTGCCCTCTCTGAATTCTTCCAAGTTCAAGTACCCCAAAAGCAGACTGAGGCCGCCTCCCAGGACGGGACGAACCGGCGCTCCCCTGGGCCCCGGGGGCAGCACCCACCTTTCTCGGCCAGTGAGACTCGGTAGTTCTCCAGGAAGATCACACGAAGGCGGTCCCCCACGGCGGGGTCGTGGTTGACCACATCCCCGATGGCCGTGACGAGCTTGATAATCATCTTGGCCATGTGGTATCCAGGGGCGGCCTGTGGGGCCGAGTCCGGGGTCAGCTCTGCGGCCCGACCCCCACCTCCCAGCCAGCAACCCAGCCTGGCCGGCCCCCAGCCAGACACCAAAGGGCCAGAGTCCTGGCCCGGCCCCGGCTTTTCACCTTTCCTCCAATCATCACCGTCCGAGGCACCAAAAACTTGTTGGGCTCCCTCTTGATGCCTGTGGACAGAGGAGAGACAGCCAGTGGGCCGGCTTTTCCCTCTGGTAGTTGCTCCCGGCAGGGCCTGGGCTGGGAATCAGGAACCCTGACTTGGACAGTCCCTTGCTCCAAGCCTCAGTTTGCCCGTCTGTGAAGTGGGGAGACTCTGGGTCGTGAGAGTGGTTACGAGGCCAAAGGAAATCCTGGCGTGGCGGCAGGTGCCTGGCAGCGGGCACACAGAGGGGACCACCCAGGGACAGGTCAGAGTCCCCCCGCCACTCACGGTTGTACAGGGTGATGATGTGGAGACAGTTGAGGAGCTGTCGCTTATATTCGTGAATCCGCTTCACCTGGATGTCGAAGAGCGAGTTGGGGTTGATGTGGACTTTGTATTCCCGCTCCAGGTAGGCAGCAAACTTCAATTTGTTTTCCTGGAGGCAAGGAACAGGGGGGGAGGGCTCAGGCCCAGGAAGGCAGAGGACGGAGGCTCACTTCCACCTCCATCCCTTCCTGTACCAGGGCAGACATTACTAATCAATGTCAATACTACTCCAGTGAGGTCAGATGGTGCCCTCCCCCGCACCCCCAGCACAGACTCCAGGCAGCTTCTATGATGGCCTGGGGCTGGCAGAAGAGCTGAGCTCTGCTTGCCAGTCCTGAACCCGGCACTCTGCACGTGCCAGCCCCAGCACAGCAGTCCCAGGTCGCAACTCTCCCCCACCTGCTTCACTTTGGCCACGTCCCGGATAAAGGCTTCGTCGTCCACAAAAGAGAGCAGCTTTCGTAGCTGGTCCAGGTCTGAGATGTAATCCTCACCGATCCTCTGCGGAAAGATGGCACTCAGTCACATCCTGCCCCCGTCCTCCCTCCTCATGACACCAAGGGTCCCCTTCCAGGTCAGCCAAGCCCCCTGCCACCCAGCAGGATGCTCTGGGAGTCCTCTCAGCCCATCTCCTCCACCTCCCAGCAGCCGCAGAGGGCATCCGTGGCCATCTTCCCCCGGCCATCTGCCCCCTCTCCTGTCCTTGAGCTCCGATAGCTGACCCCACCAGACCCCGCAGGCCTTCCTGGCACCCTGGCCTTTTCCTCTCACTGGCATGACCGCCTCCTGTCCCAGATATCTCCCCCCTCCAGCCTTGCTTCAGACGAGACCCGCTGATGCCACCCTCCATTAGACTGTGACCTCCACCAGAGTCACCTCCACAGCCAGGGCCCCCATTAGCCCATAGGACATCCTCATGCAATCAAACGGCGCCCCTTCCTCCAGGCGCATGTGGGGCTTGGGGAACGTGGTTCAGGAGGGATCTCAGCCCTCAGCTCGGAGTGCTTGCACAGTGAACCACCTACATGACCATGCCCAGCGGCTCCCCGCAGTACTGGCCAGGCCCCGGCCTCTCACCTCAGCAATGACCTCTGCCAGCCCGGGGTTACACAGAACCAGCCAGCGCCGAGGCGTGATGCCATTGGTCTTATTCTGGAACTTATGAGGCTCTAGCTCGTAGAAGTCCTTGAAGCTGCGGGATGGGGGAGGGCGAAGGTCACCACTCACCCCGGGGCGGGGGGGGGGGGCGAAGCCCTCCTCCCGGGGACCCCTACCCTGGTATCTTGCTGAAAGAGGCTTGGGGTGGGGAAGGCAGACCTAGTGAAGATGGGGGGTGCTGTGTGTGAAACAGGGGGTCACCTCGGGACGGGACCGCACCAGAGGGGTCTGCGGAACTTGTAAGAGCAACGCCGACGGAAGGGGACGGGCTGGGGCGGGAGAGCTGGAACATGTGCGGTGCGAAGGGTGGGCGGGGGCCAGGCCCGAGGGGCGGGGCCTGGAGCGAGGGACGGGGCCTGGCGAGAGGGGCGCGGCCTGGCGCGGGGCACGGGGCCTGTGGTGGGAGCGGGGCCTAGCTCGGGGGCGGGGCCGGGCGAGGGGGCGGGGCCTGGCGCGAGGGGGCGCGGCCTAGCGAGAGGGGTGGGGCCTGGTGCGGTGCGGGGCGGGGCCTGGGCGCGGGACTCACATGGTCTTCTTGAGGATCTCGGAGTGGATGCGAGCCACGCCGTTGACGGCGTGCGACCCCGCGATGCACAAGTGTGCCATGTTGATGCGCTTTACCGCGCCCTCCTCCACCAGCGACATGCGCCGCAGACGGTCCACGTCCCCCGGGAATGCGGCCGCCACGCGCTGTGCCCGGAGAGCCCAGAGCTGCGACCGGGCCCCCGGAAGCCCGGTTCTCGGCCCCGCAGCCCCGGGGGCTCTGGTCTCGGGACCCTGCCGGACGCCCCTTCCACGCCCCCACCCCGGGCCCGGCCTGGGTCTCCACTCCTCCCCCGCCCCCCCACGCCCCCCAGCTCACGTTCAGGAAGCGCTGGTTGATCTCGTAGACGATCTGAAGGTGCCGCGGCAGCAGCGTCTCCATGAGCTGCACGGGCCAGCGCTCCAGGGCCTCGGGCAGCACCGTGTGGTTGGTGTAGGCGCAGGTCCTCACTGTCACCTCCCACGCCTGGCAGGGGGGAGGGGCGTCAGGGCGCAGCCCACACCCCTGCCGTGCCAGGTTCCAGACACCCCTCGGGCCTCGCCCTCCCCTGTCCTCCCACCCCCCAAACTGGGAAGGGAACCCCGAGGCAGAGAGCGTCAGGCAGGGGTGGGGGCCCCGACGCCCACCTTGTCCCAGTCCAGTCGCTCCTGGTCTACCAGGATCCTCATCAGCTCGGGGATGGCCAAGGAGGGATGGGTGTCATTGAGCTGGATGGCCACCTGTGGGGGGCTGGGAGTCAGCCTGGGCTCCAGACCAAGCGCCGTGCTGCAGTCACTTCAGAGCCCCACAGAGCAAGCGGCACACGGTTCTTTGGCTGAGCTGGGGTAGAGGGGCTCATGGGGCTTGGGGGAGTGGGAGGAGGAGAGAAGCCAGGTTCTGAGCCTGTTTTTTGTTTTCTGAGTTGGAGTCTCACTCTGTCGCCCAGGCTGGAGTGCAGGGGCACGCTCACGGCCACCGCAGCCTGGACCTCCTGGGCTCAGGTACTCCTCCCACCTCAGCCTTCCGAGTAGCCGGAATTACAGGCGCGTGCTACCACGCCCAGCTGATTTTTTTATTTATTTAGAGACGCAGTTTTAAGCAGGGCTCGGTGGCTCAGCCTGTAATCCCGCGCCTTTGGGAGGCTGAGGTGAGTGGATTGCCTGAGCCTGCAGGTTCAAGACCCGCCTGGGCAACTTGGCGAGACCTCATCTCTACAATAAATCAAAAAATTAGCTGTGCGTGGTAGTACACGCCTGTAGTTCCAGCTACTCGGAAGGCTGAGGCAGAAGGATCGCCGGAGTCCAGCAGGTCGAGGCTGCGGTGGCCGGGAGCAGCCACTGCACTCCAGTCTGGGCAACAGTGTGAGACTCCAACTCAAAAAAAAAAAAAAAAGAGATGCAGTTTCACCAAGTTGCCCAGGCAGGTCTCGAACCGGTAGGCTCAGGCAATCCTGTCACCTCGGCTACCTAAAGTGCTGGGATTACAGGCATGACTGAATCTGTTGATTAAGGACGCCCCCACACACACTCCCAGTCTCCATTCCCTCATCCATCTATCTGCCTGTCTATATTTGAGTCGGGGTCCCCCTGTGTTGCTGGGGCTGGAGTGTAGTGACACGATCCCAGCTCACTGCAGCCTCGAGCTCCTGGACTCAGGCCATCCTTCCGCCTCAGCCTCCCGAGTAACTGGGACTATAAGCACACACCACCATGCCCGGCTCCTTTTTAAATTTTTTTTGTAGACACAAGATCTAGCTATGTTGCCCAGGCTGGTCTCGAACTCCTGGGCTCAAGCAATCCTCCCACCTCAGCCTCCCAAAGTGCTGGGATTACAGGCGTGAGCCCCCACACCCAGGCCCTTCATCTGTAAGACGCAGAGGGCAGGCTGAGGCTGGAGGGGTGCAGAGGGGGACCTCCCCACCAACACGGTACCTTATCTGGGAAAGCATCGAAGTTTGTGCGCACGGGATCGCGGCAGCCGAACTTGGAGGACTTGAAGCGACGAATGATGTCCTGGAGGGTGGCCGCCACCACGAAGTACTCCTGTTTCAGCCGCAGCTCCTTCCCCTCGAAGAACTGAGGGCAGTGGAGGCGGGGTGAGTCAAGGTGAGAGGGACACGGCCTACAGAGGTGGTGAACATGGCCAGGAGAGACTCCCACCCACACGGGGACCCTCGGGGACCCAGGAGAGGTGACAGATAGGGGGACACAACGGCCAAGAGTCGGGTGGGTGTCGCCAGGGTGCAGTCCTCTATAAAGTGCCCTTCCCTAGCCGGCTTCCCTCAGACCTGGGTGTCCTCCCGCTCAAAGGACTTGGGTGGGAGAGTGGAACCCACAAGGCCAGCAATATGCCCTGGGTGTGGCTAGGGCACCAGCAGGTGTTCCCCCCAGCTCTCCCAGACCCCTCTCCCAAGGACTCAGGCTTCCCGCCCCGGCCCGGCGGGTGACGCACATTGTCGTTGGGGTACAGGACACGTGAGATATTCTCTGCCAGGTTGCGGTCCAGCACGGCCTGGATGTAGCCCCCAACGTTGACTGAGGGCGGAAGTGGGGACAAGGTCAGGCCCGGGGCGAGGCACAGCTGGCATGTGGGCTGCGGCAGCCCGCCCCCCGGGGGGGAACTCACAGTCCTTGAGGTTGAAGTCATTGGGTGCCTTGGCAGACCAGAGGCGCATGGTGTTGACGATGTTGTTGCGATAGCCAGGCACGGGCGTGTCGTAGGGCATGGCCAGTACCACCTGCAGGGACACTCAGCGTCAGGGACAGTCTGCCAACGCCATCGGCCCTGACATCTGCCTGGGTCTGACCCGCGAGGTCCCCCTCCCTCAGGGCTGGGACTCAAGGCTTTGTCCGGGCTCTGCGGACTCCCAAACCCGCCCCAGTCCCACTGTGCTGGAAATCCATGAACAAATCCCACAACCTCTCTGGATCTCATCTAGAGAGAGGACGCCCCCCACCCTCTCCCCAGATGCCCTTAACCCCTGCCTTGCCAGACTCTAATGGCATTATGGACAGAGGCAGAGTGGCAAGATCAGGTTCAAAGTGGGGCTCTGCTGATGGCCAATCTGTAGGGATGGGGCTGACTGGCCAGCCTGGCCCGAGCAAAAACTAGAGGACACGTTGGATGCACCAGAGAGCTAGGGAACCCGGGGTCAGGCTGAAGGGGTTACAGAGGTCAAGTTCACCCATAGGTCTCATGCTGGTTGACCAAAGGGCCAATGAGCAGTGACTAATGGTGCCCACCTTCCACATTCAGCAGACATCAATGACTGCTGTCCTGGTGGCTCATCCCGACACTTTGGGAGGCCAAAGCAGGAGGACTGCTCGAGCCCAGGAGTTCGAAGCCACCCTGGGCAACATAGCAAGAACTTGTCTCAACAAAAAACTTTTAAGCCGGGCTCCGTGGCTCAGCCTGTAATCCCATGCCTTTGGGAGGCTGAGGTGAGTGGATTGCCTGAGCCCGCGGGTTCAAGACCCGCCTGGGCAATTTGGCGAGACCTCATCTCTACAATAAATCAAAAAATTAGCCAGGTGTGGTAGTGTGTGCCTGTAGTTCCAGCTACTCGGAAGGCTGAGGCGGAAGGATCACCAGAGTCCAGCAGGTCGAGGCTGCGGTGGCCGGGAGCGTGCCACTGCCCTCCAGCCTGGGCGACAGAATGAGACTCCAGCTCAAAAAAAAAAACAAACAAAAACAGACCGGCTCGGTAGCTCAGCCTGTAATCCCAGCACTTTGGGAGGCCAAGGCGAGTGGATTGCTTAAACCTGTGGGTTTGAGACCAGCTCGGGCAACTTGGCAAGACCTCATCTCTACAATAAATCAAAAATTAGCTGAGTGCAGTAGCATTCGCCTGTAGTTCCAGCTACTTGGAAGGCTGAGACGGAAGGATTGCTGGAACTCAGCAGGTCAATGCTGGGGTGGCCAGGAGTGAGCCACTGCATTCCAACCTGGGTGCCAGAGTGAGACTCCAACTCCAAAAAACAAAACAAAACAAAACAAAAAACAAAAAAACAGGCTGGGCTCAGTAGCTCAGCCTGTAATCCCAGCACTTTGGGAGGCCAAGGCAAGTGGACTGCCTGAGCCTGTGGGTTCGAGACCAGCCCGGGCAACTTGGCGAGACCTCATCTCTACAATAAAATCAAAAATTAGCTGGGTGCAGGAGCGTGTGCCTGTAGTTCCAGCTACTTGGAAGGCTGAGGCGAAAGGATTGCCGGAGCCCAGTGGGTCGACACTGGGGTGACTGTGAGCATGCCACTGCACTCCAGCCTGGGCAACAGATTGAGACTCCAACTCAAAAAAAAAAAACTGTTGTCAATAACTGCCCGCACCACGGTGCCAGGGACACATCTACCCTCCAGGGGAGCCCTTTTAGGGACCTCCCTTCTCTCCCCCCACCGAGTAACCCCTGATGGGAGCACAATGAAACCTGCGCCCCAGAGAGGGAAGGGACCGGTTCAAGAGCACACGGCCAGGCTGACAGTGCCAGAGGGAGCCAGGTCTCCTGCCTCCGTGCCAGAACTGCTCATGCCAGGCTGCCGCGTGCACCTGGCATGGACTGCCAGCAGCCCCAACCGGGCCTTGACCTAGGTGACAACAAACAGATGCCCAATTCTTGAAAGGCGAGCATTGCTGTGCAGCCCATCTGGGGGTGACCTGTGACCGCCAACAGGAGGATGGACCCAGCTGGGATTTGGACTCCTGGGTGGGCTGTAGGGTCCTTCTAACCGTGCAACAAGTGAATTCCAGTCTTAGGGCCTTAAGTTTCTTCCCTGTCTCCCTTTCTGGGCTGCTGCTGTTGAGTTGTGCAGGGCAGACCCAAGTTGCCGTGGCGGTCTTTATTTTTCTTCCACACTGGAGTGCAGTGGCATGATTACAGGTCACCACAACCTCGACTTCCTGGTCTCAAGCGCTCCTCTCGCCTCAGCCTCCCAAGCCGCTGGGACTACAGGCGTGTGCCACCACACCTGGCTAACTTTTTTTATTTCTTGTAGAGATGAGGTCTTGCTACGTTACCTAGGCTAGTCTCAAAATCCTGGGCTCCAGCAGCCCTCCTGCCTTGGCCTCCCAAAGTACTGCGATTAACGGTGTGATTAAAGTACTGCACCCAGCCTCCATGAGGGTCCTCCAATGAGTCTTGTGTAGAAGAAGTCAGGTCAGGAGAGGGGCCTTTCTTCTCCTCCCAGACCCCGCACTTAGCCTGGCTCCCCTGTGACCCTGTCTTCAGTTTCTTCTGGTTCCAGCTGTGTGACCTTGAGTCACTCACTTAACCTCTCTGGGCCTCAGCAGCCTCGGTTGTAAAATAACACGGGGTCCAAGAGCCTCCTGGCTCTTTCCCTGTTGCCTGCTTCCTCTAGGAAGTTCCTCCTCCTCCCTCATCCCCTGTTGGGTTCTCCCCGGCCTGGCTTCATGCTCACCTGTGTGTCCACCCACTTGGCCCCCTGGCTGGTGTGCTCCACTCGGCCATAGAAGTGCACAGGCAGCGTGAACTCGGGCCGGGCCTTCTCCCAGGGGTTGCCATAGCGAAGCCAGTCATCGGCCTCTTCCATCTGAGCCCAAGGCAGGTGGGGGAGAAAGGAAGGCAACGTCAGACCCAGGCACGCAAGCCACAGGGGGCAGTGGGCAGGGCAGGAGTGGTGTACCCTAGCCTGGGTGTAAATTAATGGGGCGGGGAGGCCTGGCCTGGTGGGCTAACCAGCGGCACATGGCGTGGCCCAAGCCGTCGACAGGTGGCCACCTGTTCTAGCGGTCACCAGCTGGCTTTGGGGCAAGGGGGAGGGGCAGGGATGCTTTCTGCTGCTTCTAGACCTGTCCAGAGATGGAGAACTATGGGGGGGAATCCCTCCCCACCACGCCTGGGCCCCACCTACAAGGTCAGGGCCACGGCTGCTTACCTGCCAGCCCCCGCAGATCTTCTGGTTGAAAATCCCAAACTCGTAGCGAATTCCGTAGCCATAGGCGGCCAAGCCCAGCGTTGCCATGGAGTCCAGAAAGCAGGCTAGGGGTGTGCAGGGAGATGGGTGCCAGGGACCCAGTGTGAGGCGATAGCACCCCCCCACCCCGCCGCCACAGCCCTGTCCACTTACCCGCCAGCCGGCCCAGGCCTCCGTTGCCCAGCCCTGCGTCCTCCTCAATTTCCTCCAGTTCCTCCATGTCCAGGCCCAGCTGGGGGATGGGGGGGAGGGCCAGTGGTCAGGCCCACGTGCCGGCAGCGTACTCCCCTCTCCTAAGGCTCCCCCAGCCCCACGTACCTGGTAGGTGGCCTCGTCACAGGCATTCTCCAAGCCCAGATTGACCATGGTGTTCTGTAACGTCCGTCCCATGTAGAACTCCAAAGACAAGTAGTAGATTCTCTGCCCAAAGAGACAGACAGGCCGGGAGAGGGGTCAGGGCCATCCAGCTGGGCCTGGACTTCCCACTCTCTTGCCCTTCTCCCAGGCCCCCGCGTGTCCCTCCCTGTCCCGTTTTTTTCCTTCCACTCAGAGGAGCCCTGGCAGGCGTTGGGGCCCGACGGGTAAGGCTCTGGTCCCAGCATCCCTGTGACTTGGAACAAATCACTTTCTTCTCTGACCTCGGTTTCTCATCTGGGAAATGGAGCTGGCCAGACCCACGTCAGGGACTGAGGCGCTCGGGAGAGGTGGGGACGCGGGGGGACAGGACCCAGACAAGCACCCCCACGCGCTCCCCGAGAGAACAAGACCCGGAGGGAAAAGTCATTTGCTCAAGGTCACACAGTGACTCGAGCCTAGAGACTGCCACCTCCCATCCTGACGCTGCCCGGTTGCCCCTGGCCCTCTAGCCTCAAGAAGGGAACGGAGGGGCACCAGGAGCTAGGATGCTGTAGGTGCCCGGCCTCCCGGGCTCCCTCCCGCCCCGCCTGACCCTCCCCCACTCCCACCGAGGGTGTTAGGTTGCTGACATTTACCACTGACCCCACCAGACACTCGATCCCTGTTGTCCCAGCTGCCCCAGCCACCCCCACCTGCTGCCCCAGGCATGCCACTCAGCGGCCGACATGTCCTTCCATCCGGGACCCACCTTCTCCGGGTGGGTGCCAGGCTTTTGCATCCGGCCGCCTGACCCGAACCCCCAACCAGCCCTAGGTCTCCTTCCCCCTCCCCCGGGTCGTCCCAGCGGGGCGCCCCTTGCACCCTGCACCCCTGGATCCTCCAGCCCAGGAACCCAGCGTGACCAGGGGCCCACGCCCCGCCCACGGTGTCCCCGCCAGCACCTTGGGGTCCTTCTCGTAGTAGTGCTGCTGCGTGCGGATCCAGCGGCCTACGAGGTGGTCACGCACGGTGTGGGCCAGCGCAAAGTAGTAGTCCCGCGGCGTGGCCACATTGCGGTCCTTCACAAGCGTGAAATGCAAGTGGCGGTTGAAGTTCTTTTTCAGGTCGCTCACGTTCTCCACGCCGGCCAGGCCGCGCACGCTGATTTGTTTCCTCTTGTCCTGGTCGGACAGGGGCCGGGACATGGCTGCGGGAGGGCGGGCCGGCTGAGGATGTGGGGAATGACAGAGGGGAGGACGAGAGGGGACGTGGAGCCTCCAGCCAGGGAGTGGAGCGCCCCAGCCTCGAGGGGATTTAAAGCCTGGCTCTGGGCAGCATGCCCCGCCTCCCCCACCCCCCCACCCCCCCACCCCGCAATGGGAGGGTCTTGGCCCCGCAGCTCAGGGAGCTATTTTGGGGCGAGGGGAGGGTAAGGAGCTCTCCATTCTGCTGGCCAAGTCCAGCCTGGCTTGTTCACAGGCCTGTCCTGTCCCACTTCCTCCAGGTCTGGCACACAGGGCTCCTGTCTCCTGCCCCTTGTCTCGGCCTTTTGCGGGGTTGGAGATGAAATGCAGCAGGCAGGGTGCCGGGTTGGGGCAGGGTGCCGGGTTGGGGGGCTGGGGGGGCTGCACTGGGATGCTGCAGCAAGGGGATCCGGGACACCCCACAGGCTGAGGGCCAGCGTGCCCCGAAGGGAAGACAGGCAGCTGGCAAGGGACGCTGGGTGTCTGCGGGTGCGGGGACCAGGACCCAGGGTTCCAGCGGGTGGGGTGGGGGGAGGTCGGCAGAGGCAGGGCCACTGCTCTCACCCCACCCCCACCCAAACCAAGCTCTGAGCTCCCCCTGTCGCTGTCCCTCAAGGAGCTCTCGGGTGACCTTTTCAAGGATAGTCAGATTACAGGCCAGCTTTGGCTACAGGCCTCCAGCCTGGAGCACGGGCTCCTGGGAAGTGTAGTCCCGTGGGCCCACAGGAGGCATTTCCCACCCACTCATAATATCGGTTAATGATGATTACATATTTTTTTGAGTAGGAGTCTCTGTCACCCAGGCTGGAGTGCAGTGGCACAATCATGGTACATCGCAGCCTTGACATCCTGGGCTCAGGAGATCCTTCTGCCTCAGCCTCCAGGGTAGCTGGGACTACAGGTGTTTATTTTATTTTTTAGTAGGAGTCTCACCCTGTCACCCGGGCTGGAGCGCAGTCACATACTCACAGCCACCACAGCTTTGATCTGCTGGGCTCAGGCGATCCTTCCAAGTAGCCGGAACCACAGGCGTGTGCCACCACGCCTGGCTAATTTTTTTATTTATTGTAGAGACGAAGTCTCACCAAGTTTCCCAGGCTGGTCTGGAACCCCTGGGCTTGATTTTTGAGGAGACAGTCGTGCCAAGTTGTTCAGGCTGGTCTCAAACTCCTGGGCTCTAGCAATCCTCCCAACTCAGCCTCCAAAGACTGGAATTAACTACACCCAGCTGGTTAAATAGTGATCCACCTGCCTGGTGAGTGACTGGAGACCTTCCCTCACTACCCCCTGCCACCAGGGGCCACACACCAGGCAGGGATTAAGTAGGCTGGGATTCGCAGCTCAGTGAACTAGCCTATAACAGGGGCGCCTAATCTTCATCTCAGGGACTTCAAACCACTTGTGTGGCCTAGCAGATTCCAGACCCTTCCTTCCAAGGCTTATGGCTGGTCCCCTGTTCACTGCTCATGTTCTGGCCCCAGCACTGACGTGCTGTGTGACCTTAGGCTGGTTGCTTTATGCTTCTGAGCCTTGGATCACGTTTCTATTCTCAGAAGACAACAGAAATCCCCGCCTACTCTGCTGCTGCCGCCTGTCCTCGCAGGGGCAGACTTTGGGTCCTGTTTTGGGACTTGAAAGGGACCCAAGGCCTTGTGCTATTTCAGAGGCTGCCTGGGCCTCCCGGGGGGTGGGCCGGTGGGGGCAAGAACTGCGTGTTCTGCTCTGAGGGCCAAGGAAGCAGGTCAGGGAGGCCTGGACAGCGCAGGGTGCTACTGAGAGCCCGGTCCAGGGAAGGTCAAGCCGTTTCCCAGGACTTTCTGAGCCACGCAGGCCCAGCCCTGGAATCTGGCTCTGCGTGAGGGCCAAACCCGCCCACTTACCCAAGCCTTGTGTCCCCCAAGCTCTGCCCTACCCCTGCCCATCCCAGAAGGCGTCGCCAGGCTTCTCTCCCGTGGTGCTGTCTCCAAGTGGAGGAAAAAAGATCAAGAAAAAACACCAAGTGCCTGCATAGATGTAGTGGAAATACAAGAACTTTTCATTACATTTTTCTGTAACTTACAAATGCTTTTCTAAAAAAGTCTTTTATAAACTGTATCTTTTTGGAGTTGGAGTCTCACTCTGTCGCCCAGGCTGGAGTGCAGTGGCACACTCATGGCCACCACAGCCTCGACCTGCTGGGCTCAGGCATTCCTCCCGCCTCAGATTTCCGAGTTGCTGGGACTTCAGGTGCACGCCACCAGGCCCAGTTAATTTTTTGTAGAGCTAAGATCTTGCTGTGTTGCCCAGGCTGGTCATAAATTCCTGGGATCAAACAATCCTCCCATCTTGGCCTCCCAAAGTGCCAGAATTACAAGCATGAGCCAGCGCACCTGGCCTATAAACTGTCTCTCAAAAAATCAAGCTGGCAGCTCTCGGGTCTCTTCTGCTTTATGGCTCGGCCCCCAGCACGGGCTCCCGGGTCGCACCTCTGCAGGGTTGCACCCCACCCTCCACCAAGCACCTGCCAAGGCTCACCCCAGCCTGCCCTGGTTCCCTGGAGGTTTCTGTGAATAGAGCTCAGACTTCCTGGCGGTCACCGCTGGGCAAGCAGCAGCTTGCAAACCATGCTGTCATCTCACACCCCATGGTGGCAGCATGCTTTGGCCATACACTCCTCCTTTGCATTGATCCCTCCTGCCGGCAAGGCTTTCACCTCCCTGCCAGCGGGCAGCCCAAGTCAATCCCAACCTTTCCGTGCTGCCAGCCCCAGGGCCCTGCCCCTCCTGCCGTCAATCCAAGGCTCACCCTCCCGCACTTGGGGTTATTGCTACCCCCTCGCGGGGCAGTTCCTGCTGGGCAACTCGTGTGCTTTGGATGTGTCTCTCCAAGTACTTTTTTTACGGATTATGTCTAGGAGTGATATGCCACCCCATGGGCCGTCACATTGCGTGCCCCACCCAGGTCAGCATCATCAAACCCTTAGAGGCTGTGATTTCTTGTAATGATCCCTAAAAGCACACTTTTCCAACTTGAGCGACGCAAGATTGTTTACAGCGAAGTTTCCAGAAACCCAGCCTCCTGCCCTGGACCAATACTACATTTCTCCAGAGCCCTTGGCAGGGACGCAGTAACAGAGCCCTGGTGCTGACCTTTCGCCACCGGGTAGGCAAGGGGCTTTCCTCCCGTTCCACGACCGCTGCAAAGGCGGGCGTTTGCTCCAGTCGCTTCCATTTTCAGGACCTCCAGCGCCTCGGAGAGCCCTGCCTCAGTCAGCCACTTTGTTCCTCTCCAAAACCTTAACAAAAGCTGACTGCTGGAGCAGAGAGGGAGGGAGGGAAGGAGCGGAGGAATGGAGCTGGCCTCAGGGGAGAGGAGGAGGAGATAGCTGAGCTGTGGTTAAGTCATTTATTGATTTTATTTCTAAAACCCACATAGCGCCACTTTGCTGCTTCCAAGGCTTCAAAGAGCTAATTAACCGCCCAATGAGCCCACCAGGGAAACCGAGCTTGTGGGGGAAGCAATGAGGTGAAGCCAAGGTCAAAAAGGGTAGCCAGACCCCGCCCCATCCCGCCAGCTGAGGACAAAGGGAGAGACCTCTTAGACAGTCCGAGCTCCCGGCTCGGTGAGGACTCCGCAGCCCTGAAGGCCCACAGCAGAGGCCAGGCGTCCTGGACAGACCAGACGCCCAGGCCCACAGCAGAAGGCAGCCCCAGCTCACAGCTGGAAGGCAGTCCAGGCCCGACTGCAGGCCCCGTGGCTGGTGCTGGGGCGTCCACCTCCCCTCGGCTTCCCCAGAGGAAGCAGGGCACAAGCTGCCAAGGATCTCGCGACCTTGTGTAGACTCCACATGGATTTTTCTGGGGCCATGATGGGCACTCCCCACTGTCCAGGATGGGAAAAACCAGACAGCCTGAGACCCTTTGCGAAGTGCTTACGAAGCACAAGGTGCGGCATTTTATCCGGCCCCCAGCACTCCCCAAAGCCTCCAGTACTGGCAGGCTGCAAGTCACCAGCAGAGAAAGAAAAAAGCCACTTGGCGGTTTTAATTTTAGCTGTTGTGCCTGACAGGCAGGATTAGTTGGCTTGACCTTTAGTGTCGATGCCTCCCCAGGCCCAGGCTTTAGTCAGGTGGCAGCTTCCAGGCACAAATCACAACTGGATCTCATCCAATGCAGGGGGTCCAAGCCCCAGGAAAAAGCCTTCAAAAGGACAAGACTAGAGAGTCCAGGGACGACCAAGGAGGAGCGAGCTTGGTTCTTGGCCACATTCACTTGCAAACGAGGAGACAGCGGAGTCACCCACCACCCACACACTCAGCTCCCACCGCCAAGGCCCCATACGGGGAGGAGGCGAAGCCGATGCCTTCCTTAACGGCCCACGGTTCACCCTGGGGAGAAGGGGCTGAGGCCAGTGCTGAGCACTAGATAAGGTGACTCTGGCGATGCTACCGCTGGGGAGAGGAACAAATGGACGTGAGAAGAAAATAAGGAAGCGAAGGGGACGTTTAAAAATAAGTAAATAAAGAAGCAGACACAGAAAACCACACTGCTCTTTTATTCAATGGAACACCCCCCCTTAGCGCAGTGTTGAACCAAACACCGAAAAAAAGCCCAGAGAAATTTCTGCAGATAAACCAGTGAAGAGAACGCGCAGTATACATTATTGTCAACATAATCACTCCACAGGAAGGGAAGAGGGGAGAAAAGGAAGCAGAAAGAAGAACAAGGGGTTCAGACCCCCGGACACCGCAAACATTCAGACGTTTGGGATAAAAATAAAACGTAAAGAAAGCCTTCCAGAAAAGAGGAACAAATGGAAGCAGGCAGCTCGGGAGGTCGGGAGCACAGGAAGAGCTGAGCAGGCAGGGGAGCCTGGGGCGGCTCGCCCCCCCCATCCCTGCTGGCAGGACTGCCAGGATGGACACAGACCCCAGAACCTGGAGACAACCCCACTCCCCGCAACTATAAAGGACTTTCATAAGGTGGCAGAGATAGAAACCACCCTTAAACATCTCTGGGGGTGGCTAGGGCACCCTGAAAAACCCGGAACCAAAGGACCCTCCCCACCCCCGCCCGCCACCCTGACGTGAATGGGCCAAGCCCGTGCTTAAACCCATTTGCTCCTCTCTCGCTGGCAAGGGACGACCGGGAGAGAAGGGAAAGGAACCTAACCGCAGCAGAAGACCGGGGAGAGCATCTCCTTGGACGGAGTCTGAAGAAAGGAAAAGATAAGGAACTAACGAAGGAAAAAGAAAAAAATTAATAAAAGCGTCACGATATGGAGCCAGCGTGTTCCGATCCGTCCACAAAAACAACTCAGGCCGCTTTGCCGAACCATCCTGTCCACCAGGGGCGCTGCTGAGGCTGTCTGCCTGGAAGGGTCACCAGTGGGCGCGGAAAGTCCTCACTCTCATGGCTCGGGCCATCGCCGCCGCGGGGAGGGATCCTGGCGGCCCGTTTGGGGAGAGGCAAAGGGAGGTGGGTGAGGAGAGAAGAAGACAAAGAAGACACTCGATGCTACGGGGCGCCAGGAGAGCCCCGGCCGGCGCCCCTGCCACCGCCTGCCCGACCCAAGCGAGTCAGTCCTGGTCGCCTGGCCCAGCCCAGTGCGTGCCACACACACACGCGTGCACACACAGCCACACGCGTGCGTCCCAATGTCTGGCTCCATATGGTGAGGTTCGGCGTGGTTTAAACGAGACCCACTCTGTCTATATAATATATATTTCCTTAAAAAACCAGTCTAGTTCTGTGGTGGAGGCGGCGGGGGAGCTGGAGGCATCCCGAAGGGCGGCATGCCCGCCACCCCCATGCCCATCATGGTGACAAAGTTAGAAGGGTCCATGGGAGGCGGAGGAGGGGGAGGCGGGGCATACATCATGCCGGCGGAACCAGGCGGCGGAGGCGGCGGAGGGGGGGGGGCCCCGGGCGGCAGAGGCGGCTGGACCCCGGGGGGCAGGGGCACCAGAGTGGGGTTGCCTTGCATCTGAGGGGCTCCTGGCGAAGCTGCGGCAGCCGCCTGCTGCTGTTGCCATGGCGGGATGGACCCTGTGCCAGCGCTCGTGGTGGTGGTCGTCGTATCTGGGGTGGTAAAGAAGCCCAAGGTCACACGCGCGGGGGCACAGCGCGGCGCTCGGCGGCTGCTGCCTTGGGCGGGGTGGGCCTGCTCCTGCTCGGCATGCGGTCCGGTGGCGGGGGCGGGCGGGGCGGCCCTGGCGGGGGGGGGGGCAGGACTACCCTGGGGTCAGCCTCGAGTCTCCGGGCGAAACGGTCAGCCATTTGTCACCAGTGCCCTGCACGGGCTGAGGGAAGGCGCCAGAACAAGGGCGGCTGGATGTCCCTCCGCCCAGCCGCCGCCACCACCGAACGGCACGTTAAACCTCAAGGCCACAGTTGCTCTCCCCGCTGCCGTCCCCCTCCGCAGTCTCTCGCCCAGTCGCAGCCCTCTCCAGAGCCGGCATGCACCATCCCGCTCGGGCCACAAGCGCAGGCTGGCGGCCCGGTCCGCTCGTCGAGGGGCCTGGACGCCTGGCACCCTACCTACAGCGGCGGGTCCCCTCCCGCCCCGCCAGTCTCGCCCAGACACAGCCACACCAAACACCAGCCTTCTCGCCAAGACCCGGGCCAGGAGGCCCCTCCTACGCACACCCCAGCGCGCGAGTCTCCCCCCTCCCCGAGTCGCCGGCCTGTGCGCCCCAGGAGGCGCGCCATGGCTCTTCCGGTCCCAGCCGCCCGTCCCGCCCACCCCCACCAGCCCAAACCCCAACTCACTTTGCTGCCATGGCAAGGGGGTGCTGGAAGCCATACTGCTGCTGGGCGGCGGGGGCGGCGGAGGCTGCTGCTGCTGCTGCTGCCATGGGGGAAGCGGGCCAGAAGGCGGGGGCGGGGGCTGGCCACTGGGCGGCGGCGGCGGCGGCGGCATCATGCCCATAGGCGGCGGCGGCATCATACCTGCAGGCGGCCAGGCGTGAGGCTCGCGGGCGGAGGAATTCGGGCCAGAGCCCGCTCACCCCGGCCTCGGGAGCGCCCCGAGGGAGCAGGCGGCGGTTACCTTTTCCTTGATGCAGGCGATAGACCCCAGAGCCCACAGGCGAACTTCCCAGGTACTGATCTTGATGGAAGGAAAGAGCAGGGACTTAGCAGGACATTGGAACTGGCAGGGAGGCCTGCCCCAGCAGCTGAAGCCCCGCCCTCCGGAGAACAGCCCAGAACAGCCCCCAGAGGCAGATCTGCGCCTGCGCGCACCAGCACAGAGCCCCGCTCCTCCCAAAGCCTGGGCCTCAGCAAGGCAGGCAGGCCGCTGCACCGGGAGCGCTTCCGGCTCAGGGACCCGACGCGAACCCTCGCTCACCCCGAAGTCCCAAGGTTTCTGGGCTGACACTTACTTACCCATTGGAGGAGGGCCGTGGTGCCCAGGCGGGTGGGGGCCCTGGTTCATCGGGGGCGGCGGCGGCTGCATCCAGGGCGGCGGGGGGCCGTTAGGGTTGTGCTGCATGGGATGGCCCCCGTGCCCCCCGGTCAGGCTAGGCAGCGGGTGTGGGAAGCTGTGGGGGCCGCCTCCAGGCCCGCCGGGCCCGCCTCCGTGCATGCCGTGGTAGGGGCGATTCTCCGAGGGGCCAGAATTCATCCAGGGCGGCCGGCTCTGCGTGGTGGACATGAGAGACTACGTGAGGGCATTCCCCGCCAACGTCCCTGCCCGCGCCCCCTGGTGGCAACACTGCTCTCCCGGTCTGCCAAGGACCAGCCGCAAGCGCAGCCTCCTCCCAAAGGAGCCTGGCATCCCAGAAGAACAATGTTGCCACCCTCATCCCTCTGCTCCTCCCAAAGCACCTGGCCACAGCCCCCAGCCTCTGAAGAAGAGAGCGGGAAGCCGGACCCAGAGCCAGCCCCCGCAGCTCACCGGTGGAGGTGGGTTATTGGCTGGAGCAGCAGGCCGAGGGGCACTGGCAAGGGGTGTGGTGGCAGGCCCAGAGGTGGAGCCCACAGACGCCGGGACGGGCGCTTCACCCAGCTCAGCCATGAGGGACAGATACTCCTTATCCATCCTTGCTTTATCCTGAGCTGACTGGGGGTCACCAGGCCTGAAGCAGGGAGAGGGGACCCAAAGGAAGGAAGGAAAAACTCATTAGGAAGGCCACGTTGAAGCTGGGCTCGGTGGCTCAGCCCGTAATCTCGCGCCTTTGGGAAGCTGAGGTGAGTGGATTGCCTGAGCCCACAGGTTCGAGACCTGCCTGGGCAACTTGGCGAGACCTCATCTCTACAAACAAACAAAAAAAAAAATTAGCTAAGCATGGTAGCACATGCCTGTAGTTCCAGCTACTTGGAAGGCCGAGGCGGAAGGATCGCCAGAGCCCAGCAGGTCGAGGCTGCAGTGGCCGGGAGCAGCCACTGCACTCCAGTCTGGGCGACAGAGTGAGACTCCAACTCAAAAAAAAAAATAAAAAAAATAAAAAAACGGCCACATTGAGCCTGAGGAACTGACATGCTGAAGATTTACTAGAATTCAATCGTGGGCTCATCAGATCTCTCTAACCCTCTACTGGGCACACCTCAACATAGTCCCACGAGACCTGCAGTGCTGCACACCAGATCACACAGCGCCCGGCACAGCAGAGGCCTTGGGCGCAGAACACAGGCGCCCAACTTTTTTTTAAGCTGGGGTCGCTATTGCTTAGACTGGAGGGCAGTGACATGATCACAACACACTGCAGCCTTGAATTCCCAGGCTCAGTGATCCTTCAGCCTCATCCTCCCAAGCAGCTGGGACTACAGGTGGACACCCCCATGCCCAGTTAATCTTTTGATGTTTTGTAGAGATAAGGTTTCACTGTGCTGCTCAGGCTGGTCTCAAACTCCTGAGTTTAGGCGATCCTCCCATCTCGGCCTCCCAAAATGCTGGAATTACAGGGGTGAGCCACCCCACCCAGCCTCTTTCAACTCTCAAATTTCATCAAATTCTGCATTCCAGTTTGAGGAAAGGAAAAGCTACGCAAGAGTGAAGCAACTTCAGAAAGAACATCCTTAATAAAGCCTTACATATTTGCCGCCCAGAGTAAAACAAAGAAGTTGTTCTCAAGGGCCGATTTGCAACTGGACAAAATTCCACACGTGGCTTATTCTTCTCGAACCAATCTTGAGCAGCGAAGGGAGTGAACTTAATACTGAGCCCCAGTGAAAACACGGGGAAGCTCCAAAATGGAAAACTAATTGAGGAGGAGGCCTTCCGCATGAGGAACTTACACACAGAAGACTTTGTGGGATTCAACATTGGAGCACATCTCCTAACCCAGTTAGAAAACTGCCCAGTTTACTAGGGCTCAAGAAAAACAAGCGTATTCTATACAGGCTGCTTCTAATCATCCTGGGCTTTAATTTATTTATTTATTTATTTTTGAGTTGGAGTCTCACTCTGTCCCCCAGCCTGGAGTGCAGCGGCCACTCCCGGCCGCCGCAACCTCAACCTGCTGGGCTCCAGCAATCCTTCCGCCTCAGCCTTCCAAGTAACTGGAACTACAGGCGTGCGCTACCATGCCCGGCTAATTTTTGACTTATTGTAGAGATGAGGTCTCGCCAAGTTGCTCAGGCGGGTCTCAAACATGCAGGCTCAGGCAATCCACTCACCTCAGCCTCCCAGGGTGCGGGATTACAGGCTGAGCCACCGAGCCCGGCTCATCCTGGGCTTTTAAATCACACCATCACAAACCATGTTCACAGAAATAATGCTGCTTCTCTTGGGTCCGTAAGATTAACCACCACCCACGTGCTAGAAAGAGCTGTCCTGTACACCACAGGCTACCAGGAACCCCCGAGAAAAGCCAGTACTTCACCTTTGGAATTTGCAATCTGAAGCAATGTGGCCGGCCCCTCCACACTTGGTACACACGGTGGTATTGGTAATGCTGCGGGTCTCTGAGCTCTGCCAGGGTCTTAAGATCCTGTTGAAGACGGAGAAAAAGGTTAGCTCACAGGCTGTGGAACTCTCTACTTCCACAGGTTCTTCAGGCCTCTCCACTCTCCTCCAGCTGATGACACATACCTGTTATCGTCTTCCCGAAGGGTCCCATTTAAGCGAGCCAACTCCCGAAGCTGCATCTTCCGTAGATCGTTCTGGTCCTCTGGGGTCTCAATGCCCTGTTTCAGAATGTTTCTAATCTAGAAAAGACACATAGGGCAATTACTTAAGTGTTTGGGGCCACCACCTGGATTTCTGACGAGAGGCTTCATTCTGGGTTCACCACTTACCTGTTCTACTGCCTTTTTAACGTTCTCCATTGTGTTGGCGGTGACCAGGGCATGAAGCGGCTCATCTTCCCCAGGCAACATCTGGCCATCTTTGCGCCCAACTTTCCCTTCCTTCACAGACCCTTTCCCCCGGATCATGATCTTGGCGTTGCACTCCTTCTCTATGTTCTTCAGCGTGTTCCCTCTAGCAGAGACAGAAGTGACCAAGTTTACGACTGGCATACTGACGCTTCCCAGAGGGGACAAGGCTGGGCTCATCAGAAACTGTTATAAACTAAAAATGCAGAGCACTGGATTTCCCACCAAGCACCCCAAGATCTGTAATTAAGGCCAGCCACAGTAAACCTGAGGATTTGGCTTTTCTGCAGTAACAGGGACGTTAAAGAGACGTTCTCACAAAACAGCATAATTCGGCCAAAATCAATGTCCCACTAAAAACAGCAAAGGGGCCACTGCTTTGCTAAACTCTGGTGTGATCACATGCTCTTTGGGCGATGGCTACCAACATGTTTCCTAAGCTTTGGCCCCCCTTCCCTACCTTGGGGAGGTGAATCTCTCTCCTTCTCCCTCCTTTCTCTAATTTTCTTTATAAATATTTTCTAATCTAAAAAATAAAAATAATTAAAAACAGGAAAGAAGCCAGGCTCGGTGGCTCAGCCTGTAATCCCACGCTTTGGGAGGCTGAGGTGAGTGGATTGCCTGAGCCCGCGGGTTTGAGACCCGCCTGGGCAACTTGGCGAGACCTCATCTCTACAATAAATCAAAAAATTAGCTGGGCGTGGTAATGCACGCCTGTAGTTCTGGCTGCTTGGAAGGCTGAGGCTGAAGGATCGCCGGAGCCCAGCAGGTCGAGGCTGCTGTGGCTGGGAGCGGCCACTGCACTCCAGTCTGGGCGACAGTGAGACTCCAACTCAAAAAAAAGGGAAAGAAAGGCACTAATACCCAAAGGCACAAAACAGACACTTCTCAGGGGCACTAAGAAATTCTTATATCCCACAGCCTAGCAGTTACCCACCTGGGCCCAATGAGCAGCCCCACAAAGTTGATTTCTGGATACTCATCTTGTGGAATCATTACTTTGTCGCTCACACGTGTTGCTGGAGGCCTGCGAAAGAATTGACTGTCAATGACCGTTCACTTCTGGAAGACAACGCAGATAACCAGCAGTCCTTCCAGAACTAACCGCCGGTACTACGTGCCGATGAAGGGGAGACTTGGGGCAAGATGTTAACAGTACCCAAAGCGTCCCAGTGGGCCCCACCTGCGCTGACCCAGGCCCTCCGCTCACTTGTAATCTGCAGGCGGCTTGAAGTCCGGGTTGAGCGCGACCATCTCCGTGATGAGGTTGTGGCGCTCCTCCTCCAGCTTCTTGCGGGTGCGGAACTCGCGGGTGTTAAGCCGCTTCCCCTCACTGTTGTAGATGGGCTCAGGGGAAGGGGACCTGTGGGAAACAGACCCGCGTTCGCTGCTCTGCCCCGCCTCTCGCTCCCACACGGACTCTAACAAGCCTTTCCCAGCCCCTCTGCCTCTCAGACCCTAACACAATACTCTCCGGAGGAACCGACCGTAACGTGTGCTACTCAAGATCGTGTGGAATGGGGAGTTGAGCTGGCTTAACCTGAGGGGCCTGGGGTCTGTGTGAGACAGGAAAAAAATGGCTTCGCTTCTAAAAGTGATGAGGAGGAAAAAAGCCTATCCCTTGGGGGAAAATCTCTGGGCTTTAAGTGGCAAGGACAGACCCATGCTCTGGAGTCTTCTTGCCAAATGTGGATATTCTTCCATTTGGAAAAATGACACCATCACAACTTGATGAACCACGGAAACCCCAAGTTTAGGCAAATGTTAACTCTCAGAGAGCTCCTGTCCTAGCAGGAAGAGCGTCTGTACCCTTAACACACAGAATGAGCTCTTTAACCCCATGCGACTGGGACTCAAGGCTCCTGCAGCTACTTGGCCCCCACAATGGAGAGAGATGGTTCAAGGCTTCGTCTCTGCTTTTCCTTCAATGGCCTGGCTGGCTGTGTCCAAGGCCCAGGAGACAACCTGTTTTCTGGCTGTTCGAGGTTGGGGAGTCTGGGTAGAGAAAAACGTTAAGTGCTAAAGCAGCTTCTGAGAGAGGCTGCAAGTGCAGATTTAGTCAAATACTTGTCTAAGGTCTGAACCTGCAAACAGCAAGGGAAAACCTAGGATTCTCCACCAGAGTTTACAAGTCCAGAAAGCAGATTTCTCTCTCTTTTTAAGGAGTAAAATGCTGTTGCTACAAGTAAAAAAATAGTAATGATAAAATGGTCAGTTTACTACAGCTGGATTTTGCAGTAATAAAAAAGAGAGGTTACACTCCTAGAATTCTGAGTTAAGATTACAAAAAGGACCATAGCTTGATTTTCTGAATGAAAATTTAGTAGCAGCTGCAAGAAGGGAAGAGACCATGTGGATCAGGTTATTAAAAAAGCATCCTGAAAGTTGTCAAGACTCCTATACCCTTGGTTTAGTTGAGAGAACCTTGCCTAGTTGGAGCAAGGACTGAACTCGGCTGCTCCCACTGTCTTCAGCCTAAAGGGAACCATGTCATACCACGTTACACACACGATGGAATAAAAGGTCAGGTTTGTTCATGGCTAATGACGGCTAAATGACACCTCCGTTTCTAGCATTTGTATAAACTTGTTAGCACAATTCAGTAACAGTGAACAAAAGCAAACATACCCCAACTCATCAGACTACCATCTTACACATTTTAAGTCTATAAGAAATTTTAAAACATTTTTAACTGTGCAAGTTAAGCAATGTCAAAATAGCATACATAAAAGTGGCTTAATCTTGAGATACACCTTCTTAAGAAATGACCTTATTAAGTTCAGAAACTCATGCATTTCCCTCCAACCTGAGCTCAAAAGCAAAACCGATCGGGCATTAGAGCCTCTTTCAAAATTTAATACAAGGAAGGAAAAACTGCTCTGGTTTTATTTCTAACATGCTTGACATTTCTAATTCCCACCCCATAACTGTCTAGAATTAAGCATTCCTGGCTGGTCACCAAAACAAGTTTTACCAGTACCCAATTGGCCATGTGAAGGCCTCACAACAGTTTAACCTCCTCCCAAATTGCGGAAGTGAAAAGTAAAAGCTAGTATTCTAGAGATTAGACTGGCCCGACTTCTTCACCTTGAATAGGCATCGGATAGATCAACTAAATTCTAATCCCAATTCTCCAGGAAGCAAAGGAGGTTAAAAATTCAACCTTTGGAGGAATTGCCTGGTAACCTGTAGACATATTATTAAAGGGAAAAAGGCCAAAAAGGCACTAAACAGTTGTGGTCTACAACCTACAATGTAAATCTATTAAAAAAAAACTTCAAATCAAGAAATACAGAACACAACACAACCCTCCAACCAAAATCTATAGGTAAAAATATAATCAATTTAATAAGTAACACTAAAGAGTCAATATGGAAAGATGAGGAAGTTAATGTTTCCTGGCAAAGTTGGAAGAAAGATGCATAAGTGAGTGACTTCTAAAGCCATTACATCATCTTCCTGATTTAACAAGCTATTAACTGGGTAACAAAAGCCCAAAATACTACTTTTTAAAGCAAAGTCTTTTCAACTGTGCTGTATGCACTAAAGAAATTTCAGTGAGAGGGAGAGACTTATTGCCCTTCTATTCAATGACCAGATGTAACTGTTCAAAGATCCATCAATAAAATTCCAGTTTCAAAAGTTCATCTCCCTCACACAAACTTTTTATCTTTCCGAGAAAGAAACTGTCAAGTAAAACGACATGACCACAGCTGTTTGAGGCCCACACTCCCTTTTTGTAAAAAAAAGTAATTTAGGGTTGGTTGCTTGCCTTTCCCAAACAGATAAGAATATTCTGGCCCCTCCCAACACCCCCAGGCAATGGCAAAGGCTGAAAATTAACTGGCAGTGAAGGAAGTTGGTTAGAAATCTAATCTGATTTTAAAACCATCTCAAAACCATGAGCAGGAAGACTGTAGCAAGGAGCTGACCAGAGCTTCTGGCCTGCTCAAATTCAATGATGCTCAAAAATATTCGTAATCCCTGCATCGGTACCTGTGAGAAAAACTCTACCCTCTGGGCTTTCAGCCAAAGCAGGTACTGAAAAAGGCAGGTTAATGGGCCACCTCACTGTCCCTAAGGGTGGGTAAATCAGGTTAAAATCTACATGCTTACCAATTGGAAACCAGTTGTCCATCTTCCTGTAACTTTTTATTCTAATAATTAAGTCTTATTCCAATTTTTCTAACTGTTAACTGACCATATATATTACTAATTAAACTCTAATCCCCCAGAATGGTCAGAGTACAGTCGTCTTACTAGGATTTTATTGAACTGACACAATGTTGCCACCAGTAAAAAACGTATTGAGAAAAAGGTAAAAGCGTTACTGTCAGCTGGTTAAAACTGTTTCCCAACCTGTCCTCAGGGTTAGGGGGGATGCCCAGGTCTCCTGTGCGCAGTTTACGAGTCAGGTCTTCTATCTGCAGTTGCACTGGAAGAAACCAGGTTAGGAAAGAAAAAAAAAGGATGGAAAAAAGACAATGTTACCAAAAAACATCTCAAATCTCAACAACAAGCATGAAGAACTCGGAGACTTTGAAAGGGATGACTGATCAGTGAACACATTGAGGCAAAAACCCCCAACCACCTATCAGCAGGAGTCCATTTACATCTATAGGTATTTTTCACTTCAAAATGGTTATCACTTAAGGAAGCAAACAGTTTGTTGGAAGAGGGGTTAGCAGTAAAGACTGTTCACTAAGACTAGCATCAGAGCAATTAATTATTAGGAGGTGTTTCACCTCTCCCTCCCCACCAAGGCTTGCTTACAATTGGTACCCAGAACCCAATCCATGTATATCACCGATAGATACCCAATTCCCAAATTACTTGAGGGCACGACTTGACAGCTTTTTTTTCTTCACTAAATATTAAACGTAGCCCAAATGAGACCCAATTAACATGGGACAAGGAAAAATACCAGCTGAGCAAAGATCATTAATACCACACTTAAAATTCCTTAACAAGACATTTAATAACCGATTCAACAACTTATAAAATTTGGTACATACTCTTTCTGTACAACCAGACCTGTACTTTTAAGGGTCTCCCAATACCTTCAGTTTTATTCAGTTATTACATGACAAACCATGTGTCTTAAAAAACCAGAAACCATGAAGTGCTAGGAATGTTTTCAAACTTGCTATTTATAAGGAGAATAGGCATGTAGAAGATGGAATGTGTGGGTCAAGGAGAATGTATGCGGCCCTCAGGCCTTAACCAAGGAGGCTGCACATGAAAAAGAGAGGTGAGGGTTTCACAAAAGTTGCCAGTGACTCCAGGGAAAGGTTACACAGTTGAGTTTCCAAAATAATGGGAACTGCAGAGCCAGAGCAGCTTTCTTCAACGTGCGGAAGCACCTGCTCCTTACCTTTGCCGCACCTGAGAGTTCTGAGCAGGTGTCTCTAGTGAGGGCAAGTCTTACTGGGTTGGGCTGCAGTTGAGGTGGCTCCAACACAGGATTAATGCATACCTAACTCAAGACACCCTTCTAATTTCAAATACGTCCCACAGGGCTATACCACACCCACACATCGAAACCCTGAAGAAATGAAAACCCATTATTATCAAAGGAAGATTTTGAGGGCATTCTGGACAAAGCAGTGTGTACTGTGGGAGACAGAAGGTAAATGAGACACATGGTTCCCCAAGCTCCTTTACGCCAGAAAAGAACCGACTTTACCAATGAGTATTAAACTTAACAAGGTGAAAGTCACCTTCATGCAGGGAGGGGCGATTGTTAAGTCTTTTTCACGGGACTGTGGAGACATAGGGTCTGATCTGAATAAAAAGAGGTGCTACCTGCTATGGAGACCTATACCTATGTTTACCTGCCTTGATTCTATCTGCTTTGATTATAACTGTAAACAGCCCTTAGGGCTCAGTGCATTAACTCACCCTCCACTCAAGAGAAATGGGAGTTGTAAAGAGTGAGTTTGTTTTTCCCACTTTTTAAGTCTGCTTGCATTCTGGGGCTATCACTCCCCTAGGGGTAACTTCACAAGGTTGTAATGACCCAGAGAGTCTCACATGAAACACAGGGTGTGGATGGGAGTAGAGGAAACAGTGGGGAAAGAGCAAGTGTTAGTGCTGTGGAAAGGAGACAGACAATGCCAACGCCTCAAAATTCCCAGCAGTCTAAGAACAGGAAATCAAGACCCTCAAGACTAAGAATGTGCTGGCCTCAAAGTTTTTTGGTTGTGAAGGCCACAGCCCCGTAGGCCTAGGTCTTTCACCCAGTTCCCTCCTAAGGGGATGTTTAGTTAGTAGAAAATGTTTATCAGTGAACTTTTTTGAAACACCTACGCAGACACACAAAGGTAAAACTTGCATTAAAAACTTTGTATTAAAAAATAATTTTGAGGTTAATTTCAATTATACTGTGGGTAGTTGTCCTTAACTCTTCAAACTTCCCAGAAGATGAGATTTTTAATCCTACCACTTCATTCCATACCAAGCTTTATCCCCTTCCCAGTAGAGTTCTTTAAGAGTGAATATAAGAGCCTTCATTTTAAAACAGCTCTCTCCACAGATCAAACCAGAAAAGAAGCTGAAGGGAAGATTAATTTAAGCAAAATAGTAAAAAGGGGCGAACTGTGAAACACACTTTCAGAACCACTTTTTGTTCAATCTGAGCTCCCCCCCTTTCAGGAAGTACCTATAAGAAGTAAAAGACCACAATTTTAGGGAAAGGGAGAAATATGAAAATATGATGAAAGGCCATGCTGTGAAAAGTACTTGGTTTACAATACCTGCAGTGTTCTCCACTGGGGCCTGTCCAGAGAGGCAGACGACACTCACCTCATCAACAAGCAATGAACAGCAGCTGAAAAGGGCGGGCTGCTGGACTGGGTACTATCCTCACTCCTAAGTGAGCCCCTACCTTCCTGGCACTCATGGAGAACACTGTTGTTACGAACAGACCAAAACATGGAGCCGGAAAGGCAGAACTCACTGAGCAGAAACCAACAGATTATATCAAAGTCGTGGAAGTACACCTGACCATACCTCATCTCATAAAAGAAAACTAAAATCTCACACTTTCAACACAGACGTTATTACTCAAGACAAACAGTAACAATCCGAAAAAGCATTTAGATCCAGAACGTGTATTTACCTATATAAGCTCTCTCTTGTTCCCGAGTAAGTCCAGGGGGAATAACTGTAGGCATTCCTGGAATCACTGTTTTCTGTTCCATTGTATCTTGGTTCCAGCGGCTCCTCTTCCGCTTCTTATTTGGAAAATCTAAAGGACATAAACCAGCAGAGTGCACAGTTAAGGATATTTAAGATAACACATAGAGAAATTCAGTATTGACTGTAAAGCTACGAACCTGGCCTAAAATCTAAGTGGCAAAAAGTGGAAAACAAACCTCAGAGATCAAAGATTAAAACATAAGACCACTACAAGGATAAGGTCCTGGGTCTGGAAAGTTAACGTTTCACATTCATAATCTGTGTCTAGAAAAACTGCAAGATATGCAAACAAGATAATAAACCTTAACGCATACGACTTCACAGAACAAAACAAGCTGTTGGGACCACACAGACCATATCAACCATGAGTGCTCTGAAAGCCCCAGGGGAGACAAGCATAAACGAAGAAACGACAGGCAGGTCTACGGCCGTGGTGGGGCAGTGCTGGCTCCCCACATCCACCCCTGCCACCAGTCACCTTCCTGGAAGAGACCCGACCACAGCGAAACTTGTCGCCACACTCTAGCGAGCCCAATGCCACAAGATCGACTGTGAGTCTTTCCAAGTGTGGCCAAGACCAGCATCCAAATTCCCTGGCCGGCTGGGCCCTCAGGGTCTGAACTCTTGGAGGACAGGTCAGAAATCAGCCACGGCCGACCCTCCGTCCCCCATACCTAGGCAAAGCCCCCGACATCGACCGCCGGAGAGTTCCTCTACTTCCCGAGGGGCACAGGCAAGAGGGAAAAGCCTTTTGAAACGAGGATCGGGGGATATCAGGCCGAGGCTTCCCTCGGGCGATGAAGGGAAGATGGAAAAGACAATTCTCTCCCCGAAACGGAGCCGAGATTGACGGGACCCAACCATCCCAGTCCCGCCTTCCACCTAAACGGCGAAGCTAGCTGTCTCCCTCTCTCTCAGACTCCCCCACGACCGGAAAGAGACCCGCTCCACGTCGCCGGGGAGCCTGGCGAGCCCTCCGGGCATCCACGCCCGGCCCCTGCTCCCAACAGGGGGCCGGACCCCGAGCGGCGCCGCCGCCAGCCCGGCAGCCACACTGCGCTTGCGCGCAGCGCGCCCCCGCCCGGCCCGCGCCCCGCCCCGCCGCGGCTGCGCACACGGGGCTCCGCGCCCGGGCCGCGCCGCCCCGGGCCTCCGCGGCCCGCGAGCACGCGCGCGCCCCCGTGCGGGCCGCCGCCGCCACCGCCGCCTTCGCGCGCCCCGAGGCGGCCGGGCCCGTCCGCGCGACGCCTCTCGCGCGCTCTCGGCCCGACTCACCTCCTCCGCCGCCGGCCGGGCCCGGCTGCTGGTCCTGACGCGGCGGCTGGGGTGGCGGCTGCGGCGGCGACACGCGCTGGAAGAGCGGCGGTGGGGGGGGCGGCGGCGGCGGCGGGTACGACGCGCCGGGGGACGGCGGCGGCGGCGGCGGCGGCTGGGCGGGCGGGGGCGGCGGCGGCAGCGCCGCGAAGGGGAAGGCCGCGGCCAGGGTCGCCATCGGGCCCGCGGGCGGCGGCGGCCCGGGCGCCAGCAGCCCGGCCGCGGGCGCGGGCGGAGGGCCCGGCTCGAAGCCGCCCTTGGGCCCGGGGAGTGGGGGCAGGCCGGGGGGGCCGAGCTTACCCAGCGGCGTGGCGTTCGCTCCGGTCGCCATGGCGCCCCGGGGAGCGGCGCCGGCGGCTCCTCCTCGGCGGCGGCGGCTCCTTCGCTAGCCTCCCGGGGCGGAAGCCCGATTGCGCGGCCGCGGAGCGCGCGGGGCCCGTCCTCACGCGGCGGGCGGCGGCGGCGGCGGCGGCGGCGCGAGACGCACAAAGAGGGAGGGAGGCGCCGCGGGGGCGGGCCGGGCGGCGGGGCCGGGCGCGATTGGGCCGCGCCCGGGTGAGGGTCGCGGCCGGCGGCCTCCGATTGGCGGAGCCCGCGTGCCTCTCGTGCGCGCCGGGATGGGCCGGACCGTTAGGCCCGGCGAGGAAATGGCAGCGGAGCCCAACGGGCCGGGAGGCGTCGCCGCGCGCGCTCCGCGGGTTACTGCGCGGACTGAGCGCGGCGTCCGGAGAGGAGGGGGCTGGGGCGGGGCGGACTCTGTGACGCGGGGCCGCCTCATTGGCGACCGCAGGCGGCGTCAATCATCTCGGTTGCGGCGTAGTGTCGCGGGATTGGCTGGCGCTTTTCGAGCCCTTCTCTACTCCCCGCCTCCGGGGAGCCTTTCGCCGGGATTAAGCTAGGAGCTTCAGCGGAAGATGCCCGGCCGGAACGAGATTGGTGGCGGGGGAGGTGTGGGACCGGCGCTGCGCATGCGTAGACGGAGAAAAGCCGCATCCCGGCTTCGCCGGCCCTCGAGTCCTGCGCGGAAGCCCTGAATGACGTCAGTCTTTGTTCCCATGGTAACCCGGAACCTTGGGGCGGGAGCAGGGGCGGAGGCTGGCGTGCGCCGGAAGCCGGATCCGTTGACGCCGCAGGTAAAAACATACTTCCTGTTTTCCTTGGGTAGCATTAAGCGACCCCAAAAGACATAAATGTAGTCTTATTGGGGGATTCAAAGCGATATTTGGACCGATGGAGCAACACACAGTCTTAGGTGGCAGACAGCGTAAGGCTGTCAATTCCACGATTAGTTTACAGGCGGACGTGGTGGCTCACGCCTGTAGTTCCAGCCCTCTGGGAGACCGAGGCGAGAGGATTGCCTGATTCAGGGATTCAAGACCACCGGGTCAGTTGACGAGACTTTGTCTCTACGATAAATAATAATAATAATAAAATGAGGCCATTGCCTTGCTAGACACCGATGTGGCCATGTGGTTTTGGAGCTGTGGCCGCCCTCCCCTACCTTGGACAGGTGGATCTCCTCTTTCTCTCTCTTTAATTTACTTTCTAAATAAACTGTATTTTCTTTTTTTGAATTGGAGTCTCACTCCATTGCCCAGGCTGAAGGGCGGTGGCAGTCGGCCACCGCAGCCTTCACCTGCTGGGCTCTGGCGATCCTTCCGCCTCAGCCTTCCAAGGAGCCGGAACTACAGGCGCGCGCCACCACGCCCGGCTAAGTTTTTGATACACTGTAGAGATAAGGTCTCCCCAAGTTGCAGAGCGGGGAGCGTGTCTCGACCCTTGGGTTCAGGCAGTCCGCTCGCCTCCGACTCCTAAAGTGCTGGGATGACAGGCTGAGCCACCGAGTAAACTATATTTTCTAATCTAAACAAACAAAAAGCCAGGCGTGGTGGCGCGCGCCTGTGGTTCCAGCTTCTTGGAAGGCCGAGGCGGAAGGATCGCCGGAGCCCAGCAGGTGGAGGCTGCAGTGGCCGTGAGTGTGAGCGTGCCACTGCCCTCCAGCCTGGGTGACAGGGAGACTCCAACTCAAAAAAAGAAAAAATTTACAAGTATACACTTCCGCTGAATCCAAACGGACTTGGGAGAATTTTATTCATTTTTTTATTTTTATTTTTTGAGCTGGAGTCTCACTCTGTCGCCCAGACTGGAGTGCAGTGGCCGCTCCCGGCCACCACAGCCTCGACTTGCTGAGCTCCGGCGATCCTTACACCTCAGCCTTCCGAGTAGCCGGAATTATAGGCACGCACTACCACACCCGGCTAATTTTTTGTGTGTGTGTGTTGGAGTCTCACTCTGTCGCCCAGACTGGAGTGCAGTGGCCGCTCCCGGCCACCACAGCCTCGACCTGCTGGGCTCAGGCGATCCTTCCGCCTCGGCCTTCCAAGAAGCTGGAACCACAGGCGCGCGCCACCACGCCTGGCTTTTTGTTTGTTTCGCCTAACCGTAAATGACAGTTTCCAATTGAAAGAGAAAAATTAGCCGGGGATCATGGCTCCTGGCTGTACTCCGGGCTGAGGACTCAGGAGGCTGAGGCTAGAGGATCAAGGAACCCAGGAGCTTAAGGCTACAGTGAGCCATGATCATGCCACTGCACTCCAGATGGAGTAAGACCCCATCTCCGGGCAACCCCTTCAGGTCCCCTCCCACTGTGGGAGCTTTTCTGTCCTCTCAATAAATCCTGCTTTAAAAAAAAAAAAAAGACCCTAGCCAGGCTCGGTGGCTCAGCCTGTAATCCCACACTTTGGGAGGCCGAGGTGAGTGAATTGCCTGAGCCCGCGGGTTCGAGACCCGCCTGGGCAACTTGGCGAGACCTCGTCTCTACACTAAATCAAAAACTAGCCAGGCTCGGTGGCTCAACCTGTAATCCTGTGCCTTTGGGAGGCTGAGGTGAGTGGATTGCCTGAGCCCACGGGTTTGAGACCCGCCTGGGCAGCGAGACCTCATCCCTACAATAAATTAAAAAATCAGCCCGGCATGGTAGCGCATGCCTGTAATTCCGGCTACTTGAAAGGCTGAGGTGAAAGGATCGCCGGAGCCCAGCAGGTCGAGGCTGCGGTTGCCGGGAGCGGCCATTGCACTCCATTCTGGGCTACAGAGTGAGACTCCAACTCAAAAAAAAAAAAAAAACTGTTGGGACCCCAAAAACACTATAATCCTTGAGCAATGTGACTGTGACTCAGTCACATATGGTTACCATTTTTGTTCCTCGGATTATAAAGTAACTAGCTTATTTTTCTTTTTCTGTACGAGTGGAAATAATTAAAGGGAGTCAAGGACAAAATCCTCCTGTTTAATTACTGTCCCTTGTTATACATTAACTTCCTTGACTAGGTGCAGTGGTTCAGCCTGTAATCCCAGCACTTTTGGAAGGCCTGAGACCAGGGGTTCGAGACCAGCCTGGGCAATTTGGCGAGACTTCGTCTCTACAATAAATCCAAAAATAAGCCAGGCGTGGTAGCACACACGTGTCGTTCCAGCTACCTGGAAAATGAGGCAGAAGGATCGCCAGAGCCCAGCAGGTCGAGGCTGCGGTGGCTGAGAGCGTGCCACTGCCCTCCAACCTGGGCAATAGAGTGAGACTCCAGCTCAAAAAAAAAAAAATGGCTGGGCTCGGTGGCTCAGCTTGTAATCCCAGCACTTTGGGAGGCTGAGGCGAGTGGACTGTCTGATCCCACGGGTTTGAGACCAGCCCGGGTAACTTGGTGAGACTCCTGTCTCTACAACATATCAAAAACTTATCTGGGCAGGGTGGCGCCCCTGTAGTTCCAGCTACTTGGAAGGCTGAGGCGGAGGGATCACCTGAGCCCAGCAGGTCGACGCTGGGATGACTGTGAGCGTGCCACTGCTCCAGCCTGGGTGACGGAGTGAGACTCCAACTCAAACAAACAAACAAAAACTTTCTGATTGTCCTGTTTTTCTTAGACCAGATGACAGCAAGCCCATGACTGTTATACCCTCTGAATAAAGAAATGTTAAATATACCCTTCTGCCCCCCAAAAAAATGACCTATAGCCAATCAGATTGCAACAACTAGTTAAGTATGAGTCAATCTTGTCTGAAAAATATCCTGCTAAAAACTTCTCTGCCTCTGCCTATACATTGTGTGTGTGTGTGTGTGTGTGTATGTAAGGGCACACTCCCAGCGGGAGCCTCTAGAATGTTGGGTCAGGCCCCCAGGGGTGTGGGTGTCTGGTGTGCGATCCGATACCACATGAAAGATGCAAAGAATAGCACAAAAGTTAGATTAGAAAATACAGTTTATTGGCCATTGCTTTGTTAAACTCTGGTGTGTCCACGTGACTCTTTGAGCTATGGTTGCCCTGTTTCCTGGCGTTGGCCCCCTCCTCTACCTTGGGGAGGTGAATCTCTCTCTCTCTCTCTCTCTCTCTCTCTCTCTCTCTCCAATTTACTTTCTAAATAAACTTTTATTTTCCAGTGCAAGAAAAAAGAAATATATTTTATTTAGAAAGCAGATTGGACTCATCTCTATAAATCAAAAAAATTAGCCAGGTGTGGTAGCGCTCGCCTGTAGTTCCAGCTACTTGGAAGGCTGAGGCGGAAGGATCACCTGAGCAGGTCGAGGCTGCGGTGACTGGGAGCGGCCACTGCACTCCAGTCTGGGTGACAGAGTGAGACCCTAACTAAAAATAAATAAATAGATGGATAGATAGATAAATCTATGTTATGTCCTTTATATATATATATATTTTTTTTTTTTTTGAGTTGATGTCTCACGCTTGTCACCCAGTTTGGAGTTCAGTGGCATAATCACAGCTACCAGAGCCCATAGCCTCGACCTGCTGGACTTAGACAATCCTTCCGCCTCAGCCTTCCAGTAGCTGGAATCACAGGTGCACTCCACCACGCCCAGCTAATTTTTTTTTTTAATTTGTTGTAGAGACAAGGTTTCACCAAGTTGCCCAGACTGGTCTCCAACCCCTGGGCTCAGGCAATCCTCTCGCCTCGGCCTCCCAAAGTGCTGGATCACAGACGTGAGCCACCACGTCTGACTTGCCTCTGCCTGTCTTAAAAGAAATCTTAGCCGGGCTCTGTGACTCAGCCTGTAATCCTGCGCCTTTGGGAGGCTGAGGTGAGTGGATTGCCTGAGCCCGCTGGTTCAAGACCCGCCTGGGCAACTTGGTGAGACCTCATCTGTACAATAAATCAAAATGAGCCGGGCGTGGTAGTGCGCGCTTGTAGTTCCAGCTACTTGGAAGGCTGAGGCGGAAGGATCGCCGGAGCCCAGCAGGTCGAGGCTGCGGTGGCCGGGAGCGGCCACTGCACTCCAGTCTGGGCGACAGAGTGAGACTCCAACTCAAAAAAAAAAAAAGAATGCTGACTCCATTTCTGTGGAGTTGGTGTTTCTGGATGGTCCACCCTCACGCTCTGTGCCTGAATGAACCCTTTAGGTTCTGACCCTTTTGATTATTTTAGCTTGACAGGCTTGAATGTATCCTCCAAAGTTAATGTGTTAGAAACTGGATCTCAGCCAGGCGCGGTGGCTCACACCTGTAAATCCCAGCACTTCAGGAGGCTGAGGTGAGAGGATTGCCTGAGCCCACAGTTCAAGACCAGCCTGGGCAACAAGGGGAGACCTTGTTTAAATAAATTTTAAACAAATTAGCCAGGTGTGGTGGGGCTCTCCTGTGGTTCTAGCTACTTGGAAGACTGAGGCAGAAGAATCACCTGAGCCCAGCAGGTCAAGGCTGCATTGACCATGAACATGCCACTGCACTCCAGCCTGGGTGACAGAGTGAGATTCGGATTCAAATAATAATAATAACAGAAAAGAAGCTGACTCTCTAATGCAGTAGTATTGGGAGGTAGGACCTTTGAGAGGTCATCAGGTCGTGAGAGCTGCCTTCCTAAATGGATCAATGGGATTCGTGGGAGTGGATTCTCGATAAAAGGACAAGTTCAAGCCCCTTCCTCCACTTTCTTTTGTGTTTTGCCCTCCCACCTTCTGCAACGGGGTGACACAGAAAGAAGGCTGTCACCAGACGCGGTCTCTGTCTTGGACTTCCCAACCTCTAGGACCATAAGAACTGCATCTCTGTTCTTTATAAATCGCCCCCTCAGGTATTTCGTCATGGCAGCACAAAATAGACTACAGCCTATAAGGGAAATGCAAATTAAGGTGATAATGAGGAATCGCTTTCAAAATAGAAAAAAACAAATGTGCTAACACCCCCTCCTGTGAATTTCTATTTTGGAAAGGATTCTGTTTCTATTTCAATGGTCCCCACTTTCAAAAGACAAAAAAAGAACCCTTTCAAAAAAAGAAAGACCTGGGGAATCTGCCCCCCAAACAAGGCGGGTGATTGTATAATGTTTTCAAAGTCCTCTGCATTTACTGCAGTATTGTTTATAGTGGCAAAAGCCTGGAAACAGGGGATTTCCGTCAAAATGTGAACACTAGAACAAATAGAGAGGTTTATAACCTGGGCTTTTAGATAACCTTGAAAAGCCGTTCGTTCAGACCTGCTGACGTGGAGTGACTTCTGTGCTGTGTTGCAATTAAATGAGTAGAGAAATACATACTACGTGATCTTGTTTTCTTGTTTTTTCAAAACAGACAAGCCCCATTTATGTGTGTGAGTGCTTGCATATGATTACATGACATCCCAGGAACCCAACACATTTTTAAAAATACACTTCATCCTTAGAAAGATGCATGACATGATTCATTTGTACATTATGTAAGTATAGGCTAAAGAAATGCAGAATGACCTCTAAAATTTTTACTGCTGATGGGATCTCAGTTAGCTTTTGCTTCCATGGTATTGTGCTGATTCCATGAAAATGGTACAGTTCGGGTTTTTTGTTTGTTTGTTTGTTTGTTTGTTTTTTGAGTCAGAGTCTCTGTCACACAGGCTGGAGTGCATGGGCACGCTCATGGCCACAACAGCCTTGACCTGCTGGGCTCAGGCGATTCTTCCGCCTCAGCCTTGCAAGTAGCTGGAATTACAGGCACAAGCCACCATCCCTGGCTCATTTTTTGATTTATTATAGAGCTGTCTCACCAAGTTGCCCAGGCTGGTCTCGAACCCGTGAGCTCAGGCAATCCTTTCACCTCGGTTTCCCAAAGTGCTAGGATTATAGGTATGAGCCACTGTGCCCAGCCTATATTTTTTCTTTTTCTTTTGAGACAGGGTCTTGCTCAGTGGCCCTGGAGTGCAGCAGTGTGATCACAGCTTACTGCAGCCTCAAACTCCTCCTGAGTAGCTAGGATTACAGGCGCATGCCACCACTCCTGGCTTATTTTGTTGTTTTCCTTATACTATATGCTTGTATAAAATCAGGAGCATAACTCCAGAGATACCCTATTAAAACCAACTGTAGGCTGGGTGCGGTGGCTCAAGCCTGTAATCCCAGCACTTTGGGAGGCCGTGGCAAGAGGATTGCCTGAACTCAGTGGTTCAAGACCAGCCGAGGCAACTCGGCGAGACTTCATCTCTATTTAAAAAATAAAAAAATTAGCCAGGTGTGGTGGTGCGTGCCTGTAGTTCCAGCTACTAGGAAGACTGAGGCGGAAGGATCACCTGAGCCCAGCAGGTTGACCCTGGGGTGGCCGTGAGCGTGGCACTGCACTCCAGCCTGGGTGACGGAGTGATAGTCTGACTCAGAAAAAAAAAAAATACACATCTGACTTTTGTCCCCATTTCCTGGCACAGAACTTCAAACTCTTGGAAATTTCCTAAGTGATTGAGGTATCTTTTTTTATTCATAATAAGCCTCTTTGAACCATACCTGAGTTAATGCTAACAAAGTGACTCATTGCAAGCCCGGAGGGCCCCGAGATAGCTTCACATGGGAGCGGGTCACCAGAAAAAACCTTCAGCCCCACTCTTGCCCCACCTGTAGGGAGGCCAGAAGGACTGGAGACCAAGTTCAGTCGTGTGACCAGTGATATAAACAATGATGCCCACAAAACACAAAACCTGAACAACAAGGTTCTGAGAGCTTCCATGGTGGTGAACAAATGGATGCACTGGGAAGTGGTGCCCCGGCTATACAGGGGCAGAAACTCCTGAGCTCAGGACTCTTCCAGACCTGGCTGCTCTGTGTATCCCTTCATCTAGCTGTCCTGTCCTCTGTGATAGACAGCACTCGCCCGAGTTCTCTGCGTCATCCTGGTGAATCACTGAACTTGAAGGCAGGTCTTGTGAGCCCTGATCTAGCATCCAAGTTGGCCTGAAGGTGGGGCAGCCTGGAGACCCAAGACTCACAGCTGAGCCCCCTAACCTGTGGGGTCTGTGCTAACTCCAGGTAGATTGAGACAGGATTGAATTGTGGGAAGCCCAGTCAGATAACTGGCGTCAGATCATTGCTATTGGAATGCGAGGATGTTTCCAGCCTCTCTCCTAATCCCTGGCATGGGCTCTTATCTCTACAGCTGATCATTCAGAATTCCCAAGCCCAGAGGGGTTTCGGGGCAGGATCACCCAGCCAGCTGAGACGAGAGAGGGACCCAGTGGCAGTGGGTCTTTGTGTCCTGCTTTGAAGAGCCTCACGCTGGACTCCATCACCTGAATTAGAAATGATGACAGACCGGGCTCGGTGGTTCAGCCTATAATCCCAGCACTTTGGGAGGCCAAGGTGAGTGGATTACCTGAGCCCGCGGGTTCGGGACCCGCCTGGGCAACTTGGTGAGACCTCATCTCTACAATAAATCAAAAAATCAGCCGGGCGTGGTAGCGCGCGCCTGTAATTCCGGCTAATCGGAAGGCTGAGGCGGAAGGATCGCCGGAGCCCAGCAGGTCGAGGCTGCGGCGGCCGGGAGCGGCCACTGCACTCCAGTCTGGGTGACAGAGTGAGACTCCAACTCAAAAAAAAAAAAAAAAAAAAGAAATGATGATGTCAGCTGGGCTCAGTGACTCAGCCTGTCATCCCAGTGCTTTGGGAGGCCGAAGTGGGTGGATGGCCTGAGCCCACAGGTTCGCAACCCACCCAGGCAACTTGGCGAGACCTCGTCTCTACAATAAAATAAAAATTAGCCAAGTCGTGCCGGTAGCGCGTGCCTGTAGTTCCAGCTACTTGGAAGGCTGAGGCGGAAAGATCGCCAGAGTCCAGCAGGTCGTGGCTGCGGTGGCCGGGAGCGGCCACTGCACTCCAGTCTGGGCGACAGAGTGAGACTCCAACTCAAAAAAAAAAAAAGAAATGATGACGTCTGCCATGGAGTGAGCATCCATGGTGCACCAAGTACTTTCCATATTATTTTCCTCCTGAAAACCATGCTTATTATTTATTTATTTATTTATTTTTTGAGTTGGAGTCTCACTCAGTCACCCAGACTGGAGTGCAGTGGCCACTCCCGGCCACCGCAGCCTCGACCTGCTGGGCTCCGGCGATCCTTCCGCCTCAGCCTTCTGAGTAGCCGGAATTACAGGCGTGCACTACCACGCCCAGCTAAATTTTTGATTTTAGTGTAGAGATGAGGTCTCGCCTGCCCAGGTGGGTCTCGAACCCGCGGACTCAGGCAATCCACTCACCTCAGCCTCCCAAAGGCGCAGGATTACAGACTGAGCCACCGAGCCCGGCTAGCCATGCTTATTTAATGACTTTCTACCATAGGTAATTTGATCCCAGGAAGAGACGGGTAGAGGAATTTGTTACTTAGGTACAAATTAGAAATCATAGCATCATAAATCTGTGCAGATCACATATCTGATAACAAAGACTGTGTCTAGACTCTCAAAACTCAATAATCAAAACAAAGGCCAGCCGGGCATGGTGGCTCACGCCTGTGATCCCAGCACTTTCGGAGGCAGAGGCAAAAGGATTGCCTGAGCCCACATGTCCAAGATCAGCCTGGGCAACTTGATGAGACCTCATCTCTACAATAAATAAAAAAATTAACTGGGCTTGGTGGCACATGCCTGTAGTTCCAGCTACTTGGAAGGCTGAGGTGGAAGGATCGCCTGAGCCCAGCAGGTCGAGGCTGTGGTGGCCATGAGTGTGCCACTGCACTCCAGCCTGGGTGACAGTAAGACTACGACTCAAAAAAAGAAAACAATTAAACAACATGTACATATGATTCAGTCCTTTCACTCCCAAGTATTTACCCAAGATAAATGAAAGAATATATCCGACATGTACATGAATGTTCATAGCAGCTTTATTTGTAATAGTTCAGAATGGGACATGGTCCAAATATCCATCAACCGCTGAACAGCAAAACTGTGGTATGACCATTTAGTGGAATACTACTTGGTGATAAGAAGGAATGTACTATTAATACATTCAACCAGTGAACAGCAAATCTGTGGTATATCCATTCAGTGGAATACTATTTGGCAATAAGAAGGAATGTACTATTAATACATGCAACCACATGGATGAATCTCAAAATAATTACACTGAGTGAAAGACGCCAGACAAAAGACTACTAGTACATACTATATGATTCCATTTATATAAATTCTAGAAAATGCAAATTAATCTCCAGTGACAGAAAACAGATCGGTGGTTACCTTGGGGATGGGAGCCAAGGAGAAGCAGCAGGGAGGGTAGCCCAAGAGGCACAGGAGACTTTCGGGGGTGAAGGGGTATTTGTTATCTTGATTGTGGTGATGGCTTCACGGTGCATACATATGTCAAAAGCCATTCAATAGTTCATTTTTAATATATACAGTTTATTGCATGCCACTCATAGCTCAAGAAAGCTGTTCTTTTTTTTTTTGAGTCGGAGTTTCACTGTGTCACCCAGGCTGAAATGCAGTGCACACTCACGGCCACCGCAGCCTTGACCTGCTGGGCTCTGGGGATCCTCCCGCCTCAACCTTCCAAGTAGCCAGAACTACAGAAAGCTGTCCTTACAAATAAGCAATGGAAGACAGTGACTGCAGGGAGGGAGGTTCTGTCTGGAGTTCTACGCAGAACACAGGTGAGTCCTCCCCACTTGGGCTTATCATCTAGGAAAGGGTCGTCTTAGTTTTTACCTTTGTTTTTCAAGCCAGTTCTATTTTTTTTTTGAGTGATTGCTTTCAAATATTTAAAATTAAATGGTATTACATAATATTTGATATATACAAAAACATGTGTGGCACCTTATGTGCGTCAGGTATTGAGTTATAAATTGAATACCTGTGAACCTACCGCCAAACCTGAGAGCCAAGATGTTACTTATACCTTTGGAAAATTCCTGGGGTCCTTCCTTATCCCCCTCGCCCCCCGTACTCCCCCAGGGACTGCCATCCTGAACTCTGTGCTTTTCCTTTATCTCTAACAGAATTTTCTCACATGTGCATGTACTGCCAAACAGTAGATGGTTTCGTTTGGCTTAGTTTTGAGCTTTATAAAATGCTGTCACACTATCTGCAGTTTTATGCGACTTACTGTTTTCCCCTTAAGAGTCATCTGTGTTATTGCGTTATGTATAGTTCAGTATTTCCAGTCCTTCCAACAGCCCTGCAGTTGGCTTAGGACATGCAGATTCCAGGGCCTCCTCGTCACCAGCACATCACGTCCATTCCTTCACTCGGTAAAGCAGGTGAGCAGGTGCCAGACATGCCACGGGGAACTGGCAAATCCCACACCCTCCTGAAGCACACGTCGCACTCTCCCCTTGACCATCGCCTCCAGAATGCCTCTGGGTACGGCCCAGTTACCTGAACACCCTGGGTGCCCCTGCCCCTCCCACTTGTCCACAGGGATGACTTTAAAGAGTCTGGTCTGACCACCCCACAGGTGTCCCCCATGGAGGGCAGTTTGATGGACACACACAGCCACCTCTCACCCAGCAAGGCCACGTCTAGGAACGTATCCGATGGAAACACTTGTGTATGCAGAGCAGCACCGGCATAAGAATATTTATTGCAGCATGGTTCGGAATGCCAAGTAGTAGAAACAACTCAAATGCCCATTAATAGGGATCTAATTACAGTTCATTGACATCAGTTACGGGAGACCCATACAACGAACCCCTACTAGCTGTAACAAAAAAAAGTGGGGAGAACATTGATCATGAAGAGAGCCCCAGGATATATATATATGTTTTTGAGGGGGTATGTGTGATAATTTAATACAGTCATATATATATATATATATATATATATATATATATATATATATATATATATTTGGTTGGAGTCTCACTGTTGCCAATGCTGGAGTGCAGTGGCACGCTCATGGCCACCGCAGCCTCAACCTGCTGGGCTCAGGTGATCCTTTCACCTCAGCCTTCCAAGCAGCTGGAACCACAGGTATACACCACCATGCCCAGCTAATTTTTTGATTTATTGTAGAGACAAGGTCTCGCCAAGTTGCCCTGGCTGGTCTCAAACCCCTGAGCTCAGGCAGTCGTCTTGTCTCTGCCTCCCAAAGTGCTGAGATTACAAGCGTTAAGCCACTATGCTCGGCCTCAGGATATATTTTCAAAGGGCAAGGTCTATGGAATATGTTACCACGTGTATAAAAAAGGCAGAAGAATAAAATATACCTAATGGCTTAAATATGCATAAATACCTCTAGAAGGATTTTGTTTTTTGGTTTTTTTTTTGTTTGTTTGTTTTGTTTTTTTTGAGTTGGAGTCTCACTCTGTCACCCAGACTGGAGTGCAGTGGCCGCTCCTGGCCACCGCAGCCTCAACCTGCTGGGCTCCGGTGATCCTTCCGCCTCAGCCTTCCAAGTGGCCAGAATTACAGGCAGGCGCTACCACGCCCGGCTGATTTTTTGATTTATTGTAGAGATGAGGTCTCGCTGCCCAGGCGGGTCTCGAACCCGCGGGCTCAAGCAATCCACTCACCTCAGCCTCCCAAAGTGCTGGGATTACAGGCTGAGCCACCGAGCCCGGCTGGTTTTTTTTTTTAAATTGGAGTCTCACTGTGTCAGCCAGGCTGGAGTGCAGTGGCACGCTCATGGCCACCGCAGCCTCAACCTGCTGGGCTCCGGCGATCCTTCCACTTCAGCCTTCCAAGTAGCTGGGATTACAGGTGTGCGCCACCATGCCCGGTTAATTTTTGACTTATTGTAGAGACGAGGTCTCGCCATGTTGCCCAAGCTGGTCTTAAACCTGCTGGCTCCAGTAATCCTCTCGCCTCTGCCTCCCAAAGTCCTGGGATTATAGGCATGAGCCACCATGCCCGGCCCTTCTAGAAGGATTTGTAAGTGACTGGGCCAGGGGCGAGAGAAGACTTCTCACTGCATCTCTTCTGTGTCAAGAAAAATATGTGCCATGGCCAAGGACTACCGATTAAAAATACACAAATAGCTTAAAGTTTTAGTCCCCAGTGCCCACCTGCCAGCTTCCTGGCCTTTCTTTGGCTTGTGGCCTGCCTTTGCCGGCAGCAACCATTTGATCGGAAGCCCCTGCTTTTCACAGGCCCCCCACTTTGGCACCTTGCACCCTGACGCCCGAACCCTTTTCGGACCGAATCCGAAGGCTGTGAGACCCACCGCCAGGTGGCACTGTCTGCCACCCGCTGCTTTGTGGGCAGAAGGCCCGTGCTCCCCAGGGCGCCTGGGGTCAGGGGCCTCTCCTGAGCCGGAGCCCATCTCCCTGCGCCCAGCCCCCCACTGCCCCTCTGGCATTCCTCAAAAAAATCTAGAAAAGCGGAAGTTGGGAATTCACCTTGCATCCTGTCACCCCACCTCCCCCATCTGGCTCACCAGATGGTCTCCAGGCTGGCGCCAGCCCTAAGAACTTGGAAGATGCCTCATGCCCTCCTTGGGGTTTAAGGGGAACACAGGCGTGAAGGCCTGGCATGAGAAGCATCGGCTCCCCATTTCTACCAAGAATCCCTCCATCACCGGAAGGGGCAGAGCAGTCAGAGTTCCGCCGGAGGGTGGGTATGTGACGAAGTGCCGTCCCGGGAGCCATGGAGCATGCTCGTCTGGGCTGCCGGCTACCCGCCCACCCATTTCGCTCACTGGGCAAGTGTCTACTGCCTCCCACCAGGTGCTGCGAAGGTCTCGCTCCAGCATGTGCCTTGAATGTCACAGGCGACAAAGGCACGAGGGCCAGACCCCACCCGGCCTGGACACAAGCTCTTCCCGCAGCCTTCTCGCCCTCTGGAGCACCTGGGCCCTCCCTGAAGACAGCCATTCTGCCTCCCTGGCCTCGTCTGCCCACAGGCTCTGGCCAGGAGCAGCCTGCCCATGGCTGGGGCAACAGGGAAGGCCCTGGGATGCGGGTCCCCCTGAGAGGGAACTGTGAGAAAGATGGTGTGACCCGCAAGGTCAGCCACGGGAGACACGCGTGCTCTGGAGAGGCAGGCTCCAGCAAGGAAGACACCCCTCCCCAGGGACTGGTCTGCATCTTGGTGGTGACCCCAGGGCCTGGCCCTGTGAGGGCTGCTGGGAGTGTCTGGGAGAAGTCACAGGCCGATGTTCCCGTCTAACCTGAAGATCTTGCTGTAACCTGATGTTCCTGGCCTGACACCTAGGTGGGAGGTGGGAGGTGGGAGGTGGGAGGCGGAAGGCTGGGCCTGGGTGGGGGACACAGGTCCTGGCAGGCAGTCTCCGCGGGGTCAGCTCCCAGGGGCTGGATGGAACAGCTCTTGGCTGAGCCCCTCCATGGCCACCCAGTGAGATACTAGGCAAGGCAGGGATGTCCAGATGAGCAGGGAGCATCCCTTGGTGTGGGCCCCTGCCATCTCTGTGAGTCCTTGGGGTGCCAAGCTACAAGAGCGGCCTCAACCCGCAAAGCTGGGGGTCAGTTCTGAGTGGGCGATTCCGAGAGGACACAGTGTCCCCAAGATGGGCACTGGGCCCTGGGCCCTGGTCACCTCCACCTGGCCTCCCAAAGTGCAACAGAGGGAGGGAGGGAGGTGAGGCAGTGGGCTCAGCCCCCACCCAGAGGGACCAGAGTAAAACAAACGAGCTTTAATACCAATATAGTTCTCTGCTTAAATACCACGTTCCCCAGGACAGCGCAGGACAGGCTCCTGGCAGGAAGCGGGGAAGGAAATGTGGAGCAAAGAGGAGTGCATGGCCCAGGGCCCGCCCCAGGACTGGGGCCACGCTGCTTTGGGGAAGGGGGCGGTGACCGCAGCCTCCGCTGGTCCCGTTATTGCCAAGGCCGGGTGGGTGCCCCTCCCTCCCCAGCCCCAAAACACTCCCCGGGAGGATTTCTGCCCCCCGGCCTCAGCAGGCCGGTGGGCGCCCCTGATCTGGGAGGAGCTCCTTGCCCCGAAGGGCCGGCAGCTAAGGCATGGGGGTGGGACGGACGGCCGCTCAGTAACTGCTCTGGTGGCCGGTGAGGATGTACAGGTTGCTGTGCGCCCCCGGGTTGTCGGTGGGAATGCTCTCCAGGATGATGTCTCTGGAGGGGGGAGAGGGTGGGGTGAGCAGGGGGGCCCTCGGGCACGCCAGCCCCTCTCTGGCCTCAGGGATGGAAGCCTGGGGCACCACCGCCTACCTGTGAGCCCCAAGGACTCGGAAGATCCGGGTCTCATCTGTGATCTCCTGGGTCACCTGGGGAGACGGGGGTACTGAGGCTGCTCCAGCAGGTCCGCCCAGAGAGGTGGGGACCAGACCCCGGGGCAGCCCAGTCCACTCACCTCGTTGGTGTCCAGACTGCGGCCTTGCATCCCGTGGCTCCAGAAGGCCAGCAGACTGTCCTGCAGACACACTGAGAGGACCGGCCACCGTCAGCCCAGGCCCGCCCCAGGGAGGCTGGCGCCCCCAGCCAGGCGCGGCCCGGGTCTGGGCCACAGAAGGGCTCACTGACCCCAGGCCAGGCCAGCTCTGGAGAGGGGCTGGGGTATCTGCCTCTTTGAGTCCTACCACGTGCCCCAGGCCAGGGAAGGGCGACACCCAGCCCTGGCTCACTCACCCACAGTCTCGATGGGGAAGTCAAAGGTCAGCTCCGGCGCCAGGGTGGCCGTGGGCTCGCCTTGCATGTTGACAATTCTCACGCAGCCTGCAGAGAGGGGGCTGTGGGTGGGGACGTGGGGGCTGCCTTCTGGGAAAGCAGGGCCGGTCCCCCCAGCCCTCACCCCAGGGCACTCACGTTCAAAGCTGACCAGGACTGTGTCCCTGTCCACCTGGATCACCTGCTGGGCCGAGCCTGGGATCCCCTCTGTGAGAGAGAAGGGAGACATGTCCTGCCTGAGCCACCAGCCCAGCCTGGCCCAAGGGACACAGGGGACATCTACGGCCAGCCCTCTGCCACGAGCACATTCCAGCCGTGCTATAGCCCCTTGGGGTTGGCAGACCCAGTCTCACGCCACAGCTGGGAAACTGAGGCTCAGAGAAGCTATGCGACCCGTCCTAGGGCTCATGGGGCGGCCTCAGGGAGCCACAGGAGGGCCACTGAGTTGGGTGGACCAGGCTTTGAGACTCAGCTGCTGTAACCTGGAGCAAGACACTACCCAGCAGAGTGAGGTCTTGCTCTGTTGCCCAGGCTGGAGGGCAGCGGCACGATCATGGCTCACTACAGCCTTGACCTGGGCTCAAGCAATCCTTCGGCCTCAGCCTCCTGAGTAGCTGGGACTATAGGCTCATGCCACCATGCCCAGCTGGTTTTTTGATTTTTTGGTAGAGACAAGGTCTTGCTATGTTGCCCAGGATGGTCTTGAACTCCTGGCTCAAGTAACACTTCCACCTCGGCCACCACACCTGACCACCAGTTTTTTCTTAAGCCACCAAGCCCTATGGTCCAATTAAAGCTTTTATTTATTTATTTATTTGTTTGTTTTTGAGTTGGAGTCTCATTCCGTCGCCCAGACTGGAGGGCAGTGGCACGCTCCCAGCCACCGCAGCCTCGACCTGCTGGGCTCCAGCGATCCTTCTGCCTCAGCCTTCCAAGTAGCCGGAACTACAGGCGTGCGCCACCACACCTGGCTAATTTTTTGATTTATTGTAGAGACGAGGTCTCGTCAAGCTGCCCAGGCTGTTCTTGAACCCACGGGCTCAGGCAATCCTCTCACCTCGGCCTCCCAAAGTGCTGGGATTATAGGTGTGAGCCACCACACCCGACCCAATTAAAGCTTTTACAGAGGCCCAGGTCAAGCCCGTCGAGAGGAGGCCGGGCCTCCAGACCCCATGTGGCAGCCCTTAATTCCCGCAGGCTGTGTGGAGCTCCCCCCCGCACCGTGGGCCAGCCCTCCCGCTCACCCGGTGGGATGAGGATGTCCGGTGTCAGGCCAGCCTCCAGGGGCAGGACGTGGAACAGGACGCGGCAGCCGGGCCCCTCGGGCCCCTCGGCGCCCACGCACACCTGCGGCAGCTCCTTCCCGTCCAGCACCAGCGGCTCCAGCATCCCAGCTGGGCTGGGCAGGGGGCTGGAGAAGTTCTGGGGGGCAGCAGGGATCTCAGGGCTCCACTCCCCCCCCAGGCCCTCAAGGGCGCCCTGGGCCTCCCCCACCACCCGCACCTTCAGCAGCAGGAACTTCTGCAGCGGCTCGTACCACTGGAGGAGGAGCAGGCTGGCGGGCAGGGCGGCCAGCAGGAAGGTGCTGCCCGTGTAGGGGTTCCGCACTGACAGAGAAGCGGGCAGTGGGCACCGGGCCGGCCCCGGCCCCCGCCCCCACCCAGCCCCACCCCCTGCCCGTCGAGCTCTTACCCACACGACACTGCAAGCAGCCCTTGGTGTCAGGGATCTTGGAGGACAGAGCAAAGCGCCTGCAAGGGCGACAGCCAGGGCATGTGTCCGGGGTGCCACCTGCGGGCCAGTCCCCCACAGAGCCCTACAATGAGGGCACTGTCATCCTCCCATTCTTTTTTTGAGCTGGAGTCTCACTCTGTCACCCAGGCTGGAGGGCAGTGGCATGGTCACACTCAACCACTGCAGCCTCGACCTGCCGGGCTCAGGCGATCCTTCCGCCTCAGCCTAGCTGGAACTACAGGCATGCACCACCACACTCAGCTAATTTTTTATTTATTGTAGAGACGCGGTCTCGTCAAGTTGCTGTTGCCCAGACTGGTCTCAAACCCATGAGCTCAGGCAATCCTCTCACCTCAGCCTCCCAAAGTGCTGGGATTACAGGCGTGAGCCACCATGCCCAGCTAGGACAGAGGCATATATTTTTGTATGTTTTTTTCTTCCAAACAATTCTAGTTTTTTGTTCTTTACACTCAAATGGCCACTGCGACTCTGTGATTTCCCAAACACAGGCCCAAAGTGGCCTGTGACTCGCAGGGGACCCGACAGGCCTGTTTCCTGCAGGTCCTGGGCCAGAGCAGAGGCTGGCTTGGGGACTGCGCTCAGGAAGCCCCAAGGCCACAGGGCTCCCCGTGCCATCCTGGAACGCACTGGCTGCAGGAAGGGCCTGGGCCTTCCCAATCTCCCCAGCTGGTGCAGCCATGGCCTGGCCTCCCCCGCCCTCCCTACCCAGACCACTGGCTTCCATCACTGCCCACTTGGTCAGGACAAAGTCAGAACCTACAGCCCGGCCCCCCTCTTGGGGTCCAGCCATGGACTGATGGGGGCCTCACTTACACGTCTGATAAACACCTTTTTTGTGTGTGAGTTGGAGTCTCACTCTGTCGCCCAGACTGGAGTGCAGTGGCACGCTCCTGGCCACCGCACCACTGATCTGCTGGGCTCCAGCGATCCTTCCACCTCAGCCTTCCAAGTAGCTGGAACTACAGGCGCGCACCACCATGCCCGACTTATTTTTTGATTTATTGTAGAGAGGAAGTCTAATCAAGTTGCCCAGGCTGGTTTTGAACCCCTCACTCAGGCAATCCTCTCACCTTGGCCTCCCAAAGTGCTGGGATTACAGGCGTGAGCCACTGTGCCTGGCCTGGTAAACATCTTAATGTGGCAAATTCAGCTCCCCCCGAAACCTGCTCCACCCACAGCGAATGACAGAGCCATCCTTCCGGCTGTCTAGGCCAAAGCCCTCAGATTCATCCTTTGACTCCTCTTTCTCTTCCATCTACTGACAAATGTCAGGAAATCCTGTGGGCTCAGGTTTGAAAAAATCGGGGCGGGGCAAGGTGGCTCATGCCTGTGATCCCGTAACTTTGGGAGGCCAAGCCAGGCTACGAGTTTCTAAGACCAGCCTGGACAACACAGTAAGATCTTGTCTCTAAAAAATAAAAAAATGCCGGGCTTGGTGGCTCAGCCTGTCATCTCAGCACTTTGGGAGGCTGAGGCGAGTGGACTGCCTAAGCCCCCGGGGTTCGAGACCCGCCTGGGCAACTGGGCGAGACCTCGTCTCTATAATATATCAAAAAATTAAGCCGGGCTCGGTGGCTCAGCCTGTAATCCCAGCACTTTGGGAGGCTGAGGTGAGTGGATTGCCTGAGCCCGCGGGTTCGAGACCCGCCTAGGCAACTTGGCGAGACCTCATCTCTACAATAAAATAAAAAATTAGCTGGGCGTGGTAGCATGCGCCTGTAGTTTCAGTTACTTGGAAGGCTGAGGCGGAAGGAGCGCAGGAGCCCAGCAGGTTGAGGCTGCAGTGGCCAGGACCGCCCACTGCACTCAGTCAGGGTGTGAGACTCCAACTCAAAAAAAAAAAAAAAAAATTAGCTGGGCTTGGTGGCTCAGTCTGTAATCCCAGCACTTTGGGAGGCTGAGGTGAGTGGATTGCCTAAGCCCGCGGTTCGAGACCCGCCTGGCCAACTTGGTAAGACCTCGTCTCTACAATAAATCAAAAATTAGCCAGGCGTGGTAGCGCGCGCCTGTAGTTCCAGCTACTTGGAAGGCTGAGGCAGAAGGATCGCCGGAGCCCAGCAGGTCGAGGCTGCGGTGGCCGGGAGTGGCCACTGCACTCAGTCAGAGTGACAGACTGAGACTCCAACTCAAAGAAAAAAATTAAAATAAATAAAAAATAAAAGATTAGTCGGGCGTGGTGGCGCATGCCTGTAGTCCCAGCTACTCAGGAAGCTGAGGTGGAAGGATCTCCTGAGCCTAGGAGGTTGAGGCTATGGCAAGCCGTGATCATGCCACTGTACTCCAGCCTGAGTATCAGTGTGAGATCCTGACTCACAAAAAAAATGACAGCTGAGCTGGTTACCTTTCCACAGTCTGCTTCTCCAGGGGATTTCCAATCCCTTCTGACCCTTAACCCCACTCCAGCGGTTCCCAAATCCTGTCAGCTCCACTTCCTGAATGCTGCCTGAGTCTGTCTAGTTCTCACCGTTACCCCTCCGGCCTCCACTCACTCTCCCAGCCTTCCCTCCTCCAAACCGCCGTCAGCCCACAGACGGTCAAGGCCAGCGGGCGCTCTTTCTGGTGTCTCTTCTGGAAGAGGACTGGGATTTTCCCCTGGTGAGGCTGACGAGCCCCTTTCCCTACCCCAAGCTGCAGGAGAGGGCCCATGACCCAGGCCTGGCCACCCCGGTTCCACATCCCCCGGTCCCCGAGATCGGCTCAAGGGTGGCCATGCACCCGAGTTAGACAAATGAGAACCAGCCCTGGGACTTTTGCATGACCTGGAAATGGAAGCTCTGGTTCCCTGAGCTGTAAGCCGGTAGAACATACGCCTGAAGCCACAGGCAGCCTCTTTCTCTTTCTCTTTTTTTTTTTTTCTTTTCAGTTGGAGTCTCATCCTGTCACCCAGACTGGAGTGCAGTGGCCGTTCCCGGCCACCGCAGCCTCAACCTGCTGGGCTCCGGCGATCCTTCCGCCTCAGCCTTCTGAGTAGCTGGAATTACAGGCGCGCGCTACCACGCCCAGCTGATTTTTTGATTTATTGTAGAGATGAGGTCTCGTTGCCCAGGCGGGTCTTGAACCCGCGGGCTCAGACAATCCACTCACCTCAGCCTCCCAAAGGCGTGGGATTACAGGCTGAGCCACCGAGCCCAGCTTCTTTTTTTTTTTTTTTTTTGAGTCGGAGTCTCATTCTGTCGCCAAGCGGGAGTGCAGTGGCACGCTCCCGGCCACCTTGACCTGCTGGGTTCCGGCGATCCTTCCACCTGAGCCTTCCAAGTAGCTGGAACTACAGGAGTGAGCCACCACGTCTGGCTAATTTTTTGATTTATTGCAGAAATGAGGTCTTACCAAGTTGCCTGGGCTGATCTCGAACCCGTGGGCCCAGGCAATCCTCTCGCCTCGGCCTCCCAAAGTACTGGGATTATAGGCGTGAGCCACCATGCCAACGGGTGGCATCTCTTGACAGCAGAGCCTGCCTGAGAATGTCAGGAAGGAGGCACGGCCAGGAGATGCAGAAAGGCTCCTGCTGGTGCGGTTTGAGCCTGGACCCAGCTGGACCTGAAGCTAATGCTACTCCATGAGTCATTCAACTCCCTTTTGTGCTTAAGCCATTGGGTTGCATTACCTACAAGAAGTCTCATCCACAAACAGAGAAATCTTTTTAAGATGCTTGTGGTATGGCTGCCAGTTGGGCAAAGCCCCAATCCTGCGCCTGGCATCAAAGAAGGGGCTCCGCTACCTGGCTACCTGTGCAGCTTCCTCTCAGGCCGCTCCGCCTCCTCCCACAAGCCACACCTCCTCGCCCTCCCCAGATCACCACGCTGCTTTCCTGAAGCGCATTTGCTCTTCCCTCTGCCTGGAATGCTGTTCCCTAACCCATCTGCCTGGAAACCCTTACACACTTTCGAACCTCATGTGCTTGCCTGGTCTCTCTGAGGCCTTCCCAGCCCCTCCCAGCTCTCCCTCCCTTGACCCTCAGGATGGAACCAGGTGCTAACTTTCTGTTAAGAGGCCGGGCGGCATCTCCCTTGTTTCTTTCTTTCTTTCTTTTTTTAAGAGACTTGCTTGGCAGGATGGGGTGGCTCACACCTGTAATCCCAGCATTTAGGGAGGTGGAGGCGAGAGGACTGCCTGAGTCCAGGGGTTCAAGACCAGCCTGGGCAACTTGGCAAGTGCTCATCTCTACAATAAGTCCAAAAATTAGCTAGGCATGGTGGTGCGCACCTGTGGTTCCAACTACTTGGAAAGCTGAGACAGAAGGATCACCTGCGCCCAGCAGACAGAGGCTGTGGTGGCCTGAGCATGCCACTGCACTCTAGCCTGGGCGACAGAGTGAGACTGACTTAAAAAAAACAAAAAGAGACATGCTCATTGTAACCTTGAACTGCTGGGCTCAAGGGATCCTCCTGCCTCAGTCTCCCAAGTAGTGAGTAGCTGGAATTACAGGTGCACACTACAATGCCCAGCTAATTTTAAAACTTTTTGTAGAGACAGGATCTTGCTATGTTGCCCAGGCTACTCTCGAAATCCTGGCCTCAAGTGATCTCAGGCCTTGGCATCCTCAAGTATTGGGATTACAGGCATGAGCTGCTATATCTGGTCCCCCCTCCTTTATTTCTTTTTTTTTTTTTCCCGAGTTGGAGTCTTACTCTGTCACCCAGGCTAGAGTACAGTGGCATGCTCACGGCCACCGCAGTCTCGACCTACTGGGCTCAGGTGATCCTTCTGCCTCAGCCTTCTAAGGAGCTGAAACCACAGGCATGCACCACCATGCCCGGCTAATTTTTTTTATTGTAGAGACAAGGTCTCGACAAGTTGCCAGGCTGGTCTCCAACCCCTAAGTTCAGGCAATTTTCTAGTCTCTGCTTCCCAAAGTGCTGAGATTAAAGGCATGAGGCCCAGTGCCCAGCTGGCTCCACTGTTTTACTGAGACAGAACTTCACTCTGTCTCCCAGGCTGGAATGCAGTGATGCAATCTCAGCTCATCACAGCCTCAATCTCCTTAGCTTAGATGATCCTTCCACCTCAGCCTTCCAAGTAGCTGGAACCACAGGCACGCGCCACCATGCCCAGCTAATTTTATGATTTATCATAGAGACAGGTCTCGCCAAGTTGCCCATGCTGGTCTTGAACTCCTGGACTCACGCAATTCTCTCACCTCGGCCTCCCAAAGTGCAGGGATTACCCTCATTTCTTGAAAGCCAGGACTCACTGGACTCAGGTCCCCATAGCCTAAGTGTTCACTGTTTGTTTAATTATCAAGTTCGGCCCCACTTCCTGACAACTATGGCTCCCAGCACTTGCAAAGCCCTTTCATGTCCACCTTGTCCTTCTTGCCTCCCAGCAAGCCCTGAGGTGGAGGGGAGGAGAAGCCGCCAACTCCACCGACAGAGGAAACCACCCAGCTCAGAGTCCAAGTGACACGTCCAAGCTCATAGCAGTCCCAGGGACGCGCGAGGCCTTGTCCAACCCCACCCAGCAACCCCGACCACCCTGCCCCTGCCTACGCATGCCCTGACCTGGGGATGATGCGTTGGGTGAGGCGGTTGGTGGGGATGGACAGCGGGACCTGCTGCTGGAGCCTCCGCTGCTCAAACAGGCCTGGAAGGTCGTGGGCCCAGATGTGCGTAGACTTCCCTGGCAGGGGCGAGAGACCAGAACTCAGACGGCGCTGGGGCTAGGAACCAGGGGCTCAGCCAGCCCCGCCGCCCTGCCTGCCCATCCCGTACCTGAGAGTGACAGCAGCACGTTGTTGACGCAGTAGAGCCAAGAGCAGCGGTGCGAGATCAACTGCAGTGACAGAGGGCCAGGCGGTCAGCAGCCCGGGTCCCCCGAGGCCCTCTGCCCGCCGCGGCCAGCCGGGCCTCACCTTCTCCAGGGTGTCCTCGTGCAGTTCGTGCAGGTTGAGGGTGTAGATGCCCTCCTCGGCTCCCACCACCAGGAACTGGTCTGGGGACAGGGTCAGAGGTCAGTCGTGCCCCCCAGCCCCAGCAGAGGGATCCCTGGGCTGGGTTCCTGCGTCCGCCCTGCCCCAGCCTACCCCGAGTGACAGGGTGAATCCAGGTGACAGCAGCATGGATCCGAAGGGGGCAGCCATTGAAGACCTTGGAGAAGCAGGCACCCATCTGTGGGGGAGGCGAGGGGCTGTGAGGGTGGGCAGGGTGGCAGGTGGCGGGCCGCGGGGTGGCTGGGCAGACACTTACGTGCACCTTGGGGGTCGGGGGGAGTCCGTGGCAGGATGACCTCTGGGGGGAGGGAAGGAGTCAGGGCGGAAAGACACCCGCAGCCGCCCCCCTCCCCACCCTCTGGGGCTCCCCTCACCTCCGGGTCTTCCTGCTGCTTCATGGTGGCCCAGGCGGTGGGCAGCAGAGGGGGGCTGTGGGGGCCTGCTGGGAGTGGGGGCAGGGTTCCTGCAGGCACAGGCCGGCTGTGATGTGCCACCCCAGCCTCCACCCTGGGCCCGCCTCCTGGCCTCCCCCGCTCAGGGCTCACCTGGGGGGCTGGAGAGAGGGTCCTCCGCTGGAGGCTTGGGGGGGGACGGCTCCAAGAACGGGGCTCGCTTGATGGTTCCCATGGCGTCGTCCGGGGAGTCCAGCTCCTGGCAGGAGGGGCAGAGCCCAGCCTGGCTATGAGCAGCTGGCCCTGGAACTATGGCCACCCCAGCCGCAGCCCCCCTGCCCAGCCCCATCTTCCCTGCACGCCATACCTGGAGCTCTGAGGCCGGCCGGATGGTCAGGCTTCTGCGGAGGTCAAGCCAGAGGAAGTGGAGGCGTGAGATGTGACTGGCGCCCAGGCCTGGCCGGCCCCATGCCCCCAAGTTCCCGCCCCCTCACCTTTCTTCCAGGGCCTCCTGGACTGACTGCAGCAGACTCCTGGATGGGGCAGAGGGGCCAGAGGTCAGCCTTGCTGGGGCGCCCAACCCCCCAAAGCCTCCCTTTCTCACACTCACCCACTCAGCTCTTCTTTTCCCAGCAGCGTCCACTCTTCCTCCCACTGGGGGAAACCGAGACAGAGAGACCAGGAAAGAGACAGAGAAAGGCAATGTGAGCAGCCGATCGAGAGACTCAGAAGGAGGTTGGGCGCGGCAGCTCACGCCTGTAATCCCACCCCTTTGGGAGGCCGAGGCAGGAGGACTGCTTGAGCCCCGGAGTTCAAGACCACCCTGGCGACATAATGAGACCTGGCCTCTGTAAAAAATAAAAACATCTACTGGGTGTGGTGGCGCACACCTGTAGTTCCAGCTGCTGGGAAAGCTGAGGGATCCCCTGAGCCCAGCAGGTCGAGGGTGTGAGCATGCCACTGCACTCCAGCTTGGGCAACAGTGGGATGCTAGCTCAAAAAAACCAGAAACAAAAACAGACAAGAGACTCAAGAGACAGAGACAGCAGAAGGCAGAGACCAAGAGACAGTGAAAGAAAGGGGTAGACAGACAAACAGGGAAGAAAAAACAGGACAAGCCAGCAAGGCACAGAGAGAGAGAGAAAGAGCACGCAAAGAGAGATGGTGACAGTGACAAAAACAGCGAGTGACAGCAGAGACGGCAAGTCAGACAATCGGTGACAGACTGAGGCCACAAATGGGGCTGAGCAGGGTGGGGGGAGGTGGGTGCTCCGGCGTATGACGGGCCTGCTCTTTAGAAAGGCTGGGTCACCCTACCACCTTCCAGCTCATGGTCAAAACGAATGCAACCCAGGAAGGAGCCCCAGGCCTCAGGTCCCTGGGCAGGACAGGCCTACTTGGACAGCGGCCCCAGGCCTGAGGCCCAAGGCCCAGGCAGCCTCTGCTTCAAAGTTCCCTCGGTTTGTTGACTTAAGATGCTGGGTCCACTTTGGGAGGCCGAGGCGAGTGGATTGCCTGAGCCCGCGGGTTCGAGACCCACCTGGGCAACTTGGCAAGACTTCATCTCTACAATAAATCAAAAACTAGCCAGATGTGGTAGCACACGCCTGTAGTTCCAGCTACTTGGAAGGCTGAGGCGGAAGAATCACCGGAGCCCAGTAGGTCAAGGCTGTGGTGGCCGGGAGCATGCCACTGCCCTCCAGTCTGGGCGACAGAGTGAGACTCTGATTCAAAAAAAAAAAAAAAAGATGCTGGGTCCAGGAACCCACACCCCGCCCCTGCACACCACCCTCCCACCCAGCTGGCCCCCTTACCGGTTCATTTAGTGGGTCCGTTTCTTTTCTGCGTGGGGCGCCAAATTTCACTTGGTGAACTAAGGGGCCCAGAAGACAGGAGTTAGGGGGCCGGAGTCTCAGGACGGCTCACACCAAAGCCACGCACATGGGGCCCTTCACGGGGACTCACACTGGATCTCCGAGGGGGTCCTCTCCGCCGGGCCGTGCTGACCACGGGAGTGAATGGTGTCTGGAAACATGTCATAAGTCTAAGAAAACACAAAAACAGTGGCAACATACCCAGTGTTACCTTCATGCTTCATACCTATCAGGGCATCTTGTTTTCACAACAACCCTTTGGGATAATTATGAGAAAAAATGACCCCCTCTGGCTGGGCACAGTGGCTCACCTCTATAATTCTCTTAGGAGGCCGAGATTAGAGAAATGCTTGGGCCCAGGAGATTGAGACCAGCCCGGGCACCACAACAAGACCTCATCTCTACAAAAACTTAAAAAAAAAATAAGCAAAGGTGGTGGTGTGCAACTGTAGTTCCAGCTACTTGGGAGGCTGAGGTGGAAGGATCGCTGGAATGCAGCAGGTCAAGGCTACAGTAGCTGTGATCACGCCACTGCACTCCAGCCTAGCTAACAGAATGAGATTCCAACTCAAAAAATAACAAATAATAAGTAATAAAAAATATAAGTGAGGAGGCAGTAGCTTAGCACTTTGGGAGGCCGAGGCTAGAGGATTGCTTGAACCCTGGAGTTCAAAGTCAGCCTGGACAACACAGCAAGACCTTATCTCTACAGAAACAAAAATAATCAGGGCATGGTGGCACACGCCTGTAGTTCCAGCTACTTGGGAAGCCTGAGTCCAACAGTGAGGCTGCGGTGGCCGGGAGCATGCCACTGCACTCCAGCCTGGGCAACGACAAAGTGAGACTCTAACTCAAAAAAAGAAAAAAATAATAATAAAAAATATAAGCAAAAGGACCTTAACCAGCATTACCTTCCAACCAGGCCAGGCCCCATGTTCCAGTTCCCCTCACTTACCTCCAGTTCACAGTCCTCAGGAGAGGGGGTGCCCAGGTGGGGGTCACTGGCCTTGTCCAACAGTTGCATAAGGAGGGCCCGGGGGAGCTGCTGGGTTGTGAACGGGTGCTGGAAAACCAGAAGGGGGAGCAGTGACCCGCTAGGTGCTGGTCCTCAGGCCCCTGCTTTTTGGCGCTGAGCCCCCCGCCCCGCCCCCGCCTCCCACCTGCAGAAGCTTCTCGGCCGTCGGCCTCTTCTTGGGGTTCTTGGTCAGCGCCAGCTTGAGGAAGTGATGGAAGTTCTGAGTCCTAGGGGGCACAAGAGCCCCCCCACCCCCAGATCCAGGTTAGCCCCCGTCATCCCTCCAGGAGTGTGCTGGGCTTGCCCAGGAAGAAGCCCGCCATGACCCAGCGGCCCCCTGCCATCGGGACCCCTGTCCACAAGGGGTGACCCCCAGAGGGGGACCAGGCCCCTTGCTCAGCTGATCAGCCGAGGCCCAGAGTGGGCAGGGTTCCCCAGGCTGCCCATGTGGCCCCACCGAGGCTGTCCCTCCCCCACGGGGCTGGCAGAAAAGGGGGGACAGCAGGGGCCCTCACCAGCGAGTCTTGTCTCTCAGCTTGGGGGGCTGGAAATTGCTCTTGGACATGAGCATCAGGGCCCTGTGGAAGGTGCAAGGTCAGGGCCGAGGGGCCGCTGGGCAGGGGCTGGGCGAGGAGCAAGGCTTGGGCTGACCTCATTGGGTGCAGGTGGAACAGAGGGGGCTGCAGCTCGCCCAGCTCGATGGCGGTGATGCCCAGGGCCCAGACGTCACACAGCTCGTTGTAGCCGCCTTTGCGCTCCACGGCGGCCACCTCTGGTGCCATCCTAGAGGTGGGGTCACAGAGGCGATGGCCAGGTGCCCCCCTGCGGCCCTGGGCCCCCTTGGTTCCAGACCCCAATAAGCCTCACCAGTAAGGAGTCCCAATGAAAGACCTCCTCTTGGCCACAGACGCTGTCAGCTCACCCGACACCCCAAAGTCAGCTGCGGGGAGAAACAGCCACTCCCGCCGGCCCTCAGGCTGCCATTTGCTGTCCCACCCCCCAGGGCTCAGGTTCAGGAAGCACCTGGCAGGGCTCAGACGGGCAGGCGGCCCAGGTCGGCCACAGCTGCTGCAGGCCCCAGGCAAGCCAGGTCCATCTCCGGAGATGAGGCAGCCACCCTCAGTCCCTGACCCGGGGCCCGGTCCCATGTCAGATCCCTCACACACCCGACCTCGTCCGACTTCTTAACAGGAAGGGAACACTGGCGCGTTTTTTAAAATGGAGAAACTGAGACCTGAGCAGCAGAGCAACCTGCCCAAGGATCCCCAGCACTTGAGTCCGGGTTCTCTCGAAGACTCCCAGGGCTCCCGGAACCCTCATCCTGACTGGGACCCAGGGTACTGACCCAGCTTGACGTCTCCCTGGAGAGTGAGGAGAAGGTTGGCTCCCTGTGGGAACAGAGGAGAGACAACCCCGCCTGAAGCTCCCAGAGCCGCTGTCTCCCTCCCACGCTGCCCGGGCCAGACGCCTACCTTGATGTCTCTGTGGATCTTCCCCTGAGAGTGCAAGTGGTGGAGCCCCTGGGGACAAGGAGGAGTCCCTGAAGGTACTCTCCCACCTCCCCTGAGCCCCCTCTCAGGATGGGGCCCCCCACCCAAGCTGCTTCCTCCTCCCCTCTCCCCAAACAGGAAGTGGCTGAGCCAAGAGGGAAACCGACTGCTTCCGGCATCAGGGCCCGGGGCCCCTTGCCCCCTTCCCCCCCAGGGCCCACAGGCCCTCGGGCCACCCCACCCACTCCACACACTGGTCAGCTGGGCTCTCCGCCCGCAACTCCTGGGGATGGGGGGGCGGTGAGCGCCTTGCAGGCCCAGCTACCTTCAGCGCCTCTCGGCAGACGTAAGCAATCTGCCGTTCCTCCAGGGGCCCGGTGGCTGAAATGGAAAGGGTGAAGGCTGGCACGGGGGTCTGGGGAACAGGCCGACCCTCCCAGGCCACCCTGAATTGGGGAGGCAGCAAGCACCGCTCAGTGAGAGGGGTGTTGGCCCCATGTCCTGCCAAATCAGTCTGGATGCTGAGGCCAGAGAGGAACAGCGGTTCTCTCAAGGTCACACAGCTAGTCAAGAGTGGAGAGAAGCCCAAGTCCAGGGCCCAGACTCCCCCTCTTGCCCCGAGTTTTGGGGGGGTGGGGGGAAGGCTGTGGCCCTCTGGGGCCTGGAGCCCCGGCCCTCACCGTGGTAAATCTCCTGCAGGGACCCCCCTCCGCAGAACTCCATGCAGATCCACAAGCGATCATTTCTGGGGGGACACAGAGCTGGGGTGGGCACGGAGCAGGCCGCACGGGGCTGCCCGGGGGCGGGAGGATAACGCAGCCTCACCTGAGGTAGCTGCCGATGTAGGCCACCACGTTGGGGTGGCGGCATTCGCGCAGGATGGTAATTTCCTGCTGGAGGGAGCTGATGTCGTCCCCTGGGAAGGAAGCACAAGGCAGCGCGGGGAGCGCGGGGGTCGCCCCGACTCAGCGCCCCCATCTGCAAAATGGGCTCAGCGCGCCTCCCCGCCGGCCAGACAGGTGCAGGCGACAGCGTCTGGGCGCCGGCCCCCGGGGGTCTCGGAGGCGTCCCTCGCCTCGGCGCCGCGCTCACTGCGGCGCAGAGGCCCGGGCGGGCCCTCACCTGGGTCCAGCTTGACTATCTTCACGGCGGCCAGCTCGGACGTGGCCGTGTCGCGGGCCTGCGGGGCGAGGGGCGACCCGGTGAGGAGGGGGCGGGGCCAGGGGCCGGACCCCGCGGCGAGGCGGGCGCCCCCCGCTCCCGCCCGGCCGGCGCACCTTGTAGACGTCGCCGTAGGTCCCGGCCCCCACGCGCTGCAGCAGCTCGAAGCGGTCCCGCGGGTCCTGCAGCGACACGTCCCGCAGCAGCGCCATGGCCCGGCGCCGGCGGCGGGCGGGCGGGCGGCGCGGGCGCGGAGCCGGCGCGGGGCGGCGCGGGCGGGCGGGGGCGGGGCGGGCGGGCGGGCGGCCGTGGCTCCGAGGCCGCGGGGGCGGGGCCGGGCCCGGGGGCGGGGCCGCGGGACAGGCCCTCGCGGCGCGGGGCAGTCCCGGGCCCCGCCCGCCGCAGGTGGGGCGCGCGCCGGCGGGGCGCCAGAAGGCGGAGGGCGGCCCGCGGCCCGCCCGGCCCCGGGCCCCAGACGAGACGCGGACACGTGCTTCCTCTTTTTTAACAAAATGTATTCATCTTTCTCAGAACTGAAAAATAAATCTATGTACAAAACAGGAAGAGATCGGGCTCCCCTCGCCCGCCGCCAACCCCCCACAGGTTTCCTCTGGCGTCACCGAGCCGGGCTGGACCTCGGGGAGGTTCCCGGCGGGTCGCAAGCCGGGTCCCGCTCGGACCTGGGGCCAGTTCGGTCAGGAAGAGGGCGGGGCTCGGGGCTCTCACAGGCTGGAGGCGGAGCTTCGCGTCCCGGACTCCCGGGCTGGGAGGACGAAGCTAAGGCTTCCGAGTTCTGGAGCGGGACTTCAGCTCCCTGGGGTGAGGGCTCGGATCCCAAGGGACGGGATTCTGAAGTGCGGACTGTACTCCTAGTGGCTGAGTGGGCTCCTAGGGGCCGGGCTGGGGCGGGAACTGTGTCCCTTGGGTGGACCCCTATGAGCTGGGGGCAGCCCTGAGCAACGCAGTCTGGCTCTAGGTTAAGCCCCTCCGGTCGAAGGAGCTTGACTTTCCAGGGCTGGGACTTATGGACTGATCAGGGCCCAGGTGAGGTTTCGGTTGCACAGCTGGGATTCTGGGAGAAGGGACCTATTTTTTTTTTTGAGCCGGATTCTCCCTCTGTTGCCCAGACTGGAGGACAGTGGCAGGCTCACAGCAACCGCAGCCTCAACCTGCTGGGTTCAGGCGACCTGATTCAGTCTTCCAAGTAGCTGGAACTACAGGCACGTGCTACCATGCCCGGCTCATTTATTTGACTTAGTGTAGAGATGAGGTCTCGCCAAGTTGCCCAGGCTGGTCTCGAACCCATGGGCTCAGGCCATCCTCTCACCTTGGCTTCCCAAAGTGCTGGGATTATAGGTGCAAGCCACCGTGCCCAGCCTGGGACCTACATTCTAAGGCTGGGGTAGGGCCCTTGGTACCGAGCTAGGGCATGTAGTCTGCATTCTGGCTGCACGGAGCCTGGGTTCCTGGCAGGGGTGGGCTCAGAGTTGGGGAGTCAGGAGCATCGCTCTGAAATGAGGGGCAGGCGGCCTGGGCCACAGGCTGCTAGGAAGTCCCCAAGAGTTCAGAGGCCCTTGCGCTGCCGCTTGAGAAAAGACAGCGTGTAGTCACTGGGCGTGGACACCTTCTGCTTCTTCATCTGCACCTGCGACTGCGCGGTGAGCTGCAGCTTGATGGCGCTGGAGTTGATCTTGGTGGCCACCAGCAGCTCCTTCATGCCCTTCATCTTCTCGCTCTGGAAGGTGAGCACTGGCCCCTCTGGTGGCGGTGATGCCGCAGGCGCTGGCACCTGAGCAGAGCCACCACCTTCAGGGCCACGGGCAGCGCCCGGGGACGTCCCCGGCGGCTTCCGGGGGGGCCCAGACACCACACCCTGGCAAGTGCCAGGGCTCTTGTCCAGCGCGGGCTTCTTGGGCAGCGGGGGCTCCTCGGGCTTGGACTCCCGCCGCGGGCCGCGCCGCCGGCCTTCCCGAGCTTCCTCGCCCCAGGGCTCCTCCGCCTCAGCTGCCTCGGCCTCACGGCTCACGATGCGCACCTTCTGCCGCACCTGGGCCGACGGGAGAGCAAGATGGCAATTTGTCAGCCCACAGCTGACTCCTGGACTCTGCCAGGGCCCTCCCATCCCGTCTGACGGCGTCCCAGTCTGCCCCGGGAGATGGAGACCTGACTCTCCCGCGGCGCCGTCACCACCTCCACGCGGTCGCCCTCACCTGTCCCTCGAAGCGGCCAAGGGACTGCACCAGGAAGGTGGCCCAGCCCACGTGCAGCACAGGCGTGGGGCTGCCCTCCTCCCACTTGCAGATGCCATCGTAGAATCGCAGCAGGTGGGCGAAGCACTCGGGGTCCTGGAGGGCAGAACCCTGGCTCTGAGTGCCCTGGGTGAGAGGGAGAGGAGAGCCAAGGTCAGAGTCCCTCGATCACCCTCTGCAGAGGGTACGGGTAGGCCCCCACCGAGGCAATGAGCCCTGGCTCCAGAAGAGGTGAGCACAGGTCAGAGCTCTCTTGGAATCTTTCTTTATAAAGCCCGTCCTCAACCAGGCCTGAGTGAGGGAGCCATCTCCTACCTCCAGCCCCCCCAGGATGGTGGGGGACTGCCGGCCATGAAGGAGATGGGCCTCTACCCCATCTACCTGAAAACACAGGGCAGAACCCCTAAGATACACTCACCTCCCTTGCACCCAGGCCCAGGACCTCAGCTACACAAAAGGGAATGCCAGCCAGGCATGGTGTGACTCACACCTGTAATCCCAACACTTTAGGAGGTCGAGGTGAGAGGACTGCCTGAGCCCACGGGATCAAGACCAGCCTGGGCAACATGGCGAGACTGCGTCTCTACAATAAATAAAAAATTAGCCAGGCGTGGTGGTGTGCACCTGTGGTTCCAGCTACTTGGAAGGCCGAGGTGGAAGGATCACCTGAGCCCAGCAGGTCGAGGCTGTGGTGGGCGTGAGCATGCCACTGCACTCCAGCCTGGACGACAGAGTGAGACTCCAACGCAAAAAAACAGCAAAAAAAAGGAAATGCCTTCCTCCCGCCCTCATCCTGTGCATGTAGCCCCCATGTTCCATGGCGGGGAGAGCCCGGCCCAGGTGGGAGGCTGGACACAGGCCAGGCTCCAGCCCTCACCTGGCTCTGGTCCCCGGGCCTCTCCTCGCCAGCCTCCAGCAGGCTGGCTGCCTCCTTCAGCAGATTGGGGATGACGTCATTGGCCACTTCAAAGAACTCCTTGTAAATTTCCTCGTCTTCCCGGCAGTAGTTGTAGCTGTGAGAGCAGAGGATACCGTGGTCTCACCATGGGGGCCCAGGACCTGGCGGGGGATGGAGCCCAGGTTTCTTTTCCCAGGGACGGAGGGGTGGGTTCCTCACTCCAAAACGATGATGTCTGCATCAGCCCAGAGCAAGAGGGGGAGGGGGCACAGGGCTAAGGGTGGAGTCCTACTGCTGGATGATGGTGGTTAAAAGCTGGGAGGATGGCCAGGCACGGTGACTCAAGCTTGTAATTCCAGCACTTTGGGAGGCAGCGGCAAGAGGGCTGCCTGAGCCCAGGGGTTCAAGACCAGCCTGGGCAAATGGCGAGCCCTCATCTCTACACTAAACTAAAATAATTAGCCAGGTATGTTAGCGCACGCCTGTAGTTCCAGCTACTTGGAAGGCTGAGGCGGAAGGATTGCCTGAGCCCAGCAGGTGGAGGCTGTGGTGGCCGTGAGCGTGCCACTGCACTCCAGCCTGGGTGAGAGTGAGACTCCAACTCAGAAAAAAAAGCTGGGAGAGGTGAGGGAGGGAAGCACATGACACCTTAACCAAGGGTCCCCACCCCACCTCCTGGGTGGTGGTGGCTTTGCTGCCTAGGGACTGGATAGAGAGGAGGAGGGACTTGGGACCAGGCCTGCTCCTGGGCAAGGGTAGCTGGAAACGGGTGGAGGGGAAGAAAGGACAGACTAGAGACCCTAAGAGGGGATCCTCACTCCTGGATGACAGTGGCCGTGTCGGCCCAGGCCTGCAGGGCTTCGCGCACGTTGCGGTTGCGACAGTGGTAGCCGGCCAGGTACATATAGGGGTAGATGTGCTCGTCCCGGTAGTAGGTCTTAGCTGAGGCAATGCCCTGGAGAGAGGCAAGTGCCTCAGGGAAGCAGCCGCAACTGCCCGGTCACCCCAGAAAGCACTACAAGACCCCCGAAGGGCCCTCCCGCCTCCTCTGGCTGGCAGTCCCCCACCCGCTCGCTGCTCCCCCCAGATCTGCAGGACTGCTTGCTCAGAGCTGGGGCGTCCGCAAGGGTGGGGACCCACAGCGGTCAAGGCCTGGGGTGGAGGGGTCTTCCCACAGGCACACCCTTCAACACAAGCACCGAGGACGTCCAGTGGAGCCCAACGGCCCCTACCCCCAATTCCCACCAAGTTAACGCCCCTCCTCAGTGCTCCTGCTGGTTGACCTCTGTTATATGCCAGAAAGGACAGAGAGGGCCAGTGGAAAATGCAGGGCTGAGGGGACAGATTCAGGTCCTGTCCGTCCCCGGCGGGGAACCCAGGATACCCCTCGCACAGCCCCAACTACACTGTGATGCACTCAGCTGATACAAAGTAGGATTAGACAGGCAACACCCCCGACAAAGTTTCCTCCCCACCTGCCCCTCGTAGACCCCAGAAAGGGGACCCAGCCACTGGTGGGCTCTCCCTTCTGCACCCGAGACGGCCCCACCTTGTGGTAGAGGGTGAGCGGGTCTGGCCGGCCAGGGGTGGGCTCCAGCTCTTCCAGATCCGCCAGATTGCCAAGTGCCATAGGGTACCTGGGAAAGGGTCAGAAATCCAGGCTGCCACGAGCCTTCTGGTCCCCCAGGCCCAGCCTGGCCCTTTCCCCATACTGACCTTTCCAGATGGCCCAGGTCGTAGAGAAGCCAGAGCAGCTTCTAGAAGCCAAAGGAGAGAGTTAGAAGCTGGGGAAGGGGAGGAGAAGGGGTTCTCAGCCTGTCAGGCAGAGGTGGGGAGCCAGAACCACCAGAGCCCTCGCATCCCCGAGGAAGGGCCAGAGCTGAGGAACCAGCCCTTTCATGGAGTCAAAGCCCTCTTGTGACTGCATCAACAAGGGTACCTACATAATCAATGTTTGTATATCTAACCCTGAATTGTCCCCCACATCTTTATAATAAAGAATAATAAAAAAGTCCTCCTGTGGCTCAACTTCCCTCTCCCAGAAGCCCTGGAAATGGCCTGGCCAGGAGTTACGAACCCATTTTTTTTTTTTTTTTTTTTTGAGTTGGAGTCTCACCCTGTCACCCAGGCTGGAGTGCAGTGGCACGCTCACAGCCATCGCAGCCTCGACCTGCCAGACTCAGGAGATCCTTCTACCTGTGCTTTCGAAGCAGATGGAACTACAGATGCACGCCACCATGCCCGGCTATTTTGTGATTTATTGTAGAGACGAGGTCTCACCAAGTTGCCTTGGCTGGTCTCAACCCCCTGGGCCCAGGCAATCCCCTCGCCTCAGCCTCCCAAAGCACTGGGACGACAGACTGAGCCACTGCACCCCGCCTAGCCCATTTTCTAAAAGGGGAAGTTAAGCTCAGGAAGGGAAGGTGCCCTGCCCAGGTCCCAGAGTCAGGTCAGCAGCCTGGCCCAGTCCACCCCTGCCGGGGGCACAGCCCTCACCTGCTGCAGCTGCAGCAGCTCCAGGGAGTCAGTGTGCAGGTCAATGGAAGGGTTGATGGCACACACCATAAAGGCCACCTCCATCTTGCGGTCACAGCGCATGTACGATCCTTTCAGGTACAGCCAGCTCTTGGGAAGGAATGAGACCAGATGCCGCGCAAAGGCCCAGCCTGGGCCTCCTCCAGGGAATGACAGCCAGGAAAGGGGCTCTCTGCCTTCCCTGCCTGGTACATGTCAGTGTGATGGGAAGGTGGGGAGGTGGCGCAAGAAAGAGCCCTTCAGGTGGCTTGGGCAGCAGAGTATGAAGGGAACAGGGTTGGGGGAAGGACATGGTACCCGCTCAGCCACACCGGCGTTGACCGTCTGGCCCCGGCGGTCCTCATTGCCTTTGCCATGCCAGGTGACCTCAGCTGTCTGCTCCCCGTTGGGCCCAAACACTACCCAGGCGTGGTCCTCAGACAGGGCCAGGTGGACGTCCCGGAGCCCTAGGGCCTGACAGGCCCCCACCACGGCAAAGGCCACACCGGAGCTGTCCAGCTTAGTGCCTGTGGAGGGGGGCGGTCATGAAGAGTCTTCTGGGCTCTGGCCTCAGGGAAGGGGGTAGGTCGTGACGGGCCATGCTGCCTCTCAGCCCCTTCACGCCTGTGCCCCACTCTGAGGCTCCTGCCCCGCATCCCTGCCCGCCCCTGTGTCCAAAGCCTCTCCCTCCCCTTTACACTCCCGTCTCCAACAAGAGACTTTCTAGATCTCTTGTAGCTAACCCAGCCTTTGGCCACATCCCTTCTTTCTCTGCAAGCACACTATATATCTCTATGATTTTTTCTGAGTCAGAGTCTCACTCTGTCACCCAAGCTGGAGTGCTGTGGCACGCTCACAGCCACCACAGCCTAAATCTCCTGGGCTCAGGCGATCCTTCCGCCTCAGCCTTCCAAGTAGCTGGAACTACAGGCGAGCACCACCATGCCCAGCTTATTTTTTTTTCTTTTTTTTGAGTTGGAGTCTCACTCTGTCACCCAGAGTGGAGTGCAGTGGCCGCTCCCAGCCACCACAGCCTCGACCTGCTGGGCTCCGGTGATCCTTCCGCCTCAGCCTTCCAAGTAGGCAGGATTACAGGCATGCGCTACCACACCCAGCTGATTTTTTTGATTTATTGTAAAGATGAGGTCTCCCCGCCCAGGCAGGTCTCGAACCCGCGGACTCAGGCAATCCACTCACCTCAGCCTCCCAAAGGCGTGGGATTACAGGCTGAGCCACTGAGCCCGGCTTATTTTTTATTTATTGTAGAGACGTGGTCTGGCTATGTTGCCCAGGCTGGTCTCGAACCTGTGGACTCAGGCAGTCCTCCCACCTTGGTCTTCCAAAGTGCTGGGATGACAGGCTGAGTCACCACATCTGGCTATTTCTATGAATGTAAGGTTTTCCCCACTTTATTGTACTTACTAGATTAAAATGAGGATGCCAAACACAGGACAGCCTGGCCAATGTTCTTTTTTCAGACCCACTAACAGATAATCCTAATTTATCTCTCTTCTGCTCAGCTCTGAAGCAGCCTCTGATTCCTCAATATGCCACCCCAGGACGGGACTGCCTGTCTACTGGGTATGGCCTGAAGAAGTTCTATGCAAGTCCTGAGTCTTAAGCCCCTGAAGGTCAAGCCTCTGGTCTGTTCACTTGCAAAACATTTTTTTTTCATTTGAGTTGGAGTCTCACTCTGTCATCCAGGCTGCAGTGCAGTGGCATGCTCATGGCCACCATAGTCTCAACCTGCTGGGCTCCGGCGGTCCTTCCGCCTCAGCATTCCAAGTAGCTGGAGCCACAGGCATGTGCCACCACGCCCAGCTAATTTTTTTGGTTTATTGTAGAGATGAGTTCTCGCCAAGTTGCCCAGGCTGGTCTCAGACAGCTCAGGCAGTCTTCTCGCCCTGCCTCTCAAAGTGCTGGGATTACAGGCGTGAACCGCCGTGTTCGGTGCAAAACATTTTCATAGATGTGATTGTCTCAAATGTAGCCCAATTTTGCCTGTGTTTCCCCCAAATCTGTTGCCACCCTCTGTGCCTCAGGCTGGGCTGCAGAACTCTGGTGGCTGCACAATGACAGGGGTGGGCTGGGCGTGGTGGCTCACACCTATAATCCAAGCACTCTGGGAGACCTAGGCGAGAGGATTGCTTCAGCCCAGGGATTTGAGACCAGCCTGGGCAACACAGCAAGACCTCTCCTCTACAAAAAGAAAAAAGAAAAAGAAAATTAGCTGGCTGTGGTGGCGCATGCAAGACTGTAGTCACAGCTGCCTGGGAGGTTGAGGTGGGAGCAGATCACTTAAGCCTAGGAGGTCGAGGCTGCAGGGAGCCGTGCATGTGCCACTGCACTCCAGCCTGGGTGACAGTGTCACTGCACTCCAGCCTGGGTGACAGTGTGACCCCCGACTCACACAAAAGAGCAGGGGCGGAGGTGCCAAGGGGGCAGAGGAGAGGTTACTGGCCTTGCAGCCAAGCCCCGGCGTTTCCCCTTCTGGGCCTTAGTTTCCCCAGCTGCGAAGGGAGGGATGGCAACCGCCACCTCCCAAGGTTTCCAGGCCTCAGAAGGCTCTGCCAGCCATGGAGTGTCGCAAAGGTGGGCCCAGAATTCCGGGAGGGACGCGATCCGCTCTCCCCTGCCACGTGTCGGGCTCCGACCTGTGATGAAGCTGAAGAGCGACTGGATGTGGGCCCGGTCCTTGAAGTAGGAGCGGCTGAGGCTGTTCCAGATGACGTCGGAGACCTTCTTCACCAGCTCCCGGCTGGAGACGCCCCCCTCGCGAGGGTAAAGGGACAGGTCGACGGCGCCCCGGATCTGGGCGGTGAAGCGGGCGTAGAGGGCGGCGATGATGGACAGGTCTGCCACGGGGAAGTAGGTGAGGCCGCCGGGGGGGTCGGGCGCGGGGCTGGGCTGGAAGGTGAGCTCGGGCACGTTGGTGGGGATGACCCGGTTGACGGCCAGGAAGTGCTCCACGAAGCCCAGCACCAGGGAGAGGAGCACCAGGTCCGGCTCCTCGCGGCCCAGCTCGGCGGCGAACAGGCGCACCACATCGTCGATGGAGCGCAGCGGGAACAGCGTCTTCTGGGCGGCCTTCAGCCCCATGGCGGCGGGCGGCGGCCTGCGGGCGAGGGGGAGGGTCGGGCGGGTGGGCCGGCGCCCCCGCTCGGGCTCGGCCCCGGACCCCCGACAGCGCCCCTGCTTCCGCGGCCCTCCCCCCTCCGCGCACCGCTCCCGGTCTTTGTCGCGAGCGCCCCCGGCCGAGGCCGCAGGGCCCGCGTGCCCCCACCACCCCGGGACCCCCGACCCCGATGAGGCGCACCCAAGGACCCCGCCGGGGATCCCCAGTGGCCGCCCCGCCCCTCCCGACGACGGCGCTCCCGGATCCCCAGAGTCCGTCTGGGAGGCGCCCGCGGGCCAGTCCCCCCGACCCCGAGGAGCGTCCTGGCCGCGGTCCCCCGCGCCCACCTCCACGCTTACATCCCACACAAGGCACCGCGGCGCCCGCCGCCCGGAGCCTGCTGGGAAATGAAGTCCCGCCCCTCGCGCCGCGCTGCCCGCCGGGAAGTGGAGTCGGGGCCCGCCCCCGTCCGGGCTGAACCTGGCGCCGGGCCCGGCCGGCCCGCGGTGGCTTCTGGAAGTGGTAGGCCGCAGAAGGGAAAGAGGAGCGGAGGCAGCGCCGCCTTCCCCAGGCTCGCGGGGATTGGACGTTCTCGGACCAGGTGGGAGGGGTGCCGCGGTGCCTTCTGGGAGATGTAGTCCTGGGCGGGACCCGGAGCGCGCAGGACAGGAGGATAATGGGGGCTTGAACCACCGCTGCGAGGTAGACGGGTTCAGCCACTTCCGTTGCATACTTACCAGTATCCACTGACATGCAAATATGGCCGGGCTTGGTGGCTCAGCCTGTCGTCCCGGGCGAGTGAATTGTCTGAGGCCGCGGGTTCGAGACCAGCCCGGGCAACTTGGTGAGCCCTCCTCTCTACAATAAATTAAAAAATGAGCCGGGCGTGGTGGCGCGTACCTGTGGTTCCGACCACTTGGAAGGCTGAGACAGAAGGATCGCCGGAGCCCAGCAGGTCGACGCTGGGGTGGCGGAGAGCTGCAGTCCAGCGTGGGCCATGGAGTGACACTCCAACACCAAAACACAAAACAAAACACATGCAAATATGCCTACACTGCGTCTAGCCATGCTTCCCCAATTCTACCCATGAGAACAACTAACACGTGCAAAGAGGAACATAGAACCAGTGTATTTATTTGGAATAAGGTCAAAGTTTAAAAGCGTGAAGTAGCTCTCCTCATCCTAAAATAGATCTCAGGGAATATTGATGTAGAAAAGACGCTGCAGAATAGGATGTGAGCTAGGATAGTATTTGTATTAACATTTTTGGACTAGGCGCAGTGGTTCACCGCCTGTAATTCCAGCATTTTGGGAGGCTGACGTGGGAGGACTGCTTCAGCCTAGAAGTTCAAGACCAGTCTGGGCAACGCAGCGAGCCCTCATCTCTGCAAAAATTTTTTAAAAATTATCTGGAGCCAGGCACATCCCAGCACTTTGAGTGGCAGAGACGAGAGGATTACCTGAACCCAGGGATTTGAGACCAGCCTGGACAACTTGGTGAGACCTCATCTCTACAATCAATCAAGAAAAATTAGCCAGGTGTGGTGGCATACACCTGTGGTTCCAAGCTACTTGGAAGGCTGAGGCAGAAGGATCGCCTGAGCCAGCAGGTCGAGGCCGTGGTGGCCATGAGCATTCCACTACACTCTAGCCTGGGTGACAGAGAGACTCTGACTCAATAAAAAAAAAAAAAAAAAAAAAGCACCCAAGCTCCTTCACTCTGTACAGAATGAGATAAGGGTGGAGGAAGAGGCCCATGAGCCCAGCAGGTTGAGGCTGCGATGGCCGTGAGCGTGCCACTGCACTCCAGCCTAGGCGACAGAGTGAGACTGACTCAAAAAAATTTTTTTGAATAAATGTACCATAGTTATGTAAGATGATAATAACATTGAGGAAGCTGGGTGAGGAGTTTGTGGGAACTCTTTTCTTTGCCTCTCTTGTGTAAGTCTGAAGTTATCCAAAAATAAAAAAGGTAAGCTGGGCTCGGTGGCTCAGCCTGTAATCCTGCACCTTTGGGAGACTGAGGTGAGTGGATTGCCTGAGCCCACGGGTTCGAAACCCGCCTGGGCAGTGAGACCTCATCTCTCCAATAAATCAAAAAATCAGCCGGGTGTGGTAGCACATGCCTATAATTCCGGCTACTTGGAAGGCTGAGGCGGAAGGATCGCCGGAGCCCAGCAGTGAGGCTGTGGTGGCCGGGAGCAGCCACTGCACTCCAGTCTGGGCAACCGAGTGAGACTCCAACTCAAAAAAATAAATAAATAAATAAGGTGGGTGTTTTTGTTTTAGTTTTAGAGTCAGAGTCTCATTCTGTCGCCCAGGCTGAAGGTCGAGGCAGAAGAATCACTTGAACCCAGTAGTTCAAAACCAGTCTGGGCAACATAGTGAGACCTCATCTCTACCAAAAAGTGAAAATAAATTAGCCAGGCATGGCGGCATGTGCCTGTGGTCCCAACTACTCAGGAAACTGAGGCAGGAAGACCATTTGAGTCCAGGAGGTCGAGGCTGCAGTGAGTTGGAATCATGCCACTGCACTCCAGCCTGGGCAACAGAGTGAAACTCTGTCTCAAAAATAGATAAATAAGGCCAAGTGCAATGACTCAAACCTGTAATCCCAGCACTTTGGGAGGCCCAGGCAAGAGGATTGCCTGAGTCCGGGGATTTGAGACCAGCCTGAGCAACATGGTGAGACCTCGTCTCTACAATAAATCAAAAACTTAGCTGGGTGTGGTGATGCATGCCTGTAGTTCCAGTCACTTGGAAGGCTGAGGCAGAAGGATCGCCTGAGCCTAGCAGGTCAAGGCTCTGGTGGCCATGAATGTGCCACTGCACTCCAGCCTGGGCAACAGAGTGAGACTCCAACTCAAAAAAAAAAAAAAAGTTCAAGACCCACCTGGGCTACTTGACGAGACCTCATCTCTACAATAAATCAAAAATTAGCCGGGCGTGGTAGCGCGTGCCTGTAGTTCCAGCTCCTTGGAAGGCTGAGGCGAAGGATAGCCGGAGCCCAGCAGGTCGAGGCTGCAGTGGCCAGGAGCGGCCACTACACTCCAGTCTGGGCGACAGAGTGAGACTCCAACTCAAAAAAAAAAAAAAAGAAAAAAAAAGAAGCTGCCCTCATAGAGGGCAAAGTTATAGTTAGTGGGGGTAGGCAGACAATATGCACAATGAATATGTTAGACGATAATTATTTTTTGTTGTTTTTTTTGGAATGTAAATTTATTGAAATTGATTTTGGGGCTTGGATAGGTGTAGGGTTGGAGGTTTTCCAAAGAGAACCCTAGGGAGGAGTGACTACCTGGCTGGTGGGAGCATGGGCCCAGGCATATCTCAGGCCCAACTTCTTTTCCTTCTGCTTCTTGCAGGCCATGTCCAAGTCCGGTCCTTCCACGTGCTCTTGCGAAGCTTGACGGGATGCAAGCCCAAATATTCCTGTTCATCTCACACGTGTCGTCCATACAGTTGCTGGATCTTGTCTGTGCACTGGTCACGGGTCATCTTAACCTTAAGAGACGATGGGAGCATGTGCCAAGATCCTTCACTGCTGGCCGGGCGCGATGGCTCAAGCCTGTAATCCCAGCACTTTGGGAGGTCGAGGGGAGAGAACTGCCTGAGCTCAGTGTTCAAGATCAGCCTGTGCAACATGGCGAAACCTCGTGTCTACAATAAATCAAAAAATTAGCTGGGAGTGGTGGTGTACACCTGTAGTTCCAGCTAATTAGAAGACCGAGGTAGAAGGATCACTGGAGTCCAGGGGTTCGAGACCAGCCTCGGCAATTTGCCGAGACCTCATCTCTACAATAAATCAAAAAAATTAGCTGGATGTGGTAGAGCGCACTTATGGTTCCAGCTACTACGACGGAAGAATCGCTGGAGCCCAGCAGGTCGAGGCTGCTATGGCCGTGAGCGTGCCACTGCACTCCAGCCTGGGCAACAGAGTGAGACTCCAACTCAAAAAAAAAATATCCTTCACCCACTGCCCACTGTCACCCGCGTCCCACTCCAGAAGGCTGGGACCCTCCGCTGCTCCCAGCTGCCATGTGAATGTCACATGTCCATTTATCTGGCTGCTGTTTCTTGTCTTCACCAGGGACTTTGGGACCGCAAGAGCCATGAGGCCAGGGAGCAGCTCAGGCTGAGGGGGCTAGGGCTGCAGACGCAGGGTCAGGTGCTCAGGAATGCTCAGTAGGGACAGTAGGCCATGTTGTATCTCCAGCAGGAGGGGCAGCTCAGGCTAGGGCAGTGGCATGGCCAAGGTCAGCAGGTGGTGGGGCCCGTGACTGCGGGGCCAGTTGGGGCACCTCCTGTCCCTGCAGCCACTGCGGCTGCTCTAGCCTCTTCTATCCCTGCCACCACTGCCTCTTCCTTCTCTTTCAGGCCAACCCCAGCTCTTGGGGTCCTGCTGGCTCTTCCAGAGGAGGCCTGACAGCAGTCATAGAACCTGGGGGTGCCTGGGACCCAAGCCATTGGTGGCCACATCATGGTGGTCCGGAGAAGGGCCTATGAGGGCCTGGTTGGTGAGAGGGCCATAGGGCTGTAGGGCGGGAACCACCTGCCCCTCACCACAAAAACATGGCTTCTTGAACCTCTGAACTGTCCCGATGACTCCAATCACCGGAACCAAAGTGAACAGCTGCCCAGGCCCCCAAGGTCTGTGGGACCTGCTGGTGTGTGCTGGTCACAATAATTGGACAGATCGCTCGGCGCGGTGGCTCAAACCTGTCATCCCAGTACTTTAGGAGGCCAAGGCGAGAGGGTTGCCTGAATCCAGGGATTTGAGACCAGTCTGGGCAACATGACAAGACCTTGTCTCTACAAAAAAAAAAAAAAGCTGGGCTCAGTGGTGAACCTGTAATCCCGTGCCTTTGGGAGGCTGAGGTGAGTGGATTGTCTGAGCCCACGGGTACGAGACCCACCTGGGCAGCGAGACCTCATCTCTACAATAAATCAAAAAATCAGCCGGGCATGGTAGTGCGTGCCTGTAATTCCACTACTTGGAAGGCTGAGGCGGAAGGATTGCCGGAGCCTAGCAGGTCAAGGCTGCGGTGGCCGGGAGCGGCCACTGCACTCCAGTCTGGGCGACCGAGTGAGACTCCAACTCAAAAAAAAAAAAAAAGGGCCGGGCTCGGTGGCTCAGCCTGTAATCCCAGCACTTTGGGAGGCCGAGGTGAGTGGATTGCCTGAGCCCGTGGGTTCGAAACTCGCCTGGGCAACTTGGCGAGACCTCATCTCTACAATAAATCAAAAAATTAGCCGGGCGTGGTAGCGCGCGCCTGTAGTTCCAGCTACTTGGAGGGCTGAGGCGGAAGGATCGCCGGAGCCCAGCAGGTCGAGGCTGCGGTGGCTGGGAGCGGCAACTGCACTCCAGTCTGGGCGACAGAGAGAGACTCCAACTCAAAAAAAAAAAAAAAATTAGTCAGGCGTGGTGGTGCATGCCTGTAGTTCCAGCTACTTGGAAGTTTGAGGCGAAAGGATCACCTGAGCCCAGGCAGGTCTAGGCTGCGGTGGCCGTAAGTGTGCCACTGCATTCGGGCCTGGGCAACAGAGTGAGACTCTTACTCAAAAATAATAATAATAAGCCGGGCTCAGTGGCTCAGCCTGTAATCCTGCGCCTTGGGAGGCTGAGGTGAGTGGATTGCCTGAGCCCGCGGGTTCGAGACCCGCCTGGACAACTTGGCGAGACCTCATCTCTACAATAAATCAAAAAATTAGCGAGGCGTGGTAGCAGGCGCCTGTAATTCCAGCTACTCGGAAGGCTGAGGCGGAAGGATCGCCGGAGCCCAGCAGGTTGAGGTTGTGGTGGCCGGGAGCGGCCACTGCACTCCAGTCTGGGTGACAGAGTGAGACTCAAAAAATAATAATAATAATAATAATAATAACTGGACAGATCCCAGGAGCTGCTGGGACCTGCATTGCTTCTACCCTGGGAACTGTGGGCACCAAAGGCACGCCAGGGATTCCAGTTACTGGAGCCCCCAGAAATTCATGCTCAAAAGGGCCATCTCCGCCTCCATTTCCTTCAAGCGTTCCTCACTGCACTTGCCTGGAATGCTGACGCCAGTCCCAGGGCTGTCTCCACCCTGGCCACCGCTGCCACCATTAGTGCGGCCACTACTCCCATCTCAGCCATTACTGCTGCTTCTGTGGTCCACTCTCTAGAAAATAAACCATGCTAAGAAAAAGAATAATAACAAAACAGAGAAAGGGAATATGAATGCCAGGGAGGTTATAATTTGAGACAGGAGGCTGGAAACAGCCTCATGGCAGTGGAAATTCAAGTAAAAACCTGGAGAGGGCCGGGCTCGGTGGCTCAGCCTGTCATCCCAGCACTTTGGGAGGCCGAGGCAAGTGGATTGCTGGAGCCCATGGATTCGAGACCAGCCCGGGCAACTTGGCGAGATCTCATCTCTACAATAAATAAAAAATGAGCGGGCATGGTAGCGTGCGCCTGTAGTTCCAGCTACTTGGAAGGCTGAGGCGGAAGGATCGCCAGAGCCCAGCAGGTCGAGGCTGCAGTGGCCAGGAGCATGCCACTGCACTCCAGTCTGGGTGACAGAGTGAGACTTCAACTCAAAAATAAAATAAAATAAAATAAAAACCTGGAGAAGGAAGCAGAGCAAACAATGTGTACCTGGAAGAACTTTCCAGACCGAAAGAAGAGCAAGTGCCAAGGCTTCAAGCAGGAGCGGGCCTGGCAAGTTCAAGGGCAACAGGAGGCAAGCGTGATCAGTGTCAGGAGCAGGGAGAGAAAAGGAGATGGATGCAAAGTTGTTGCCCCACAAGATCATGTCGGGCCTTATCGGTGGTGTTGAAGGTTCAGCTTCTTCTCTAGGTGAAATGAGCTGGGGGGTGAGGTGGCACTGGAGGGTTTAGACACATGACAGCCTGGCTTATTCTGCAGAAGACAGTGCTGTGGGGAGAGGGTCAAGGTCAAAGAGAGAGAAGCTGTTAGTGATGCCCGGTGGAATATGGCAGAAAACCTGTAGGCTCTTTGACTCTACCCTGAAATGGTTTTCAGAGTGGCCAGCAGCAAAGTTTATTTATTTATTTATTTTTGACTCAGAGTCTCACTCTGTTGCCCAGGCTGGAGGGCAGTGGCACACTCATGGCCACCCTGGCGTCGACCTGCTGGGCTCCAGCAATCTTTCTGCCTCAGCTTTCTGAGTAGCTAGAACTACAGACGTGTGTTACCATGCCTGGCTATTTTTTTTTTTTTTTTTGAGTTGGAGTCTCACTCTGTCACCCAGACTGGAGTGCAGTGGCCGCTCCTGGCCACCGCAGCCTCGACCTGCTGGGTTCCGGTGATCCTTCCGCCTCAGCCTTCCAAGTCGCTGGAACTACAGGCGCGCGCTACCACGCCCGGCTTATTTTTTGATTTATTGTAGAGATGAGGTCTTGCTGCCCAGGCGGGTCTCAAACTTGCGGGCTCAGGCAATCCACTCACCTCAGCCTCCCAAAGGCACAGGATTACAGGCTGAGCCACCGAGCCCAGCTATTTTTTATCTTATTTTAGACACAAGGTCTTGCCAAGTTGCCTGGTCTGGTCTTGAATGCACGGACTCAGGCAATCCACTCGCCTCGGCCTCCCAAAGTGCTGGGATGACAGGCATGAGTCACCACACCTGGCCAACAATCTATGACTCTAAAAGAGAATATATACACAATAGATAAAATACTGAATGCCCACTTGATATATATATTTTTAATTTCCCAGTACTTGCTTTATGATAGATCTTAAGATAGAGTTGAGCTCACTTTAGGTTTTTGTTTTTTTTTTTTTGAGTTGGAGTCTCACTCTGTTGCCCAGACCAGAGTGCAGCGGCCGCTCCCGGCCACCGCAGCCTCAACTTGCTGGGCTTCGGTGATCCTTCCGCCTCAGCCTTCCAAGTAGCTGGAACTACAGGCGTGCGCTACCACGCCCGGCTGATTTTTGATTTATTGTAGAGATGAGGTCTCACCAAGTTGCCCAGGCGGGTCTCGAACCCGCGGGCTCAGGTAATCCACTCACCTCAGCCTCCCAAGGCACAGGATTACAGGCTGAGCCACCGAGCCCGGCTCACTTTAGGTTTTTTGTCAAGATCCGACACTGTGCTATAGTTGCTAATTTAGACACGTTTATTAATTAGCAGAGTTTTTTTTAATGTTTGTAGAGAGGATCTCACTATGTTGCCCAGGCTGGTCTTGAACCCCTAGACTCAGGCAATCCTCTTGCCTCAGCCTCCCAAAGTGCTAGGATTATAGTCATGAGTCACTGCACACAGCCCCAAAATATTCTTTTTATTTGAGTTGGAGTCTCACTGTCACCCAGACTGGAGTGCAGTGGCCGCTTCCGGCCACCGCAGCCTCGACCTGCTGGGCTCTGGCGATCCTTCCGCCTCAGCCTTCCAAGTAGCCGGAATTACAGGCACGCGCTACCACGCCCGGCTGATTTTTTTGATTTATTGTAGAGATGAGGTCTCGCTGCCCAGGCGGGTCTTGAATCCGTGGGCTCAGGCAATCCACTCACCTCAGCCTCCCAAAGGCGCGGAATTACAGGCTGAGCCACTGAGCCCGGCTCCAAAATATTCTTGACAAAAAATTTACAGCTGGGTGTGGTAGCGCATGCCCGTAATTCCGGCTACTCGGAAGGCTGAGGCGGAAGGATCGCTGGAGCCCAGCAGGTCGAGGCTGCGGTGGCCGGGAGCGGCTACTGCACTCCAGTCTGGGTGACAGAGTGAGTCTCCAACTCAAAAATAACAAAAAAAAATTTATCCTGCCAGACATGGTGTGTGTGTGTGTGTGTGTGTGTGTGTGTGTGTGTGTGTAGGTGGTGTGCACCTTCCTACTTGGAAGACTCTGGAAGGATCACCTGAGCCCAGCAGGTTGAGGCTGCGGTGGCTGTGAGCATGCCACAGCACTCCAGCCCGGGCAGCAGAGTGAGACTCCTACTCAAATAATAATAATTATTATTATTATAATAATAGGCCGTGTGCAGTGGCTCATGCCTATAATCCCAGCACTTTGGGAGGCCGAGGCGAGAGGATTGCCTGAGCCCAGGAGTCAAGACCAGCCTGGGCAATTTGGTGAGACCTCGTCTCTACAATATTTTTAAAAATTAGCTTTGGCCATGGCTGGGCAGGAAGGCAGCTCAGGAAATCAATTCCTTCAACTCCCATGTCCTACTTCCCTTGGTCCAAAACCCAACAGCGAGACTGGTGATCCCAACACTTTGGGAGGCTGAAGCAGGAGGATGGCTTGAGGCCAGGAGTTTGAGACCAGCCTGGGCGACATAGACAGACCTCATCTCTACAAAAAAATCAAAAAATTATCCGGGCATGGTGGCACATGCCCGTAGTCCCAGCTGCGTCCAGGAAATCAAGGCTACGATGAGCCGTGATCGTGCCACTGTGCTCTAGCCTGGACAAGAGACCCTAACCCAAAACGAAACAGAACGAAAAACAAACCCGACAACAGCCAGAGGCCCCAAGAATTCAGTTACTGCAGGTCATAGTGTCCTGCCTTGGGGACATGGGGAATGGGTAAGTGAAGCTGGAGGGCACAGCGAGGGTATCCAGCACCCAGGTGAGGCTGCAGGATGGGGGTGGGGGAAGGAGAGGTCTCTTGGCTGGAAAGTCCATGCCTGGGGGAGACCTAGGCCCAGAGGGTGGGCTGGATGGGGAAGGGTGGGCATGTGCCCTGGGAGCAGGGCAGGCCTGGGGGGCAGATGGCTGTGCCCTGAGGCTCATGGAGAGCCTCCAGCATGAAGAAGGTACTGGTGTGCCCTGTCTGGTTGTTAATGGGGGCTGGAGAGCTTCCATGGTTTTCTAGGCCTGGCTGGGAGCCTAGACCATGAGAGTCAGACAGCCCAGATTCTGGCCTAGCAAGGCAGGCACAGGCAAGTTACCTAGCCTCAATTTCCCCATCTGCCAATGGGAATCATAAAGCCCATCTCATAGGAGTTTCTCGTGAGATAATGATGTAAAATGCCTGCGGTCTACTCAAGAAATGTTTTCTCTGCCTGTTAGGGTGCAGAGACCCAGAGACGTCCTGGGAAGACAGCAGGAACACTCAGGCCACCAGCAAGCTGACACCTGGAGCCTTCCTCACTGAACTGGAGATGACTGCTGCCCAGCACCCAACGATAATTTAGGCAAAAGACTCTCAGATGCCTACATTTTTTTGTTTTTGTTTTTTGAGTTGGAGTCTCACTCTGTCGCCCAGACTGTAGTGCAGTGGCCACTCTCAGCCACCACAGCCTTGACCGGCTAGGCTCCGGCAATCCTTCCGCCTCAGCCTTCCAAGTAGCTGGAACTACAGTGTTTTGTTTTGTTTTTGAGGTGGAGTTTCACTCTGTCACCCAGACTGTAGTGCAGTGGCCACTCCCAGCCACCGCAGCCTCGAACTGCTGGGCTCCAGTGATCCTTCTGCCTCAGCCTTCCAAGTAGCTGGAACTACAGGCGCGCACTACCACGCCCGGCTCATTTTTGATTTATTGTGGAGATGAGGTCTCGCCAAGTTGCCCAGGCGGGTCTCAAATCCATGGGCTCAGGCAATCCACTCACCTCAGCCTCCCAAAGGCACAGGATTACAGGCTGAGCCACTGAGCCCGGAGAGGTATCTAAGTTTTTACATATTCTTTTTTTTTTCTGAGTTGGAGTCTCAGGCTGGAGTGCAGTGGCACACTCCTGGCCACTGCAGCCTTGACCTGCTGGGCTCCGGCGATCCTTCCACCTCAGTCTTCCAAGCTGGAACCACAGCTGTATGCCACCATGCCTGGCTAATTTTTTTGATCTATTGTAGAGACGAGGTCTCACCAAGTTGCCCAGGCTGGTCTCCAAACCCTGGATTCAGGCAATCCTTTAGCCTCGGCATCCCAAAGTGCTAGGATTACAGGTGTGAGCCGCCATGCCTGGCTGTCCCTTTATTACTGAAGTCTCTTTGTTTACCCCATTTGAGCGTCAACTGAGTTCTGTCACCTGAGTTCTGAAAATGCAGGGAAGGCAACCTGTTCTCCAGCTGTTTATGACACCCCCATTCCTCCCTCCATCCTAGATCCCCCCATCTTCTGAACCCTGGGAGGACAGATCCAGACGGAGGCCAGCACCTTACAAAGTTGTCTTTATTGGCGTCTTGCTGCCTCACAGAGCATCAGGGCCTGTCCCTCTAGGAATGTGGCATTTGAGAAGATAAATACTTACTTTGCCTCCCACGCATCGGTCGGGGGAGGTTTAATAAAAATAGCAATATAATAATAATAACATAATGACTATAATCAATAATAAATGTCCCCCATGTTCCCCTAATACACAGTTGGCTGAAGTTTCGAGAAAAAGAACCCCCCTTTCTGGGAAAGGCCAGAGTATACCTGGAGATACTCCAGGGGTCCCTGCTGGGCCCATCTCCCACCAAGAAGTCATATAAATACCCTCCCGTCTTGTCTCTGCTGAGGATTCTCATCTCTGGGAAGACCGACAATGTCGGCCCTGCCCACTGAGTCACTCTGGTGTCCAGTGTCACCAAGCTGCTCAGAGGAAGGCCGCGTGGGTCTGTTCTCCCAGTTCCCTCTTCCTCCACCCCTCCCTTTCTCTCTCCCCCCTCCTCATCACTCCGCTGTCCCTCTCTCCTCCTCTGCACGGCATCCATCTCCTTCCAATCCCCATCACCCACTCCACCGCCACCTTCCCCTCATGCCTGTCTCCCACCTTCACCTACTTCCTCTTTCTCCTTCTCTGTCCTCCTTCTCTCTAGGTCTGAACCTGTCTTTCCCACCTGGACCCCGGGCAGAGACTCAGACATGGCCCATCATGGCCTCGGCTGGGGGCCAGACAGTCCGCCAGACCCCTGACCGGCTCCCAGGCCCTCTCCATCTCTCCTGCCCTCTCTTGCAAGCCTCTTGGGGCTTGGCACTGGAAATAAGCACTTTGGCACCATCACCCCTGGACCCCAGAGCAGAATAGGGGCCACCTCCTTTCCAACGGCGAACGCTGGCTGGGGCTGGGAGCAGAGGGGGCAGGTGGGCTGAGAACCACAAGCCAGGACCCCCAAGTCCTGGGAACATAGGGAAGCCTCCCAGTCCCTGCCCAGCCCAGGGCCTCCCTGAGTCTGAATCTCAACGTCCCGGACCAGCCGGAGCACGGCATTCCTCGAGTTCTTGACTGCCTCATGTCTTTCCGCCCTGGGATCGGGGTGGCCCCTGCCCGTGGGCATCAAGGGCAGCCCTCTGATTCAGGGGCCGGGGGGAGGCTTCGAGGACGTTCTGAGACCTGGAGGAGAGAAAAAAGGAAGTTAGGTGGGAAAAGGCAGGGAAGAGTGGGAACCTTCAAGGACGCCAGATGTGAAGTGGGGTGGCATCGCTGGAAGCCCCTGGAGGACCGCCACTTTGCCCTGAATCGATCCAAAGTCCCTTTGCCCATTCGCTCTCTTTGTTATTCAATCAACAAACACGCTTTCCGCTGGGCAAAAGAGCTGAACAGAAAAGGCGGAGGGAGGGGCTGGTGAGGGTGGTGGCACCAGTCCCAGGGAGGCAGTGACCGCCTGACCCCCTGGAGGCCACCTTCGAAAGTGACGGGTGGGTAGCCCGGAGGTCATCAGGCTGAGGACAGGGAAAGACATTCACAGCAGGGAACAGCGGAAGCAAGCGCCTGGAGGTGTGACAAACCATGGTGAGTCCCAAGGCTCCCAGGGGACTGGTGTGACGGAGGTGGGGTGGGGGCCAGATGGAGACATGGCTGGAGAGCGAGGTCCCCCTGTGTCCTCAGCAACCAGGGACTGCTCCTTTCTTAGGCCCCCCTCCCCTGCCCATGGGCTGGGTCTCCCCTAAGAACCCCCAAAACTCTCTCCTGTGGCACTTTCCCAACCCAGGGCCTGACCAGGCACTGCACTGAGCCCTTCCCAGCCATCATCACCTGGCCTCACCAAAACCACCGCACCGTAGATGAGAAAAGCTCAGGGCAGTTGGGCACCTCACCCCAGGCGGCCGGGACAGTCAGAGCCGAGATTCCCACCTGGGCCAACCTGCCTCCAGACTCCTGATGGTGCGACAGGGGCAAGAGCCTGCAACCTGCAAGGCCACAGAGGTGGCCAGGGTGCCCCTGCACTCCAGGCCGGACGACAGAGTAAGACTCCAACTCAAAGAAAAAAAAAAATAAAGAGCCTGCACCTCTTGGGATTCAGGGCAGGGATGGCTCAGCTTGCTCTCCAGCCTGGGGTCCTTGTGCAAGGCTCAGCCCAGAACAGAACTGCCTGTCCTTTGGATGGAGGAGAGGGGAGCCCCTCCCAGGCTCACCTGTGTCGGGGAGGCGGCCGGGCTCAGGGGTCCCTGCGGACAGGACACGGACTCGCTGGACAGAGAGGCCCAAGGCTTCCTCCTCACTGCTCCAGGAGCACCATACGGGGAAAAAAACGGCCAGGTCGGCTTGGAGGGTCCACGGGGCGGGGACTCGGGGCGGGAGGGAGCTCGGGGCTGCCCTTACCGGGGTCGGCGCCTCCGGCCAGGCCGTCGCTGCTCGTGGAGGCCGGGCGCCGCAGCGCCTCCGAGAAGCTGTGGGGCCGCTGCGGGCCGGGGCCTCGGGCGCCGCGGCCCTTGTCTTCGGGAGCCTGTCGGGGACAGCGCGGAGACAGGCTGGGACCAGAGGCTCGCAGGCGGGGACAAGTGAGGTCCGCTCGGGATGCAGCCTGGACGTGATGAAGGCTCAGGTGCCCGAGGGCGGGGTCGCGGGCCGCGGGAGGCCAGGTGATCATGGAGGCCTGTAATTGGCTCGCGCCCACCCGAGAGGCCGGTGACTGGCTCAGTTTCACCCAAGAGGCCGACGATTGGCTCAGCCACACCAGAGAGGCTGGAGATTGGCTCATCCTCACCCGAGAGGCCGGCGATTGGCTCATCCTCACCCGAGAGGCCAGTGATTGGCTCAACCTCACCCGAGAGGCCGGCGATTGGCTTAGCCTCACCCGAGAGGCCGGCAATTGGCCCTGGAGGACTCACCCGGGGCGGGTCCTTGGCGCCGGGCTTCCCGTTGGTAGGGCCCACGTGCACCAGGTGGTTGAAGTTGGTGGGCGGTGAGATGAGCTTGGAGCGCACGAAAGGGTCCTTCAGCATCTCCCTGTGGGAGGCGGCGGCGTAGAGAGCAGGCGGTGAAGTTCGCCCCTCCATTCGTCGGGCCCCTCCTTCGCCCCGCCCACAAGCCGAGGCGCCCCCCCGGCCTTGGCCACCGCCTCGCGCATGCGCACCTGCGCTGCTGCTTCTGCTGCTCCTCGGACACGCGGAAGGAGAAGCGGCGCTTGCTCTTGGAGCGGAACAGCTGGCGCCGGCTGTTGTCGGTGAGGTCGGGGATGTCGAACTCGTCCTTCTCTGCGGGAGGAGCAGAGAGCCGGGTGGGCCCTCGCAATCCCCAGGGCCCCAGCCCGCTGGCGCCCCGGGCTGCGCCCCCACACGTGCACACGTGTGCACGCATATACCTGGGCGCAAGTGCGCGCACGCTGCCTCACCTGCCAGCAGGTTCCTGAGGTAGGTCAGGCGGACCTTCTCGGTGCCGTAGAGGAACAAGGAGCCCTCTGGGTTCAGCGGCCGCACCTGCAGCGGCCGGCACGGCGGTCAGGCCACGCCCCCCGCCCCCACCCCACCGCGGCCCCGGGGGTCTGGGCAGGCCCTCACTTTCTTGAGCGGCACGGTCTGCACCCATTCTGCTCTCCTCACGTCAAACACATCGATGGCGTTCTCGCTGAACACTGTCAGGTAGGGGGCTGCGTAACCTGCAGGCAGGAGACGTCCTGTGCTGTGCAGCCCCCAGCCGGCCGGGCACCTCTCGGGGCTCCTCCGCGCCGCGGGGAACACCCTGTGCCTGGCCGCGGCCCGGTGCCTTCCACACCCCACGCAGAGGTCTTTCCCGCGCAGCTTCTACTGATGGCTGCATCCAACCTCCATCACAAATCAGAGATCACAACCGCAGAGCACTGACTTCCTACCTGCCTGGCTCGGTGCTAAACTCTCGGCATGTTTTACTCCCTTCATTCTCAAACAACTGAGTAGGTGCTATTGTTATCACCCCTCAACTTGCAGATGAGAGAGTGGAAACCAAAGTCATAGTCAAGGTCATGCCCTTGACTGCCAATGAGAGCTGGGAGCTGGCCCCAGGCAGTCTGGGCCCAAAGCCCACGCCCAGCCTGAAGGCCCCACCCTAGAGGAGCCCTCGCTCTGTCCCTCACGGCCAGCCCTTACCCCAGCACACTGGTTACTTGTGAATGCACCAGACTGCCCTGCTGCCCCCTTCACTCATTCATTCATTCATCTGAACATTCCTAGCCCCTGGAGCAGGACAGAGGTCTGAACAGAGAGGTGGGGGGGGAAGCAGAGAGAAGGATCAGTGGCGAGGGCAGGGAGCACGAAGGCAGTAGTGACAATGACAGCGATCACGGTCGTCATCTTTGCAGTGCCTGCCAGCTGCAGGCCTTGAGCTGACCCTGGAGCCGGACTTAAGAGTTTGCCAATGAAAAAAAAAGAATTTGCCAGGTACAAAGAGAAGGTGCACAGCTAGGCAGGCAGGAACCTGGGCTCACAGAGGAGGAAGGTCACATGCAAGCCACTGAGGGCAGGACAGGTGTGGCAGGGCTGGAACAGAGAGTGCAAGGCCTCTGACACCAGGCGATTGGCTCAGCCTGACAGGGACACCGGGCAGTCTGGCCGCCCTGGCTGAGCCTGGGGTGGTGATAATCCCACTGTCCCTGCCTCCCTGACGCTTCTCTCCTGGTCTGGATCAGCTGTAGCCAAGTTGAGACAGTCCTATACATCGAAGGTGTCCGGTCCCCTCCCCAGCCAGGCCAGGCCCCCCAGAGGCCTTACCCCAGCCCGTGGGCGCTGCAGGCCACAGCAGCTCATGGCCCCGAGACTTGCGGCCCCCGCCGTCCACGTAGACGCCGGCAGTGGCGAAGAGCAGCAGGAACTCGCTGAGGCTGAGCTCCACGGCGCCCAGCGCCTCACCCAGGCCCCCACGGGATGCTGGCAGCTCTTCAGGCACCAGGCTGGCCCCCAGCGCCAAGGGCGTGGCTTCGTTGAGCAGCGGGTAGAGGGCAAAGCCACCGGCAGCACCCACGCACAGCCGGTCGCCCAGCAGCCCCAGGCTCTGCACGGGGCTGGGTACCTGCAGCTCGCGGATGCGGCGCTGCCAGGGCCCCGGGCCCGGGCCTAGCTGGTAGCAGAACACCTGGCGTTTGACGGCGACACAGAGCACCGGGGTGCGGGCCTGCAGGATACGCCCGGCTGCCAGTGCCTGGCAGCCTCGAGACTCGGGGATCTTGGCCCCCGTCGCCTCCGCCTTCTCCAGCTCTGCCAGGGCGAAGAGGCGCACGCTCGGGCCGCGGCCGCACAGCACGACCAGCAGGCCCGCGGCGGGGCTCACGGCCAGTCGCTGCACCCGCCGGCACTCCCCGACCTGGAAGATGTCTGCAGGGTTGGCGAGGGAGGCGCATCACAGGAAGGCAAGGGAGGAGCGGCCCATCCTCATCGTCCTCCTCTGTCCCCCTCTGTCCCCTGGGGCCGGCCCTACCTGCACCCACCCAGGCCGGCCTTGGCCGCGTACCATTGCTGTGCAGATGGATCACAAACAGCCCTTCCTCAGTGCCCAGAGCAAGCCGCTCCTGGTCTGGTAGAGGGAGGAGAGGGTCAGGGGTCAGAGGGCCCATCCGGTGACAGAGACACTGGGCAGTCTGGCTGCCCTGCCTGAGCCTGGGGTGGCGATAATCCCACTGTCCCTGCCTCCCTGATGCTTCTCTCCTGGTCTGGATCAGCTGTAGCCAAGGAGGGTCCAGGGAGCAGGGTGAGCAGCCCACTGCCTTGAGCTGTGGGATTCTGGGTAAGTCACATCACCTCTCGAAGCCTTGGTTTCCCTTATGTAAACGGAGGACAGTGACTTTCTCACAGAGCTGCCACGAGGAAGAAGTGAAGTCATGCAGGGCGAGTGTTAGAGCCCATGGTCAAAAGTGTCTTTAAAACTGGGCTCGGTGGCTCAGCCTATAATCCCACGCCTTTGGGAGGCTGAAGTGAATGAATTGCCTGAGCCCACAGGTTCGAGACCCGCCTGGGCAGCAAGACCTCATCTCTACAATAAATTAAAAAATCAGCCGGATGTGGTGGCGCATGCCTGTAATTCCGGCTACTCGGAAGGCTGAGACGGAAGGATCGCCGGAGCCCAGCAGGCCGAGGCTGCGGTGGCCGGGAGCGGCCACTGCACTCCAGTCTGGGCGACAGAGTGAGACTCCAACTCCAAAAAAAAAAAAAGCGTCTTTATCTCCTCTGGCTCCCGACTTCCCTGGGGACCTGCACAAACTGCCCTGTGGCTCTGCCCTGCGTGACTGCAGGGAGAGGATCCAGCAGGAGCAGGCGAGGAGCTCTGTTTCACGCTTTTTCCCAGCTGTCAGTTACGAGGGACCCTGTTGAGGCCAGGCTATCCTCCAGGCAACGAGGTGAGGCTCCAGGTGGTTCTGGGACTCTCTCACCAGCTGCCCATGAGAGAGCCCAGACCTGAACCTTTGTCTCTCTCATTCTTTTTTTTTTTGGAGTTGGAGTCTCACTCTGTCACGACTGGAGTGCAGTGGCTGCTCTCGGCCACCGCAGCCTCGACCTGCTGGGTTCTGGTGATCCTTCCGCCTCAGCCTTCCGAGTAGCCGGAATTACAGGCATGCGCCACCACATCCGGCTGATTTTTTTGATTTATTGCAGAGATGAGGTCTTGCCAAGTTGCCCAGGCTGGTCTCAAACCTCTGGACTCAAGCAATCCTCTCGCCTCTGCCTCTCAAAGTGCTGGGATTACATGCTGAGCCACCAAGCCCGGCATGTCTCTCTCATTCTAAAAGCCTATGTTAGGCCAGGTGCAGTGGCACACGCCTGTAATCCCAGCACTCGGAGGCTGAGGTGAGAGGATTGCTTGAACCCAGGGGTTCAAGACCAGCCTGGGCAACTTGGCGAGACCTCTGCAATAAATCAAAAAAATTAGCCAGGCATGGTGGTGTACACCTGTAGTCCCAGCTACTTGGGAGGCTGACGCGGGAGGATCGCCTGGGCCCAGAAGATTGAGGCTGTGGTGAGCCGTGACTGTGCCATGGCACTCCAGCCTGAGCAACTCTGACTCCAAAATAATAATAGGGCCGGGTGTGGTGGCTCATGCCTATAATCCCAGGACTTTGGGAGGCCAAAGTGAGGGGATTGCCTGAGCCCACGGGTTCGAGACCAGCCTGGGCAACTTGGCGAGACCTCATCTCTGCAATAAATCAAAAAAATTAGCCAGGCATCGTGGTGTACACCTGTAGTCCCAGCTACTTGGGAGGCTGACGCGGGAGGATCGCCTGGGCCCAGAAGATTGAGGCTGTGGTGAGCCGTGACTGTGCCATGGCACTCCAGCCTGAGCAACTCTGACTCCAAAATAATAATAGGGCCGGGTGTGGTGGCTCATGCCTATAATCCCAGGACTTTGGGAGGCCAAAGTGAGGGGATTGCCTGAGCCCACAGGTTCGAGACCAGCCTGGGCAACTTGGCGAGCCCTCATCTCTACAATAAATCAAAAAATTAGCCGGGCATGGTGGCGTGTGTCTGTAGTTCCAGCTACTTGGAGGCTGAAGTGGAAGGATCCCCTGAGCCCAGCAGGTCAAGGCTGCAGTGGCCGTGAGTGTGCCCCTGCACTCCAGCCTGGGCAACAGAGTGCGACTCCAACTCAGGAGGCCGAGGTGAGAAGACTGCCTGAGACCATGGGTTCGAGACCAGCCTGGGCAACATGGTGAGACCTCATCTCTACGATAAATCAAAAAATTAGCTGGGCATGGCAGCATGTGCCTGTAATTCCAGCTACTTGGAAGGCTGAGATGGAAGGATCGCCTGAGCCCAGCAGGTCAAGGCTGCGATGACCATGAGTGTGCCAGCCTGGATGGCAGAGTGAGACTCCAATTCAAAAAAAAAAAAATCAATGGTAGAATTATGATCTGGGCTAGAAGGGGGACATTGTGATTGAAAGGGGGAGAGTAGGCTGGGCGTAGTGGCTGAGCCTATAATCCCAGCACTTTGGGAGGCCAAGGTGAGGGGGGACTGTCTGAGCCCACGGTTGAGAGCAGTCTGAGCAGCTTGGCAAGACCTCGTCTCTACAATAAATGAAAAAATTAGCCGGGTGTGGTAGTGCGCGCCTGTAGTTCCTTCCAGCTACTTGGAAGGCTGAGGCGGAAGGATCGCCGGAGCCCAGCAGGTCAAGGCTGCGGTGGCCGGGAGCGGCCACTGCACTCCAGTGTGGGTGACAGAGAGACTCCAACTCAAAAAATAAAAATTAAAAAATATAATAAAACCTATGTCGCTTCCACTTACTTGAGACTCTTTTGTAAAAGCAGACACTGGGGAACAGAGAAATGGAGTGCTAAGACGCCAGGCTCCGCGGCCCAGGGCTCTTCATGCAGCCGTACAGAGGGTGGATGGTGACAGTGGCTCTCGGGATTGGGCCTGGGCCAGTACCCCCCACATCCCCCTGCCACTTACCGAGGATGGCGGCGCAGAACGTGTGAAGCAGCAGCGGCAGCCCGTTGTCGTAGGCCTCCTTGAGCGTGTACACGGGCCGTGGCCTTGGCCGTGTGTCCAGCAGCAGCTGCTGCAGCTCGCTCAGCACCTGCAGCCAGCGCTCGCGCTCAGCCTTGCTGTCTGCCAACAGCAGCACGGTGCATGTGGCGGGCGGCACCGCCAGCTGGGAGGCTGTCACCTGCAGGGCAGGGACCCAGGCTGGAGGGCTGTGGGTGACAGTCACCCAGCCTCCCTCCCTTCCCACCCCCTCCAGTAGTGCTCAGTGCCGTCTCAGCAGGGGACAAGATGCACGCAGGGGTCAGACAGGCGCTCGGACAGTTCCAGAGCCCTGTGACCCCCACCATAATAAGGTGAAGGTGGGCCTCGTGGGAGGCCCCTAGCCCAGGCCCGGAGGTGACGGCTGAGGAACTGACCAGTTTAGTCAGGGTGGGGGACAGGCAGAGGGCCAGTGGGGGCTGACAGTTCTATGTGGAGGAAGCAGAATGGGAAGGGGTACAGGGTGCCCTCAGACCTGGAGAGAGCAAGGCGTGCGCAGAGTGGAGAGAGGCACCAGGGCAGAGGGCTGGAAGGCTGGCAGGGTCAGATCTCCCAGGCCTCACGGCCTCCATCAGGACACCCGAGGGCGTTGGGAGTCACGGAAGGGTTCTAGATGGGGCAGGGTGTGGCCGGGTGTTCTTAGGGAAAGCATGTCATGGGCGCTCGGTGAAGAACCGATCAGAAGCCAGAACGGCGGCTGCTGGAGCCGTCTGTGGGAGGCGAGGGGAGGCCATGGTGGCTGGTCCATCCCGTCCTCGGCACTCACCCTGAAGATGTGAGGCAGGTCCCTGGACTGGGCATGGATGACGTCGGAGGGCAGGACAGGGGTGGCCGAGAACTGGGGGTCCCTAGGAGGTCCACGGAGCAGGTCAGAGATCTCACCGTTCCTGGCTGGCCCCTCACCCCTAGCCCCTCGCCCCCTGCCTCTGCCCGGCGCCCACCTCAGATCCAGCACCTGCAGGAGGGCCCCGCTGGCCGGGCTGAGCCGTGGGTCGGGGGCGTCAAACAGCAGCAGGCGAGAGTCGCTGAGAGCGGCAAACACCCGCTGCCAGCCCCGCCGGACACCGGAGGGCCGCGGCACCTGTGGGGGACGGCAGGCGTGGGAGGGACCAGGCAGGCCCTCAGCCCCCCCGCCCATCCTTCCCTCCCCCGGCTCCCACTCACCGACAGGAAGCCCTCGTAGGCAGTGCCTGTGCCCGTCTCGGGGTGCACTCCCAGGGCCGTGTGGAGGAGGTCGGGGGGCACGGGGCAGGGGGGGGCCTGCGGGGCACAGGCCGAGTGACAGAAGTAGCCACAGGCTGTGGAGAAAGTGGGAGGGGGCGGGCGGCGTAAGGCCAGGAGGGACAGCTCCCAACCAGGACTCAGGACATTCCCAGCTGGGCTTCCCTGAGGCCATGGTGGTATCCGCCTGTCACCAGTTCCCCATCGAGAGGGAACAGAAAAAGTGAGCCGTGGGAAACCCGACCAACAGGTGCCAGTGACCCTGGGTTGGGAGAGAAACCCGGGTGTGTCAGGGCCGTATCCCTGGGGGCCGCGGCTGCAAGGGGGGGTGGGTGGGGGACCGGGGGCTCTCACCGTCACAGCCCAGACCCTGGCGGCCTAGGCCCAGCATCAGCGAGGTGCAGCGGAGACACTTGGTGGGGGACTGGAAGCTTCGGGGACGCAGCACGTGAGAGCCGGGCTGGGGAGGAGGACACACCATTGCCCGTGCCTGCCCCAGGCCTCCCGGCGACCCGCGCCCCAGCCCGGAGGGCTCAGGTGGGACGCCGGGCTGTTGCCACCACCCTAGACGTATCCACTGGCCACGAGGCGCCAGCCAGGTCCACGGAGCCCCGCAGAATGTCCTGGTGCCCCCACCCCACTTGCTCCTTTGGGTGCTGACCTTAGCAGGGCTTTCCACAGGGGCCGAGGTGGCAGCAGGTGCTCTGGGGAACACAGCCTGCAGGAGGGCGAGTGGACAGGTGAGAAGGGGGTGGGGCCCAGCCCCCCAACCAGGGACTCGCCTGTCCTCACCCCCATGCGCAGACTGCGCCGGCCTTCTGGCCGCAGCTCTGGTTCCGCCCCAGGCCTTGGGACCTCTCCTGAGATGCCGGGGTCCTTGGCAGAATCCTTCTGGGGATGGGAGAGGGAGGGACAAGATCAAGGCCCCCGTGTCTCTCCCTGGGACTCCCCCCCAGCCAGCCTCTCCACCCCCTTCTTACCTCTGAGCTCCGGAAGGACAGGAAGGGAATCAGGGAGTTTGAGGACTTGCTGTCTGCAAACGGAGGGCATGGGTCACTGGAGGGGGTTCCCGGGTTTTCCTCTCAGTAAAATGGGGAGATGAGTACAGGCTGGGAGTGGAACGGGTACATAGCAGGTGCTCGATGAGTGCTGGTCACAGGGCGTGGGGTAAGCGGCCGAGTTCAGAAACAGACTCCCATCTCCGCAGGCCTGCCAGGCTGGCGTGGGGCCCTCAGGAGCCATGAGGCCGCAGGGGGCCTGACCCCAGGACGGGCAGGCAGTGGCCACTCACCCCCTGGCCCACGGGCCTGCAGCTCCTGGCGCAGCCCCGCCAGTTCCTGTTGCAGGGCCTGGCTCTGCTTCTCAGCCTCCTGCAGACGGCTGGCAGGGGAAACAAGGGCTTGATGCCGGCCTCTGTGTGGGCCGCAGCCCCCGAGCGGGACCCGGCCCCCGGGCTGCAGCCCCCGGGCGCCCGCCCCTGGCCTCACCGCTCTGCCTGCCGCTGGGCCTCCTGAGCCTGAGTCAGCCGCTCCTGCAGGCCCTGCTTGGCGCGGATCTCAGCCTCCAGCGCCGACTGCAGCTCCAGCCTGGCCGATGCCTCCATCTTCTGCAGCCGCCGCGCCTTCCACTGGTGGTCCTGGGGGCCACGGGGCACCCACGTGAGACGCCCTCAGGGGCCCCCGCCACCACAGCACGCCACTGTGCTTGACCACGGCTTGGCCACGGACTGGCTCTGAGCTCAGGCAAGTCACCGGCCTTCCGTGAGCTCGGCGTCCCCATCGCGGAGGCCACTGGCACCCCCAAGGGCAGCTCTGGGGCTCACCAGCGGCCGGGCAGGGAGTGTCTGGGTGCCCACATTCCTCAAGGACTCCAGCTCCTCGGCCATCTTGGTGGCCAAGGCCTGCAGGTACCCTCTTGAAACCTTCTCATCGTTCACCCTGACGAGGAAGAGGCTTGGGGTCACGGCTGGGCCGTCCACCACACCTGGGCCCGCCCTGGCGCGGGGCACCCACCAGCTGAGGATGTCGGCGATCTGGGCCTCCCAGTTGCTCTCGGTCTCCCGCCGCTCGCCCTCCAGCCGCTGCTTGTTCTGGTGCTCTTGTACCAGCTCCTCCACCAGCTGGGGACGGGGGAAGGCAGGTCACCCGAGCCCCGGCAGCCCTGGCCTCTGCTGCTTCCCCAGAGGCCCCCCCAGCACCCTGAGCCCCGCCTGTGTCCACCCCTCCTCACCCACTACAGCTTGCTGGTCCGCCGGGACCCTGGCAGCTCTGCCCACTTGCTGGCCGGCCGCCTGACCCACGTCCCTTGTCCGTCTGTCCTGCCCTCCACCCGCCCCACTCACCCTCTCCTGCTCCAGGCTCAGCCGTCGGTTCTCTTCCTCCAGCCGACACAGAGCTTCCTCCTTCCCGCTCGGCCTGGCGGGGAGAAGGCCCGGGCGTGACTCCCAGCCCCCCCAACCCGGCCCGGCCCGGCCCGCGCCCCCACCCGGCCGGCCGCTCACCCGTGGCTGCGGGCTCTCTCCAACTGCTCACGCAGTGCGGCCACCTCCTTCCTCAGTTGCGTCTCCTGAGGCCCACCCTCGGGGGGTCCCGTGCCGTTGGTCTCAGAGGCTGCGTGGACGGTCTTGAGAACACAGAGAGGGGTTGGGGCAGGGGTCTGAGAAGCCATGGCCCGCTCCAACCCTGGGGCGCAGGCCTGGCCGAGGTCCCGAGGGGGCTCAGGCCTGGGGGAAGCACCTCTTGCCAACGGGATGAGACCTCACTACCTTGGTCCGGGAAAACGCCTCATCAAGGCTTCGTTTCTGCTGTTCCTGCAGCCGTGTCACCTCCCGGCTCAGGGTGGCCACCTGGGCCTCCAGCTGTGAAGGTCAGAGGCAGGCCAGAGCTGACTCTGCCCACCCAGCCCGCCCACCCGCCCCACCTGGCCACACACTCCAGCTCTGCCAGCCACAGCAGGCGTGAGGCGGCTCCCAGACCGCCCCATCCCAGCCAGCAGCCCCTGGCGCAGCCCCTGCCAGTCACAGCAGGTGGGCAGTGTCCCACACCAAGCTCCCCACGCCTCCTCCAGCCACACTGGGCGGTGGGTGTAGGGGCAGGGCCCAGGGGCTTCCCCTTCCCACCCTGGCCACTTACCTCCCTCCGGGCAGCCCTGGCTCCTTCCAGCTGGGAGCTCAGGGCCTGGACCAGGCTGGCTGTGGCCGCCTGTCTCTCGTGGGCTTCCTGGAGCCTCTGAAGCAGCTCTCCCTGCTGCCCCTGGGCTCGGCCCAGCTCCTGGGGAGTCAGTGTGGGGTCCAGAGGACCAGGCCGAGAGTCAGGGCACGCACCTTGCAAGTGTGCAGCCCGGGGCCACTTCACCGCCTCTCAGAGCCTCACCTGCTGAAGCCGGTCTCTCTCCTGCAGGAGGTCACTGTCCTGACCTGGATTGCCAGCAGGGGTCCCATCCGTTTGGCACGAAGGGGCCTTGTCCCTCAGCGTCTCTGCCAGAAACAGTCACCGAGACCCATGCAGGCTGACGGCCCCAGCCTCAGCCGGGTCGCCCTGTGCAGGATCTCACAGGACCTTCACTGCAGCCCTGGAGGGGAATCCCCTTGGCCTGGTTTCCATATGCAGGCTCAGAGAATTTTGTTTTCTTGAGTTGGAGTCTCACTCTGTTGCCCAGACCAGAGGGCAGTGGCATGCTCCCGGTCACTGCAGCCTTGACCTGCTGGGCTCTGGCGATCCTTCCGCCTCAGCCTTCCAAGTAGCCAGAACTACAGGCACATGCCACCACATCCAGCTAATTTTTTAATTTACTGTAGAGACGAGATCTGGCCAAGTTGCCCAGGCTAGTCTCGAACCCCTGAGCTCAGGCAATCCTCTTGCCTCAGCCTCCCCAAGTGCTGAGATTGTAGGCTTGAGTCACCGCGCCCAGCCCAGGCTGAGAATTTATGATACTTCCCCAAGATCACACAGCAGCAAGACAAGACGGGAACCCAGGTAAGTCTCCTGGGTGGGGGTGGGGGGAAGGAATACCTGCCAGCCTCTCTCGGAGGGTCTGCACTTCCTTCCGAAGCTGTTCCAGCTCCCGGTGGTCTGGGTGGGCGTGTGGGGCCTCTGGCACAGGTGGCAAGACTGGCAGGTGAGACGCTGCTCCCATGGCAGCAGCCCTAGGGCCAACACACCCACCCACCCAGCCCTGGCCCAGCTGGTCCCCGTACCTTGGCGCTTCCGGACCAGCTCTGCTTTCTCCTGCTCCAAACAGCGTAATTTCCACTCCAGTGCAGCCAAGGCCTCAGAGCCACTCTCAGGACTGTGGCTGGGGGAGGACAGGGCCACAGGCGTTGGCAGAAGCCCCCTTCCCAAAGCTGCCTCCATGCTCCTGCATCCAGTCCCTCATTCACCCAAGAAACACCCAAGCCAGGACCTGCCCTTGGGAGACCCCAGGCTGCTGCCACGGGCGGCAGCCCAGGGCAGTGGTTCCAGGGTCCAGGCTCCAGGGTCCTCGGACCCAGATCCAAGCCCTCATCCTGGTCCTCACAAGCTGGGTCGCCTTGGGCTTTATCTTTCTTAGCCTCAGCCTCCTTGTGGGAACACGGTGGTGACAGAGAGGCCTCTCCCAGGGCTGCCGAGTGTGGTGACGTGGGTCCAGCTGGCCCCTGCCTCAGAGCACACCCCACCAGGACCCCGTTGCAGACTCAGGGCAGCCCTTCGAAGGGGACCTGGTGGAGACCATCCTGCCCATTTTACAGAGGCATAAAGTGAGGCACAGAAACAGTAGGGCCCTTCAAACACTAGGTCTCCGGCCCCAAGTGCAGTGTATCCTTGGCCTGCCATGGAGGATGCTGTAAGGGTTGTGAGCTAGAAGAGGGCCCAGGCACGGGTCTGGCTTCACAGGACCCTGAGGACATGCGGGCTGCAGCACCCAACATGTGTGGGGAACCATCCTGCGTCCTTCCCGGGGCCCTGTGGGCTACGCTCCCAGCGTCCTCCAGGCCAGGCAGCCCCCCAGTTTCCCACCAGGTGTGTGAGGACCAGACTCACCTGCCAGAGGTGTAGGTGAAGCCCACAAATGGCAGGTGGTGGCCTGAGAAGGCCCCATGGGAGGGTGGCGGCAGAGTCCCCTGCAGGAGACGGAAGGAAAGGCAGAGTCGACGGGCAAGCTCCAGGCTGAGGCCCCAGGAGACCCCCTGGAATCCCCGCTTCCTGCTCAGATGGGAACCTGGGGAATAACCCTAGGTTATCCACCCACCAAACAGACCACACCTCCCACAAGTCCTTGGGGTTATTGTCTCCCAGGGTCTTCTGGGAGTTTCCTTCCTTATATGAATTCTGGTTTTATTTTTTGAGTCAGAGTCAGTCTCACTCTGTCGCCCAGGCTGGAGTACAGTGGCACGCTCACGGCCACCGCAGCCTCGACCTTTGGGCTCAGGTGATCCTTCTGCCTCAGTCTTCCACATAGCTGGAACCAGAGGAGCATGCCACCACGGCTGGCTAATTCTTTGATTTATTGTAGAGACAAGGTCTCGCCAAGTTGCCCGGGTTGGTCTCAAACCCATGGGCAATCCCCTCACCTCGGCCTCCCAAAGTGCTGGGATGACAGGTGTGAGCCCCTGCGCCCCGGCACTGAATTCTGGTCAATAGGCCAACACCTGGGCCAAAAGGACTTCCCTTGACACAACCCACATCAGCACGGGTGAACCAGCCCAGGTGAACCACAGCTCTCATGAGCCGCTGGGGTTGAAGGTCTCACCCCCGGTCCAAGTGGAGTGAGTTTTTTTTGTGTGGGGGGGCCTACGGCCAGCGAGGGTGAGGGCAGCCACCCCTCAAAGGAGCTTCTGCCACTCACTGGATGGTTGAGGGTGTTGTCATCCACGTCGAAGTTGGAGGTGTCCACGGGTCCACGAAGCTCAGGGACGTAGGGGGCCGTACTAGTCGCCAGCCTCTCCCAGTCCACGCCCTCAAAGAAGGGATGGTTCCGGAAGTCGTCCAGCCCTCCACGGCCCAGCCGTTCCTCCTGGCGACACAGCAGCTGTCGGATAAGGTCTCGGGCGCTGGCCGGCACGTCAGGCGCATCCGGGGGGAACTGCAGATGGTCCTGCGGGCGGGGTGCGCGGGGACGGGGTCAGGCGGGGCTGACCATCCGGGAGCCTGGACTGGCCCAAAGGGACATCCCACCTCACAGACTCAGAGGCCCGCTGCCGCCCCAGGACCTAGAGCCGGGCGGCCAGACCTCATGGTTCATGATCTTGCTGTAGGTTTCCACCAGGGACTCGGCGTAGAAGGGCGTCGCCCCGAAGAGCAGCTCGTAGGCGCAGACTCCTAGCGACCACCAGTCGCACTGTGGGCCGTAGTGGCCTTTGCCCTCCTCCATGGCCTGCAAGATCTCAGGGGAGATATAGTCCGGCGTCCCAACTGCCACGGACGAGTCCACCTGGCGGGGGGCGGGATTGATGGGGGGTGAGGACAGCTTCGGGTCTCGGGCCCTCACCACGGCCGTGGCACCTCTAAGTCCACCAGGGCTTTGCTGGCCTGGTGCTCTCCCCACTGAGGATCTGGGCCTTGCCCTCCCTTGCCCTGGGAGCCTGACACCCCTGCACGAGGCCGAAGTCCTCTTGCTGCCCCGAGGAAATGGCCCGCCTGGTGTCCCCTGTTCCCGCTCCAGGGCAGGCAGGGTACTTACCATGCCACTATTGTTCAGACGCAGGCAGGAGCCAAAGTCAGCCAGGCGGATGTGCCCGTTCATGTCCAGGAGGACATTGTCCGGCTTGACGTCCCTGGGGGAGGGCAGCGAGGGGAGGGGCTCAACCCATGTGTGTGGGTGTGTGCTTAGGCACACGTCCAGGGGCACACGCGTGGGCACGCACGAGCACCACTCACACGTGTTCCCGTGTGCACACACAAGCAACACGTATACATGCATGTGGCAGAGACAGGAGGCTGCGGGCCAGCATAAGGAAGATGCGATCAGAGAAAGGCCCATGAGGGTGACCTCGGAGGCGGCAAAGTCTGATGCAGGAGTCAGATTCCCCCATGCCACCACGACTCGGCCACCCACGAGCTGAGTCAGGTGGGCCAGGTGAACTCCCTGTGCTCTGACCTCTTTGACCGTAAGGGAGACCGACAGCAGCGCCAGCCACGTCAGGCTTTTCAGTACGAGGATTTGAGGGAACCACACGTGCAAAACCAGTGAAGGGTCAGGCACCCCGTGAGTGCTCAGCAAGTATCGGCTCTGCCCACACGGTCAGCAGGGCCCACCTGTGGACGTAGCCCAGCTGGTGCAGGGAGTGGATGGCCAGCACCATCTCGGCCAGGTAGAACTGGGCCAGCTCAGGCGGGAGGCGGTCCTCAAAGCGACTCAGCAGCGTGAGAAGATCCCCACCGGCATAATAGTCCATCACCAGGTACTGGATGGCGGGGAACGGGGAACAAGAATCAGGCCTGGGGAGGCTGGCACTGGAGCGGAGGTTCACGCCTGTCATCCCAGCACTTTGGGAGGTCGAGGCGAGAGGACTGCCTGAGCGCAGGCGTTCGAGACCGGCCTGGGCAACATGGCAAAACCTCGTCTCTACAAAAAACAAAAAAAATCAGCCAGATATAGGTGGTGTGTGCCTGTGGTCCCAGCTATTTGGGAGGCTGAGGTGGGAGGATCACCTGAGCCCAAGGGTTTGAGGCTGCAGTGAACCATGACTGTGTCACTGCACTGCGGCCTGGGTGATAGAGCAAGACCCCAAATAAAAAAAAAAAAAAAAAAAAAAAGGCCAGGCATGTTGGCTCACATCTATAATCCCAGCACTTTGGGAGGCGGAGGCGAGGGGATTGCCTGAGCGCAGGCATTCAAGACCAGCCTGGGCAACATAGCGAGATCTCGTCTCTACAAAAGTCAAAAAAATTAGCCAGGTGTGATGGTGCATGCCTGTGGTCCCAGCGGCTTGGGAAGCTGAGGCGGGAGGATCACTTGAGCCCAGCCGGTCGAGGCTGCGGTGGCCGTGAGCGTGCTACTGCACTCCACCTGGGTGACAGAGTGAGACTCCAACTCAGGAAAAAAAAAGGATCCAGCTGAAGGAGGCGCCAGTCCACCTCACTTTGGTCCCGCGGGACTCTGGGAAGGCAGGCCTGTTTCCCCCTGCAGCTCTGGGTGCCAGCTCCCAGCCAGAACTCAGGTAGGAGACTTCAGGACCGGAGCTGGCGGGAAGTGGAAGCCATGTGATCTCAGCGGGAAGGGTCTCCCCGGGGACTCAGTGTCCCTGGCCCCAACGACCTCTCGGTCCCTCGGCCACCACTCCCTCCAGCCCTGCCGGGCATTCTCACCAGGTACTCCTCGTCTTGGAAAGCATAGTGCAGAGCGGTCACCCACTGGCTGTCCCCTTTCACCAGGACGTCACGCTCCTCCCGGAAACAGGCTGTCTGCAGCAGAGAGTCAGGGGTGGGACGGGATCAGGGCCCCAGAAGCCCCCTTGGCAGCTCCGGGGGTAGAGAAAGATTAGTAAGTCTAGAAGCTCAGATCAAGGGCACAGCTCTGCTCTCCCAGGCTGGCTTTGGTTGAGCCCCAGTCCGTGCTCTGCGGCTCTAGGCCTTGGCGTTACCATCAGGAAAATGGGAGGGACTGTGTTTGCCTTTTTGCTTTTAACTCTGCTGGTGAGGAAGACCGGATCGGTGGCCGTGGGGGCGGCATCCGTCACCCGGTCAGCAGCCAAGCCCCTCCTCCCCCAGGATGCCCTCTGGGCCTCACTGGCAGCACACCTCTCCCCTCACGTGCCTGCAGGCTGCCAAAGGCCTCCCCGGGCCCCCCCAGACTGACCTCAGCCCTCTTCAGCATCTCCCACTTGTGCAGCATTTTCATAGCGAAGATCTGTCCACTGTCCCTCTGCCTCACCACGGCGACCTGAGGCCACAGGCAGGACTGCGTTCAGCCCAGCCCGGTGCAAACGCTGCCCTTCCCTGCCCACCACGAGCCCTTTGCTCACCTCCCCGAAGGCCCCTCGGCCGATCACCTTCAAGATCTCAAAGTCATCTCTCTGCAGACGCAGTTCCTTCACCTTGGACACGAAGGGGCTGGCTGAGGGGACATGGTGAGGAGGGGTGGACTCAGAGTGCATGCAGGGAGGGGCCCAGCTCCCCCATCACCTTGGAAGGCAGGGGCTGCATCTCCTATGGGACCAGGGCAGGATGGCCACCCCAGGGACAGGAACTGGAGCTCATTCAGCCACGATCAGGAAGTATGGAAGATGGGGGTGCTGGCTCGGCCGGTCCCTTGGCCCCCAGACCTCCCCGCACCCCTGTCCTCAGACTCCAGGCAGCTTCCGTCCCGGGGGCTGATGGGACTTGTAGTCCTGCCCAGCCTGGGGCCTGACCCCGGCTGGCCAGGTCACCCTGAGGACCAGGACACCGTGGGGATACCAATCCTACCCCCGGCTCACAGTTCTCGGCCCCCTAACAGGGCCAGGCCAAGGCCTGTCTTGGGAAACTGGACAAACAACATTCCTTGTCCCCAGAGAGGCTTCTCTGCCATCCAGGAGCTGTGGGCCCTGGTCAGGGAACCCTGTAGGCACAGAGCCTGGGGTCGCCCCAAAAGACAACAGCACTGCAGGGCTCTGGGAAGACAGGCTCTGTGGTTCCCACGCGGGGCCTCCTGGGGCTGGAGGCACAGTCATCCGTCTGCCTGGGTGCTCACAAGACTCAAAAACGGGCCAAACACTTCTGCCTGGCGCCGGCGCCTGCGGGTGTGAGCACTCAGGATCCCTCCAGGCCTGGCCAGCCCTTGAACTCTGGGCCTTGCCTCCCTCTCGGGACGAGGCCTTTGCCTGGCCAAGAGCCGCCTTCCTTCTCACAGTCCCAGACGCCTCTGAGGGGGGCATTTCCAGCCACTCCCAGCCCTTTCCAGGCCTGGAACGGCCACAGGCTGGGGGCAAGGAACCAGGTCTTGGGAACTCAGGGAGGCGGGAGTGGCCCGTCAGGAGGGAGGGCGACTGTGGCCTGGCGCCCTGCCTCAGTTTCCCCCGCCAGGAGGTAAACTCCCTGCCAGCTGGGCGGGTCTGTGGGTGGGATAAAGAGCTGCTCCACTGGTTTATCAGGCAGAAGCCCGCAGCGGGGGTGGTGTGGAAACCTCATTACAGAAACCGTCCTTCCCAGGTCTGTGCACGGAGCTCAGGAGAAGTCACAGGCCTCTGAGGGGGGACGGAGGCCAGAGCGGCGACCCACCAGCCAGACAGGGGTGCACGCCGGGCCCACAGGCAGAAAGGGCCAGGCCCCCAGGACAAGCTGCCCAGTCTCCTTGCCTCGCGACAGGGAATGGGGGCTCTGGGCAGGAGCAGGGACAAGTCGGGACAGGAGAGGAATGAGTCACCGCCCTCTGAGTTACCTCGGGAGATGTCAACAGATGGGCCCCCACGCTGGGGTCCCGAGCAGAGATGCCAGAGGCAGGAAGGGAGGAGCACACATGTGTGTGCAAACACACACACGTGTGCATGGGTGTCACGGGGGGCGAGTGATGACAACACAGACCCACACGCATGACACGCAGGAGCTCTGGGGACACGGGCAGGCAATCGAGGCAGGGCCCTTGGACTGCCCTCGCCCTGGACAGAAGGGCTGGGGCCAGGGCCAACTTGCCGGCACTCCTGGGCGGCAGGCCCCCAGCCGTGCCAGGCCAGGCCTCATGCCTGCCCAGAGCTCAGGAGCGCCAGGAACGCCTGTCGCCCACTGGGTAAACATCCGCCTCACCCCACCCTCCAGGCCAGCCACTGTGCCTCCCCCGTGGCCCAGCCGGGTGTGACCAGGGACCCTTCCGGTGCCCACAGTGGATTCAGGGTCACCCTGGGCCAGCCACTCCCGGTGACGCAGATGAGTCAGCCGGGAAAGGGTGCAGGCCCACCTCCAGCCAGGTCCCCGTCCCAGGCCCTGGGGGACTAGCCCTTGGGAGCCTGGCCAGCAGCTTGCACAGACCAGGACGCTGAGGCTGGTTCTGGAGACCTGGCTGTGGTGGTCTTGAGTGCAGGGAGAGGGGTGCGTGTGTGTGGGAGGGGGAAAGCAGGTGTCTGCAAGTGTGCCATACCTACGGATCTGAGTGTGTACAGAGCCGGTGTGGTCTGCAAGGTTCCCCGGCCCCTCCCTGAGCTGTGTGTCTCAGTGCATCCCTAGGGAATGAGGGACACAGAAGGCCCGTGTGCCCTGTGTCGCATGCACGGGGGCCTGCGTGTGCGTTCTGCGTGGGGCACGAGGTGACCTGAGAGCCAGGAATCCCGCGGGACAGGCAGCGGGTACCGCGTCTGGGGGTCTACACTCGGGCACGTGTGTGTGGCTGCGTGACTGCACCGCGTGCGCGAGTCTGAGCGAGGGCGCGGTGCGCGCGTGGGCCACGGGTGCGGGGGACTGCGAGGGGGCCCACGGGCGCGGGTCCCCGCGCGGGGGTCCGGCGCGGGTCCCAGGGCCGCCCCCTCGGCGCCGCCCCCCGGCGCCCCTGCCACTCACCCCAGCTCAGGAACTGCGCCACGTTGCGCTCCCGTCGCAGGGGGGCGCGGCTGAGCTCGACGTGCAGCCCCAGCAGCAGGTCCAGGAGGCCGTCGAGCCCCGGGCCGCCGCCGGCCTCGCCCCGCGCCAGCCGCTCCAGCGCGCGCAGCCGTCGCTCCATGGCCGCGGCCGGAGCCTCGCTCTCCGGCTAGGGCCGGCCGCCCGCACGCGCGCCCGTCGGGCCGGTCGGCGCGTCCTCCCCCGCGCCCCCGCCGGCCCGCCCTCCCCGCTGTCACCCCGCCCCGCCGCCCGCGCGCGCTCACCTGGCCGCCGCGCCCCGCCCCGCGCCCCGCCCCCCGACGGACGGGCAGGTGCGCGCCGGCCAATGGGGGCCGCGGCCGGGGGGGGAGGGGAGGGCGGAGGCGCGCGGGGGCGGGCCCCGGCCCCGGCCAGGAAGTGGGGGCGGGCCGCGGGGAGGGGCTCCCGGGCGGGGGTCCCGCGGGGGGAGAGGCCACCGGCTCCCCGCGGTGCCCGGCCCGGCCCCGCCCGGGCGCTCGCGGGGCTCCAGCCCGTGGGGGCGCGCGGGCACCGCGGCCTCCTCCCCTTGGCCCGGGGAGGGGGCTGGGACGCCCCGGAGCCGGATGGGAGTTGTAGTTCGCGCGCGCCCCGGTCTGCCCGCGCGAGGCTCCCCCCGCCCCCCAAAGTTCCCGCTCTCGCTTTACTCGCGTCGTGAGAGCCGCCCTGGAGACGGGCAGGGGGGCGGGGGCACACCCCTCTGGCAGACGGGCACACCGAGGCTCGGGAGGGGCGGCGGGTGGGGAGACCCCGAACTCGACGCTGGGGCGGGCGGGGCTGGGACCGCCACCGCGGGCTTCCTCGGCCCCAGCGGGAGGCCCGCGACGGGCTGCGGGGCGGGCGAGGGGCTGGCTCTGCCCAGGGGTGTTTCTGACGTCCTCTGCCCGGCTGTGTGCAGCTGGGCTGGACCAGACGCCGAGGGACGGGGTGTCCGTCCAAGGGCAGCGATCCAAGGGCGGGTGGGGCATTTGAGTGGCTTGGGACGACGCGTTCTTTCATCAAAAGTCGGCCTGAGGCCCGACGCGGTCGCGGTGGCTCACGCCCGTAATCCCGGCACTTTGGGAGGCCGAGGCGGGAGGATTGCCCGAGTCCAGGGGTTCGAGACCCGCTGCCTGGGCAACTCGGTGAGATCTCGTCTCGAAATTAAGTCAAAAAATTAGCCGGGTGTGGTGACGCGCGCCTGTGGTTCCGGCTCCTTGGCAGGCTGAGGCGGAGGGATGGGATCACCTGAGCCCAGCAGGTCGAGGCCGCGGTGGCCGTGAGTGTGCCCCTGCCCTCCAGCCTGGGCGACAGAGTGAGATTCTGGTTCAAAAAAAGAAAAAAGATCTGTTTGGGGGTTTGCCTGCCCCATAGAAATGGGGCCGCTTGAAGGAGGAGGCGCCCCGTGAATGTTTGTCGAACCGAACTGAGCACCTCCTGGTAGCAAACAGTGTTTCTCGATGTCTGGGGTCTTCCGTGTGACCGCAGAGACCCCGCCCTGCGGCCTCGAAGGCCCCACAATCCGAAAAGTATCTGGGGAAACAGAGTCGGGGTGTGTTACCCAAGTCAGGCTGTGAAGAGAAGCCAGGACTCAAAACCCAAGCCTGGGGACCCCGCTTCAGTGCCTCTGAATCCCGTGGGAGGGGGAGGGGACAGGAGTTCGGATGGTGCAGGCCCTCCCGGCTCTCGCCTGAGGGGTTCGGGGCCCTCCTGGCTCTCACCTGTAGCTTTCGGGGTCCTTCCCCCCCGGCCTGGGCGCGGCTGGTTCTCCCGGGAGGTCGGACGGGCCGTGCTCGCTGGGGCCACAGGATGGCGCCAAAGACCAGACGAGGGGACAGGCTCAAGCTCCCATCTGGAGAACTCGGGCAGGGGCTCTGGGCGGCACGGTGGGCCTCCTGTCCCCCCAGCCCCCCGCCGACTTCTGGACATCCTGACCCTTCACCCCCACCCCGCCATGGCCCCAAGATCCACGGTCAAGGGCCAACTGGCCCGGCCAGGCGACTGGGTCCTGGCTCCCTCCCTGTGTGACCCGGGGCAAATCCCCAAACCTCTCTGAATGCTGACTTCTCAGAAAAGCCCACCCCTGGGCCCATCAGACTCCCTCCCCACGCAGGACGGCAGTGTGGAGGCCAGGTCCCAGACCGCAGACACTGTGCTCCGAGGCCAGGGCTGCCCAGGTAGAACTCTTGCACACTGGATTCCTGTTGGCCCTTTATTTGTTTTGCAAGCCTCAGTTTCCTTGTCTGTAAAAGGGTCAGGCATTCTGCTCACTCTTTGGCAGCTCCAATGTCAGAAAGTCTTTTTTTTTTTTTTTTTTTTAGTTGGAGTCTCACTGTGTTGCCCAGGCTGGAGGGCAGTGGCACGCTCACAGCCACCGAAGCCTCGACCTGCTGGGCTCTGGCGATCCTTCCAAGTAGCCGGAACTATAGATGCACCCACCACACCCGGCTGATTTTTTATTTATTGTAGAGATGAGGTCTTGCCATGTTGCTCAGGCTGGTCTCGAACCCCTGGGTTCAGGCAATCCTCTCACCTCGGCCTCCCAAAGTGCTGGGATGACAGGCTTGAGCCACCCCGCCCAGCACCCCCCCCCCTTTTAGAGACAAGGTCTCACTGTGATGCCTGGGGTGTAGTGACACAATCATAGCTCATGCATCCTCAATTTCCTGGGCTCAAGCAATCTCCCGCCTTAGCCTCTCAAGTAACTGAGACTATGAGTCACCACATTCAACTAAGTTCTTAAACTGTTTGTAGAGACGAGGTCTCGCTCTGTTACCCAGGCTGGTCTAGATCTCCTAGGCTCAAGCAATCCTCCCGCCTCGGCCTCCCAAAGTCTCGAGATCACAAGCACGAGCCACCACCCCCGGTCGACGTCAGAAAGTACTTAAAGCCTTAGTCTGCTTGACCCTGTTCCAGCCTCAACAAGCAGCCAGGCCTCCAGCCCTGATAGTCGGAAACAGCTCCTGGACGTGGCCCTCCCGGGCCCCAGCAGAACTGTTCTCTGATCCCATATGAGCCAGACCACCAGGGCCACACAGGCCTTACCTTGCTTGACTCAGAGTCCTACACACTTGGCCCGACCCAAGGCCCGGCTCAGAGGGGCTCAGGAGATGAGCGAGTCTGGGCAGGGAAAGACGCCCCACCCAGAGCCTCGGTCCCCGCCCGCCTGGGCAGTCTGGTCACTCTTTCCTTTCCTTCTTCTTAGTCCCACGGTGTCCTCATTCAAAGGCCTCCTCTGGGTCACTGCTCCCCAAATGTAGGAGCCCTGGACCCCTGCCCCCCCTTACCTCACGCCCAAGCACTATCTCTCACCCAGGCCTCAGGGGCACAGGCCCTGCTGACAGCCCCTTTTCTATGTACAGGGCTTCCTGGCATTTTTTTTTTTTGAGTTGGAGTCTCATTCTGTCGCCCAGACTGGAGTGCAGTGGCCGCTCCCGGCCACCGCAGCCTTGACCTGCCGGGCTCTGGCGATCCTTCCGCCTCAGCCTTCCGAGTAGCCGGAATTACAGGCATGCGCTACCACGCCCAGCTCATTTTTGATTTATTGTAGAGATGAGATCTCGCTGCCCAGGCGAGTCTCAAACCCGCAGGCTCAGGCAATCCACTCACCTCAGTTTCCCAAAGGCGCGGGATTACAGGCTGAGCCATCGAGCTGGGCTTCTTTTTTTTTTGAGTTGGAGTCTCACTCTGTCATCCAGGCTGGAGTGCAGGGGCACGCTCCCGGCCACCGCAGCCTCGACCTGCTGGGCTCCAGCGATCCTTATGCCTCAGCCTTCCAAGTAGCCGGAAATACAGGCACGTACTACCATGCCCGGCTAATTTTTGATTTATTGTAGAGATGAGGTCTCGTCAAGTTGCTCGGTGGGTCTCGAACCCGCAGCCTCAGGCAATCCACTCGCCTCCACCTCCCAAATTGCTGGGATTACAGGCGTGAGTCACTGTGCCCAGCTCGCTTCTTGGCATTTCTTTTCCTTTCTTTTTTTTTTTGAGTTGAAGTCTCACTCTGTCGCCCAGGCTGGAGTGCAGTGGCACGCTCATGGCCACCACAGCCTCGACCTCCTGGGCTCCGGCGACCCTTCCACCTCAGCCTTCCAAGTGGCTGGAACTACAGGCACACGCCATCACACCCGGCTAATTTTTTAATTTATTGTAGAGATGAGGTCTCGCCAAGTTGCCCGAGCTGGTCTCAAACCCCTGGGCTCAGGCAATTCACTCGCCTCAGCCTCCCAAAGTGCTGGAATGACAGGCTGAGCCACCGAGCCTGGTCACTTCTTGGCATTTCAAAGGGTCTTTATTTTTTTTTTCAAAGAGACTTTAGATCTGTTATCTTCACAAGAGCCCTGCCAGGAAAGAGTGATCATTACCCTCCATTTACTACATTTTTTTTTGAGTTGGCGTCTCACTCTGTCACTCAGACTGGAGTGCAGTGGCCGCTCCCGGCCACTGCAGCCTCGACCTGCTGGGCTCCAGCGATCCTTCCACATCAGCCTTCCAAGTAGCCGGAACTACAGGTATGCACCACCATGCCCAGCTAGTTTTTGATTTATTGTAGAGCTGAGGTCTCACCAGGTTGCCCAGGCGGGTCTCGAACCCTCAGGCTCAGGCAATCCACTCACCTCAGCCTCCCAAAGTGCTGGGATGACAGGTTGAGCCACCAAGCCTGGCCTCCATTTACAACTTAATACATCGGGGCTGGGAGGCTGGGGGGTACCAGCCTTGAGCTCTTGCCGTTCTTCCAGACCCTACCTAGGACTCAGGTTCTGGGGCTCGCTCGGTGCCTGGCAGCAGAGGGGTATCGTGTGGTGGCACCCAGATGCTGGGGACAGGGACAGGTCGGGTCCCAGCGGATTTGAAGTAGGCTTCTGCAAAGGGCAGAAATGGAGAACAGGAAACTGTCAATTCAGCGACTCGGGCCTAGCAGAAAGAGAAGGTTGAGATCAGGTGAAAAGTCCAAAGACAGGAGCAGGGAGAGGCCCTGAGAGCCCAGAGGAAAGAAGCAGCAGGGGACCCGGGTTTCTGACCCCTGGAACACAGTCCTCTGGGTCGGGCAGGGGGCCCAGACACAGGCAGGCTGGGGGGTCTGTGACATTCATGGCCACATCCGAGGCCTGCCGAGCCCAGGGCTGTGGCGCCCCTTCCCAAGGTCCAGAGAGCCGGCCTCCAGTGGGTGACCTCGGCCTCGGGAAGCAGCTTCTAGCAGACAGTCCATGTTAGGTCAGTGAGCCAGTGTTGTGGAAAAGTTGCAAAGAATTACACAAGGAAAGGTTACTTAAAAGGTAGATGCCTGGTAGCTCACGCCTGTAATCCCAGCACTCCAGGGTTTCGAGATCAGCCTGGGCAACTTGGCGAGACTTCATCTCTACAATAAATAAAAAAATTAGCTGGGCATGGTGGCGCACGCCTGTAGTTCGGGCTACTTGGAAGGCTGAGGCAGAAGGATCACCTGAGCCCAGCAGGTCAAGGCTGCGATGACTGTGATCATGCCACTGCACTCCAGCCTGGCCACAAAGTGAGACTCCAACTCAAAATAAACAAATAAATAAAAGGCAGATCAGAGAAAAAGGGTGTATCCACCTATCCAAGACTAGAGAAGGTTCAGATGCTTCGGGAACATTGACAGCAAATGCTTGGGGTTCAAAGCTTTTAAAAGCTTCCCTTTGGCCAGGTGCAGTGGCTCAAGCCTGTAATCCCAGCATTTTGGGAAGCCAAGGTGAGAGGATTGTATGAGCCCAGGGGTTCAAGACCAGCCTGGGCAACCTGGCGAGACCTTGTCTCTACAACAAACCAAAAAATTAGCTGGGCGTGGTGGCTCGTGCCTGTAGTTCGTTACTTGGAAGGCTGAGACCAAAAGATCACCGGAGTCCAGCAGGTTGAGGCTGTGGTAGCCGTGAGTGTGCCACTGCACTCCAGCCTGGGTGACAGAGTGAGACTCTGACTCAAAAAAAAAAAAAAAAAGAGAAAGCTTCCCTTTTAGAGGTTGGGAGCAGTGGCTCACACTTGTTATCCCAACACTTTGGGAGGTGGAGGCGAGAGGACTGCCTGGGTCCAGGGGTTCAATACTAGCCTGGACAATGTGGCGAGACCTGGTCTCCACAATAAAATAAAAAATTAGCCAGGTGTGGTGATGCTTACTTGTGGTTCCAGCTACTTTGAAGGCTGAGGTAGGAGGATCGCCTGAGCCCAGTAGGCTGAGGCTGCGGTGGCCATGAGTGTGCCACTGCACTCCAGCCTGGGTGACAGAGTGAAACTCTGAGGGAAAAAAAAAAGCCTCCCTTTCAGAGGGGACAGGTAAGCACAGGTGCTGTCACCATGGTGATGGGGTGGTGGCTTGTAGATGGATGGGTGGATGCATCAGTCACCTAGATGAGAAGGGTGGGGTGGGTAGCCTCAAGGCAAATTCTTAGGGACAAAGATGTTAATCTTAGCATCATGTGACTTGCCGAGGGTTCTGGAGAAGGATTGTCGGGTATGAGCTTGAGGGGCCCAGAGAGACTCTATTGTGGGCTCTGTCCACCCGAGCCCTGCCCCCCTCAGCCACAAGGGTGGTGCCCTGCTCCCACCCAGGGGTCGAGAGGCATGAGGCCGGCTGTGGAGTCACATGACCCAGTCTGCTGCTGACCGGGTGTGTGGCCTTGGGCGAGTCCCTTCCTCTCATCTGGACAGCGTCTTTTTTTTTTGAGTTGGGGTGTCACTCTGTTGCCCAGACTGGAGTGCCATGGCTGCTCCCGGCCACCGCAGCCTCGACCTGCTGGGCTCCAGCGATCCTTCCGCCTCAGCCTTCCAAGTAGCCGGAATTACAGGCATGCGCTACCACGCCCGGCTGATTTTTTTTTGGTAGAGATGAGGTCTTGCTGCCCAGGCGGGTCTTGAACCCGCAGGCTCAGGCAATCCACTCACCTCAGCCTCCCAAAGGCGCGGGATTACAGGCTGAGCCACCAAGCCCAGCTGGACAGCGTCTTTTTGTGTGTAACAGAGAACGCCACCTGCTCAGGTGTGACGGACAGATGAGGAACGTGGACATCTGGGGTGGCCCACAATGGCTGTCCTGATCCCTCTCTCCAGGGTAGCAGGCAGTGGGGGAGTGCCTAGATCTGCCTTTGCTGTTCAGACAACTGGTTTTTTTTTTGGGGGGGGGTCAGGGTCTTACTCTGTTGCCCAGGCTGGAGTGCAGGGGCACGCTCACGGCCACCCCAGCGTCAACCTGCTGGACTCCGGTGATCGTTCCGTCTTAGCCTTCCAAATAGCTGGAACTACAGATGCTGCCACCACGGCCGGCTAACTTTTGATTTATTGTAGAGATGTGGTTTTGCCAAGTGGCCCTGGCTGGTCTCGAATCTGCGGGCTCAGGCAATCTTCTTGCCTCAGCCTCCCAAAGTGCTGGGATGACACACTGAGCCACCGAGCCTGGCTGACAACTGGTTCTTATTTAAGGGTGTGTCTGGGCTGGGCCTGGTGGCTTACACCTGTAATCCCAGGAGGCTGAGTGAGGCTGAAGGTTTGCTTGCGCCCAAGAGTTTGAGACCAGCCTGGGCAACACAGTGAGATCCGGTCTCTATGAAAAATTTTAAAAATTAGCTGGGCATGATGGCCTGTGCCTGTTATCCCAGCTACTTGGGAGGCCAAAGTGGGAGGATTACTTGAGCCCAGGAGGTTGAGGCTGCAGTAAGGAAAAAAAAAAAAAAAAAAAACTAGCCGGGCATGGCGGCACGTGCCTGTAGTTCCAGCTACTTGGAAGGCTGAGGCGGAAGGATCACCTGAGCCCAGCAGGCCGAGGTTGCGGTGGCCGGGAGCGGTGCCACTGCACTCCAGCCTGGGAGACAGAGTGAGACTCCAACTCAGGAAGGAAAAAGAGGCAACGTAAAGGTGTGTGGGCTGGGGTGGCTTTGGGTAGGGGCGGATGGAGATGGTGGGGGCTGAGGGCCCCCTACCCCCGAGGTAGTCCTTGGCAGTCTTCAAGACTTCTCTGGAATGCCCGGGACTCCAGGGGCGTGTCTTCTGGAAAGCCCAAAGCTCTAAATAGGTGGACATATGGTGGTTTCATCATCCTGGTTTTCCTTCCAAAAACCTCCCCACGCTGCTGCAACAAGCCGCAGGGGCTCCTGCACTCCGCAGTGGCCGCAGACCATGTGGTTTTCTAATTATCAGTCCTTCTGGGTGCACAGGAAGCCCGGCCAGAGCCCCCTTGGCCACCACCTCTCTGGTCCCTGGGCGCCACTGAGTCTGCAAGCTGCTTCAGGGAAGGGTGGGTCCGGCCTGTTTTGTTCTGGGTGTTGGGTGGGGCCCTAGGCTCCCTGAACCCCACCCTGACTAACCTCCCTGGGGTGCTCAGCGTAAGAGGCCAATCAAGGTGTGAGTCCTTGGGGCTTTGCCTCCTGTGTTTGGGGCCGGAGGAAACAGGCCCAGGAGGGGGTTGAACTGGCTGCAGTGGCAGAGCCGGGATTCGAGCTCATGGCTGCCCACGGCTGCCTGAGCAGGCGTGCTTTGAACGCAGGGGGGCCGGAGTGGTGGCGGACCGTCCTCACCTCCTTACCCCTCTCACCACCTGCTGGCCCCAGTTGGGCAAGTCCCACGGCCAGCCCCCTCGAGATGAGAACGGGGCACTGGTTGGATTGTCTGAGTCCAGGGGTTCGAGACCAGCCTGGGCAACTTGGCAAGACCTTGTCTCTACCATAAAATAAAAAAATTAGCCGGGTGTGGTGGCGTGTGCCTGTAGTCCTAGCTACTTAGAAGGCTGAGGCGGAAGGATCGCCTGAGCCCTGAAGGTCAAGGCTGCAGTGGTGTGAGCGACACTCAAGCCTGGGCAACAGAGTGAGACTCTGACTCAAAGAAAAACCAAGGTTTATTTTTTAGAAACACTCTGTCACCCAGGCTGGATGGAGTGTAGCGGCACAAACATAGCTTTGGTAACTTTGACCTCCTGGGTTCAAGTGATCCTTGAGTCCCTGAGTAGCTGGGACTACAAGGTGTAAGCCACCATGCCTGGCTAACTTTTATTTATTTTAGATACTGGGGATCGGGGAGTGTCTTCCTTTGTTGCCCAGGCTGGTATCGAACTCCTGGCCTCCCACATCGACCTCCCAAAGTGCCGAGATTATAGGTGTGAGGCACCTGCCCCGCCAGAAATGTTTGTCTTGAATGAGATCTTACAAACCCCAACATTAAAACAGCTGTGTGGGGGTCCAGAGGGAGTGGGTGGACCCTTTGTCCCTCGTCCTGGGCTCTGTGGGGCCGTGTGTGTGCTTGGGACCCTGGACAGACTGCCCTGAAGGTCTCTCCCGCTGGGAGCTGGGGGAAACGCCCATCCCCTGCCTCAGGCCAGCCTCCAAAGAGGGAGCTTCTCACTTGAGACCCTGGCCAGCCGGGGAGCAAGAAGGCAAGAGGCGGAACTAGCTCTCCAGGTGGGCGGGGCTAGCCCTCCACATGTGTTCACACCCACAGGCCAGCCCTGAACCCCCAAAGACCCCCCCCAACCTGTAGAACACGACCCAGTGGCAGACGTCCGCTCCGGCCCCTCCTGCAAGCCTCAACTTGGTGGGCACCTCTTGGGGCAGCCGCAGGGGGCTCACATCCCCTCTGTCACCCCACATTAAGGGTGGGTGTGGCCACAGAACCCCACAGGTGGAATACGCTCAGAGACGGGGAGCAGGCAGGCACTTCCCCGCCGCCCATTCCACGAGCACCTCTAAGGTCTGCGTTGTCTGTGATGTGCACACAGCAAAAGCCTGCTCCCCCTTTCTTGGAGATCTCTATGAGCTGAGGGGTTGCCCCAAGCTTTCTGAGCCCCAGGCTGAAGTGACAGCATTTCATCTTTATTTGTTTTTGCTTTTTTTTTGAGTTGGAGTCTCACTCTGTCGCCCAGACTGGAGTGCAGTGGCCGCTCCTGACAGCTCCTGGGTGGAGCAGCCTTGGTTTGGGGGAGGGGGAGACAAAATCACAGCTTCTGAACAGCGGTGGGGCGACAGATGGAGACCTAACTCAAAAAATAAAAAACACAAGTGTGCTTTGGTGGAAAGCACGATGGACACAGACAGCCCCGTTTGTGTCCCCTTCCACACCACTGCGTCCTCGGTCTTGCGCTCTTCCGCTGTGAAATGGGGCAACACAGACCTCCCTGGATCACCAGGGCTCAGGCAAACCCAGCACAAGGGGAACCCCCATGGGAGCCGCTGGGTGGGGCAGGGAGGGAGGGCCAGCCCGGTGGCATATACATATCCAAACGGTGGCAGCCACCCCGGCCGGGCCCTGGAGACCCCCGGGTGCCCGTTTGTGTCCTGTCTTTGGCCACACATCTGCCTGGAGCAGAGCCTGCCCCAGCACCCCAGGTCTGCACTCTCGAGCAGTATCACTCCCCATGTATCACCCTTCCTGTCTGTGACATCATCTGGTCCTGGCCGGCCCTGCCTTAATTGCACTTTTGTCGCTGGTCTGTCTGCTTTGTTTGCCTTCGGCATCCCGGCTACCTTGTCCTTGGGGCTGGCGTGGAGCCGGCCTGGCTCTGGAGCCCAGAAACCCTTGTTTATCGGGCCCTGCCCGGTGCCAAGGCACCTACTTATCTGTCTGCGGCCAAGGCGGAGACCGGCTGGAGACGCCGTGGGGACCCCAGAAGGCACCCTGGCCTAGGCCTCGGCCTTGAAGTCCTCCTCACCGGGTCTCCCCCTCCCAGTCCATAAACCACTTCGTGCTCGGCTCTCACCCAGCCCAAGGAAAGAGGGTCAGCCAGGGCGGCTCCTTCTCCCTACAGGCCTCACCCTCCTAGCAGCCGGCGGCACCAGGCAGGGCCACCCTGCCCCACAGCCTTGTCACTCGGTCCCTGCCGACATCTTGGCCCCCAGACGCTCTGCCAGTGCGTCCACAGGCAGTGGGGGAGGAGGGCCCCTGGAACAGATGACCAGGCACCAGCTTCAGCACAGTATAACGTTTTAATGCGAGGAAGAAGTCTGCAGTCACTGTTCTTCCCACCATGGGCAGGAGTGGCCCACCTCCAACAGTGACCGCGCGGAGAGGATGCGCCCGCACCTGGCCTTAACGAATACTGTGTGGCGCACTGGCCGCGCAGCTGAAGATGACCCAGCACCAGGGGTGACGCCGTGAAGCCCACCTGCCAGCGTGCCTGGGGGGAAGCCCTGGGGTGCAGCACATGGGCCACTCCACCTGCCTCAGTGCCGTGACCCCCCAGCAGGCAGCTGCTGGCCTGCGAGGGTCCCAAGGCCATGCTTGATGTCAGCCAGAGGCCAAGGCGGAGTGGGGAGGCTGAACGGCCCAGGCTGCCCACCGGCTCTCGCCTGGTTTCATGGCTCAGCCTGGGGGGTGGAGGCGCGCTAAGGACTTCAAGTCGCCCCGCCCTCCTCTGCGCAACAAGAGAGGAAGGAGGACAGGAAACGAGGGGGATAAAAAGGGAAGGGGCTGGGTTTCTCCCTGGTCCCCGCTGTCTGGACCCCAGGCCCGGCCGGAGTCTCGGGATTCCCCTTGCCAGCACCAAACTGTCAGGACACCCAACGCTCACCTAGGGCCAGGGGAGGGGGGGGTCAGGAAACTCAGCCGAGAAGCACAACTTGGGGCTCAGGGTGGAGTCCTGAGCGCCCACACCTGACGGCTCCTGGGTGGAGCTGCCTTAGTTTGGGGGAGGGGGAGACAAAATCACAGCTTCTGAACAGCGGTCGGAAGTTACTGGAAAAGCTGGTCAAGTATGAAAAGTGTTGCTTTACAGAACAGAAACTAGCTTCTATCTTTTTCTGGAAGATGCTGTCTCCCTCTTCCCCCAAGACCTCGGTGCCCCCTGAGCTGGGGTGGAGCGTCCGGGCTAACGGGTACAGGGGGGAAGGGCAGGGCCTGGAACACAGGGTGGGCTGGGTGGGGGAGGTACCAGAACCCACTTCACCCCAGCACGGGAGGAGGCAGAGAGGCTGAGGAAGGAAACCGCTGCCCGGTGCAGCAGCCTCGGCTCAGACACAAACACAGGGCCTGGTGTTCCTGTCTACACAACACAGCCCTGGCCTGGCACGGCCGGAGGGCGAGCCGGTTCCCCTGCGGTCACAGTCGCCGCACGCGCCGTCCAGCCAGAGCGGGGGACAGGCTGGGAGCGCAGAGGCTGGGTGCGTGGGGCCGTCAGACAGAGGGGCGGCAAGAAAGGACGCTGCCTCTAAAGTTATATATTAAAATATCCACAGTTCTTGTGCACAAAACCCCATGGTTCACATCTGCGCCTTGCTCCCCCCGCCGGGCCCAGAACAGCCTTGAAAGAAAGATGGCGGCTTCCTTGTCAAGAGCCGAGGAAACATCCGCTCAGTCTTTATGGACCTTGAGACGTGGCGACCCGGCCCCCCCACCTCTGCCTCCCAGGACTCTGCAGGCGGCGGGCGGCCTGTCATTCCAGCCTCCGCTTGGAGGGCGGGACCAGGTGCGGGGGCAGGTCGGCGGGCAGCTCGTGGCCCTCCAGCTTGACCTTGATGAGGTGGTTGGCCAGGGCGAACTCCTCGTCGTCCAGCAGCCCGTCCTTGTCCACGTCGGCCAGCTTCCAGATCTTGCCCAGCACCGTGTTGGGCAGCTTGGACTTCACCATCTCCTTCTTGGCGTTGGCGCCCGTGATCTTGCCATTGACGGGCGACAGTGTGTAGAAGATCTCGTCGTAGGTGGGCTTGTCCTTGCCCACCACCCACTCCACGTCATCGATGCCCTCACCGGCGCCCTCGCCGTAGCCGTGTCCGAAGGGCCCGTTCATGGTGCCCTCGAAGGCCCCGCCCTTCACGGCCTGGGAGGGCATCAGGGACTCCTCCTGGCGCACCATCACCATCAGCCGGGCGATGTCGTTAGCCAGCATGTCGTCCACCGTGTCCAGCAGCTTGGGCTTCAGGGCCTGGAACTTGCTGAAGTCCTGGGTCTGCAGGAGTTCCTGGGGGCGAGGGCGGGGGAGGGCTGAGAAGGTGGGCCCACGGGGCTCAGCTCATCCGCCCTGGCCCCTCGCCTGTCGACAGGAGGGGACCACAGCACCTTCCTCCAGCGCAGCGAGGATCCGCAGGACAGCAGAGTGCCTGGTACACCCCCCCCCCCCGTGGTGAGTCACCACTTTGCCCTCTGCTGTGTCAGCGCCTGGGCGGTGGCGGTGATTAACTCGCCGCTTCCGTTCTGGGAGCCCCTGCCCTAGCCCACACCGTGGGGCTGGGATTCCCTCCAGAACCAGCGCCCCGGGCCTTCCTCTCTCCCCACGATGGCCACCCGCCCGCAGAGCCCTCGGGGCCACTGGCACGAGGTACCTGCATCTTGCGGAGGCTGGGGAAGTCACCCGGGGAGATCTGGTGCTCGCGCTCGATCTTCTGGTAGATCTCTCCCAGGTTGTTCACCAGCTCCTTCTTTTTGCTCTCCTTGCCGAAGACATTGGGCATCTCCTTCTTGAGGGAGCTGATGATGTAGGCGTGGACCTGTGAGCAAAGGCAGGGGCGCGTCAGGGCTTCCCCGGCCCGTGCCCTGGCCGCCCGAGCAAACAGCTTTCGAGGACACTGCCAGTGCTCACTGCTCGCCATGGGAGCGGGAGGGAAGGGGCCAAGCTCAAGGCTGCCGCTGCCACAGGATCCCAGCGGCCAGGGAGCAGACACACCCTGGTGAGGGGCATGGCTGCCCACCACGGGGACAGAGGACAGGAAGACACCCTCGCAGCAGGAGACAGGCTCTGTGAGCCGCCCACCCAGCGTCCTCTGAGATCCCAGAAGGCGACCTGGGCTGAGTAGAGGGCAGTGGATGGGCTGGAGCTGCTGCACAGAGGCTGGACTTCACTTGACAAGGTCAAGCAGTTTGATGGCCGCACTGACCCTCGCCTCAAAGGACCGAGGACGTCCTGAGCTGAGGGGATGTGGCCCCAGCCATGGCCCTCTCCCTGCAGGGCACGGAGGGCTGTCCCCACTCCGCCTCCTTCTAGGACAGAGGAGGGGGGACAGAGGACAGGAAGACACCCTCGCAGCAGGAGACAGATGACAGCCTGGCAGGGGCCACTGGGATGATGCAGGGGCAGGAAATCAAGTCTGTCACCCGGGAGGTCACTTGCTGAGTGCCAGCAGACCCTTCGCACGCTCTCCATTCAGTCCTCAGCCCAGCCCTGCGGGGCTGAGGTGGGGACGGGGGACAGGCTTGCCCGGGTGTTTGCCTGCTGTGAGGAGCCGGGACTGTGACTGTGCTGCTGAAGGCGGCCACGGCCCCCGTTCCTTCTGCCTGCGCGCCCCCTTCCCCCAGCTGCCCCTCCCACATGGCAGAGGCAGAGCCAGCAGGCCTCGCAGCCTGCACGCAAGACTCGCTGCAGTGCTCCCGAGGCCCAGCAGGCCCGAGTTACGCTCCACGTGGTTATCATGGCAGCCTTGATGACCACGGACTAGAAAAATCCCACAAGGGCTCGCAGGCGCTGCTGTAAGCCTATCTGGGCTTCAGCCCCTTGCTCAGACAGCCGCCAGCTAAGGGCAGCACCCTGGGAACACAGCACTCCTCGAGAGCAGTGCGGCCATCAAACTGCTTGACCTTGTCAAGCGAAGACCAGCCACACTGTGGCCAGCTGGCTCGCCCCATCCCTCTGTGCAGCAGCTCCAGCCCATCCACTGCCCTCTACTCAGCCCAGGTCGCCTTCTGGGATCTCAGAGGATGCTGGGTGGGCGGTGGCATCAGCGCAGAGCGGGACACTCACCACTGCTCACCACGGGAGGGGCAAGAGGGAAGCGGCCAGGGAAGGAAGCAAGAAAAGAAAGCGGGTGACACAGCCGGTGTGAGGCCAGGCTGGAGTCCCTGGGGTTTTCCAGGTGGTGACTCAGTGAACCCGGCCTGGGAGTCCCATACCACCTCTGCAGATGACCGGAAGGGGCCTGCGCTTGCCCCTTGTCCTGCCTGTCCTAGAAGAAGGCGGAGTGGGGACAGCCCTCCGTGCCCTGCAGGGAGAGGGCCATGGCTGGGGCCACATCCCCTCAGCTCAGGACGTCCTCGGTCCTTTGAGGTGAGGGTCATTCATCCGGGTTTTCCCAGAGCCGGTTCCACTCATGGGAGGCTCCAGAGGGAGATCTAGAAAACACACAGCCCGTGTCCTCCAGAGTCGGCGTGTGGCCTGTTCCTACACATGGACGCCACCGGGACTTGGGCAGGACAGATTCCGGCTCAGCAGGGCCAGGTGGGGCCCACAGTGGCGGCAGGGAATGGCCAGCTCTCATCGCTTGGCTAGGCAGTACCCAAATGCCACCTCAAGACTGTGGGTGCCGGCCCATTGCGGGGCCTCCACACTTCTGAACGGTGGACTTCAGGCAGGGGCATGGGCTCCCTGGCAAGCACCCTCCTCCTATCCTCAGTTACGCTCGGGAGCCCGGGGGGACAACCGTGCACAGACCAAGCCATGGTCACTGCCAAAGCCCTCACATCCACACGACATCACGCCCTGGCCCTTCTCTGCACCTATGAGGCAAGGGTCAGCACTCTGCTCTCTGCACCATCTCACCCAAGGGCTGGTGACGCATCACCAATGGGCCTGGCTGGGCTGACAGGACGGCTTGCAGGCTGAGCCCTGGCCCAGCCTGGAGGGCAAACCTGCAACTACAAACCATCATTTCTTTTTCTTTTTTTGAGATGGAGTCTCCATTTGCCACTCAGGCTGGAGTGCAGTGGCACGCTCACAGTCACCGCAGCTTCAACCTGCTGGGCTCAGGTGATCCTTCCGCCTCAGCCTTCCGAGTAGCTGTAACCACAGGCATGCGCTACCCTGCTTGGCTAAATTTTTGATTTACTGTAGAGACGAGGTCTTGCCAAGTTTCCCAGACTGGTCTCGAACCCCTGGGCACAGGCAACCCTCCACCTCCACCTCCCAAAGTGCTGGGATGACATATGTGAGCCACCATGCCCAGCCACAGTCCATTTCTTATACAGTCAGTCCTGTGCTAGGAGTCTGGAAGGACAGCTGGACGCCCTGCTAGAAGGCGGGTGTCTGGACTCAGTTACTTCTCGACTATTCAGACTGCCTGTCAAATACACCTGTCCACAAGGTCAAAGCCAACCACGGCTGGGACTACCCCTTGCTGTGACTGACCTGGACTGGCTCCTGAGGCAGTGCTGCCCAAAGTCAGACACCCCAAGGGGACACGTTCTGTCCCTCTGCTTTGGGGGTCTGCTGGTGGCATTAACCTTGGTTTCCCAACCCCAGGCATCCGGCTCTCCCTCAAGTTTTTGGCCAACCTCCAAGATTCCAAACTCTTGAGTCACTCAGAAGTGCCAGCAGGTGCCAACGGGCCTGTGCGTCCAGGGCACAACTTACAAGGTCTGCTGGACCGCAGCCACTCCACTCTGGACCGCAGTCTGGTGCCCCATCTCCTCATGAACTGCCTCCTATCCTGGCTTAAGAACCAGCGCCCTCCAGGCTTCCCAAGGCCCCTGTGCCTCACCCGGACAGCCCCCCACCCCTGAGCTGTCAGCAGCAGCCTGAGCTTACAAATAACTTGGGCTTATTTTGTGTGTGTTGTTTTCCCCAGGAAGGCCGAGGCGTGCCGGGACAGGGCCCTGTGTCACTGCCCGCCGTGTCCCCACTGTCCAGCACTGCGCCGAGTGTACTGCGGGGCACCGTGAACCCCAGAGGGAAGCCGATGAAGCTCAGAGCTCACCCTCCACACACACCCTGTTTCCGAGTCTGCCTCAGTAGTAACTTCCTGTTTGCTGTTTCTATGTTGTAAGCACATTCAATCCTTTGCTGAAAGTAGCTGCGTGTCAACCACAAACAGAACAGGTGGAGGGGGTCAAGAGGGAAGTCAGGTGGGGAGACCCAGTTAAAAGTAGGTTGCGGCGGGGCTCGGTGGCTCAGCCCGTAATCCCAGTGCTTTGGGAGGTCGAGGTGAGTGGATTGCCTGAGCCTGAGGGTTCGAGACCTGCCTGGGCAACTTGGCGAGACCTCATCTCTACAATAAATAAAAAAAATTAGCCGGGTGTGGTAGCGCGCGCCTGTAGTTCCAGCTACTTGGAAGGATGAGGCGGAAGGATTGCTGGAGCCCAGCAGGTCGAGGCTGCGGTGGCCAGGAGCGGCCACTGCACTCCAGTCTGGGCGACAGAGTGAGACTCCAACCCAAAAAAAAAAAAAGAGCAGGCTGCACAGAGCACGGGTTCCGCACACACGGAAACAGCAGCGCAGGGTCGCCTGTGGGGCGGGCTGGCGACAGGTCGTGCAACCTGGGGTCCCGGAGCCCCAGACTCCACCTGGCCACAGACCGCTCCCCTAGCCCCGGGGCTACCTTGGCCAGCCGTGCCCGCTTGATCAGGTCATTGAGCTTCCTGAGGGCGGCGTTCCGGGGCAGCGACTGGATGTCTTTGAAGAGGTCCTGCTCCTCGGCCTCGAAGAGCTTACGGTTGTCGGGGATGAGCAGCGGGTGGGACCAGAAGGAGCCGATGTAGACGCGGACCACCTCAGGGGTGTTGATGATCTTGCCCAGGGACCACATGAGCGCCCCGTACACCCGCATCAGCTGCTGCGTCTCGATCTGGTCGGCCTTGTTCAGCACCACACGGATCTTGTCCTCGTGGTTCTTGAGGGCCTTGATGACCTCTGAGAACTCGTCGGAGATGTCCAGCTTGTGGGCGTCGAAGAGCAGGATGATGCGGTCCACGCGCTCCGCAAACCACTCCAGGACGGCCGCGAAGTCGTAACCTGGGCGAGGAGGAGAAGCGTGACCCCAGGACCTCCAACTTGGCCTGGGGTCACTAAAAAATTCCCACAATGCACCCTGTGCACAGAATCGTCAACTGCCCCCTCTTTCGGCCCCTGCCACGGTCATCCCCTCACCCCCGCAGCATCAACAGGGCTTAACGCAAAGGAAGTCACAGGTCAGAGTTCCAAGATGGGTCAGGCTAGGGTGAGAGGAGACCCCAACCACGTGGCTGGAAGGCAGGAGGATGACCCAGGCACAGCTACTGCCAGCTGTATGTCTAGGACAACAGTGACAGAACGGCAGCGGTCACTGCAGCTGCTGCTTGCTCTGTGCGTATGTACCCACCTCTCTGTTTTGTGGGAATCTCATTTATTTTCTGCCACAGGGGCTGCAAATACAGCTCAGAGACCAAGTCCGGCCCACCACTATTTATGCCAATAAAGTTTTATTGAAACACGGCCATTCTCATGTGTATGATCAGTGGCTGCTTTTTGCCTTTAACAGCAGAGTTCAGTCCTTGTGATAGAAACTGTAAGGTCTGCAACACTGGAAATATTAACTATTTGATTCTTCCAGAAGACGTTTGCTGATCTCTGCTTTACACCAGGCCCAGGAAGTGCTACAAGCCACTTCCCCTTCCTGGGTCTTAAATGCCTCTAAAAACGAAGAGGCTGGGCTGGACAGACACCAGCTCCAAACGCTACACTGTGTTGTTTCCCACCAACCCTTTACAGCCCCACTAAGGCCCACGGATTCAAGTCAGCTGAGCCATCTATGGCAGAAGACTGTCGAGTTTTTTTGTTTTTTTTTTGAGTTGAAGTCTCACTCTGTCACCTCGGCTACTGCAGCCACAACCTGCTGGTCTCAGGCAATCCTTCCACCTTTGCCTTCCAAGTGGCTGGAACTATAGGCGCGCACCACCATGCCTGACTAATTTTTTGTTTTGTTTTGTTTTGTTTTTTGAGTTGGAGTCTCACTCTGTCGCCCAGACTGGAGTGCAGTGGCTGCTCCCGGCCACCGCAGCCTCGACCTGCTGGGCTCCGGCGATCCTTCCGCCTCAGCCTTCCACGTAGCTGGAACTACAGACGTGCGCTACCACGCCCGGCTAATTTTTTGATTTATTGTAGAGATGAGGTCTCGCCTGCCCAGGCGGGTCTCGAACCCGCGGGCTCAGGCAATCCACTCACCTCAGCCTCCCAAAGGTACGGGATTACAGGCTGAGCCACCGAGCCCGGCTTAATTTTTTGATTTATTGTAGAGATGAGGTCTCGCCAAGTTGCCCAGGCTGGTCTCGAACCCGCGGGCTCAGGCAATCCTCTCATCTCAACCTCCCAAAGTGCTAGAATTATAGGTGTGAGCCACTGCCTCTCAATATTAATTCCTCCTTTGACAACAGAACTATCCAGCTGCAGCTGACTCACGGCTTCCCGGCTTAAGACCCCATTTCCCAGCCTCCCTCGCAGCAGAAATAAACAAGAAAAGGTGCATGAGCTCTGTATCAGATTCTCCATTCCCAAGGACTGGGATGCAGGTGTGTGAACAGGAGCTGGAGCAACCTCTCTGGGTCCAGAGACGAAAGCCACACGTTCAGGATGGCCTGGGACTGCTATTTTTCACATAAACACTTGGATAGCTGATTTAAGTCAATGATTTGGGGGCCTCTGTAGCAGCAGGTTTTTTTTGGTTTTTGAGTCCAAGTCTCACTCTGTCACCCAGGTTGGAGCACGCTCACGGCCACCGCAGCCTTTACCTGCTGGGCTTAGGTGATCCTTCTGCCTCAACCTTCCAAGTAGCTGGAATTACAGGTGTGTACCACCACACCTGGCTAATTTTTTAATTTACTGTAGAGACGAGGCCTTGCCAAGTTTCCCAGACAGGTCTCGAACCCATGGGCTCAGGCAATCCTCTCTCCTTGGCCTCCCAAAGTGCTGGGATTATAGGCATGAGCCACCATGCCCGGCTGTTGCAGTTTAATGTGTGCCCTAGTTGACAACTATGCCTCCTCAGAATGTTTCCACTTCTTCCAGTACCCCGGAAGATGTGAAAATTCTGTTCCTCACCTTTTAGGAAAACTACAGAGAGACAAGACGACCATGTAGGGCAATGGCCTAGTCTCTGGAGAGTTCAGGTTGCAGCCTCTGTGGCCCCATGTCCTCTAGGGCTGACTCTAGGCAAGCCTCCTTGTCCCTGGACTCAGTCTACTCACTGGTCCAGGTCACCAAACGCAGGCTGGCCTTTTTTTTTTGAGTTGGAGTCTCACTCTGTCACCCAGCGATCCTATCGCCTCAGCCTTCCAAGTAGCTGGAACTACAGGCGCATGCTACCACGCCTGGCTCATTTTTGATTTATTGTAGTGATGAGGTCTCACCAATTTGCCCAGGCAGGTCTCGAATCTGCGGGCTCAGGCAATCCACTCACCTCAGCCTCCCAAAGGCGCAGGATTACAGGCTGAGCCACCAAGCCTGGCTAGGTCGGCCTTTTTGTTTTGTTTTGTTTTGTTTTTGAGTTGGAGTCTCACTCTGCCGCCCAGCCTGGAGTGCAGTGGCCGCTCCTGGCCACCGCAGCTTTGACCTGCTGGGCTCGGGCGATCCTTCCGCCTCAGCCTTCCAAGTAGCCTGAAATACAGGCGTGCGCTACCATGCCCGGCTAATTTTTTGATTTATTGTAGAGATGAGGTCTCGCCAAGTTGCCCAGGTGGGTCTCGAACCCGCGGGCTCAGGCAATCCACTCACCTCAGCCTCCCAAAGGGGCCGGCCTTTTTAAGAACTATCCAGGCCGGGCTCGGTGGGCTCAGCCTGTAATCCCAGCACTTTGGGAGGCCGAGGCCACTCCAGTCTGAGTGAGACTCCAATTCAAAAAAACCAAAACAAACAAACAAACAAAGAACCATCCAGTATTCCTGGGAAGCAGTCAAGCTCCCAAGAAGCCTGAAGCCACTCCTGGAGAGAACAATCAGGGACATCGCCCCACCTCGGGCCCAAACCAACCTTCCCACACCACAGCCTGCTCCTGGCACCCCTACCCAAGCCTGGGATGGAGACCCACATACTCTCGACTGCTGGGGACCCAAAACCTGCAGGTCAAGGGAGCTCAAAGGCAAGGACAGAGCATCAGGGCAGCACCGTCCGTGGCCACACTGGCTGGATCTGCCCGCCCATCCCGGGGCCCTCCTGGGCTGAAGGCACGTCCAAGGTCCGGCCCCCCAGAGCCCCAAAGGCGGCCACCACTCACAGGGCCGTAAGATAAACAGCTTGCGCCTGAGGCTGCCAAGGTCTCTGCTTGGTTAGATAAACATTCCCGCACCAGGCCCCCAGGTTCAAGTGAGGTTCAAGTGTACTTCAGAGTCATCTGAGAGTTTAAAGCCACAGGGTGCTGAGCCTCTTCTCACCCTTGAGACTCCCAGAAAGAACTTGGGCTTTTGGACAAGATGGCTCTGGACTTGAGTCTCGTCTCCAGCCACAGACTTCATGACCTTAAGCTCTTAAGTTTTTTTTTTTTGAGTCGGAGTCTCACTCTGTCGCCCAGGCTGAAGTGCAGGGACACGCTCACAGCCACTGCAGCCCCGACCTGCTGCGCTCAAGTGATCCTTGAGCCTCAGCCTTCGGAGTAGCTGGAGCCACAGGCGCGAGCCACCACGCCCAGCTAATTTTTTGATTTATTGGAGAGATTAGATCTCACCAAGTTGCCCAGGCTGGTCTTGAACCCCTGGACTCAGGCAATCCTCTTGCCTCAGCCTCCCAAAGTGCCGGGATTACAGGCATGAACCAGGCCAAGTTCTTACATTTCTGAGTTGCTTTCTCAACCTGTAAAATTCACTTATCTGTCCCTCCACCCCAGCATTACAGGAAGGATTTCATGAGGTAACACGTCAGGCTCCCAACATTGGACCTAGAATGGAACGGCCTAGTGAGTCAGGCAGTTCTGGTAGGGGTACCCCAGGGCTCCATGGGAACAAGGGGACCAAGAGCCTGGAACCCCATCACCAGTCAGGACTTTTGTCCTGGAGGAAAGTCATGGGAACCTAAGGGAAATTCCAAATCCATAGCACAGGCACCCTCTCCAGAGCAGCGATCGGCAGCTGTCGTCCTGCCCCAGCACATGGGAATGGGGGCGCTCGGACCAGAAACAATCCCCTCGGGGGCCGGCGTGATGGAATGGGCCTCGGCCTTCAGCCTGGGCAGGGAAGACCGATCAGCCTTCCAGAGGCTGGGGGGGTTGGCAGAGACAGCAGCGCTACCAGGTTCCCCATGCCCAGAAGGCGTGGAGGCATGCAGCGAGTGCCAGGCCACCTGTGCCACTGTGCCTACAGGCTGCTGATTCCAAAGTGCAAGGCCCCGGGGTGCCCGACTCTGTGTAGCTGGACCTGAGAACCAGGGTGGGGACGCCCAGAGAGCAGGTTGAGCAGAAAACCAGGAGAAGCCAGGGGAAGCGGGGCAAGGCGAGGTTGCCTGCTGACCCCGGGGCCACTGGGCCCGTACCCGGCAGAGCCTGTGAGCCCCGCTGCTGCCGCAGCCTTTTATGGCCAGCTCCGGGGACACAGGGCAGCCCTGGAAAAGTGATGACTCAAGGGCTCACAGCGGCTCCTCGCTCAGAGAGGGCCCAACTTCTCCGGTCACACTGCTTGTCCTCAGACCGCCACAGGCTAGAAGGAGAGTGCACGCAGCTGGGGAGGCAGCAGTGCCAAAAGTGAGTTCTTGGGAACGGGGGCGCCCTGATGGGCGGTGCTGGGCTGTGTTGGCTTTGGCCTGAGAGGCAGGACAGGCCTGGGGAGCTGAGGTCACCCTCCCAAGCCTCACCCAGTGAGGCCTCGCTCCCTCCTCCTCCCAGATAGCAGGGGGACCCCGGGGACAGAAAGGGAGGGAGGAGAAGCGAGCACTTTGAAACTCCCTGCCGGCAGGGCCAGGAACCCCAGCCAGAGCCACCCCCTGCGCCCTCAAACCAAGCAGGAATCAACTGAGCCGTCTGTTCTTTCTTTCTTTCTTTTGCAGGTGAATAAAATTTCCCGTTTATTACAAAGAACAGTCACACTTTTGCCGGGAGACACAGTGACTGGCAAGGGCATACCCACAGGTGACAGAAAGAGCCACAGTACTCAGGCCTGTGCCATGTCATCAAAGCATGTGACCCATGGCCGCAGACCACCGCCAGGGGGTCCTCAGTCCACCAGGCCTCGCTGCCTTTGGAGGGCCTCACTCAGCCTAAAAGGCGCCGGAAATGGCAGCACCGAGCCACCATCCAGCCTGGAACTTGGTGGCAGGGGACAGGCCACGGGCCGGGCTTGCCAGCACCCAGTTCTGCCCAAGGCAGTGAGCCTTCAGACTGTGGGACACGTGGAGGTCAAACCAGGGGTCAGATATGACCTAGGGCCACAGCAATTCCACTGTAAAAGCAGGAAGTCGTGTGTTTGATGAGGGCGAGTTCAGTGACCCTACCAAGGTTGGGACCGCCAGGCTCAGGCCCCTGTAGGGTGACAGAGCTGCCGCCTGTAGCTCCACTAAGGACATACAAAACACAGCCCAAGGCGGGGAAGGGGGCTGAAAAGGCCCACCTGCAGAGGGAGTGACTTCAGTAAAATTTTGCCAGAGCCCTTGCTGATGAGGGACCCAGAGGCTGTGAGCCGCCAGACATACCTTCGACCTTGAAGACATCACGCTACGTGAAATAAGCCCGTCACCAAAGGACACATTCCACGCTGCTGGATCCCATGTATAGGAGATGCTGAGTCACCAAGTGCAGAGACACAGAAAGCAGAATGAGGTGTGCTAAGGAGTTAGTTTCACGGTGCAGAGCTTTAGTTTGGGAAGATGGAAAGATTCTGGGGAGATGGTGGTGAGCAATGCACAAAAGTGTGAGTATACTGAATGTCACAGAGCTGTGCATGAAAAATATGGTTAGGCTGGGCGCGGTGGCTCAAGCCTGTCATCCCAGCACTTTGGGAGATGGAGGCAAGAGAACTGTCTGAGCTCAGGGGTTCGAGACTAGCCTGAGCAACATGGCGAGACCTTGTCTCTACAATTAAAAAAAAAACACAAAAAACAGCCGGGTATGGTGGCACATGCCTGTGGTTCCAGCTGCTTGGAAGGCTGCGGCAGAAGGATCACCAGAGCCCAAAAGGCGGTCGTGAGCATGCTACTGAGCTCCAGCCTGGGCAACAGAGTGAGACTCCGGCTCAAAATAAGAGAAAAGAAAATTATGGTTAACATGGAGAATCTTGTATGCTGGGTGCATTTTACAACTCAAAAAAAAAAGTCCTGGGAGTGGGAGAAGAGGGGGGAGAGGAGAGGAACAGAGCAGGGTGATGTCTCAGGAAAGTGTATGCAGGTGTCCCGCACAGTCAGTCACCTCTCATGGTGGCTCCACTAGCTCCTAGCATCCCCCCGGCCCGGCTGCTCTCGGGCACGTGACTCCAGGTGCTGGCCTTGCGGGTCTGTCAGACCCCACACTTCCTGCCGCCAGGACAGAGGTGGGACAGGGAACTGTTTTGACTCCTCCAAGCGCCACCCAAAGCACAGGTAGTTCCAGCAGCTGGGGAAAAGCTGCTTCATACATTCCACATGTTTCTAGAACATGAAACAATGGAGGGCTTGTCTCCAATCGACTTTTGTTTCCTGCCGTTCAGGCTGTGTGGGCTGCAGGCCTTCTTGCCCTGTCTCCATCACACAGGTTTCCAACGCACACTGGCCCAGGAGAGCAAAACAGAGATTCTGGAACTACAAAGAATCTACAACGTGAGGACAGGTTCCTGAACTTCCTCAAGCCGCAGTTTTGTTTTGTTTTTTGAGTCAGAGTCTCACCAGTGTCGCCCAGGCTAGAGTGCAGTGGCACACTCATCAGCCACCTCAGCCTCGAGCTGCTGGGCTCAGGGGATCCTTCCGCCTCAGCCTTCTAAGTAGCTGGAACTACAGGTGTGTACCACCACACCCAGCTAATTTTTTGATTTATTGTAGAGATGAGGTCTTGCCGACTTGCCAGGCTGGTCTCAAATCCCTGGACTCAGGCAATTCTCTTGCCTCCGCCTTCTAAAGTGCTGGGATTACAGGCGTGAGCCACTACGGCCAGCAAGCCACAATTCTTAAGGGGGAGGACCTTTCCAAGGTGGCAGAGGTGAAGAGCCAGAGGTCTTCCCACTCCTTGGTATTTACCCCAGAGAAGTCAGCATAGCTGGGCATGGTGGCACGGGCCTGCAGCTCCAGTTATTTGGAAGGCTGAGGGAGAAGGATCACTGAACCCCGCAGTTTGAGGCTGCGGTGGCCATGAGCATGCCACTGCACACCAGCCTGGGCAACAGAGTGATACTCTGACTCAAAAAAACAAAAAAAACCCAAAAAAACCAGCACACATCCACACAAAGCACTCTCTGCATGCAAACACTGACGGCAGCTTTATGCAGAACTGCTCCATGCTGGAAACAACCCAAGTGCCCTTCAACAGGTGAATGGAGCCAGGCATGGTGGCTCACGCCTATAATCCTAGCACTTTGGGAGGCGGAGGTGAGAGGACTGCCTGAGCCCAGGGGTTCAAGACCAGTCTGAGCAACTTGGCGAGACCCTGTCTCTACAATAAATCAGAAAATTAGCTCGGTGTGGTGGTGCATCCCTGTAGTTCCAGCTATTTGTGAGGCTGAGGTGGAAGGGTCGCCTAAGCCCAGCAGGTCAAGGCTGCGGTGGCTGTGAGTGTGCCACTGCACTCCAGCCTAGGTAACAGAGTGAGACTCCGACAAAAACAAAACAAAACAACGAAAAACCAGGTGAATGGAGAACCAGTGATGGTACATCCTCCAATGGGACACAGCCCAGCAACGAAAAGGAAACACTGATATCCTCAAACACATAGATGCATTTCCAAAGCATCATACAGCTGGGTGGGGTGGTTCATGCCTGCAACCCCAGTGCTTTGGGAGGCTGAGGATGGAGGATTGCTTGAGACCAGGAGTTTGAGACCCCACCTCTACAAAAAATTTAAAAATTAGCCTCAGCTGGGCTCAGTGGCCCAGCCTGTAATCCCGCGCCTTTGGGAGGCTGAGGTGAGTGGATTGCCTGAGCCCACGGGTTCGAGACCTGCCTGGGCAACTTGACGAGACCTCATCTCGACAATAAATCAAAAAATTAGCCAGGAGTGGTAGTGTGCGCCTGTAGTTCCAGCTACTTGGAAGGCTGAGGCGGAAGGATCGCCGGAGCCCAGCAAGTCGAGGCTGCGGTGGCCGGGAGCGGCCACTGCACTCCAGTCTGGGGGACAGAGTGAGACTCCAACTGAAAAAAAAAAAAAAAATTAGCCTGGTGTGGTAGTATTCGCCTGCAGTCCTAGCTACTTGGGAGGCTGAGGTGGGAGAATCACTTGAGCTCAGGAATTCAAGGCTGCAGTAAGCTATGATTATACCACTGTGCTCCAGCCTGCGTGACAGAGCAAGACTCTTGTTTCTTTTTTTTTGAGTTGGAGTCTCACTCTGTCACCCAGACTAGAGTGCAGTGGCCGCTCCCGGCCACCGCAGCCTTGACCTGCTGGGCTCCGGCGATCCTTCCGCCTCAGCCTTCCAAGTAGCCGGAATTACAGGCATGTGCTACCACGCCTGGCTGATTTTTTGATTTACTGTAGAGATGAGGTCTCGCTGCCCAGGCGGGTCTCGAACCCGCGGGCTCAGGCAATTCACTCACCTCAGCCTCCCAAAGGCACAGGATTACAGGCTGAGCCACCGAGCCCGGCTAGGACTCTTGTTTCTTAAATAATAAATACATTTCTGAGCCGGGCTCCGTGGTTCAGCCTGTAATCCCGTGCTTTGGGAGGCTGAGGTGAGTGGATTGCCTGAGCCCGCGGGTTCGAGACCCGCCTGGGCAACTTGGCGAGACCTCATCTCTACAGTAAATCAAAAAAAGGAACCGGGCGTGGTAGCACACGCCTGTAGTTTCAGCTACTTAGAAGGCTGAGGTGAAAGGATCACCAGAGCCCAGCAGGTCAAGGCTGCAGTGGGCGGGAGTGTGCTACTGCACTCCAGTCTGGGTGACAGAGTGAGACTCCCACTCAAATAAAAAATAAAAATTAAAAAATAAATAAATACATTTCTGTTGGGTTTTTTAAAGCATGATGTTAAGTGAAAGAAATCAGACATAAAAGGCTTCATCCTGTATGATTCCATTTATGTGGCATTCTGGAAAAGGCAACATTTAGGGACAAATGTCAGTGGGTTGCCTGGGACCAGGAGCGGCTACAGAGAGGCCTGGGGAATTTTCGGGTAATGGGAACACTCTGCCTTGGTGATGGTGGTCTGGCTGCTTAGGGCAGTAACCCGAAAAGGGTGGGTTTCACTATAAACAATGCAGACCTCAATCAATCTGACCTGAAATTTGCAACAAAAGAGGGCGGGGGAGGGAGGACAGACGGACTTGGATCCAGGCCCATGTTTCCATCCTGAACCTTCCACGCCACAGCCAGCTGTGTGGGCCCCTCAGCTCCCAGCCTCTCCATCCAAAAAGTGAAGACAGCAAGTCTCCACCCGGCAGGCGCCGGGGGAAGCGAGTGAGCCTGGCACACCGCGAGCACTTTGTCAATGTTTGCTCGTATTTACTCACAGGATTTATATTTTGGGCTCAAGAAGCTCAGATTCCTGACGGGTGTGTGGGCAAGGAGCACTTCAGGCGCGTGAAGAATGCCTCATCCCTCAAATGTAAAGCAAACACCACTCGCAGGCTCGGGCCAGCTGCTCCCAGCCAGTGCCGGCACACAGCCGGGGGAACAGGTGCAGAGCGCAAGCACCGCCTGGTATCCTCCTCCACGCGGAGCGGAGTGGCACATCCCCGTGGAGGGCCGAGGCCAAGAGCTCTCCTGGCCTGCTGGGCCAGAGAGGGAGGGAACAGCGGGGTGGGTGGTGGAGGGCTTGAGGCCTGGCTGAAGCCCGAGCTGGGAAACTTCGAGAAGGGAAACTCCGGCTGAGTCAGCGCTGCCCTGCAGATCCTCAGAAAAAGGCTTCCCCCAGCGATGTCTGGGGAAACCCTGGATTTTTCAGCCTGTTTCTTGTGAATCGGCCAACATTTGTTGACCACGTAACAGTGTAACCAGGCACCACCCAGTTCCTGAAGGACTGATGTGGGACCCGAACCTTCTGTTAAATCTGTGCTGTGGACTCTGTGAGTCCAAGAGGGACACAGCTCGCAACCCAGTCCAAGGCCTCTGGACCCCTCGGAGCACTGCATGGTCCACAGGGCACCCTGGTGAAGCACTGGCCTGTGGGCTGCTAGCAGAGGGCACTGCAGGAAGGGGGGGCTGCCCACAGCATGGCCCCATCCCTAGGTCAGAGGGCTCTGCCACACAGACAGGAGTCTGGGCTGGGAGACCCTATCTCACTACTAAGGATGAGGACGGCTCTCGGGCTCAGATGGAGGCTGGGAGCCATGGGCAGTGGGCAGAGGGCAAGGGAGAACTCAGGGGACCCACCACGCTCATGCTGCTCCCTGGGTGGCCTGGAAGGTCACTTCTGGGAGGTCACAGGGCACCAGCATTGTTGTTCAAAGCCTCAGACCCGCTTCTGAACCTGGCCTTGGGCTGGGAGAGAGGTAGAGCGTGGCCTCTGCGCATTTCAGAAGACGCATGGGCGACCCAATAGGGACAAAGATTTGTCTGACCCAAGCTCTCCTGACTCCTTCACCCACGGTCTTCACGACAAGGTACCCTTGCTCGGCTACACTGTGGGGTGAGCACAGCCCCTGCCTGGGCTCAGACTCTAGCGCTGACACTTGCCAGCTTGTGTGTCACCTCAGGCTAATGGCTTAAACTTTCCTAGGCCTCTGTTTCCTCATAGGAAAGGCAGCCACTTCCTCACAGATGCAGTTGCAGTGATAACTCAATGGTGCTTATTGACGTGGCCGTGGCCAGGTCTCCGAACTCCTAATTCCAGTCAAAACAACACCGCCCTGCTGACACAGCTGTCAGGGGGACACTGAGGCACAAAAGTTCCAGCTTAGTTCACAGCCACCTAATGACAATGCTGGGAGTGAACGGAGACCCCGTGGGTAGACCCCGCTCCCAGGCACCGCGTGACCTGCAGGTGGGAGGCAGCCCAGGGAACCGAGGGCACCAGCCTCGCCCTTTGGAATGCCCTTATCAGCCACACAGCCAGCACTCAAGAAGGAACACTGTCCCACAGGCCACACTTCTCGCTGACACAGGAGAACGGTATCTTTAAAGTCGTCCAGAAGATTAGCACACAGGCAAGGGCAGCCTGAGACCCCAGCAGGGGCCTGTCTCTCCCCGAAGCATCCTCAGAGCCCAGGCTGCATCCTGACTGCCCTGGGCTTACACCGGCCCTACCTTATCTTTCCAGACAGTATTTCCTGCACACATTAGGGACCACAGGGAAAAGGGAAAAAAAGCCAGGCGGTCGAGACAGACGGGGCGGGCAATGGAAGTCGATGGAATCAGCGACTTGGATGTACACGCGCCCTCATGAGACGTGTTGTTCCCAGGGAACAAGGCTGGCAGGCCGGGGAAGGCGCGCGCAGGTGGGACCCAAGGGCTCCTTGGCCCTATCTGCTGAGCGGGAAACACCTGCTTTCCACACCACCAGCAAAGGCAGCACAGGCAGCCGGCCCAGGACCTGGAACGCCTTGCCCTGCTCTGACTTCCTCTGGTGGTCGGGGCGACACAGCCTATGTATGACTGGTGGGCTGGGTCTCTGGGAAGGAGAAACCCACTTCTTCCGAGTCCACAGGTTGGGTCCCATCCTGTAGTGCACAGTTAGCACCTCCAGGAGGAGACAAGTGATGGTCTTTCTGCTACTGATAAAATGCTGAAAACAGACCCCAACTTTTTAGTGGAACACATTTAAACTAAGAACTACAGTCTAGGCAACACAGAAAGACCTCATCTCTACCAACAACCAAAAAAGTCAGGCATGCTTGCACGTGCCGGTAATCCCAGCTACTTGGGAGGCTGAGGCAGAAGGACTGCCTGAGCCCAGCAGGTCGAGGCTGTGGGGGCCGTGAGCATGCCTGGGCGACAAACTGAGACTCCAACTCAAAAACGAAAACAATACCTCTAGGGCTATGGAGGGGAAGAAGTGGTCTACTGAGATCGGCTTGATCTCGTGCTATTTCACAGTGGGGAAACCCCTCCTCCGAGCAGAGCGCCGTGCTTCCCTTTCAGCCACCCCCTCCTTCCTGCCCAGGATGTGAGGGGAGGCCTTCTGGGGATACAGGGGAGCCTGGCCACTTAGGGACCCAGAGGGGCCACACCTGGCACCTGGAGGGGACAGACAGGCCCCACAAGGCAGAGCAGGGCAGAGCATTGACGGCCAGCCTCATCTCCTGCTGGCTTGCTCCCCCAGTCCAGGACCAGGACCCCCAGCACGCCACGGCCTCCCTAGCCCTCAGTCAAAACCACTGCATCTCCTGATCCGCGAGTCTAGACAGCACTAGTATAGACACCACTGCCTGTCTCGTTTCTATCAGGGAAAGCAAGCAGGGGGAGGAGAAAGGGGAGGTGAGAGCCAGCAGGAGGGCACCCATGACCTCAAGACACGCAGCCCAGGTACTCAGCCTGCTAAGCTCGGAGGACACAGGCCCCAGTGTCTAAGCCAGGTCAGCAGCAGAGCTGAGAAAAAAGTGGCCAGAGGAACCCTAAATGCTTCCCCTTAAACTCCTTAACTTCAGTCTAGAAGGCCACAGCGAGCAGTGGCACTCTGGCCAGACCAGCCTCTTCTCGTGCCATTGTCCCTTATCCAGAAAATGTGCACACCGGCTGACCTGGGGGCTTCCATCTCCACCTGACATCCCATCACAGGCGCCCCTCCGTGTACCAGACAACTCCTCAGAGCCTTAAAGTCCCTCCCGCACACCTCAGCCCTGCAGGTCAGCTGTGAAGGAATTCCCTTGCTGGTTCATTCGGATTTTCTGGCATTGCTTGGCAAATGACAGGGTCTTTGCTTATTCAGCACTTTTTTTTTTTTTTTGAGTTGGAGTCTCACTCGGTCGCCCAGACTGGAGTGCAGTGGCTGCTCCCGGCCACTGCAGCCTCGACTGTTGGGCTCCAGCGATCCTTCCGCCTCAGCCTTCTGAGTAGCCGGAATTACAGGCACGCGCTACCACGCCCAGCTGATTTTTTGATTTATTGTAGAGATGAGGTCTCGCTGCCCAGGCGGGTCTCGAACCCGCGGGCTCAGGCAATTCACTCACCTCAGCCTCCCAAAGGCACGGGATTACAGGCTGAGCCACCAAGCCTGGCTTATTCAGCACTTTTTAAAAACCAGGTTGAACAAGAGCAGTAAGAAAGAAAAAACTAGCTGGGCGCGGTAGCTTAGCCTGTAATCCCAGCACTTTGGGAGGCTGAGGTGAGAGGATTGCCTGAGTCCAGGGATTCCAAACCAGTCTGGGCAACCTCGTCTCTACAATAAATCACAAAAACTAGTTGGGCCTGGTGGTGTGTGTCTGTAGTTCCAGCTATATAGAAGGCTGAGGTGGAAGGATCGCCTGAGCCCAGCAGGTTGAGGCTCTGGTGGCCATGAATGTGCCACTGCACTCCAGCCTGGATGACAAGAGAAAGAAAAAAGTGGCCAGGCTCCCACCTGTAATCCCAATACTTTGGGAGACCAAAGTAGGACTGCCTTGAGCTCAGGAGTATGAGACCACCCTGGGCAACATAGTGAGACCTCATCTCTACAAAAATACAAAAAGTAGCCGGGTATGGTGGTGTGTGCCTGTAATCCCAGCTACTCAGGAGACTGAAGCAGAAGGATCCCCTAAGCCCAGGAGATCGAAGCTGCAGTGAACCGTGATGGAGCACTGCACTCCAGCCTGAGTGGCCACACTCAAAAAAAGCAGGCCAGGTGCAGTGGCTTACCCCTGTAAGCCCAGCACTTTGGGAGGCCAAGGCGAGAGGATTGCCCGAGCCCAGGGGTTCGAGACCAGCCCAAGAAACTCGGTGAGACCTCGTCTCTACAATAAATCACAAAATGTAGATACGAGGTCTCACTATGTTGCCAGGCTGGTCTCCAGCTCCAAGGCTCAAGCAATTCTCTAGCCACGGCCTCTCAGAAGTGCTGAGATCACAGGTGTGAGCTACTATGCCCAGTCAATTTGCAAGTTAATGGTGAACAAACCTGCTCACTTGTCCTCAAGCCCTCTTTGAGTCTGGTCTTCATTTTCACATTTGCGGCTGCAGACTCTGCTTGTCTCCTGCCAAACACCAGCCACCTACCCTCAAGCTGCTCCCAGAAAGCACCAGGCTCCAAAGCTCCACCCTTCCGCAAGAAGGGACAGACAGTGACAGACAGACCCAGTTTAGGCTGATCCTGAACCACATCTTCAAAAGAGCTTGGAGGAATCTGGATAGGAGTTTACACAACTGGCAGGAGCCTAGTGCACAGCATGAAGATCGCACCTAGGAAGGCCGACTAGGTTTACCAGGGTTCCACCAGCTCCTCCTTTTGGCTGGCTCCCTCCCAGTCCTGCTGGACTCCCTAAAAACGTATACAGCGGCTGGGCTCGGTGGCTCAGCCTGTCATCCCAGCACTTTGGGAGGCCGGGGTGAGTGGACTGCCTGAGCCCGAGGGTTTGAGACCAGCCTGGGCAACGTGGTGAGACCTTGTCTCTACAATAAATCAAAAATTAGCCAGGTGTGGTAGTGTGTGCCTGTAGTTCTGGCTACTTGGAAGGCTGAGGCAGAAGGATCGTCAGAGCCCAGGACGTCGAGGCTGCGGTGGCCATGAGCGTGCCATTGCACTCCTGCTTGGGTGGCAGAGTGAGACTCTGACTCAAAAAAAGAAAAAAAATGTATATATCTTAAGGAGGCCAAGCATTTATTTTTATTATTATTGTTTTTTTTAGAGGCAGCCTCACTGTGTTGCCCCAGCTGGCGTGCAGTGGTGCAATCATAGCTCACTGCACACTCAAACAATCTTCCTGCTTCAGTCTCCTGAGTAGCTGGGGCTACATCTGGCTTTTTTTTTTTTTTTTTTTTTGTAGATGTGTGGTTTTTCTCTGTTGGCCAGGGCTGGGAGGCAAAACTTTTCAACACAGACTAAGGCGAGTGAGCTCCAAGGGGCCTGGGGCTGGTTCAGAGTCGCTGCTGGCTGGAATACTGGGAACACAATGGTTAAGCAATTTCCTACAGCCCTCAAGCAGGGAGAGAGCCCCAGCTCCCAACCTGTTGTTTCCAGCACACCCCAGGAGTTTGACGGCATGGCGGCCACACAACATTGGGCTGTTCTTGTCTCCCAGGCACAAGGAGAGAGGCTAACGGAGACGGGTTCTCTCTTAGACACATTTTTTAAAACAAGCTTGGGGCTAGAAGAAATCTCAAGGGCAGCATCTGAACCAGGTCAGACAACCACGGCCAGAAGGTGCCAGCTAGGAGGAGGCACCTGTCGACACCAGGCCTGGGCTGCGTACCTCTGCTGATGCGCTGTTTCTCTCCAGACAGGATCCCGGGGGTGTCGATGATGCTGATGCTGTCCAGGACCGGGTTGGGCAGCTGGGCACACATGAACCTGAATGAGAGCCAGGAAGAGAGCGTCAGGAAGAGTTCTCGCTGCTCCACGCACGACAGCAGGGCCCGCTGGCCTCCTTCATCCTCGCGTCCCGCCTCCTTCCCAGCAGCAAGGCGCCCGCAGGAGGGTTTCTGTGGCCTTCATTCCCAGGGTGGCTAGCACGCTGTGCGGACCTTCCCAACTGGGCCTGCAATCCGCAGGCTCCAACCCATCCGCATCAGCATTTCCCTCACACTGGCTGCTCCCCGGAGTTCAAGAGTTCAACTTTCAAGCTGCTGACTTGTTGTTAGTGAGAACGGGGCGAGCCTAGATCACCATTCAGTTCAGAAGGGAAACAGAAGGGTGACATGGGGACCTGGGAAGTGAAAATTTTCAGCCACATACCAAAGAGAGCTGGCCCCTTCCAGCTGCTGCTAGGCCGCTTTCAACCAGCTGCTTGAGTGAGGGGATTGACACGCACGACCAGCAAAAGCTGGGGACCACAGGCCAGTGGGACGGAGAAGTACAGACACACCATTCTCTGGAAGCCAAAGCAGGCCAGCAAAGAACAAAGCCGCGGTGAGGCTGGCGACTCATGGGCAGGGCTCAGCTGTGTGTGCCCGCACTCCATACCAAGCTTAGAACAGCCCAGAGGGCTTCTTCACTGGACACAGAAAAAGCTCCTTTAGAAACTTCTCTGAAAAAGGTACTGTGGCCAGCGTGATACCAAGTCCCAGGTACCCTGACCCACGTCTGCAGAAGGCAAACTCAGAGCCGCCTTTCTACAGAAGCCGACTCGTATGGCACCATCCCCCAAGTGACCGGTGGCCCACAGGCTGGGGGCAGCGGGCCAGGCAGAGGCGCTCTCTGCAAGCGCCACTGAGCAAGACCAGCTGACCCGCGGGGTGAGCAACAAACCTTGGGCCTCACCCTGACTCGGAACAAGAGCACACGGGCCAGGCCTGGCCTTCCTGCTAGGGATGGGAGCTGTTGGGGAGAAGATGGGAAAACAGGAGGACTGGAAGGAGAACTTGAAAAGGGCTTGAACATGAGCCTGGCTAACGAGTCAACATCTGTAGAACCCAGCAACAAGTCGCCAAGTCGCTCCGCTGGCCCAGGGAATGTGGCAGATAACAAGGGGTGGGAAAGATGCATCTGATCCCATCTTCTCTCCAGCAAGGACACAAAGATTTCATCTGGTGCTACAAGTGGGCGGTCCCAGTGATGCAACAAGAGTTTTCACAAGACACTCTTAAGACACCCTGACTGCGCCCTGCCTCAGTCTGCTCTATCTGATGTTATTCTTAGAACAGCCACATGGGGGGAAAAGGGCCTGACAGTCAAGTTCATGACTCAATGGGTCTCTTTTTATTTTGAGTCGGAGTCTCACTCTGTCGCCCAGGCTGGAGGGCAGGGGCACACTCACGGCCACTGCAGCAGCCTCGACCTGCTGGGCTCAGGCAATTCTTCCACCGCAGCCTTCCAAGTAGCTGGAACTACAGGCACGCGCTACCACGCCCGGCTATTTTTGACTTATTGTAGAGACGAGGTCTCACCAAATTGCCCAGGCTGGTCACGAATCCCTGGGCTCAGGCAATCCTCTCGCCTCGGCCTCCCAAAGTGCCGCGATGACAGCCTTGAGCCACTGTGCCCAGCCCTCAATGGGTCTCTTTAAGAGTGCTGGGAGAGGCGGTATCAGCCGGAGAAAAGCCCCCTTTGTTGCACCCTCCTTGCCGGCCCAGTCCCCACAGTATACATCCTGACACAGCTTGGCCCTCAGCCCCGAAGATAAAGCCTCTTTTGGCAGGGTCATCAGAGTTCGGGGACCCTCTGGAGAGGGTGGCAAGAAGGAGATTTCTGGGTTCTACGGATGTTAACTCAGACCCCTGGCACCAACACCAAAGTCACCAAAGTGTCTGTCTTGGACCAAGCGCTCCTGCACTCTTGTGCAGAAGCAGCAGCAGGCAGTAATCGGCCACACAAAGGCCAGGCAGTCAGCACTGGTTGGTTCAATGGGTCACCTGGACAAGCCAGCTGGGCTCGCTGAGCCTCAGTTTCCTGAACCAACAGGTGGAGGTTGCCAAGATGATGTCGAAGAGCCTTCCAGCTCTGAAACGCTAGGCTCCCACATTCAGAAAACCAGTCATGCGCCCTTTTCTCCTTTCAAAAAAAGGCTGTTCTCACAACCAGATGCGGAGCTCAGAGGTGCATACAGTGACCCTTCCTTATGGTGTCCCAAAGTTCTGCATGGACACAGAACCCTAACGCCTGGATTGTCCAGCACACAGCAGCCACAGGTCCATACAGTTCCTGCCAGCTATATGGCTTGAGAAACTCGCTTGCCAGGCGTGATGGTTCATGCCTGTAATACCAGCACTATGGGAGGTAGAGGAGAGAGGATTGCCTGACCCCAGGGCTTAAGACCAGACTGGACCACTTGGTGAGACCTCATCTTTACAATAAATAAAAAACTTAGCCAGGCATGGTGGTGCACGCCTGTAGTTCCAGCTATACTTGGAAGGCAGAGGTGGAAGGATTGCCTGAGCCCAGCAGGTTGAGGCTGCAGTGGCCGTGAGTGAGCCACTGCACTCCAACCTGGGTGACAAGAGTGAGACTCGAACTAAAAAAAAAAAAAAAAAATTTTAAAAAGTCCTTAAAAAAAACACCCCAAACAGAGAAACTCGCCTATCCACTGGCACAGAAATGCTGAGACACAGGAGAGACGGTGAAGACAAAAGGACCAGACCTGCCTCCTCAAGAGCCCTAGCCCAAAGGCTTAGAAGACTCAACCTGGCCCTAACACGCAAACACCAGCAGCCATAAGACAAGACAGGCTGCATCGTCTGGAGGCTGCAGAAGGCCATGGTGAAGGTCAGCTCTGGGCACGCAGGCAGGCCTCACCACTGGCTGGGCTCTGGGACAAGCTGCCCGGGCGGCTGGACAGTGTCTAGAGAGGAATGTGATCATGCAGGGTGGAGACCTGGGAGGCAGGACTGGGATTCTTCTTCCCCTGACACAGACTTTGAAAGGCATGTGGAGTCACTCCTCAAATGGGGGGTGGCACAGGGGGCAGGGTCTGTGAAGCCCTTTGGTATGTCCCCTGGGGGCTGGGATGGAGATGCCTTGAGTTCCTTCAGAGAAAAGTGAGCCTGGGCGTCTGCGCCCTGGAGAGGAGGCCGTTGTTTCATTCAGAACATCGTAAGGGTCAGAATCTCGGAGAACTACTCTCAGCTCGGGGGAACAGGCCTCACTCACGGAAAGTGAGGTCCAGGTGGCTAAGGAACCCTTCTTACGGAGTCTTCAGAGGGACTCAGGGCCAGAATCTCAAACCGGGGCTCCAAGAGCCATCGCCTCATCTGCTTTCTGAAGCCCCTCAGGGCAGCACTGACCCTTTGAGAACTGCCTTTGGGAGAAGTGTTCCAATCCCAGAAGTCCCCTGCCTCCGCGGGGCTGCCCCTCCTCCTACTCAAAACCACGGGTCCCAGGGGAGGCAGGGCAGAGACACAGCAAAGGGAACGGTTAAAAGTTTCGTCGTGTTTTCCCCTTGACACTTGAGAAACCGACCCCCGAGGGCAGGAAAGGCGGAAGGGTTGACCTGAATGAATCAGGTGCGCCCGGCCTGGGAGAAGGTGGACACCAAATTCCTAAGGCAGCCCCGGGGTCAGGGGAATGGGACTGGGATCGGCCAGAGGGTTCGGGAGTCCAACTGCGAGCCCAGGAGATTCTGGGGCGGCGGAAGCCGGCAACCACCGCTCCTGGGCCCTCGGCGGGTTGTCGGTGGGAAGCGGGAGGGCCCCCGTCCCGGGGAGTGGCCGCGGAGGGTCTCGCGGGGCCTCGGAGACAAAGGACGGCGGAGCGGGGGCCGCGGGAGAGTCGCCCTAGCGCGGGGGTTCGGCCGCGGCAGGGCCTCTCGCCCCCGGGGCGGGGCGGGGCGGGGCGTGGGGTTACCTGTTGAGGAAGGCGTTGCCGAAGGCGTTGAGCTTGCGGAAGGGGCGCCGCGGGTCGACGACGAGCGCGTTGCCCGGCACCACGCCCTCGGCGGGGCCGTGCATGACCGCGATGAAGGAGTCGGTGGTGGGCTCGGGCCCGATGCGCATCCCCGGGAAGTCCTGCTCGATCAGGTGCCGGATGAAGGTGGTCTTGCCCGTGCTGTACTGGCCCACGAGCAGCACCATGGGCTTGTTGTCGAAGTCGGCGTCCTCCAGCGCGGGCGAGTGGAACTCGTGGAAGCGGTAGTGCTCCTCCAGGGGCAGCAGCTTCTGCGCGTACAGCTGCCGCAGCCCCTCGGCCACCGTCTGGAAGAGTTCCGGCTCCTTCTTGCGGCGGGCATCCTTGCTGACCCAGCTGAACATGCTGCCGGAGGCCGGGCCGGCGGCTGCGGGGCAGGCGGCGGCTGAATGCGGGCGGCGGCGCGGGGCCGAGGCGGGGCCGGGCCGGCCGGAGGAGGGCGGCGGGGCGGGGACGGGGAGCGGCCCGCACTGCGCAGGCGCAAGGCGCGACCCGCGGAGGCGCCCTCTGCCGAGTGGCGCGCGCGCTGGCCCGGCGGCCTTTATAGGGTCGGGACCCGGCGTGCCGGCCGCGGGGGCGGTGGGAGAGGAGGTGGCGGGGGGAGGAGCCCCTCCCGGCCCCGCCCCTCAGCCGCGCCACGTCCTTCGCTCCCCCGCCTCTCATTGGCTGGTTCCAAGTCTCGCGAGCCGCCTGCCGGGTGCCGTGGCAACCGTACCTGTTTCGCCCCGCCCCTCGCGGCACGGCACGCGGAAGGCCTGCGGTTGGGAGGGCGGGGTGGGGGGCGGGCTTCCGGCTCGAGGAGCTTCCCGGGCCGGGGCGCCCCTCAGCGCACGTGGTCCGTCGCGCCCCGCAGGGGGGCTGCACGCGACGCCCGGCCGGGCTCCCCAGCTCCCTGACTACGCGGGGCCCTCCGGGAGCCCGTCCTCCTCCCGCTGGCTCGGCGCCCCCAGCAGCCTCGGAGGACCCCGGGGGTCGCGGCACTTGCTTCCCTCGCCCCGCGTTCCGGCCACGCCCCCAGTCGTCTCCTCGTGTCGCTTTGTGGGGGAGGGAGAGGCAGGGCCAGGGGAGCGGGGCGTGGAGACCCCGAGGCGGCCCGGGAAAAGGAGACGAGGCGGGAAAGGGGACCTGTGTGTAAGTCTGACTGCGCGCGGCGCGAGGCCAGCGGTGCCGGGGCCGGGAGGGGGCCTCGAGCGGGGGTGGGGAGGGACGGGCGTGACCTGGGACAGGCAGAGGAGAAGAGGCTTCCCCGAAGGGCCTGCGACTGGGCCCGGGCAGGAGGGCGTGAAGGGGAAGCGGGGGCCCCTCTGACCGCTTGGGTTTTGAGGAAGTGAAATCGGAAATTCCCTCTGGAGAAGGGGGGAGATGTGGGGCAACGATGAAATCTTGTGGGAAGTTAGGGGGAGATTAAAAAACCCAAGTGCTTCCGCTTTTTTCGCAGGGTCACCACCCCTCTGACCTCTCCCCCCCTTACCAGTTCCTGGCTGTTCCGTGGAGCTCATTCCCCCTCCATCATCCCCCCTGCTACATGCAGACCCCACCTTGGCTGTCCAGGCCGGTGAGAATCTTCAGTGCGTGATGTCAGAGCTCTGGGGGCTGATTGTTATGTAACCAGCAGCAGGACACCAAAGTGTGTGGGGGGGTGTGTCTGGGGGTTCTTGGAGAGAGGTAATGTGTGTTAGGGCACGGATAGGGTGAGGGTGGATGGGTGGATGGAGAGGGGAGAGACCACCAGAGCCCGCAAGCCAGAGGTGCGGGCTGGCAACCCAGAGATCTGAGTAATGCAAAGAATTGCGACTGAAGAAGAGATTTATTTAAGATAAGTTCGCTCCCCACAGACAGGGAACGGGCCTACACTCTGGGTGAGTGCAGCCTGTAGCTCCCCCCCCCAAGTCCTGGCTTAAATCCTTTTTCTTGGAGATGTTGCAGTCAGGTAGACGTGACTGCTGTGGCTTCCTTATCGACCACCTGTGGATTGTGGATGTCTTGAAAAACCTGTGACACAGAGACCCACTGATGTCCGCCCACATTATCAAGCCCCTAGAGAAGGGCGTGACAAGGATTCTAATTCTCCTGCACCTTCCTGAACGACATTCCTTAGAGCTAACGGAGGGTGCACCTCCCCTTATCTCCTAGGCCTTCCCAGTGGGTCGCTTCGGGGGATCCTTGGCTTCCCTGTGGATAGCACCCAATTTACTGGAAGATCTAATCCCCACCTGCTCCCCCTCTGGGCGGGTCACAACTTTTGTAATTTCAAGTTTCGTGACTTCTGCAATCCTTGCCCAATACATGATGTCTTAGGCCTCGTAAATCCCCATTACTCTAGGCAAGTTTGATTGCCGCTATGAGATGCCTCTGATACGTGGCACCAGGAAGTCTGTTTCTGAAAAGACAAAGTTGGCAAAGTTAATTTTACCTAAAGTGTGCATTTCTCCAAAAACATAGCTTCTACTTTCTCATCATTGTATTAAGGTTTAGGAACAAGATAAAAAAATGGCTTTCAGCTATCAGTCTGTCCTTTCAACATGAACCTGGGATCTCAAAAGCCTCCCGTCCAACTTTCTGTCTCCTGGGAGACATGGAGGGCTGGAGGCCTGTGTCAGGGAAGAGCAAAGACTGGCAGGCTAAGAGGGCAGAGCCAGGAGCTCAAATCTGAGAACGAGCAGTATTTCAGGGGAACTGAGTCAGGTGGGATCTAGAGGGGACGGGATGGGAGTTTGGTGACCCTCACAGGATCCGCCCTCCTCCATACCTCCTGAGGGAACAGGAAATTCCATCGCCTCATCCTTTGCTCCCTAACCTTGAGAGAGCCCATGAGGCATTGCAACCCTGCCTTGTGTTCTAGACTCACTGCTCTTTTATTCGGGATTTCATTAGCATTCAATCACAGTGAAGCACAGAAGCTACTGGCTTTTAAAATTTCTTTATTTTTGGTATTCTCCTCCAAAGAGGATATCGAGGCTCCTAGGCAGGGCTGTCACCAGAGGCAGCATGCCAATTGGTGACCAGGAGCCTCTGGCTGGCCCGGTCCAGACTTCCTGGGTTGGCCTTGGAAGCCAAAGGCTTTGCCTTCCATGCGGGATCCACCCCGGAGATGCAGCGTCTGGGCTGCTCAGGGCCAGGGCCTGGGGCCCGGGATCCTGAATGAGCTGGTTGTTCCTTGGTCTGAGTGAAGCTGCCCTGAGCTGGAGCACACTTGTCCTCATCGGACACTGACCCGCCATGGTTTTCCCCTCTCCCCAGAGTCCTGTGTGCTGGGAAAACCCAGCCCCGGAGCCCTGAAAACAAAATGTTCCTGGGTTATTTATAAATGAAACCCGGACCCTGTTATGTATGGCCACTTGATTTGTGCCTAAAAGCTTAAAGGGCTGGAAGGAAGGACCGTTCTCACCCTGGTGAAGCTCCGGTGGCCGGGAATTAGTTTCCCAGTTTTCACAGTTGGCACCCAGGTTCCCGGCAGCTCCCTTATCTCATCATGCCCCAGATTGTGAAATTGTCTTCGTTTACTTTTCTTTGTGGTTTTTTCTTTGTTTTGTTTTGTTGGGGTTCTTTTGGAGTAGGGTACTTTCTATTCGGTGGGAAAGTCTCATAAAATGCAAATGAACCATTTCACTTTTGGTTTCTCTGTGGTTTCACTTTCTGCCTGGGTCCGGGGCAGACAGATGGAGGGCTTAACTCTTCTTTTTAGCCCAGAAAACACGCCCATCCCCCACTCCCAGTGTTTTCTCCTGCAGCCTTGTTTCCCCTCAAAGCAGCCTGTTCGCTCCCACCATATCCTGGTCTAGGGCAGTGGCTGTAAGGTCCCTAAAGACTACTCAAAAAAAGGAGTTTTTCTCCAAATATGGCAGAAGAATCAGGCTGGGAAAAGCCAGAGACACAGAGGTTTCTTTCTGGGATAAGGAGTGGTTCATTCTTTCCACTGAGAAAGCCTGCAGAGAAGCCGAGATTTTTGTTCTTACGGGCATGAGATTTGGGCGATAGTCAGTTTTGCCAGCATGAGGTAAAGAACAGGGGAGGTCTTTTCTTTGAGTCCCGGGGTCTTGAGCGCTGGCCAGAAGGGCGACCTCTCCATACCACGAGGCCTGCCTCGCAACCACAGCGTGGCCCCTGGGTGAGAGCTCCGGGGAGATTGCTGAGCTCCAGAGGCCTCGGTGGGAATCTGGCAGCCGGGCCACGGCCTGGCTTGAAGGTGGACAGCATGGGGATTCCAAAGAGGAAAAACCGGAGGCCCTGGATGTCCAGGAACTTGCTTCAAGCAGCCCAGAGAGATGCTGGACCTTCGGTGTCTTTGCGCTGCCCTCTCTCCACACGCTGGCCTTTTGAAGCAGCAAGACTGGGCAGGTGGAAACGCAGAAAGGGTTTTGAAAGCCACCTTCCCAGATGCAGGCTGGATAACTCTCAGCCCTGAAGCTACCAGTCCTCTCTGCAGCCTGGGGACAGACTGGCACATTTACCAGGACGATGTGTATGTATAACCACCGTGCTTTGCAGACCTGAGACTTAAAGACCCCTGACCACTTTTGCAAAAACTATACAAGGGGAAGACCCAAAGAAACCTGGGATTTATTTATAAAAAATGGTGCGTTAGCTGGGCTCGGTGGCTCAGCCTGTAATCCCGCGCCTTTGGGAGGCTGAGGTGAGTAGATTGCCTGAGCCCGTGGGTTCGAGACCTGCCTGGGCAGCGAGACCTCATCTCTACAATAAACCAAAAAATCATCTGGGCGTGGTAGCGCATGCCTGTAATTCCGGCTACTTGGAAGGCTGAGGCGGAAGGATCGCCGGAGTCTAGCAGGTCGAGGCTGCGGTGGCTGGGAGCAGCCACTGCACTCCAGTCTAGGCGACTGAGTGAGATTCCAACTCAAAAAAAAAAAATTGTGCACTTATTCTTACACATTTAAACTTAAGTCATCCTCAAAGTACTCTCTGATGCGATACACCTATCGAGATGCTCTCTCCACTGCTCACAACCTTTTTTTTTTTTTTTTTTTGAGTTGGAGTCTCACTCCGTCGCCCAGGCTGAAGCAGTGGCACACTCACAGCCACCGCAGCCTCGACCTACTGGGCTCCGGCGATCTTTCCTACTCAGTCTTCCAAGTAGCCGGAGCTACAGGCGTGTACCACCACACCCAGTTAATTTTTTGATTTATTGTAGAGACGAGGTCTTGGCATGTTTCTCATGCTGGTCTCAAACACCCGGGCTCAGGCAGTTATCTCGCCTCCGCCTCCCAAAGTGCTAGGATTACAGGCGTGAGTCACCGTGCCTGGCTCAAAATCATATTTGAACACATCAATTTTGATGCCTTTTAGTGCTTCTGTCATTTTTTTTGCTTCATCTCTTCCACATAGGCAGATATTTCCCTTTGAGGACTTTTTTCGTCTGGGGAAACAAAAGTCACTCGGTGAGATCGAATGAATAGGGAGGGTGAAGCATGGGAGTCAAAAAAAAAACACTACTGAACATTCTATGTGGTGTGGCCAGGTGCACTCGTCAATCGCCCATCATGAAATGGGCAAATGTACTGAAAGTCTCCAGAGAAAATTTAGTTGAAGCCAAACGCAGCCTCTTACAGCAACACTGACAGGTACACTGATGCCTATGGGTTCCTAGAACACTTGCCTAGCAGGGGAAGTCTGGACTACAAGGGGTCTGCCCTCCCAAAGATAATTCTGGGGTTTTTTTAGTCCCACCCTTGTAGTTCACGCCAGGTGCAGTGGCTCCTGCCTGTAGTTCCAGTACTTGGGGAGACCGAGGCAGGAAGATCACTAGAGCCCAGGAGTTCGATACCAGCCTGGACAACATAGTGGGATCTTGTCTCTACAGAAAATCAAAAAATTAACTGGGCCTGGTGGCACACACCTGTAGTCCCAGCTACTTGGGAGACTGAGGTGGAAGGATCCCCTGAGTCCGGGAGATCAAGACCATGGCGAGCCGTGATCCTGCCTGTGCGACTGAGCGAGACTCTGACTCAAAACACAAAAAACTATAGTTTGCCGGGCGCAGTGGTTCACGCCTGTAATCCCAGCACTTTGGGAGGTGGAGGCAAGAGGATTGCCTGAGCCCAGGGTTCTAGAACAGCCTGGGCAACTTGGCGAGACCTCGTCTCTACAATAAATCAAAAAATTAGCCAGGCATCGTGTTGCGTGCCTGTAATTCCAGCCACTTGGAAGGCTGCGGCAGAAGGATCGCCTGAGCCCAGCAGGTTGAGGCTGCGGTGGCCGAGAGCGTGCCCCTGCACTCCAGCTTGGGCGACAGTGAGACTCTGGCTCAAAAAACAAAAATAAACTGTAGTTCAACTGCCAGACTTACACGTGTGTCTCGCACAAGGGGCTGCTGAGGCAGGGGCACAGTGTTTACCCTCAGCTGATGGTGAGCCCAGGCACCACCATGGCTGTGCCCCAGCCCCCTGGCCTTGTTGAAGTCGTCTACGTCTGGGTTCGCCACCAGAGGTGGTTTATGATTTGCCACGTGTGCTTTCACCTTCTGCAGTGATAACATCAGTGGTTCCTTGCGGGGTCCTGGGGACCCCTTGCCCTACACAAATGCGGGGGTGGGTGTAACCCCATGTCCCCCAGCCTCAGCCACCAGAAGGTACAAACCAGGTGTGTGGTCTTGGCTCCATTCATGCCAAGTGTGGGATGCTGCCCGCTCACATCCACTCCGGGCGTTTCCGGGGGGGTCTGGGGTGTGTCTCATGGTGCGCACAAGAACAAGTCAGCCTGTGTCCTGTGCCAGCTGCCTCTCCCTTGCCATGGCCTGTCCCCAGTCCCCCTCCGTCCCCACACCATCGCGGGCAGGATGCCCTGAGCCTCATCGTGGCTGGGGGCTGGAGGGCAATTCTGTCCCCAGCCGTGCCACAGTCAGCTGTCAGCCCAATCCATCTTCAAGGAGCCCTGCTCCTCTGGCCTCTGGCCCCGCCCCTCACTCCCACACCTTGAAGGGTCAGACATTGTGCCCAAGGCCACCCTTTAGTCCTCTCCGCTGGCCTAATACTTCACTCCTCCTTTTCCGGAGATCAAAGTCTCTGTGAAGGTCACTTGGGTAGTCCACACAGCTGCCACCAGCACACCTGCCCTGCCGACAGCCAGTCTCTCTCCCAGCCCTTTTGGCCCAGCTGGGACGTTCCTCTAATCCCCATCTTCTTCATCCTGCCCTTAAATACAGAAAACAGTGAAGGGAGCCAGGCACGGTGGCGCACGCCTATGATCTCAGCACTTTGGGAGGCTGAGGTGGGAGGATCACTTGAAGCCAGGAGTTTGAGGTCAGTTGGGCAACAGAGTGAGACCTCATCTCTACAAAAAAATTTAAAAAATTAACTGGGCATGGTAGCACACGCCTTGGTACCAGTTACTCGGGAGGCTGAGGCAGAAAGATCACTCGAGGTCAGGAGGTCGAGGCTGCAGTGAACCATGATTGTGCCACTCCAGCCTGGACAACAGAATGAGATCCTGGCTCGAAGAGAAAAGATGACAAGCTGGACACAGTGGCTCATGCCTGTAGTCCCAGCACTTTGGGAGGCTGAGGCGAGAGGATTGCCTGAGTCCGGGGTTCGAGACCAGCCTGGGCAACTTGGCGAGACCTCGTCTCTACAAGAAATCAAAAAGTCAGCCAGGCATGAGTGGCGCGCGCAGGTAGTTCCAGCTCCTTGGAAGGCAGTGGCGGAAGGATCACCGGAGCCCAGGAGGCCAAGGCTGGGTGACCAGGAGCATGACACTGCCCTCCGGCCTGGGTAACCGTAAGACTCTGACTCAAAACAAACAACAAAAAAGGAAAATGGTGATGGTCACCAAAAGGACACAGCAAGGGGACCGAAAGCAGTGCCCTCCGCAGAGGCCTACGTCTGCCCAAGCTCCATGCTTCCGTCCAGAGGCACACGTCGGGGTGTCCCAAGGACAGGAATGCAGTGACGTACTTCTCAGAGCTGGCTCAGGCCTCTATCTCCCGCTCCAGCCTGGCCTCTACCCCTTGGTTCCACGCCCTCCCCCCCGCGGAGAAACACCCCACTTGGTCATTGTGGTAGGCAGAGTTTCCCCAAGATCCCTCCCACCCAGTGTGGCCCCGGGACTGAATCTGTTGGGCTTATGCCCGTGACTGGCTGGGTCAGCTGGCCCAGGCCACTTTACAAACGGAGAGCGTCCGAGTGGGCCGACCTGCTCACTTGAGCCCCCTGGGAGCAGAGAGTTTTCACAGGCTGGGCAGTCGCAGAAAAGGAAGCCAGCCATCCAAAGCACAAGAAAGATTCAGAGTGTCGCCGTTGGCTTGAAGATGAAAGAGGCCACGTGAAAGGACTGTGGGGGGCCTCTGTAGCTCAGGGGACCCCCTGGCAGGCAGCCAGCAAGGAAACGGGGACCTCAGATCTACAGCTGCAAAGAACTGGATTCTGCCAACAACAAAAATACGTTTAGAGCCTGGGCACTATCATGAGACCTCCAACTCTATAAAAAAAAAATTAGCTGGGTGTGGTGGCGCATGCCTGCAGTTCCAGCTACTCAGGAGGCCAAGGTGGAAGGATCACCTGAACCCAGGAGGTCAACAAGGCTTGGGTGAGGCCTGATGATGCCACTGCACTCCAGCCTGGGTGACAGAGTGAGACTCTGACAAAAAGATGGAGGAGGAGAAGGAGATCGGAAGCAGATTCCTCCCCAGCGCCTGCAGGTGACACTCCAGTCTAGTTGACTGACACCCTGATTTTGGCATCTGGCACGGCGCTCTGAACACACAACTCGGTCATGCGGTGCCAACTTTTGACCTTCGGATCTGGGTGCTCATAAGTGGGGTGGTTGTAAACCACCAGGTTTGTGGGAGTGTGCTGTATAGCAGTGGAGGAGAGCCACGGCAAAAGGTTTGTCATTTTGTCAGTCCGCGAGTCCCTTGACAGAAGCACCTGGCAGCCACTAGACACGGCACAGGGAAAGATGATCTCGGTGTGACCTAGCTACACACACACACACACACACACACACACACACACACACACACACTTGCTCAACGGGTGGGGGGTGATCTTGCTTCCCCGGGGACATTCTTTTTATCGAGTCGGAGTCCCTCTCTGTCACCCAAGCTGGAGTGCAGTGGCACGCTCATGGCCACCGCAGCCTCCATCTGCCGGGTTCAGGTGATACTTCCACCTCGGCCTTCCAAGTAGCCGGAACTACAGGCACACACTACCGCGCCTGGCTATTTTTTATTTTATTGTAGAGACAAGGTCTTGCCAAGTTGCCCAGGCTGGTCTGGAACCCGCGGGCTCCGGCACTCACCTCGGCCTCCCAAAATGCAGGGATTAAAGGCTGAGCCACTGACCACAGCCGGAGCATTCTTTTTATTGAGTCGAAGTCCCATTCTGTCACCCAAGCTGGAGTGCAGTGGCATGCTCACAGCCACCATAGCCTCGACCTCCTGGGCTCCGGTGATCCTTCCGCCTGTCTCCCAAGTAGCTGGAACTACAGGTGGGTGCCACCACATCCGGCTGATTTTTTGATTCATTGTAGAGACAAAGACTCACCAAGTTGCCCAGGCTGGTCTCGAACCCACGGGCTCAGGCAGTCCTCTTACCTCAACCTCCCAAAGTGCTGGGATTACAGGTGTGAGCCACTGCGCCCGACATCCCCAGGTGACATTCTTACTGCTGGCATCTAGTTGGTGGAGGTCAGGGATGCCACCCACCTTGCAGTGCACAGGACAGCTCCTGCTGCAGAGAATGACCCAGCCCCAGAGAGCAGGAGCCGAGACACCCTCATGCGCATGGGTCACACAGGGCCTGCCGCCATTGTAAAGCAGCCAAGGCTGAGGCTAGATGCCTGGGCTTGGGAGCAGATTTTCAAGTTCCAGTCCCACTGACTGACTGATCATTAGCAAGTCACTCAAGGCCTCAGAGCAGCTATGAAGTCAGAGATAACAAAAGTACCAATCTGGCCGAACTCAGTGGCTCAGCCTGTCATCCCAGCACTTTGAGAGGCCAAACTGAGTGGACTGCCTGAAACTGTGGGTTCAAGACCCACCTGGGCAACTTGGCAAGACCTTGTCTCTACAATAAATCAAAAATTAGCCGGGCTTGGTAGTGTGTGCCTGCAATTCCGGCTACTTGGAAGGTTGAGGCAGAAGGATTGCGAAGCCCAGCAGGTCAAGGCTGTGGTGGCTGTGAGCGTGCCACTGCCCTCCAGCCTGGGTGTCGGAGTGAGACTCCAACTTAAGCGCCCCCCCAAAACAAAAGCACTGATCTCATAGGATGAAGTGAGTTAATTCGTGCATAGAACAGAAGGGTCAGCTTCAGTGATTTCAGGAAATGTCTACAGGACCATCCCTGCCTCATAGGAACTGAGGGCACTTCTATTTACTTTTCTGTATTGTCCAAAGTTATATAATGAACATAGTTGACTTTTTGGTTTTTATTTTATTTATTTATTATGAGTCGGAGTCTCACTCTGTCTCCCAGACTGGAGTGCACGGCCACCGCAGCCTTTACCTACTGGGCTCACGTGGCCCAAGTCTTCCAAGTATCTGGAACTACAGGCATGCGCCACCGCACTTGGCTAATTTTTCTTGATTTATTGTAGAGAAGGGGTCTCGCCAAGTTGCCCAGACTGGTCTTAATCCCATGTGCTCAGGCAATCCTCTCACCTCAGCCTCCCAAAGTACTGGGATTATAGACATGAGCCACTGCACCTGGCCTTAATTTTTATTTTATTTATTTATTTATTTAGAGTCAGAGTTTCCCTCTGTTGTCCAGGTTGGAGTGCAGTGGCTCGCTCATGGCCACTGCAGCCTCCATCTGCTGGGGTCAGGTGATCCTTCCATCTCAGTCTTTCAAGTAGCTGGAACCACACCCAGGTAGTTTTTTTGTTTTTTGATTTATTGTAGAGACAGGTCTCACCAAGTTGCCCAGGCTGGCTGGTCTCGAACTCTTGGACTCAGGTAATCTTGCCTCTGCCTCTCATAGTGCTGGGATTACCGGCACGAGCCACTGCACCTGTCCTGTTTATTTATTTATAGAGACCTATACAGGGTCACACTTGTCCAGACTGGAGCAAGTGGTGGGATCATAGCTCACTGCAGCCTTGAACTCTTGGGCTCAAGTGATCCTTTCACCTCAGCCTCCCAAGTAGCTGAGACTACAGGTGTGCACCACAACGCCCGGCTAAGTTTTAAGATTTTTTTTTTTTTTTTTTTGTAGAGACCATGTCTTGCTATGTTTCCCTGGCTAGTCTTGAACTCCTGGCCTCAAGCAATCCTCTGCCTCCCAAAGTGCTGGGATGACAGGTGTGCGCCATCACACTCCGCCCCATATTTGGCCTTTAAAATTGAGGGGCGAGGGAGAGAAAAACATGAGGGACAGTCTACAAAACAACCCACCTGTCCTCTTCAAAAAGGTCAGGCGAGCCGGGCTCGGCGGCTCAGCCTGTCATCCCGCGCCTTTGGGAGGCTGAGGTGAGTGGATTGCCTGAGCCCGCGGGTTCGAGACCCGCCTGGGCAGCGAGACCTCATCTCTGCAATAAATCAAAAAATCAGCCGGGCGTGGTAGCGCGTGCCTGTAATTCCGGCTCCTCGGAAGGCTGAGGCGGAAGGATCGCCGGAGCCCAGCAGGTCGAGGCTGCGACAGAGTGAGACTCCAACTCAAAAAAAAAAAAAAAAAGGTCAGGCTGTGAAAAACAAAGGCCGGGGATGGTTCCAGACTCAAGAAGACCAAAGATCCCCAGCGGGTTGGGACAGTCAGTGGCGTTTGAACGTGGACTGCGTGTGGATTAACAGCTTTGGGTCACGTCGCCAGGCCTGAATTTGCTAACTGTGCGTGGTTGTGTAAGAGACATCATTTTTCTTAGGAGATACATGTTGAAATTATTTAAAGGGTGAAGGGTTATGGTCTATAATTTACTCTCCAATGGTTCAGAAAAATATGTCCATGTGTGTGGGGGGTGGGGGGAGAGACAGAGCGAGAGAGAGAGAGTGGGAGAGAGAAAAGAAGCAAACATTATGGCAAAAATGTCGATGAATCCAAGCAAAGGGTAATATGGATGTTAGTACTTTCCTTGGAGATTTTCTGAAGCTTTCAGAACTATCAACACAAGGCCAGGCGTGGTGCCCACACCTCTCATCCCAGCACTTTGGGAGGCAGAGACGAGAGGATTGCCTGAGTCCAGGGGTTCAAGACCAGCCTGGGCGACTTGGCGCGACCTCGTCTCTACAGTAAATCAAAAAAAAGTTTAGCTGAGCATGGTGGCACATGCCTGTAGTTCCGGCTACTTGGAGGGCTGAGGTGGAAGGATTACCTGAGACCAGCAGCTGAGCGTGCCACTGCCCTTGAGCCTGGGTGACAGAGTGAGACTCTAACTCAAAAAAAATAAATTAAATAAAAACAAAAACAGGCCGGGCATGGTGCCTCAAGCCTGTAATCCCAGCACTTTGGGAGGCCGAGGTGAGAGGATTGCCTAAACCTGAGACCAGCCTGGGCAACTTGGTGAGACCTCGTCTCTACGAGAAATAAAAAATTAACCGGGTGTGGTGGTGCGCACCTATAGTTCCAGCTACCTGGAAGGCTGAGATGGAAGGCTTGCCTGAGCCCAGCAGGTCGAGGCTGCGGTGGCTGTGAGCATGCCACTGCACTCCGGCCTGGGTGACAGAGTGAGACTCCAATTCAAAAAGAAAAAAAAAAAAGGAATAAGGGGTAAGTTCCAGCTCTGGCCACAGGAGTCTGGTCCAGACACAGCTGCGAATCCATCTATACAAACAACAAACCCAGACCAACACACACTGCCATGCTGTTATGGGCTGTGCAGGGGGGTCGCAAACCACAGAGGAAGACAGGAGTGATTGCCATAAAACTTGGGATGGTGCTGACTTGGTGGTATGGGAGGATGTGGGCACATCTGGGGGACACTGTAGGTCGTTACACAGAGACTTGTACAGTCACAGGAACCCACATAACATTCATTTTTATCTTCATTTTTGGAGCCGGGGTCTCCCTCTGTCGCCCAGGCTGGAGGGCAGGGGCACGCTCACGGCCACCACAGCCTCGACCCGCGGGCTCAGGCGAGCCTTCCAAGTAGTTGGATCTACAGGCACGCACCACCATGCCCAGCCAACTTTTCTTGATTTATTGCAGAGACGAGGTCTGGCCAAGTGGTCCGGGCTGGTCTCGAACCCCTGGGCTCAGGTCATCCCCTCACCTCCGCCTCCCAAATTGCTGGAATGACAGGCGTGAGCCACCTTCATGCATGTTTTACACATGGAACAGCTGGAAGAGTGCCCCCAGGGACCCCCGCTTTGGGGAGGTGAGTGGGAGCTCCAGTCGACCAGGAGAGACCCCAGGGGTGGCAGGCGGTCTCAGGAGCCGTGGGAAGGGATGCCCAGGGCGCTCCCTGGTGGTGGCCGCGGGGAGGGAGGCCTGTGGGAAAACCAGCTGCCCCGCCCGCATCCTGGGCCCCCCCACACCCCGCTTTTTTTTTTGGAGTCTCACTCTGTTGCCCAGGCTGGAGGACAGTGGCACGCTCCCGGCCCCCACAGCCTCGACCTGCTGGGCTCTGGCGAGCCTTCCACCTCAGCCTTCCAGGAACTACAGGTGCGTGCTACCACACCGGCTGATTTTTCTTCATTTATTCTAGAGAAGAGGTCTGGCCAAGTTGCCCAGGCTGGGCTCGAGCCTGTGGGCTTAGGCAATCCTCTAACCTCGGCCTCCCAAAGTGCTGGGATTATAGACGCGAGCCACTATGCCCAGCATCTGGGGTACTTCTTTTATTTTATTTTAATTAACTTATTATTTATTTATTTTGAGTTGGAGTCTCACTCTGTCGCCCAGACTGGAGGGCAGTGGCCGCTCCCAGCCACCGCAGCCTAGACCTGCTGGGCTCCGGCGATCCTTCCGCCTCAGCCCCGTAGCTGGGACTACAGACATGCACCACAATACCCGGCTTTTTTTTTTTTTTTTTAGAGAGATGAAGTCTCGCCAAGTTGCCCAGGCTGGTCTCGAACCTGCAGGCTCAGGCAATCCTCTCACCTCGGCCTCCCAAAGTGCTGGGATTCTAGGTGTGAGCCACTGCACCCGGCTCAGTGGAGACCTTTTGGGTGGCAGGTCTCACTAGAGACAGAGGGTGGAGGAACCCCAGCACAGGGGAGACTGTATCTGCCATTCCCTTTCACCCTAAGCCAAGGCTCTGACAGCCCCACAAGGGTCAGAGTCGAGGGTCCTGCCACTCAGTCCGTGTGTGCATCTTTTTTCTTGAGTCAGAGTCTTACTCTATCGCCCACGCTAGAGTGCAGTGGCATGATCATGGCCACCACAGCCTCGATCTGTTGGGCTCCGGCGATCCTTCCGCCTCAGACTTCCAAGTAGCTGGAAACACAGGCACGTGCCACCATGTCTGGCTAATTTTTTTTTTTTTTTTTTTGAGTTGGAGTCTCACTGTGTCGCCCAGACTGGAGGGCAGTGGCCACTCCCGGCCACCGCAGCCTCGACCTGCTGGGCTCCGGCGATCCTTCCGCCTCAGCCTTCCGAGTAGCTGGAACTGCAGGCGCGCGCTACCATGCCCGGCTAATTTTTTGATTTATTGTAGAGATGAGGTCTCAGCCGGGCTTGGTGGCTCAGCCTGTAATCCTGCGCCTTTGGGAGGCTGAGGTGAGTGGATTGCCTGAGCCCGCGGGTTCGAGACCCGCCTGGGCAGCGAGACCTCATCTCTACAATAAATCAAAAAATCAACCGGGCGTGGTAGCGCGTGCCTGTAATTCCGGCTACTCGGAAGGCTGAGGTGGAAGGATCGCCGGAGCCCAGCGGGTTGAGGCTGCAGTGGCCGGAAGCGGCCACTGCACTCCAGTCTGGGCGACAGAGTGAGACTCCGACTCAAAAAAAAAAAAGAGATGAGGTCTCGCCAAGTTGCCCAGGCGGGTCTCAAACCCTCAGGGTCAGGAAATCCACTCACCTCAGCCTCCCAAGGCGTGGGATTATAGGCTGAGCCACCAAGCCCGGCAAATATTTTTTTTTACTTATTGTAGAGATGAGGTCTCACCAAGTTTCCCAGGCTGGTCTTGAGACCTTGGGCTTAGGCGATCCTCTCGCCTCTGCCTCCCAAAGTGCTGGGAAGACAGGCGTGAGCCACTGCACCAGGCCAGCCCATGCATCTTTTTTTTTTTTTTTTTTTTGAGTTGGAGTCTCACTCGGTCGCCCAGACTGGAGTGCAGTGGCCGCTCCCGGCCACCGCAGCCTCGACCTGCTGGACTCCGGCGATCCTTCCGCCTCAGCCTTCCAAGTAGCCGGAATTACAGGCATGTGCTACCACGCCCGGCTGATTTTTTGATTTATTGTAGAGATGAGGTCTCACTGCCCAAGTGGGTCTCGAACCCGCGGGCTCAGGCAATCCATTCACCTCAACCTCCCAAAGGCGCGGGATTACAGGCTGAGCCACCGAGCCTGGCTAAGCCCATGCATCTTAAACACCTACTGCGCTGGTGGGGCAGGGACCATGAGTAAGTTGTGAACTTTGCACCCAGGGAGTCTGAGACCAGCACAGAGATAAGATTAGCACCCAGCTAGGCATGATGGCTCAGCCTGTAATCCCAGCACTTGGGGAGGCGGAGGCGAGAGGATTGCCTGAGCCCAGGGGTTCAAGACCAGCCTGGACATGGTGAGACCTTTTTTCAACAATAAATCGAAAAATTAGCTGGGTGTGATGGCATGCGCCTGTGGTTCTAGCTGCTTGGAAGGCTGAGGTGGAAGGATCGCCGGAGCCCAGCGGGTTGAGGCTGTGGTGGCTGTGAGCGTGCCCCTGCCCTCCAGCCTGGGAGTGAGACTCCAACTCAAAAAATAACAATAATAATACAAATAAATAAATAAATAAATTAGCTGGGCGTGGTGGTGTGCACCTGTAGTCCCAGCTGCTTGGAAGGCTGAGGCGGAAGAATCGCCGGAGCCCAGCAGGTTGAGGCTGCGGTGGCCATGAGCGTGCCCCTGCCTTCCAGCCTGGGCGACAGAGTGAGACGCCAATTCAAAAAAAAAAAAAAAAAGCACCCGAGCTCTTCCACTCTGCACAGAATGAGATAAGGGTGGTGGGAGAGGCCCGTGAAGCCGGGTCCTGGCACAGCGGGGAGCGGTCCTGTGGGATCATGGGAGGGCCCGAGGGAGGGGCGTCCGAACTGCGTCGCAGCAGGGGCAGGTGGGGGCCCAGGGACCCGGATTAGACAGGACGGTGTGAGCGAGGCCACCAGTGGGAAGAGGTGAGCGACAATGTCTTAGGAGCTGGATGCTTGTCGGCTATATAGGGTCCACAGAGGGAGAAGGTCCAAGATGCTGTGTGACCTTTAGCAAACACGCACCCTCTCTGAGCCCATATCCTTGCCTCCCAAACAGGGTCATGACAGTTCCCTTGCAAGGTTGCCAAGAGGACCCCGGTGGTGTATGCTGAGGGCCCAGCACGAAGAAAAGGTTCGTTAATAGCCAATACCTGCTATTAAGCAATTTGGACTTCATTCTTGGCTCTGTGTTTCCGATTTTCAAAATTTTATTTCTTAGCAGCAGAAACCTTTTCATCAAAATGAAAATTTCTCGGGGGGGGTGTGACTCACGCCTGCAATCCCAGCACTTTGGGAGGCCTAGGTGGGAGGATTGTCTAAACCCAGGAGTTCAAGACCAGCCTGGGCAACTTGGCCAGCCCTTTTCTCTACAATAAAAACTTTAGGGCCAGACTCGGTGGCTCAGCCTGTCATCCCAGTGCTTTGGGAAGCTAAGGCAAGAGGATTGCCTGAGCCCGCAGGTTCGAGGCCAGCCTGGGCAACTTGGTGAGACCTTGTCTCTACAATAAATCAAAAATTAGCCAGGCATGGTGGCACATGCCTGTAGATCTGGCTCCTTGGAAGGCTGAGGCGGAAGGATCGCCAGAGCCCAGCAGGTCGACGCTGGGGTGGCCGTGAGTGTGCCACTGCCCTCCAACCTGGGCGAAAGAGTGAGACCCTGACTCGAAAAGAAAGAAAGAAATGAACATTTCTCAAGATTACCCCACTGAAGACCAGGCACAGTGGCTCAAGCCTCTAATCCCCACGCTTTAGGAGGCCAAAGCGAGAGGGTTGCCTGAGCTCAGGGGTTCACGACCCGCCCGGACAACTTGGCAAGACCTCGTCTCTACAATAAATCAAAAAATTAGTCGGGTGTGGTGGCAAGCGCCTGTGGTTCCAGCTCCTTGGAGGACTGAGGCGGAAGGATCGCCGGAGCCCAGCAGGTGGAGGCTGCGGTGGCCATGAGCAGCGTGCCACTGCCCTCCAGCCTGGAAGTGAGACTCCAGCTCAAAAAATAATAATAATAATACAATTAAATAAAAAAACAAAAATTAGCTGGGTGTGGGGGCACGTGCCGTAGTTCTGGCTACTTGGAAGGCTGAGGCGGAAGGATCACCAGAGCCCAGCAGGTCGAGGCTGCGGTGGCCGTGAGCGTGCCCCTGCCCTCCATCCTGGGCGACACAGTGAGACTCAAAAAAAAGAGTTCAGGCTCACAAAGGGGAAATGCAAGGGAGGGCAGAAGCGAGAGGGGCCTTGAGCGCCCCTCGGGGCCAGCAAGGTCTTCGTGGGCTGCTGGACACCCCCGCGCCCCCCAGCCCCGCGGGTCCTGGCGGCTGGCATTGAGGCGAACATACCTGTGACCTATGGAATTGGCAGCCAGAGGGCAGCCGAGAGCACTGGCTGTCAATTCATAGGTCAGAGCCCTGTGCACTCGGTCTCGCAGCCCGCCGGCCGCCCACGGCCCGCTTCGCCATCCTGGGCCAGGGGCGTGGCCACGGGGTCCCCACCGGCCGGGGGTGGCCGCCGCCTGTCCTCCGTCGCGGGTGCTGGCCCCCGCACCCGATAACAGCAACCCCACTGGAACCAGCGAGCACTTCCACATGGAGTTGCTGTTACAGGGGGCGGCAGCCCACGGGAGGCTTGGGCCCGGCCCGCTGCCCGCCCGGCCTCTCCCCTGGGCAGGGTCCTGGGGGCCCCACGCCCGCTCCCTGTGGCCTCAGGTCCGCAGGGCTCTTTTATTGAGGCCCCTTATCACCCGGGCCCACACCTGGCGCCCTTCCTGGGTGAAGTCCAGGCTCAACCCCAAACCTGCCCCATAAAGCCGGGAGCGGCTCCGATTTACGACTCTGGGCAGCCTTTGCCCGCTGACACCCCCACGCCCTGTCCCCACGTCCTTCTGTTTCCTGGTTTCTTTTCTGGCCAGAGCTAGGCCTCTGATTCGGGTCTGGCCACTGTGGCCTCCGCCCTTTGCCCTTTGTCCCCCTCCCTGCTGCAGCCACGGGGCAGGGCCCCAGCAGGGAACAGCTGGGCGTCTGTCAGTCTCCAGGGCTCCCCGTGCCCAGTCTCACGAGGATGGCCCCAGCAGGGGAGACGGAGACAGGAGCAGGGGGCGGAGGGGAGGCTGGGAGGAGAGGAACAGGCAGAGAACCAGCAGGGTGGCCAGGTGGATGAGAAAGGGGACAGCAGGGACCTGGGAGCGATGCTGACAAACCAGCCGCAGAATCCAAAGAACGGGGACTAAGCAGCCACTGTTGGAAGAACTTGGTACCCCAGGCGCCGGGGAGCCAGCAGGGGCCGGGACGCTGGGTGCCCTCGAGCAAGTAGCTTAACCTCTCTGAACCACGGCTGGTTCCTCATATGCCAATCAGGACATGCAAGGCCACCCTGCACGCCGGCCCAGACTGGTGGGGAGCCATCTGCCCTTGGACCCTCGGGCCTGTCTCCACCACGGGGAGAGGACAGAGCTGCTGACCGGATCCCTGAGCTGGCCCAGGGCTCCGGGGCAAACCTTTCTCCTGCAAAGCGTGCCCTCCCTCCCAGGCAGGCTTCTGTAACAGGTGCCAGTGCCAGTCCTGCAGAGACCCATTTCGGGGGACTCTGAAGCTTCTGGAGAGAGAAGGATGCTCTTAGAGTACATTTGGCCCATGCCCGCCTTTGCCAGCCGTGGAAGAGGTCCAGAGAGGGAGAGGGGGCTGCCCGAGGTCACAGAGCAGGGCCCCAGGGCCATGCTGCCCTGGCAGCCTCCCTGAAGTGGCGTCCTCCCTTTTGAGATGCAGTTGAGGTGTGGTGGGGGACCCCGGGCAGGAGTCCTTCTGCCTGGGGGACAGGCCTTCAGAGAAAGGTGCCACAGGCGGTGGCCAACCTGCACCCCCAAATGCCTGGCAATCCCTTCCAAAGAGGCTGGGGTGAGACCAGCCTCTGTGGTGTGGAGTGCAAGTGTCCCTGCCTGGCAGAGGCCGTGCCCATCAGGAATCCTGGCTCCTGGCATCAGAGAGGCGATGCTCCTGCTCCCCATCTCACAGGTGGAAACTGAGGCACAGAGCGGGAAGGGGCTTGCCACCCTGCAGAAGGCGCCCAGATTCCGGAGACTCCTGGGGGCAGAGGAGGCTGCAGGGGCCCTACTGCCAGGGGAAGTCTCTTACCTGCGTGCCTGGCTGGCCCTCGGGGCACAAGGAGGAAGCGGGATGCCCTGCGCCTGGTGCCTTTTGAGCCGTTGGCCCAGCCCTGGCGGCGGTTAATGATTACCCCGCCACCGTCAATACTGATCACAAGTGCGGTTCCAAGGCCAGGAAACCCTGGACTGTGGCCGGGCAGGGCGGGGTGGGTCCAGGAAGCCTCAGGCTGGGCCCCATCTGCCCCTCCCGGTGGCATCAGCCCCTGGCATCCGAAGCCCTGTCCCCTTGCCCCCTGCCTGGCCTACTTCCCCGGGGTCCCCCGGGACAAGGCTTCCGGCTCGTCCACAGTGCCCAGATCTGCCCCCACTGAGGACGGGCTGCAAAGAGGGAGCAGGGACCTTTACTGACCCCAGAGGGGTCTGCAGATGAGTCTGGCAAAATGAGGGTTCCCGGACTCTGCTAACCCAAGCCTCAGTTTCCCCACGGACCCGCCGGCCTCCGTGCAGTGCTTCTGGGGAAGGGGAAAGGGCATGACGGGGACTGCCTCCTGGCTGGCAAGAAACAAGGTGTGAGCGTGTGGAGGGCAACGGGCATTTTCCCGGTCCCACGAGCAGCTCGGCACAGGGACGGCCGGGACACTTCCGGCCCCAGTGCTGCCTCAGCTACCCGCCCCCACGGCCGGACCCGGGACTCGCAGCCGAGCAGGAGCTGAGGGGTAGAGGCTGGTCAACCCACAAGCCTCCGCTGGGGATGGTGGGCGCTGCCTCGGGGGGCCCAGAGCTCAGCCTTCCGGGAGTGGCTCAAGTGACGCTTCTGGCCCCGGGGCCAGCCGGGCAGGGTCCAGCAGGAGGGACACGAGGCCGGAGACACAGTCAGGGCCTGAGCCTCCCTGGCGTCCCCCGCAGCCCCGCGTCTGCCCTGGCCCCAGGGCGGGCCCTGCCGGGGTGGGCTCCAAGGGCCACCCCCTTCCCTGGCAGCCCCCCGCGGCTCCTGCCACCTCGGGAGGGGGGCCAGCCGGCAGCCCCTGGGAGCGTGGCAGGGGCGCAGGGCCGGGGCCCGGGGCCCCCACGTGCCGATGCGCAGGGCAGGGCTGGGAGGTGTGGCGACCCCTGGTGGCGGCGCTGGGCGCAGAGGCGGGGTGTGGGCCGCAGCCAAGGTCAAGGCTGAGACGCACGGGGCGGCAGGGACCGTGCAGGGACACGGACGGAGAGGGCCGGCGGGGGGCACAGTTTATTCCACTTCATGCAGACGCTGGCCCGCGCGCTCACAGAGCTCAAAAGTAACACGTCGACCCCCACGGCGTCCGTTCCCCGCCTCCCCCGCCACAGAAAGACACTTGGCTGCGTGGGGCCGCGCCTGAGGGTCCGAGAGCGCCGTCCTGGGACGAGGCGCGGTGGGGTCCAGGCGGGCGCGGGACGGCGTCCCTTCTCCCAGAGGAAAGTGCAGACGGCGAGGCCGAGGCAGGGCGCGCCCTCACCGCGGGTGGGCAGCAGGCAGCGGCAGCCCCTCCGAGGGGCGTCCCCGCGGGCCGGGCCTGGCCCGGCGGTGGCTGCGCCCCGGCCGGCTCAGGCGCCGGGGGCACCGGGCCGGCCGGAGCGGCGGCGGCCTCGGGCTTCGAGGGCGGCGGGCGGCGCCCAGTCCGGACGGCGCGGCTCAGTCCTGGGCCGCCTCCGAGCGCCACTTGAGCGCGTGGTCCTTGTGCGCGTCGGGCAGGATCTGGTTGCGCATCCCGCCGAGCAGGCTGGACGTGGCCTCCGTGGCCAGGATGAGGGGCTTCACCACCGTCGGGGGCAGCTGGCGGATCACGCCGCCCACGGCGCCCGTCAGCCCCTTCTGCTCGTGGCCGCGCGACGCCACGTCGCAGATGGTCTGCGCCGTGTCCAGGAGGCCCTGCGGGGGCGGAGGTCAGGGTCGGGGTCAGCGTCCGCGCCGGCGGCGGCAGGCGCGCGACGGGCGCGGCGGGACGGGCTGCCTCACCTCGCGGACCGTGTCGTAGGCCTTGGCCACGCCCTCGCGCAGGTCGGCAGGCTGCTGGCCCTTGCGCAGTCTCCTGGCCGAGCGCTTGTCCTGCAGGGAGCGCGAGACGGGCGCCGCCGGCGACAGGATGTCGTACACCGTCTCGGCGGTGGCCTGGGGACACGGGAGCGCGGGGAGTCGCCTGGGCCGACAGACCCGCCCCGGACCCCAGGCCGGCCCGGGCCGCCCCCGGGCCTCCGCCTCCCCATCGTCCTCCCGCCCTCCTCCCCGCTCCCCGCCGCCCCCTTCCATCCTGGGCTCCTGCCACCCGGGGCCAGAAATCTCAGGACTCCTGAGGGGACTTTACGCGTCTTCCCCAAGCTATCCCCTCCCTCTCTTCACGCCTGGCCACCACACCCAGGCAGGCTCCGGAGACTGACAGACGGCTTCTTGGCGTCCACCCAGGACACCCAGGGGCCATCCTCTCTGCCACCTGGTTTGTGCTCCACCCTGCACCTCTCACCTGTGTCACTTGTCCCACGTGTTGCAACACCCAGGCTCTCTGGTGCTGGCTTGTCCCTCCTGCCCCCTCTCCAGGGACCCGCCCTCTGCCCCGGGGTCTGAGCTTGCCGACCCACAATGCACAGGGCCCTCCAGGCGCCTGCACACTCCCAGCCCCCACGATGACCACCCACTCCGTCCCAGAGTCCACCTGGCCCCGGCTGCTCACAGCACCGGCTCCTCGGGGGCTGGCTGCCCAGTGTCCCTGGGGTCCCCCTGGACCTAGCAAAGCCTGGGCCAGTCTCTGGGCCTCAGTTGCCGAGTCTGCAAACACAGCCTTCCCTTCCCTTTCAAGTCATCCACGAACATGGAGACACGGTGGGCTCTGGGGCCCCAGGGCCCCCACCCTCCTGCGCGGAGCCACCGTGGGCCGGGGAGACCTGGCTGTGGGGCCCAAGAAGTCACTTGGCCTCTTTTCTTCGGGACGCTTCTCGGCCAAATGAGGCTGCAGCGTCCAGACTGTCCACGCTCCCTAACTCTCCATAGAGCTTTGGGGATAGAACTGGGACACCGTGGGGCGGTGGACTCCGGGACTCGGGGCGCCCCTCACCTGGATGGCCTGCACCAGCCGGTTGCTGAGCTCCAGGGCGGCGGAGGCCGTGGACGAGCCAAAGGAGGCAGCCCCCCGCTGCAGCCCCCGCATGAGACGCCCATCCTTCCGGTACTGCTCGATGGGCAGCCACAGCAGGTCACGGAAGCCTTGGACTGGGGGCAGGGGGCTGTCAGAGACACTGGAGGCTGCCCTGCCCCACCCACCCTGCGGGAGGACCGCCTCGCCTCCCAGCGGCAGTTTCTTGGCTGTGGGGCGACAGCGGTTTCAAGAGCGCCCAGGCTCGGACACTCACAGAGCTGGACAACTGAGTGCATGGGGCCCACGCCACCCAGCAGGCCCGGCAGCTGGTTCTTGCGGATGTCCTGCAGCCACTCGTTGAGAGCATAGCCCAGCACCTTGTCCACACCCAGGAGCCTGGTTGGGGGAGAGGGTGAGGGAGGGAGCCACACTTGGGGCTGGGAGGACCGAGTACCCCCGTGGGCACCCGCCCCGCCCTGGGGTCACAGTCGGGAGCAGAGGGACAACCAGGCCCCTTTTACAGGGGAGCAACTGAAACCCTGAGCAAGACGATGGTTTGGCTGCGCCACACAACCGTTGGGAACAGAGCGAAGGGAGGACCGGGGACGCTGGGGGTGCTGGGGCTCACCCGTGTCGGCAACAGAGCCGCTTAAGCTTGAGCTCGGAGCAGTTGAGCTGGGCCAGGCCGATGAGGAGGCCCGCGAAAGTCCCCTGGGGAGGGAGGGATCTGGGTTTACAGCATGCCCTGACGTGCTGCTGCCACGGGAGCCGCCAGACACTGACTCGGCCACCGACGGTGCCGGCAGGCAAGACCCGGCCGCCCGTGGCCACCCCGCCTGACCCCCACTTACCACCTGGTCCATGGTGACGTGCTTGCCGTGGTAATCCAGCCAGATGGGCACCTCGGACGTGAAGCGGAACTCCCTGGGCGGGGGGCAGGGAGGGGTTCTCTGATCACTGACCTGGCCCCCAGCTTCTGGCCCAGGACCCCAGCCCGCAGCCCTACCTGAAGTAGATGGGCTGCTGATCGGCTGAGGCGGTGCCGTGTCCGCCTGTGGCCTCCTGCGAGCCGGTGCTCTCTGTGCCCTCGGGCCGACCTTTCTGGGGGCTGCCGGGCTGGACTCGCAGCGTCTCCGGGTGAGCTAGGGAAGGCCCCGGCCCGGGACGATGGGGATGATGGGGACGATGGGGCTGGGGAGGGCTGGGAGCTTGGGCTGCGCAGGGAGACAGGAGGCCCCGACCCTCCCCGGCGTGACTCAGCCTCTCACCGTCAGCGGGGGTCTCCCCTGGGACCATGGGGTTGATGCCGGCCGCCAGGCTGGTGAAGAAGTCCTTCAGGAAGAAGAGGGCGTCCTGCCGGGGAGAGTTCCGGGCGCAGATCAGACTCAGAGGCCCGAGACAGTGGGGTCCCCTGGGCGCTGCCCTCCCCGGCCCGCTTACCTGGTCCACATTGAGCCGCAGAGGCATCAGTGAGACGCGGAGACAGCACTCAGGCCCGCCCAGGTCGGTGGTGGGGGCTACATGCAGCGCCTTGATGGTGAGCTGGGGGCAGAGGGCAGGCTCTGGGTGCCCGCTGGCCTCGGGGCCCTGCTGCCTGCCCGCTCCTCGGCCGCCCCACCACCCTGCATGCTGTCCCATCCGCGAAGACCACTCCAGCTCCTCCTCCTCCCAGGCTCACAGGCAACCTGTGGGTGCGTGCGTGGGACGATATGTCCCGAGGGCCCGTGCCCTGCCCGGGGTGGACGGTGGAGGCCGCACGCACCATGTTGGAGTGGGCACGCCGCGGCATCCGCTCGCTCGTGTGGAGGTACAGGAACTTGTTGATCTGGGAGGAGGCGAGCCGGTCCCGGACCTCGAGCTCCTGCACGATGAACACCTGGCGGGACAGCGGCCGCTCCTCCAGCTCCTGGCTGGGGGCCACAAGCCCCGGGGCTGGCTCCGCTGGGTACACCTCGTGCTGGAAGCTCACCTGGGGGTGGACGCAGGCCTGAGCCGGGTACTCGGGGCCCCAGGAGGGAGGGAAGGCTGGCCCCAGCCCCTTTCTCGCCCGTCGACCCTTTCTGAACCCAGCTCAGCCCCACACCTGGCTGCCGCCTCCACGCCTCCACGGGCCGACCTGCTGAACTCCTGACCTCGTTCCCAGAATCCAGCTGCCCCTTCCTCAGGGTCTTGGCCTTGTCTAAGTGGTGCCCACCTGCCCTGTCACCTGCAGCGCCAGCCTCGGCTGCACCCTCGATCTCCAAGACCCCAAAAACATCTCCCAACCCCTGCACATGTCCGGCATCCCCACGGCTGCCGCCAACTCTCACTCTCGTTGGCCACACCCCGTCCTCTCCCACCCGCCTCCATGCCCACAGGGCCATTCCTCGGCCTCGCAGGGACCCACCCGGACCTGGCTCTCCTTCGGGCCCGGGCCCCCGCCTCATCCGCGTGGGCAACCTTCCTGTCCATGCAGCCGCCGGCCCCATCAGCCCCTGGCCGCTGCACTGAAGCTCTTCTCACCTGGGCTGTCCCAGCATAGCCGTCGCTCCCAACAGCCTGGTGTGCTCCTGTCATCTGCCTCAGCGTCCCCTCAGGAAGCCCAGCCCCGGCCTGGGTCTCTCCTCTCCCTGCGCAATTTCTCAGGCCCGACCCCCTGCGCCTCTCTCTGTGTCCATGCCTGTCCAGTCCTCAGCCAGACCCTGATTCCCACCAGACAGTCTCTCCTGAACCTGCCCACGCTCACCCCCCTCGGCCCCCTGTAGCAGCCTCTCCTCAAACCCACCAGGAGGGCTCCATCTCCGGCCACGCCTGCCTCCCGCTGCTCCTGGAAACATCAGGACGCTTCCAGCTGCAGCTTTCTTTTTCTTTTTCTTTTTTGAGTTGGAGCCTCACTCCATTGCCCAGACTGGAGTGCAGTGGCATGCTCACATCCACTGCAGCCTCGACCTGCTGGGCTCAGGCAATCCTTGCCCTCAGCCTTCCAAGTAGCCGGAACAACAGGCACGTGCCACCACACCTGACTTATTTTTTTTTTTTTTTTGAGTTGGAGTCTCACTCCATTGCCCAGATTGGAGTGCAGTGGCACGCTCCCGGCCACCACAGCCTTGACCTGCTGGGCTCCAGCGATCCTTCTACCTCAGCCTTCCAAGTAGCTGGAACTACAGGCATGCGCTACCACACCCAGCTAATTTTTTTATTTATTGTAGAGATGAGGTCTCACCAAGTTGCCCAGGCGGGTCTTGAACCCGCGGGCTCAGGCAATCCACTCATCTCAGCCTCCCAAGGCACGGGATTTCAGGCTGAGCCACTGAGCCCGGCTCTGACTTATTTTTTGATTTATTGTAGAGAGGAAGTCTCACCAAGTTGCCCAGGCTGGTCTCGAACTCCTGAACTCAGGCAATCCTCTCGCCTGGACCTCCCAAAGTGCTGGGATGACAGGCGTGAGCCACCGTGCCCAGCCTCCAACTGCAGCTTTCATGCATCCCCTTTCCACATGCCGCCACACTCCATAAGCCCTTGTTCACACGGCACCTTCTCAAAGACTCCCTGGATGCCCAGCACGCCGTGACCCACCCATGCACTCTCCCCTGAGCACTCGTCACCATTCGACACACCAGGCACCCCTTGGTTTTCGCCAGCTCCCTCCACTGTAGCAGCAGGGATTTCATCTGCTTTGCCCGCGCGATGCCCAGCGCGAGGCTAGACAGGGACCTCCTTGCCCCCACGCTCACCTTGCTCAGCTGGATCTCCATGAGGACGTGGTGCTGCCGCCCACTGCCCCCCTGCGTGCGCCATGAGTTCTGGGGCCGGTTGGGGCCGGAGCATCGGGAAGGGGAGCCCCGGGGGCCCGTCAGGCCGGCTCTTGCCCTGGGAAGGGGGACAGGGGACCGGCTGACGCAGAGGGGGCTCCTTTCCTCCCCCTCCTCAGAGCGGGCCTTTCAGCCCGGGGCGAGAGACCCTCTCCGGTCTCGGTCCTTGGGGGCAGGCAGGGCAAGGAAGGAGGAGGAAATCGAGGCTGGCGAGGGGTGGACGGGGCTCAAGGTTCCAGCTGCTGGAAGTCAGAGCCGGGCCAGCCCGAGCCTAAAACTCCACCAGCTGCCACCTGTACCCGCTCCTCACCTGTGGCCGGGGTGGGAGCCGAAGTCTCGCCCCCCATAGAGGTGCCAGACAAGGGAGACCTCACGGAGCACCACACGGGTGCTGGGCACCGGGAAGTGGGCGGGCGCCCGCAGCAGGTCGGTGCTGCCCAGCGGCCGCGAGAAGTGTCCGTCCCGCACGACGATGGGGCCTGGATGCAGCTGCGTCACCACGGGCTCCCCGTCTCGGGGCTGCCGGGAAGAGGCCGAGGGAAGACGTGGGGCACCCAGGCCAGACCCCCCAGCACCTCTTTGTCCCTTGTCCTCACATCTCCTCCTCCTCCGTCTTGTCAAAAGATGACCCTTTCAGACAACCGTCCCCAGAGCCTGTGTCTGAGTGGTCTGTCCAAGTGGGGCCTGCAAGACCCTTGCTCCTTAGCCGGGCATGGTAGTGCGCACCTGTAGTTTCGGCTACTCGGAAACCTGAGGCGGAAGGATGGCCGGAGCCCTGCAGGTCGAGGCTGGGGTGGCCGGGAACAGCCACTGCACGCCAGCCTGGGCGGCAGAGGGAAACGCCAACTCAAGAAAAAAAAAAGATCCCTGTTCTGCTCCTCCTAGACCCCTCTCTCTGACCTCGGTGAGTTTGGATATTCCCTCTTGGTTCTTCTCTCCCTCTTTTTGAGTCAGAGTCTCACTCTGTAAACCCAGGCTGGACTGCAGGGGCACTCTCACGGCCACCACTGCCTCAACCTGCTGGATTCCGGTAATCCTTCTGCCTCAGCCTTCCAAGTAGCTGGAACTACAGATGCATGCCACCATGCCCGGCTAGTTTTTGTGATTTATTGTAGAAACGAGGTCTAACCAAGTTGCCCAGGCTGGTCTCGAACCCCTGGGTTCAGGCAATCCTCTCGCCTCAGCCTCCTAAAGTGCTGGGATTACAGGCTGAGCCACGGTGCCAGGCCTTTTTTTTTTTTCTGAGTTGGAGTCTCACTCTGTTGCCCAGGCTGGAGTGCAGTGGCATGCTCATGGTCACCACAGTCTCAACCTGCTGGGCTCAGGTGATCCTTCCACCTCAGCCTTCCAAGTAGCTGGAACTACAGGTAAGCACCACCCCGCCCGGCTAGTTTTTGTGATTTATTGTAGAGATGAGGTCTTACCAAGTTGCCCAGGCTGGTCTTGAACACCTGGGTTCAGGCGATCCTCTCACATCGGCCTCCCAAAGTACTGGGATTACAGGCATGAGCCACCGTGCTCGGCCTCTTCTCCCTCTCTTGATAACCACCCTCTCCTTTTCTTCCATCCCTTGAATGTCCCCGTCCCTCTGCCCAGGGTGCCAGGCCTCCTCTTGCTCTGAAAATCCACCCACTCAGTCAAAGCCCAGAGTCAGGGCTGCCCCGCCAGGGAGGACCAGCACCGGCCCCCCAGGTGATGGCGACTGCCTCCTGCCTGCTTCTCCCATCTCGGTCGCTCTGGAAAGGCCAAGCAACCACCACTGAGCATCCTGGCCCCACCCCAAACAGCAGCTTGACGGGAAGCTAACTGGGCCACCCCTCCCCCAACGCACCGGGATGCCCAGGCCAGGAGCGTCAAGGATGCAGAACTCGTCGCTGTCCAGAGTGTCCCCATCCCCCTCCTCTTCCTTTTCGTTGTCCTTGGCCTCTGTGCAGGACCCTAAGCTGCCAGGGGGGCCCCCGGCGGGGGGCGGAGGGGGCTGGGCCCCACTCCGCTCACCTGGGAACAGGTAGACGGAGACGGGCGAGGCCTGAGGGAGGGGGCCACCTGTTGGAGAGAGGGGCCAGTTTGGAGATGCCCACGACGGGGGCTTGGCTCTGTCTGCAGTCCCCAAGGCACCCCCACGCCACCTGAAGGCTGGGCCAGCTCCCGCAGGCTGCGCTCCGTGTCCAGCAGGGCGTCGGCCAGGTCCCGCTGGTTGATGAGGGCCGTCTCCACCGGGGGGCAGGAGGACAGGGAGGCAGGGCTCTCGGAGAGCTGGGCCAGGCAGGGGAGGAGCCGTGAGTGAGCGCCCGGGGCTGGGTGGCCCCCAGGGCTCCCCCAACCCCGGGCCCCCGAGGGCCGCGGCAGGGGAGGGGGCCTGGCCGAGCTCTGCTAGCCTGTGTGGCCAGGCCTCACCTGTACCTTCTGGCCGGCGATCTCCGTGGGGCTGGGGGGCCGGGGTGGGGGGTGCAGGTCGCCCGCGCTCATTACGTACTGGAGCAGGTTGACCAGCAGGGCACACGAGTCGGCGCAGCTGTGCACGTGCACCACGTTGTTGGAGCAGCGCAGCTCGAACAGCGGCTGGCTCTGGGCCGACGGCGGGGGTCAGCGTCGGCGCAGGCCCCGCCGCCTGCCGGGCCCACTGCCCTCCCCGGGAGGGCCCCACGGCTCTGTCCCCGCCATAGATAGAGCAGGGAGGGAGAGTGGCCACCTGCCCGTGACCCCGCTGAACAGATGAACAGGGAGTGTAAGGGCCCAGGCCCACCCAGGAAAGCAGGAGAGCAAGCCGGACCCAGGACCTAGGCAACCTGGCAAGACCTCATCTCTACAGCAAATCAAAAAATCAGCCAGGCATGGTGGCTCACGCCTGTACTCCCAGCTACTTAGAAGGCTGAGGCGGAAGGATTGCCTGAGCCCAGCAGGTCGAGGCTGCGATGGCCAGGAGTAGCGTGCCACTGCACCCCAGCCTGGGCAACAGAGTGAGACTCTGACTCACGAAAAAATAAAAAATAAAGAAAAGAAAGCAGGAGTGTGCCCACCACCCCACTCCCACACGCAAAGGACTCCTGTGACCCTCACTTCAGTCGAGTGAGGTGGGGCCTGTCGTCTCCGTTACGTAGATGAGGAAACTGGGGACCCACAAAGGCCACCTGACCCCTGAGGCCCTGCCTTTGCCTTGACTGCAGCTCCCTCTGGTGGCAAGGCTGAAACCCATTCATTCATTCACTCATTCAGCAAGCATCTAGGGACACCCCTGGTGGGCCTGGCCCTTTCCCGGAGAGGCCTAAGTGCAGCCCAGCAAGGGAAGGGCAGGCACAGACGGTGGCCAGGATATGTGTGGGGGATGAGACCCCAGAGGTACTCTGGGCCTCTGCACCTGCTCTGGGGATCCTGGGGGACAGCCACACTCACCAGTTTGCCCTCGGTGCTCCCTTTCCAGGTTTTGATCACAAGCTCCAGGAGGTCGACGTCCAAGACACAGACGTAATCTGAAGCAGAGAGCGAAACGTCCTATGGTCTCCCCCTACCAGGCCCCTGACCCACCCCAGAGGAAAGGGTCAAGTTTGCGTGGGTGTAGCACCCACTGTGCATGCCCTGTGGGAGCCGAGAACCTGGCCAGCAGCCTGGTGAGAACAACTGGCTGCTCTGGGCGCAGCTGGGGGCTGTGGTGGGAAGGGAAGCCCAGGCCGGGCCTGCCCACCTCGCCGAAGATCCAGGGTCTCCACCTCGCACTTGTCGGACAGGTACAAGGCAGAGTCATCGAGGATGAACCTGGGGGGGAACAGGGCTGAGAAGGGCCCGGGCGCCCGGCAGGCTGGGGCTCTGGGAGACAGGCAGTGGGGTCCCAAGCCCACCGGCAGTGGTCCTGGCAGGCCCTCTCCAGTCTAGGTGTTGCTGTCTGCACAACAGGGAGAATGGGACTGGTTCCCATGCTGCAGGCCCAGACAGGAGGCGCTCACTTGCCTGAGGGGGCCCCCACTCGGCCTCACCACAGTCCTGGGAGGGAGTGTCCTTTTAGACTCTACTGCATTTCTTGTTTTTTTTAAAAAATAAGTCCTTCTTTAATGCTAATATAATAAAAACTCCTTTAAGATATTTCAGGTTAGCTGGGCTCGGTGGCTTAGCCTGTAATCCCACGCCTTGGGAGGCTGAGGTGAGTGAACTGCCTGAGCCTGCGGGTTCGAGACCCGCCTGGGCAACCTGGCGAGACCTCATCTCCACAATAAATCAAAAACTAGCCGGGCGTGGTAGCGCGCGCCTGTAGTTCCAGCTACTTGGGAGGCTGAGGCGGAAGGATCGCCAGAGCCCAGCAGGTCGAGGCTGCGGTGGCTGGGAGCAGCCACTGCACTCCACTCTGGGCGACAGAGTGAGACTCCAACTCAAAAAAAAAAAAAGATATTTCAGGCTGGGCACGGTGGCTCACACCTATAATCCCAGCACTTTGGGAGGCCAAGGTGAGAGGATTGCCTGAGCCCGCAGGTTTGAGACCCTCCCGGGCAACTTGGCAAGATCTTGTCTCTACAATAAAATTTAAAAATATTAGCCAGGCATGGTGGTGCATGCCTATAGTTCTGGCTACTTGGAAGGTTGAAGTGGGAGAATCTCCGGAGCCCAGCATGTCAAGGCTGTGGTGGCCGGGAGCGTGCCACTGCACTCCAGTCTGGGCGACAGAGTGAGACTCCAACTCAAAAAAAAAAAAAAAAAATTTTTTTCAGAATAATAAAAAAGCATTTTTAAAAACTCTCTTTTTTTTTTTTTTCTGCACTCCAGCCTGGACAACAGAATGAGACTCTGACTCAAAAAAATATATACGTTATTCTGAAGCTAGGCTCATGCCTGTAATCCCAAAACTTTGGGAGGCTGAGGCGAGAGGATTGCCTGAACCCAGGGGTTCCAGACCAGCCTGGGCAACTTGGTGAGACCTTGCCTCCACAATAAATCAAAAAATTAGCCGGGTGTGGTGGCGTGTGCCTATGGTTCTAGCTACTTGAAAGGCTGAAGCAGAAGGTCGCCTGCCTGAGCCCAGGAAGTCCAGGTTGTAGTGAGCTGTGATTGTGTCACTGTACTCCAGCCTGGGTGCCAGAGTGAGACCTGACTCATAAATAAGTATATAAATAAACAAATAAATAAATAACAGATATAGTTCTGCATCCAATTTTCTTTCCAGCAAACAATGTATTATGCCACTTTCTTGTACTTTGCAGTTATTCTTCAATTTGACCTTAATAGCTGCACATATCTCATCCACTTGGTAGGCCATGTTTATTCACTTAGGCTGTAATTTGAGGCATTTAATGCAAAAATTTTGTCTCACTCTGTCACCCAGGCTGGAGGGCAGTGGCACTCTGCCCGGCTAATTTTTTAATTTATTGTAGAGATGTCTCACCAAGTTGCCCAGACTGGTCTCGAACCCCTGAGCTCAAACAATCCTCTCACCTCGGCCTCCCAAAGTGCTGGGATTATAGGCATGAGCCACCACACCTGGCCTATCCTTACATCCTTAGGACAACCCCCTGGTGGGATCACCAGGTCAGACAGCATGAATGCTTCTGAGGCTCTGATGTGGAGCGGCCAGCTGCCCCCCAGGAAGGTGGAAACACCAACATTTCTGAGAAGAGAATCACCCCAAATATACAGAGAGGCCTGAGGACATATAGCAGGTGGGCAGCTGCAGCCCAGCTTGGGGTGGGTTGGCCCAGGGGCATGGGGTAGCCTGCATACCTGAGCAGGAAGGTGGAGGTGTCCATGATGATATTGCTGGAGAGGGTGAAGGTCTCCGCAGTGACCAGGACGCGCACAGGGAGATAGAGCGGCCTGGGGGGTCATACTTGGGTTGGAAGGCTCCTTGGAGTCAAGCGTCTGTCCCTCCCCCAGCCCCCGGCCCGCCCAGTCTGGATACCGGTAGTCCACGGCACAGGAGAACAGGTGTGTGTGCAGGACAGTGATGACCGTTGGGGGCAGGTAGCCCAGCACGGGGTCGTCCAGCACATCTAAGAACTCCAGCAGCTTCAGGGGCCAGGACAGGATGGGGCAGTGAGGACAGGGTGGCCTCTTCCCTTAGGCTCCTCCCTGCCCGGCACCCTGCCCCTCGCTGCCCATCAGCTGACCACCACCCCTTGCCCAAGAGCTCCGGCCAAGGTCAGCTCTGGCCCAGCCCGTGCTCCTCCCACCTGCAGACCTGCTCGCCCAAGCCAGGAGTCCAGAGTCACTGGCCATGTGACTTCCCAGGCCACCCCTGCTCACCTGGGAGTGCCAGCTCTGTTCGGGCAGGGCCATGTAGTGGCGCAGAGTGGCTCTGTGCAGCCGCAGAGTCACCAGGAACTCCTGGGAAGGGGCATGCAGTCAGGGCAGAGCCCGGCCACACCCTGTACCGGGGAGGCAGGCAGCCACCCAGCCACGGGGGGAGTGGGTTGCAGGAGGGGGGCTGTACCTTCACATTCTTGTGGGGGTCCAGGTGGATGCGCACAGCGGTGGACAGCATGTGGGGGCCTCGGCCCTGGCCCTGGCCCTTGCGGCCCGAGGCTCCCCGCTCGGTCACGCCTTCCTCCGACGGGTAGATGGTCGGGGCCAGCTGGGCCGGGGGAGTAAAGCTGGGCAGGTCCAGGTGACTGGGCAGCGGGTAGTCATCCACAGCCGCTGGGGAGGGGTCTCGTGAGCCCCCCGCCGCCAAGCCAACTGGCTTCCCACTCCACCAGGGGCCCACGGCCCTCCGGAGAGCCCCCCAGCCTGCCCCCAGATGCCCGGTGGGGGCCAGCACCCAGCCCTCACACCTCGGTGGTAGAGCGCTGCTTTTTCGGATTCCAGACAGAAGTAGCCGAGTCCCGGCTGGCCGCGATACTGGGACACGCTGAAGACGGTGCCTTGTTCCACATCCAGCACCAGCTCCCCGTGGGCAGCCTCCAGCCGCCGCCCGCCCTCGTCCTGCGGGAGCACGTGGCCTGGCTGTACCCGCGGCCCTCAGCAGCCCGCCAGCACCCACCTCTCCTCCCCTCAGCCCTGCCCCGTCTGCTTCCTCGGGCTGGCACAACGCCCCTTCTGACCCTCGCGTGGTGCTCTACATACAGTGGGCGCTAACAGTGGCTGACGGGGTGCCGTGGGAGGGGTCGTGCTGCCCGCTGGGGCCTCCTGCTCCCCCCATCCCCACCCTGAAGCCGCTCGCGCCTGTCTCGCTCTCCCGCCAGCGGGGGTCTTGAGTCAGGGGCTGGCCTGCCCGGGACCGCCTTCACCTTGGTCTCGCAGAGGGCTGTGATCCGACCCTTCAGCACGGTCACCAGGGTGGAGAAGGTGCTCTGGGAGTGCGGCCCCGGGGGCTCAGGGGCAGGGGCCTGGGGGGCGCCTGATGCCCCCACTGAGAAGAAGTGGGCGTCCTCGTCATCCGAGTCTGAGTCTGGGGAGATCCAGGCAGCTGGGTGGGGAGGGGACCCGGGAGGCGGGCCGGCCCTGCCCAGACCTGAGGGTCTTCCCTCCAGCCCAGCCCCAGCACCCGTCATACCCAGCTTGAAGGCCGACTTGCACATCTTAAAGTGGTCGTGCCAGAAGCCCGAGGGGCCGGGGAAGCCAGGGGGGTGAGCGGAGGGGTCGGAGGTGGGAAGCAGGCCCGCAGGCTCCCACATGAGCAGGTCGTTGTTGATCCTGGCAGACAGAGGGCAGGGGTGAGGGGAGCCGGGTTTGGCCCTTCGCCCAGTCTCACCCGCCCGTGTCCCCACCTGTTGTAAATGCTCTCATAGACCTCCTTGCTCGGCAGAAAGACGTGGGCGCTGGGCAGTAGCACTTCCAGGCTGCAGCGGGACAGCGCCAGGGTGCGGCTCTGGAACGTTCTCATCTCCTCGGGGTCCCCAGGGATCACCATCTAGACAGGCCGAGGGGGAAAGTCATCTCAGAGATGGTGGGGCCTGTCTCTCCTGAGTCCTGCCCCCCTGTTGTTCATTCATTCGTTCATAGGAGCCCCCTCTGCTGGGATGCACGATGGCCAAAGGGACAAGCGCTGACGGCACACCAGCCCTACTCCGAGGGCTGCATGTATGTCCACTCCTTTGACGCTCACAACAGGCTGGGCGCGGTGGCTCATGCCTACAATCCCAGTGCTTTGGGAGGCAGAGGCGAGGGGATTGCCTGAGCTCTGGGGTTCGAGACCAGCCTGAGCAACACAGTGAGACCTCGTCTCTACAATAAATAAAAAAATTAGCCAGGCAGGGTGGCGCAGGCCTGTGGTTCCAGCTCCTCGGAAGGCTGAGGTAGAAGGATCGCCTGAGCCCAGCAGGTCGAGGCTGTCTGTGTTGGCTGTGAGCATGCCCCTGCACTCCAGCCTGGGCAAAAGAGTAAGACTCCGACTCAAAAAAAAAAAAATTCTCACAACAGGCCTGAGACAGAGAACACTCCTCCACAGGTCACTCTCCAAGAGGTTAGGCAACTCCCCAAGGTGACACAGCCACTGAGTGGCAGAGCCTGGATTTGAATGCAGGCGGTCTGATCCCCAAGGCCAGGCCTCAAACTGCCTCTCATCTAGCCCTCATCATCTTCAGAAGAGGATCCTGAGGCCCCAGTGGACACCGCTGATAAACAGTTGAGGTGAGATGGGGTCCCGATCTCCCCAATCGAGGGCCCATGTTCCCCCAGGGGCCTGCCCTCCCCAGTGGGCTGCACCCCAACCCTGTGAGTCGCAGCGGGGTGGGTACTCCAGGCTGCCTGACTGGCTGGAAGTAACATAAGAGGCAAAATCCTCTCTGGAGCTGGGTCGCATCACAAGCACACACCCCAGGGGGGCTCGTGGCCTGGCCCACAGCCACACAGACGGCTCCCGTGGCAGAAACTGGCGTGGGGGGGGCGTGGGGCAGGCCTCACCTCCTCGGTCTCGTACATGGTCCTCTTGGAGGAAAAGGGCGAAGGCTCTGGCTGCTGCAGCTCACAGGGACTCTCGGCCGACAGCTCCAGTTCCTCCCCCTTCTCTGGGGCCGCCTCCCACTGGGTGCTGCTGGCCTGGGGGTTCACGGTCACCACTACCCTGCCGGGGCACAGGCCTGTCACTAGCCTGCGGGGCCCCCAGCACTCACTGTGGCGGAACCCTCCTCTCCGGCGGCCCCTTCCGAGGACCCGCTTACTGTGGCAGGAAGTACTTGCGCCCAGGGCTCTTGGGGTCCAGGGCTTTGGAGACACGCAGGCAGGGGACGGGTGGCTTCTCTCCATCCTCATAGGTACCTGGAGGAGATGGGGAAGGGCAAGGAGGTCTTCACTGCTGCCTTTTCCTGTTTCTTTTTTTTGAGTTGGAGTCTCACTCGTCGCCCAGACTGGAGTGCAGTGGCCGCTCCCGAACACCGCAGCCTCGACCTGCTGGGCTCTGGCGATCCTTCTGCCTCAGCCTTCTGAGTAGCAGGAACTACAGGCGCGCACTATCATGCCTGGCTAATTTTTGATTTATTGTGGAGATGAGGTCTTGCCAAGTTGCCCAGGTGGGCCACGAACCCGTGGGCTCAGGCAATCCACTCACCTCAGCCTCCCAAAGGCGCAGGATTACAGACTGAGCCACCAAGCCTGGCTTGATTTTTGATTTTTACTGTAGAGATGAGGTGTCACCAAGTTGCCCAGGCGGGTCTCGAACCCGTGGGCTCAGGCAATTCAGTCACCTCAGCCTCCCAAAGTGCGGGATTACAGGCTGAGCCATCCTGTTTCTTTCCCAATGCCTGGGTCAGCTCAGAGCTGTGCCTGTACCCTCACCACCCCCCACATCCTCACACCCATGGTCTGCAGTGGTCTGGTGACAATGGATCCATCTGCCTGGTGCCCAGAGGAGACCAGGGACAGGGAGTGCTGGTGCCCGCAGGCTGCAGTGGGACAGCGCCAGGGTCCGGTTCTGGAACGCCCTCATCTGGGCCAGGGCCTGTCTCAACTGTTACGCGGCACCTTCGGCAGCCCCAAGCCCACCCCTCCCAGAGGCCCAGGCCCCATCCCAGGTGTTGTCAACCAGGTGTCTCTCTCTTTTTTTTTTGGAGTCTCATTCTATTGCCCAGGCTAGTGGGCAGTGGCATGCTTACGGCCACCCCAGCCTCAACCTGCCAGGCTCAGGTGATCCTTCTGCCTCAGCCTTCCAAGAAGCTGGAAATATAGGCACACACCACCACGTCCGGCTAACTTTTTGATTTATTGTGGAGATGTGGTCTCGCCAAGTGGCCCAGGCTGGTCTCGAACCCATTTGGCGCAGGCAATCCTCTCGCCTCGGACTCCCAAAGTGTTGGGATGACAGGTGTGAGCTACCGCGCCCAGCCTACGAGGTGGCTCTTACCGTGCAGGTCGGAGCAGGTGAGTTCCAGACGGGTGGCAGCTGGAGGCCCGGGCCCACTGCTGAGCTCTGACCGGAACTGGGGCTCATTCAACTCCAGGCGAAGCTGCTCCGCCCGCACCGCCTGGCCCGCCCAGGGGTCCCGCTCAGGCCGCAGGTCAGCAATGGGGAAGCGCAGCCGCAGCGTGGCCTGGGGTGCTGAGAGCTGAAACACCGTCTGCTGCTCAGTCGCCGGCAGGGGTTCTGTCTGCAGGAGGTCGGGGGTCAGAGCTGCCTCAAGGGCTTCTCCCACTGTGGTCAAGTTGAGAACCCAAGGACGCCCGCCCCACTCTCTACCCGGCCCCGCCCTGGCTGGGCATCTCACCAGCAGGCCGGCAGGTGGCCCGGGGGGTGTGGTGGCCAGGCGCAGCAAGGCAGCGAGCCGGTCCAGGGTACCCAGCTCCACATCCGCCTGGAAGTTGGCCAGGTCCAGGGCCAGCTCTGAGTGGCAGTGGCAGGCAACTGAGCGCCGGGGTCGGCTCTGAGGGCGAGGGCGTTCAGGTCAGTGAGGGCTGGGGGTGCGGCGGGATGGGAAGCGGCTCTCAGAGCTTCCCAGGCGGTGGGGAAGAACTGGGGAGACCTTTACCACCTTGTAGGATGCAGATGACATGCCGGTTTGTCTAATACAAGCCACCCAATGCTTGCCACTCTCGGTCCCAGAGGCCCAGCGGCGGGGGGCCATGTTGAGACTGGGAAAGGGGCAACCCCGCTATAAGACCGGCATGTACAGGCACAGAGGGAGGTAGGCAAGCCCCCCTGGAATGGTGAGGTGAGGTGTGGTCTGGTGGGAGCACAGGTAAGGGGGATGGGGTGGGGAGCACAGAGTCACTGGCAGAGGCCAAGGTAGGGGTCAACACACCATGGGACGCGCCCAGCAGCCTCCAGGCTGGAGAGGGGGTGGGTTACCTTGGGCACACGGCGCAGGGTCTGTGTGTGGCGCAGGTGGGCGCAGGGCCGAGTGGAGGCCTGAGAGCCCAAGTTACTGGGAAAGCTTAGGATCTGGGATGGGATGCAGAGGCGAACAGGGTGAGGCCTGGCCCCCACATCCACCCACACCTCCAGACCCTGCACCGCACACACCCCACCTCTGCCCTCACCTCTGTGTACTCGGGCTCCGAAGAGCCCCGGGGCCACAGGCACTCCAGAACCTCGAGCTGCCCAAAGTGCACATCTGTGCTGGTTGTCCGCCGGCTCCTACTGCCTGTCCGCACCTCCCAGGACAGCTGCACGGCTGTGCCCGTGAGCCTGCAAGGAAGGAGGCTTCAGAGGGCAAGCTCAGGACAGCTGACGGCTGTGCCCATGAGCCTGCGAGGAAGAAGACAGGCTTAGGGGGCTCTGATGGTCTCTCCCCAGGCCCTGCCTCGGGCTGGTACCGGACGTGGCTGCAGGGACAGGCTCTCTGGAAGCGCGGTCGGAGGTGGTGCAAGTCTCGGGAGCCGAAGGGCCCATCCTTGGTGGCATCGAACTCAGTGAAAAAGTGGGTGGCGAGGTCAGGTGGTCCGGAAGACGGGGCAGACGTCTGAAGTAAGGTCAGGGTCACACCCCCCAAGGTCATCTTCAGCAGCGAGTCAGGGCGCATGGTGTCCGGGAAGGGTGTGGGGGCCATCTTGCCTGAGGGGACAGAGGCTTCACCGGGGGCTCCCAAGAGCTCGTGGCACCCCAGGGAGAGGGATGGTCCACCATTGGGCTGGGGGTTGGAAGACGCCCAGGGCCAGCTGGACTGTGAGAGGTCAAGTCTGCCCTATCACGTGGCTCTGGCAGGGGGCTTTGGTGGCAGGGGTGACAGAGTGCCTCACGTATGCCAGCCCCTCTGCCCAGGCTCAGTCTAATCCTCTCAAGGGAGCTGGAAGGACTGGCTGTAATAACGTGCCCAGTCCAGCACCTAGCCCACAATAAACACTCTGTAAATATCGACCAAAATATATAGTCTAACAAAGTCCGCTCTTACTATCCAATTTTTATAGAAGGGGAAACCGAGTCTGAGAGAGTTTAAGTGCTTGGCCAAGAAAAGATTGGGACTTGGGCCGGGCAGGGTGGCTCCCACCTATAATCCCAGCACTTTGGGAGGCAGAGGTGAGAGGACTGCCTAACTCAGGGGTTTAAGACTAGCCTGGGCAACTTAGTGAGACCTCGTCTCTACAATAAATCAAGAAAAATTAGCCAGGCATGGTGGCACACACCTGTAGTTCTGGCTACTTGGAAGGCTGAGGCAGAAGGACTGCCTGAGCCCAGCAGGACGAGGCTGCAGTGGCCATGAGTGTGCCCCTGCACTCCAGTCTGGGCGACAGAGTGAGACTCTGACTCAAAAAAAAAAAAAGATCAGGAATCGGAAACCCAGGCTTTGTCCATTGAACCACAGCTTCAATCGAGTTTGGTCCCCAGAGAACCAAGTCATGAACGGGGACCTCTTGCACGCATCTGATGCCCTCCAGTACCAAGGCTTCTTCCAGCCCTTCCTATCCCTGGAGCACCCAGGGTGCCCCCACTCACCAGCCGGGTGGGCCTGGGCAGCGAGCCGGCGCGAGGCCAGGTCGCTATGCACGGAGGAGGCCAGGTCCACATCCGAGAGCTCAGAGAGGACCGAGGCTACGCTGCTGGTGAGGCCAGCCATGGAGAAGAAGAGGTCTGTGGGGGAGGAGGGGGGCGTCAGGGACAGCCAGGCTCAGCCCCTGGGCTCTCGCACCCACACAAGCCGCCCCTGCAGCCAGGGTCGGACCCCACACCCACCAGTGCTGTCCAGGTTGGGAAGGGGGGTGGTGAGGGGGTCCGGGCTGAGGGGTTCAGCCACAGCCCCTGCCTGCAGCTGCTGGTTCAGGTCCTGCTCGATCAGCCACAAGTCTTCAGCACCCAGCGGGCGGCTCTTGTTCAGCTTGTCGGCCAGGCCCTCGGGGTCTACAGTGGAGGATGTGTCAGTCCAGGCCGGCCAGCCCTCCCCCAGCCGCCGCACCCACGAACCGCCCAGAGGCCTCACCTGTAAGGCTCATGGCATTGAGCAGTTCCTGAAGTTGCTGCAGCTGCCTCGGGGTCAGGAGCAAGTGCAGGGAGCCCAGCTGTCCGGCCACCTCCAACTGGGGGCCAAGGGGGCAGCCGTGGAGCTCCGCCCTCCACTCGGCCCCTCTGAGAGCCACCCCCCACCTGCCCTTGCCCCGGGGAAGCAGGACGCCACTTGCCGGGCTAAGCTGTGTTGCCAGCTAGTTGTGTGAACCTGGGCACAACTTGAGCCTCAGTTTCTCTAGCTGCCCGGGCAGTCGTGTCCTCACTGGACACTCCTGCTCTGGCCTGGGGATGACCAGCGATCCCGGGGAGGAGTCTGAGATAAGGGAGTCAAGGTGGGGGGACTCACCTTGGGGCCCGGGAAGGCCTCATTCTGCTTCAGCTTCACCGTCAGCTCGATGTACCCCGAGCAGCTGCCAATCTGCAAAGGGGGCTCTGGCGTTTCCTCCTGGGATGCAAGAGGACACAGGAGGGGAGCGCTGAGGCGTCAGAGAGGGTCAGGGAATGGAAGGGGCCAGAGGGCTCAAGGGGCTGGCAGGAGGAAGGGACCCTGGGGCTCGGAGCCGGCCTACCTGGGCGGGGAGCTCCTCGAAGTGCAGGCGGACCCCTGCCAGCTGCAGCAGCTTGTGGAGGAAGGCGGGTGGCTGGTGCACGTCCACCGGGGGCGCCTGGCTTGGGTCCCGCACCGCCTCGTCACAGTACTCCAGTCTGGGGAGTGCAGGGTCAGCCCCTGCCCCGGCCACCCCAGGCCCAGAGCCCTCCTCTCCACACGGTTCTGGGGGCCTGGGGTCAGGGAGTTCAGCCTGCAGAGCTCCCAGGAGGGGACCGTGCGAATCGGAGACGGCCCAGGGTCCCGGGTCACTATGTCCAGCTTGGAGACTCAGGCCAACACTCGCTCCTCAGACCCTCAGCGTCTGACCTGTTCTCGGGGTCCTGGCCACTCTGTGCCAACACCACCTGGCCCTCTGGAGGCCAGTTTGGGCTCACAACACAGCCCTCCTATCCAATCCTACCACCCCCAGCCCCCACAGACATCCCCTGCCATTTCCAGGAACCCAGGCTGGGGGCCAGGGGGCAGAGGCAGGGCCATCCGGCAGCTCCCACCCCAGCTCCACACCGGCCCACCCAGGCTGGCCCGCACCCACCTCTGCACGTGGGCCTCCACGGCCACACCGCGCTTCCTGTCTCCCGGGGAGTGCTCCACCCTCACGACAGTGTCCAGGAAGGTCACCTTGATCCTCCGTAGCACTGGAGGTGGGACAGGGGTCTCAGGTCAGGCAGAGAAGCAAGGGGGGAGGCAGCTTCCCCCTGGGCTGCAGGGTGGCCACACTGCCATCTGGAACCCCGGTCCCGGGGCCCATGGAGGGGCAGGGGGCATGATGGCCGGGAGTGGCCCGCGCACCTGTCTCAATGGTCTGGGCAAACATCTCCAGCCCCTCCAGGGGCTGGGGCGGCTCAGAGGGCTCGGGCAGCCCCTCCCGCAGACACTCCTGGGCCAGCTGCAGGCTCGTGGTCATGCACGAGGCCCAGGTCTGCGAGTCGGCAGTCCCTGGCCCTGGCAGGAGGAAGAGGGTCTCAAGGCAGGCAGGCTCCGCCAGCCCCGGGGTCCCCGGCCCACTCCTTGCCCAGGCCTGGCCCCTGCCTCGCCCTGCCCTCACCTGGGCCCTGGCGGGGCTGCAGGGTAAGCTGGAGGCCTGACACGCGCACCGTGCAGTGGTCGGTGAGCAGAGCCGCCCAGGGCACGGCCACCTCGATGGAGCCCACGAAGCCTTCCACCAGCTCCAGTGGTGACTCCATGGACTCCAGCACCTCGTTCACAGACTGGGAAGAGGCAGAGGACAAAGCCAGCTCAGGGCAACACCACACCGGCTGGCCGCCACCGCCTCGTCCGGCCACGCTGCCTTGAGAGCACCCTCAGTTTTCCCCATTGCTCTACCTGTTACCTGCAGGGTCCCTCCTTTGCTCATGCTGTTCCCTACCCCTGGCCTGTCCCACCACCCCATCTTCTAAGTGTCCAACCCCTCAAGCCCGCTCAAATGTTTCCCTCTCCATTCTGTTAAAAACGACATTGACAACCGGGTGCAGTGGCTCATGCCTGTAATCCCAGCACTGCAAGAGGCCAAAGCAGGAGGATTGCTTGAGCCCAGGAGTTCGAGACCAGCCTGGGCAACACAGCAAGATCTTGTTTCTACAAAAAAAAAAAATTTTAAATCAGCCAGGTATGGCAGTGTGCACCTGCAGTCTCAGCTACTCGGGAGGCTGAGGTGGGAGGATTGCCTGAGCCCAGGAGTTCTAAGTTGTGGTGAGCTGTGATTGTGCCACTGGACTCTAGCCTGGGCAACGGAGTAAGACCCCAACTCAAAAAGCAAACAAATAGATTAAAAGCGATATTTACACCGGGCTCGGTGGCTCAGCCTGTAATCCCAGCACTTTGGGAAGCTGAGGTGAGTGGATTACCTGAGCCCGCGGGTTTGAGACCCGCCTGGGCTACTTGGCAAGACCTCATCTCTACAATAAGTCAAAAATTAGCTGGGCGCGGTAGTGCGCACCTGTAGTTCCAGCTACTTGGAAGGCTGAGGCGGAAGGATCGCCGGAGCCCAGCAGGTGGGAGGCTGCAGTGGCCAGAAGCGGCCACTGCACTCCAGTCTGGGTGACAGAGTGAGACTCCAACTCAAAAAAAAAAAAAAAAAAAAACACGTATTTACTAAGCACCTTCTACATGCCGACATCAAGGCTATGCAGGTAAATAAAATGCCTTCATTCCCCAGCATAGAAGGCTCTAATGAGGATGAAACTTGGAGTGAGCGGGCACTGAAGATGGAGGGGGAGGGCACGCCTCACCCAGCCTGGGTTGTCAGAGGAGGGGAGAGTGAGAGGATGAGGAGGAAGTGGGAGGGGGCAGTAGGTGGAGGTGGTGGAAAGGTAGTGTGTTGCACATGCAAGAACATGGGTACAGGACTGGCGGAGAACACAACACCCATGTTTCAGGGAGAAAGTCCAGGAGACAGGGCTGACCCTCGGCTAAAATGTCTGTGCCAGAGTTGTACCCTTGCCTGCCCTGGGAGCTCCCTGAAGGCAGCAGTCCACCTGTGACCCTAAGTCCTATGGGGTGCCACCCAGAAAGGGCCTCAGTAAACTTGCTGGACCCAAGAATGAGAAAGCACATTGGCAGAGCTAGAACTGCCCCCCCCCACCTCTGTCGGGGTCAAGTCCAAATTCTTCATCCAGAGACCCACAGATGGGGAAACTAAGGCCTAGAGACAGGACGAGTTTAGCCACCCAGTATACTGTGGGAACTGAGACTGGGACCCAGGTCCCTCTCCTCATGTCCCCTCAGTCCCCAGGTTCTCAGCTTCTTTTTTGTTTTTTTGAGTTAGAGTCTCACTCTGTCACCCAGGCTGCATTGCAGTGGCACACTCAGCCACCACAGTCTTGACCTGCTGGACTCAGGTGATCCTTCCGCCTCAGCCTTCCAAGTAGCTGGAACTACAGGCACGCGCCACTGCACCCGGCTATGAGGTCTTGCTGATATGCCCAGGCTGGTCTCTGGCAATCCTCTTGCCTCTGCCTCCCAAAGTGCTGGGATTACAGGCGTGGGCCACCCAGCCCGGCCTGGCACTCAGCTTCTTTTGGGGCCTTCAAGGTGGGGCTGCAGGCTGAGATGGGAGGAGGGGTTGGTTATCAAGAAAGGCGGGCCCAACTCCTCCCTGGAAGTGGAAGCTGCCTATTTAGAAGCCAGTTCAGCCTCCAAGAGGAGGGCAGGTCACCGAAGAGGGGGAATGTTTTCAGGAGCTGAAGGCAGAAAAGGCCAGCCATCTTTTGGGCCAGCCTAAGGTTAGAGGTCAGAGAGGGGCCTCCCACCCTGGAACTCAGACAACAGGCTCCTGGGAGGGGCCCCGACTCGGCTCAGCGTCTTCCTGCTACCCCACATTTGCTCACCAGAGCCTGACAAGCCCCTAAAGCCCAGCTCTCCCTGTGCAGAGTTTTGCAGACCCTGGAGGCCTGCCAGAAAACTGAGAAGCCCCTGCCCCCATGCCTACCCCCACTGCTCTGGACCCGGAGGTTGACCTAGTACCAGCCCTGAGCCAGCTCGCCTCTAATTGGCGGCTTCTTTGAAACTCCCCGGGTCAGCTGAGCCGTGAGTCAGGGCCCCTCACCACCCCCAGCCTCAGGCCTCTGACCCAGACCTCCCTCCTGGGGTCTCCCAGCATCTCCTCGGCCTCCCCTCCGCTGGAAGCCCGCTCTCCCCACCTTTCACGAAGGGGTTTCCTCCAGGTAGGGATGCTGACACCCAAGCCCCTTCCCAAACAGCCGGGGGGCCGCCCCACGAGCAGGAAGCGGCCAGCGCGGCCCCACGAGGTGTTGATCAACACGGCGCTGACGCGTTGTTGACATCCACATCCGGAGGCGAACCTCACCCACCGGCCCAGGACCGCGGGGGTGAAGAGGTCAGGGCGCATTTCCACAGGTGTGCTCACCGGGGCTCTGGGCCCCTGCCAGCCTCCCCCCAATCGGCTGCTCGGCCCCAACTCAGTCGCTGTCCGGGCCCGGTTCCGCCCCAGGCCCCCGGTTCCTGCGCTCCCTCCTCCCACTCCCTCCTCGCTCCTCGACTCAGCCCCCAAACTTGGTGTGCTTGGGCTGGCACGCTCCAGACAGGCGACATCGCCCTCCCCTGCCTCAGTTTCCCCTCCCGCGAAGTGGAGGCAGAGATCCCCCCCCGCCCAGCTCCTGGGGTGCAAGCCGGAGCGGCCAGCCGGGAGGGCCCCTGACGCCCCGAGAGGGCCGGACCCCCCCCGCCCCCGGGCTCCCTCCGCCGGGCGCCCGGTGCCCCAGCCCGACCCCTCCGCCGGGAGCCTCGGGTCGCCGCGCTCCCGCCCTCCGCACCTTCCTGGGTTCGGGCCTGGCTCCTCACCCAGATCTCCAGGTGGATGTCCCGCAGGGCGACGCTGCCCTTGTACAGATCGAGGCTGAGCTGGTCCAGGCTGAGGTGCTCCTGGAAGAAGTGACCCAGGTAGTGGTGCAGCAAGTAGCGGCAGACCCGCTCCTTCACACAGTTTGACCATGGCCACAGCCATCGTGACATCGCGGAGACCGCCGGGCCCGGGCCGCCTCCGCTCGCCGCCCGCCGGCGATCCCCGTCCGGCTGCGCGGTTCACTAGAGCCCCCGGCTCGCCCCGCCGCTTCTCTCGGCGCCAGGCCGCGCCCCCGGACGCCCAGCCACGCCCCCCGCACCCGCTGCCATTGGCCACCGCCAAGGGCGAGGACCGCTGATTGGCTGAGAGGGGCGGGGCCTGAGGACGCGAAAAAGGGACCGGGCTCTCCGCGTGATATAGCGCTCTCGATTGCGATGTACGCTTGCGTGTAAGTCCGGAGTGGGAGGACCTTTAACCTCCCCGCCTCCGGCTCCGGGAACGCTGTGGCTGGGGTGCCAGTCCCGCAGAGGAATGCGCATGTGCCGATCCGTCCAACCACTTTGGGTGGTTGGGGCGGATTTAAAGGGACGACGTCCCAACAAAGTTCGTAGAAGGCTTCCTGGAGTCAAAAGTCGGTGTGCAGCGCGCCTCTGTGGAAACAATGAAGTGAATAAACATTTGCATTTTGCAAAACGCTTTACCATGCTTTATCCCACTGAGCCCTCTTCACAACCCTCTAAGGTAGGGATGATTGTCACCACTCCACAAGATAAGAAAATGGGTTTATAAAGGTGGCTGAGTCCCAGGCAAGCTCAGCCAGGGACTAACCGACCCTCCCTTCTCTCTATAGATAGTCAGACTTCAGGCCCCTTTTCGGAATAATAATGGATTTTCGTATCTCTAGTCCTAAAAATCAAATAAGCCTTTGAGCAGTGGGCTATTGGTTTTTCTACAGCCAGTGCACTAAGTACGGGCTTAATGTTTTTTAAATGGTTGGAAACCCATCAAAAGAAGAATTAACATCTTGTGACATGTGAAAATCCTATGCAGTTCTCATTTCAGTGTTTTTTTAAAACATTTTGTTTAATTTATATGTGTATGTATATATATTTGAGTTGGAGTCTCTGTCGCCCAGGCTAGAGTGCAGTGGCATGCTCGGCCACTGTAGCCTCAACCTCCTGGGCTCAGGTGATCCTCCCACCTCAGCCTTCCAAGTAGCTGGAATCACAGGCAGGTGCCATCATGCCTGGCTGATTTTTTGATTTATTGTAGAGACGAGGTCTCACCATGCTACTCAAACTGGGCTAGAACCCCTGAGCTCAGGAAATCCTCTCGCCTCTGCCTCCCAAGGTGCCGGGATTACAGGTGTGAGCCACTGTGCCTGGCTAGTTTATAGCTCTGTCTCTCTCTTTTTTTTGTTTTACTTTTTAGAGTCGCAGTCTCACTGTGTTGCCAGTCAAACTCCTGGGATCAAGCAATCCTCCTGCCTCGGCCTCCCAAACTGCTGGGACTACAGGCATGAGCCACCACGCCCAGCTGCATTTCAGTGTTTATAGATAAGACTTTAGTGGGACACAGCTATGATCACTTGCTTAAGAACTTGTGTGTATATATATATATTTTTTTTTTTTTTTTGAGTTGGAGGTCTTACCCTGTTGCCCAGGCTGGAGAGCAGTGGCACGCTCACGGCCACCACATCCTTGACCTGCTGGTGATCCTTCAGCCTCAGCCTTCCAAGTAGCTGGAACTACAGGCGTGCGCCCCCATCCCCGGCTAATGTTTTGATTTATTGTAGAGATGAGGTCTCACCAAGTTGCCTGGACTGGTCTTGAACCCGTGGGCTCAGGCAGTCCTCTCACCTCGGCCTCCCAAAGTGCTGGGGTTATAGGTGTGAGCCACGGTGCCCAGCCTAGGGCTGCTATCTTGCTCAAGCATTCAGAGTTGAATACTTGAGACAGAGGCCTGCACAGTCTAATTTATTTCCCTGCTCTTTACAGAAAAAGTTTTCTCTATAGGGCTGGCCACACAGAACCTCTTGCATCTTGGGTGGCTTCAGGGATACCCAGGGGTAAGTATGTTTTTATTTTAGCCTTACTAGGGAGTTGGACTCTTGGAATCTAATACCAGAAGTCAGCCTGAAGCTAGGGCGCTGGCTGCCCGGGTCCAGGGGACAGGGACCTGGATTCCAACTCTGGGTGGTCTCAGGCATGTCACTGCTCCAGTGTGAGTTTCAGTTAACCCCTCAGGGGTTAAGGGAGTAGGTGGAAATGGCTTATTACCTGGAAGAGACTAAGGAACAGCCTCCATGAAAATTTGGGAACACTGGGAAGGCTCCATTCAGGAAGGCAGGCTGACATGATGGCCATCTCATAAGCGCTTGTGGAATGAACAGAGAGGTCTGCCTGTGCTCCGTGAAGGCCAGAGGCCATGCTGTGCTCAACTGTTTATGAAATTAACACTGGCTGGATGCGGTGGCTCACACCTATAATCCCAGCACTTTGGGAGGCCTAGGTGAGAGTATTGCCTGAGCCCATGGGTTTGAGACCAGCCCAGGCAACTTGGGGAGACCTCATCTCTACAATAAATCAAAAAACTAGCCAGGCGTGGTGGCGCGCCTGTAGTTCCAGCCACCTGGAAGACTGAGGTGGAAGGATCGCCTGAGCCTAGCAGGTCAAGGCTGCAGTGGCCATGAGTGTGCCACTGCCCTCCAGCCTAAGCAACAGAGTGAGACTGCAACTCACAAAAAAAAAGAAAGAAAAAAGAAATTAATACTACTAATAATAGACACAGTGAATTAAGCCTGTGTAACTTCCTGGGCCCTGAGCTTATAACTTTACGTGCGTTATTTCATCTGCTTTGCTCTTTGGCATATGCTCATGAGGGAGACACGACCGATATCCCCATTCTCCAGGAGAAGAAACTGAGGCAATGCGCCTAAATGCTGTGGAACAAGTGAAAGAAAAGCATCACTTCTCCTTCCGGAGGCAGTGGGAATAGATGGGTACATTCTGCTGGCGTCCAGGAAACATTGTTCTCATGTTCAGTCTAGGAGGGGTGGCCATTCCCTGCTGTAAGAATGGGAGACCCCAGTGCAAAGGCTGGGAACACAGGGTCACTCCCTATATCTAGGCCCCCAGTACCCCTCTGAGGTGACCGTTTCCCAAGTCTGCTTTCCTCCAACGAGACAACCAGGGTGAGGATGCACTCCTGTCGGTCTCATTGTCATTTGACTGGTGGACACATCTGTCTTTTTTTTTATCGGAATCTCACTCTGTTGCCCAGGCTGGAGTGCAATGGTATGCTCACAGCCACTGCAGCCTCGACTTGCTGGGCTCCGGCGATCCTTCTGCCTCAGCCTTCCAAGTAGCTGGAACTACAGGTGCGCACTACAAAACCCGGCTAATTTTTTTTTTTTGAGTTGGAGTCTCACTCTGTCGCCAAGACTGGAGTGCAGTGGCCACTCCCGGCCACCGCAGCCTTGACCTGCTGGGCTCCGACAATCCTTCCACCTCAGCCTTCCAGGTAGCTGGAACTACAGGCATGCGCTACCACGTCTGGCTAATTTTTAAAAAAATTGTTATTGTAGATATGAGGTCTCACCAAGTTGCCCGGGCTGGTCTCGAACCCGCGGGCTCAGGCAATCCTCTCGCCTCTGCTTCCCAAGGTGCTGGGATTCCAGGCATGAGCCATCACGCCCAGCTGGCACATCTGTCTCTTAGGAGTTGGTGCATGTGAGCCCAGCCTCTGGCCAATGCTGGTCTCTGTAGGATATGTGCATATTCCCAGTAGTAAGTCATTGGGTTACCTCCAGGTAACCAAGCAACCCAAAGATAATGTAGTTGTCACTCTGAATTGATGTAATTGTAAACACTGTACAGGAATTTAAATAATTAGCGTCCTTGGTTATAAAACTGTGTGCTATAGTGTCCGGAGCCATCAGTGCTCTCTTGTAAGTTTCATAAACCAATCAATATTCCAGGTGACTGGAATTTGTAAAGAGCCTTATGCAGAAGCTGGGGCTACCTACCGTAGCAGATTAGATAGGACTGAGAGGCACAAATTCCACAGAAACTCAATTCCAAACAATCGTTTCACAACCAAGGCCAGGCCTTGAAGTGAGATGAAGGTGTGAATAAATACTGGTAGGCCAGGTGCGGTGGCTCACGCCTATAATCCCAGCACTTTGGGAGGCCGAGGTGAGAGGATTGCCTGAGTCCATGGGTTCCAGACAGGCCTGGGCAACTTGGTGAGACATCGTCACTACAATCAGTCAAAAAAATTAGCCAAGCATGGTGGTGCATGCCTGTATTTCCAGCTACTTGGAAGGCTGAGGTGGAAGGATCGCCTGAGTCCAGCAAATTGAGGCTGTGGTGACCGTGAGCATGCCACTGCACTCCAGCCTGGGTGACAGAGTGAGACTCCAACTCAAAAAAAAAAAAAGAATACTGGCAGCTGGGCCTATAAGCCCAGGACTTTGGGAGGCCAAGGCTAGGGGACTACTTGAGCTCAGGGGTTCGAGACCAGCCTGGGAAACAGTGAGGCCTTGTCTCTACAAAAAAATCAAAAAATTAGCCAGGTGTGGTAGCACGAGCCTGTAGTCCCAGCTACTCGGGAGGCTGATGCAGAAGGATCGTCTGAATCCAGGAGAACAAAGATATGGTAGGCCATGATCTTGCCACTGCACTCCAGCCTGGGCGATCTAGTGAGACCTTGATTAAAAAAAAAAAAAGAGAGAGAGAGAGAGAAACCGGGTTTGGGGGTCAAGCCTGCTGAGCCCAGCAGGGTGAGGCTGCAGTGGCCGTGAGTGTGCCACTGCACTCTAGCCTGGGCAACAGAATGAGACTCCAACTCAAAAAAAAAAAGGATATTTACATTGGGCTGGGTGTGGTGGCTCATGCCTGTAATCTTAGCACTTTGAGAGGTAGAGGCCAGAGGATTGCTTGAGGTCGGGGGTTCAAGACCAGCCTGGGAAACTTGGCGAAACTTCTTCTCTACAATAAATCAAAAATTAGCCAGGCGTGGTAGAGTATGCCTGTAGTTCCAGGTACTTGGAAAGCTGAGGCAGAAGGATCGCCCAAGCCCAGCAAGTCAAGGCTGCGGTGGACATGAACGAGACACTGCACTCCTGCCTGGGTGACAGTGAGACTCCAACTCAAAAAAAAGCTGGGAACAGGAGCCAGGCTTCCGCCTCCCAGCTGCCTCCAGCCGCCAACCACAGGCCTGCCCTGGGGGCCAGTACTCTGGTCTGAAGTCCAGACTGACCACAGAGGGCTGGTGCTTTACATACATTTGAGGACTGGGGGACTAGAGGGTAGAGGAGAGGTAACTTCTAGAAGAAGTGACATTTGAACTGGATCTCAAATAGGCACAATGTTTTAAAAAAAAATTTTTTTTTTCTTGAGTTGGAGTCTCTCACTCTGTCGCCCAGGCTGGAGTGCAGTGGCATGCTCCCAGCCACCACAGCCTCGACCTGCTGGGCTCAGGTGATCCTTCCGCCTCAGCCTTCCAAGTAACTGGAACCACAGGCATGTGCCACCACACACGGCCAATTTTTTTTTTTTGAGTTGAAGTCTCTGTCGCCCAGGCTGGAGTGCAGTGGCACGCTGATGGCCACCGCAGCCTCGACCCGCTGAGCTCAGGCGATCCTTCCACCTCAGCCTTCCAAGTGGCTGGAACTACAGATTCACACCACCACGCACGGCTGATTTTTTATTTATTGTGGAGATGAGGTCACAGTAAATGAGGTCTCATGTTGCTCAGGCTAGTCTCAAACCCCTGGGCTCAGGTAATCCTCCCCCTTCTGCCTCCCAAAGTGCTGGGATTATAGGCTTGAGCCACCGCGCCCCACCTAATTTTTTGATTTATTGTAGAGAGAGGTCTCACCATGTTGCCCATGTTGCTCTTGAACGCTTGAACTCAGGCAGTCCTCTCGCATCAGCCTCCCAAAGTGCTGGATTACAGGTTTGAGCAACCATGTCCTGCCTAACTTTTTGATTTATTGTAGAGAGAGGTCTCACCAAGTTGCTCAGGCTGGTCTTGAACCCATGGTCTTAGGCAATCCTCTCACCTCAACCTCTCAAAGTGATGGGATTATAAGTGTGAGCCACTGCACCTTGCCAGCACAATGCTTTTTTATTTTATTTTTTATTTTTATTTTTTGAGTTGGAGTCTCACTCTGTCACCCAGACTGGAGTGCAGTGGCCGCTCCGGCGATCCTTCTGCCGCAGCCTTCCAAGTAGCTGGAACTACAGGTGTGCACTACCATGCCCGGCTAATTTTTTTATTTATTGTAGAGATGAGGTCTCCCCAAGTTGCCCAGGCGGGTCTTGAACCTGCAGGCTCAGGCAATCCACTCACCTCAGCCTTCCAAAGCGTGGGATTACAGGCTGAGCCACCGAGCCTGCACAATGCTTTTTTAAACATCATTATGGAGATATCATTCACATACCATAAAATTCACCCATTTGAGTTTTTGCTTAATGGATATAGTATTTCAGTTTTGCAAAATTAAAAAGTTTTGGAAATTAATTGAACATTTTTTTTGAGTTTGGGCTTCACTTTGTCGCCCAAGCTGGAGTGACCTCCTGGGCTCAGGTGATCCTTCTGCCTCAGCCTCCTGAGTAGCTGGAACTACAGGAGTAAGCCCCTACACCTGGCTAATTTTTTGTTTTTTTACAGTGATGAGGACTCATCGTATTGCCCAGGCTGGTCTCGAACTCCTGGGCTCAAGTAATTCTCTCACCTCCATCTCTCAAAGTGCTGGATACAGGCATGAGCCACCACGCCCAGCCCAATGTGAATTTTTTTTTTTTGAGTTGGAGTCTCACTCGGTCGCCCAGACTGGAGTGCAGTGGCCACTCCTGGCTACTGCAGCCTCGACCTGCTGGGCTCTGGGGATCCTTCTGCCTCAGCCTTCCAAGTAGCCGGAATTACAGGTGCGCGCTACCACATCCGGCTAATTTTTTGATTTATTGTAGAGATGATGTCTCGCCAAGTTGCCCAGGCAGGTCTCGAACCCGCAGGCTCAGGCAATCCACTCACTTCAGCCACCCAAAGGCGCAGGATTATAGGCTGAGCCACTGAGCCCGGCTGTGAATATTTTTTTTAACTGAGTCAAAGTGTCATTCTGTTGCCCAGGCTGGAGGGCAGTGACACACTCACAGCCACCACAGTCTGGATCTGCTGGGCTCAGGTGATCCTTCTGCCTCACTCTTCTAATTAGCTGGAACCACAGGCCACCACATCTGGCTAAGTATTTTTTTTTTGAGTTGCAGTCTCACTCTATCACCCAGGCTGGAGGCTGGAGTGCAGCGGCACACTCACAACCATCCTTCCGCCTCAGCCTTCCAAGTAGCTGGAACTACAGGCCCGTGTCACCACACCTGGCTAATTTTTTGATTTATTGTAGAGATGAGGTCTTGCCAAGCTGTCCAGCCTGATCTTGAACCTGTGGGATCAGGCAGTTCTCTCACTTCAGCCTCCCAGAGTGCTGGGATTATAGGCATGAGCCACCGCGCCTGGCCAGTTTTTATTATTTTTTCTAGAGATGAGGTCTCCCTATGTTGCCCAGGCTAGCCTTAAATGCCTGGGCTCAAGCAATCCTTCTGCCTAGGCCTCCCAAAGTGCTGGGATTACAGGCGCGAACCACTGAGCCCAGCCACTAGTCTCAGCTTTTAATGACAGGCTATGTGACCTTGGGTAAGGCACTTCTCCGCCCTAGACCCTGGGGTCTTCGCCTGGCTGCAGAAGGCTCTGTGTGCCTGTCCTCCCCAGCTTATTCAGGGGTGTGGAAGAGGCTTCACCTACTGACCCTGGGAGGTAGGTGAGGAAGGAGATTATGGATTCCCATTCCACAAACAAGGACACCAAGGGCCAGGTGGGTATGGCCTGCTGAAGGTTCCAGTGTAAGCAGCTACTGGCCAGTTCCCCAGTCATCAGTCCTGGGTCCCACACTGGCTAAACCGCAGCCCTCAGTACAGGCCTGCACATTCTGTGACTCTGGCAGGTGGGCACCCAGGCTCTCCTGCAGCAGAGAGGATGGCCGGGCAGTTCTGCCCGGGCACTGTGTGGTCACCAAGGTCCAGAGCAGGGTGGGTCCGACTCTAAAAAGGGCGCCAGCCACCTCCCTGACCTCATCGTCCAGTCTTACCATCCTTCCCTGCAGCTCAGCACGGACCAGATGTTTGCTCAGGTACAGCTTCACGGTGGAGACCTCAGAGGGGTGCAGGGGGATGGAGTTCAGGGGAATAAAGTGTGTTGGGGCCCAGGGTCCTAGGAAGGAGCCCGAGTCTGCAGGCTGGGAACTTCTGGCTCGGATGCCAAACTCCTGGAATTTCACCTGTGCCTTGGAGATCCAGCAACAGGATTTGGAACAAGACACGCTTAAGCCCCGCCCCTCCCCAGCACCCCTTAGGGCGCAGAGGGTCTGGGAGGCCCCTCGGGAAAGGCTAGGCTGCCTGCGGGGGGGGGGCGGTGGCAGCTCCAGGGGAGAACACCTTGCTCTCCAGCTTTGCGGCTCTAGGGCTGGCCCTTTAAACCTGAGACCATGATGTCACTGTAGACAGCGGTGGACTGGACGGGAGGGGAGGGGCACTGCGGGGCTAGGGGCGGACTGCATTTCCCAGCAGCCTCTGGTAAGCCACACCCCGTCCAGCCAGCAGACACTCACCGCGGACAATTAACTAGCCCCGTGCTGGTTTCCAGGGGGTTTCCGAATGGTCGTCCTGGGGCGAGGGTGGGGCTCCTAGGAGGTGGCCTGGGGTGCAGGTGGTCCAGGCCAAATCCGTGGGCCTGGCAAAGCACGCCAGGTCTGTGTCCTGCCGGGGTCCTGGCATCACCCCTCGTTTCTTGGGCGCACACTCCTGCGTCTTCCCCTTTCCCTATGCAATCTCCCTTCCACAATCCAGGGGTGCAGCCCCCGGCTGGAGCCCATCCCGGGGGGCTCTCAGGCTTGCAAAGCTTCGGCCTCTGCCCGGAAGTCCATCGTTGGGGCTTACCTCTTTGGTCTTGGTGGCTCCCTTTAATCGATGCGGGGACTACATCTCCCAGCGGCCCGGGGCCTTCCTGACGCAGTCCCCCCCCCAGCCCGCGGGGAGGTGCGGGCCGGGAGGGGGGAGGTGACTTGATGTCATCCTGAGCGGCTGGGCGGCGGGCGCCGGTGCGCACGGAGCTGGGTCTCCCGCTGCGCCGCGCCGCGCCGGGTCGGAGTCCCGGGACCTCGGCCGAGGTCCGCGCGCTGCCGGGGCCGGCGCAGAGCCCGCCGTGCGCCCGGCCCGGCCCGGGTCTGAGCCGGGGGGCATGCCCCAGCTCCCGCGGAGCCCGGGAGGGACCCCAGGAGCGCCGCCGCCCAGCCCCGGCGTCCCGAGCGGAACCGCTGCGATCCGGCCCTGAGCCGCCGCCCCTGTCCCCACGGGCAGCCCCCGGGGGTCGGCGACCAAAGTCTGGGTTTCCAAGAAGTGAGTGTGCCCCCCCTCCGAGGTTGGGGAGGCCAGGAAGGAGGAGCTGAGGTGGGGGAGGGTGTCGGGTTCCAGGAGGGGGGTGGCACGGGGTGGCCTCCGTTCTTGGGGGAGTCCCCGGTGGCCGGCATTCGCAGGGCAGGGGCCGGTTCCCTTCTGTAAGGGGCCGGGGATGAGGTACGGGGTCCCCATTCTGAGTAGGGGTGGCGGGGGGTGGGGGGGACAGGCCCTATCCTGGGAGGCGTTATTTTGGACCCCGGGGCCTTTCATTCCGGGAGAAGGGAGGGACATGTCCAGCATGGGAGGGGGCTGCACCCCCGTTGGAGGGTCTGGGCAAGGATCAGAGGGAAAAGAAGACCCGGGCACTCAGCTGCAGCCTGGCAGCCCGTCTCTCCCGAAAGAACTGACTGGCTCTCTCTGTCTCTTTCTTGCTGACCTTCCTGCCCTGACTTCGTTTGCCAAAGACCCAGGGTGGGAGCCCTGACCAGACTCTTCGCGACTCTCAGGAAGGACCCTAGGCCTGAACCGTCCTCCTTTCTACCCTGCCTGCCCCCCAGGACTGGGCAGTTGCCGAAGGCCCTGGGGGGGGGCCCAGGGATGTAGTCGTGCCCCCCCCAACGCCCCGACACAGAATGGGCCCAAGTTAGTCTGCCCAGCCGCACACAGCATCTTCCAGGCCCAGAGAGAACCCCCAGGCTCTGAAGGCTTGACCTGCCGCCCGTCTGCCATGGAGACGAAGCTGCCCCCTGCCAGCACCCCCACCAGCCCCTCCTCCCCGGGGCTGTCGCCCGTGCCCCCGCCCGACAAGGTGGATGGCTTCTCCCGCCGCTCCCTCCGCAGGGCCCGGCCCCGGCGCTCCCACAGCTCCTCTCAGTTCCGCTATCAGAGCAACCAGCAAGAGCTCACGCCACTGCCCCTGCTCAAAGGTGAGCTGGCTGCTGGCCTCCGGGACACCTGAGCCCGGAGGCCACTGGCCAGGCTGGGTGGGGTGAGGAGCTGCTGGCAGTGGCCATCGGACGGAGTCTGAACAGCCCCTTCGAGGCTTGAGACTCCCCATCAGGACTGACCCCCGGCCCTCTCTGCTGACGCATGGCCCTACCGGCCTGTCATCCCTGGGGGTGGGGCATCCATCTGAAGGTGGCGCCACCCTGGGGGCAGACCAGGGCCAAGGGTGGGGCCCACAGCCTGGGCTCCAGGAGGCCGCTATCAGCCCAGCCAGCTGCCAGGGACCTGGAGCGGGTACTTGGCATGGCTCCCTGGGATCACCAGGTAGCCCCCATCCCCACCCCTGGGTAGTAGGGCCGAACTGGTTTAGCCGGTCCTGGGGCTGAACTGGCCACCCTAGAGACCCCTGGCCCTGAGCCCTCCCCACTTCCGCCCTTAACCACTGAGAGGGAGGCAGTGGCTGTCTGGGGCACCTGTGGGAAGCCCGTGCATCCAGGGTTTGTGATCGTGCCTTTAAACCAGGCCACCCCACTCTGAGCTTGGATTAGGGGAAAGAAAAGAAGTCCCTGTCGCCCCAGAATGGAGGATGGGACAGGAGTGGCTTGCTCTCGTGCCAGGAGTGGGAGGGCACATGAGAGAGTGGGCCGCAGAGGCTGCCTCGAGAACCAGCCCCAAGGATTCTCAGGGTCCAGCCCTGCCCAGAGCTGTGGCAGCCGGGGCCTAGGCTCAGCCCCCCTCCCTCCTCAGATGTCCCGGCCTCTGAGCTGCATGACCTGCTGAGCCGGAAGCTGGCCCAGTGCGGGGTGATGTTTGACTTCTTGGACTGCGTGGCCGACCTCAAGGGGAAGGAGGTGAAGCGGGCGGCACTCAACGAGCTGGTGGAATGCGTGGGGAGCACCCGGGGTGTCCTCATCGAGCCTGTCTACCCAGACATCATCCGCATGGTAAGTGCCCGCCCCAGGCTCTGAGGGCCAGTGAAGGGGGCCGGAAGCCCTACTGACCCGCCCACAGGACACCAGCGCTGAGTGATAAAGCTACACTCTTCGCTTTGGCCTCAGGGCCCACCTGTTCCCTCCCATCCCCGCCCCCCGCCCCGTGACGACCCAGCACCCACTCGATGCCTCTGGGCCTGGCCCATGTCTGCACATCTGCTTGCCCGAGGCCTGGAGTGCCCTTCCCCATGCCCCTTTCCATCCACTGCCGGGGTCGGGTGCTGCCTCGTCTATGAAGCCGCCGCTCTCAGTGCCCAAGCTGGAAATCTCCCTGCTCTGAATGCCTGTAGACCTCGCTGCTTTTGACCTTGTTTTGCCCACCTGATTGTAGCTGCCTACAGGGCAGGGATGTGTCTTGTTCATCTTTCGGTGGTCCCCAGCCCCTGGCCCAGGGCTTGCAGGCGCTAGGTGTTCAGGTGATAATTCCCAAGGAATGAATTGCTTGCTGGTCTAGAACTTTGCATAAGGGACTCCCAGGCTTCTGCCTGTGTGTTTTTTTTTTTTGAGTTGGAGTCTCACTCTGTCACCCAGACTGGAGTGCAGTGGCCGCTTCCAGCCACTGCAGCCTCGATTTGCTGGGTTTTGGCGATCCTTCCGTCTCCACCTTCCAAGTAGCTGGAACTACAGGCGCGCTACCACGCTCGGCTAATTTTTTTTGATTTATTGTAGAGATGAGGTCTCACCAAGTTGCCCAGGCGGGTCACGAATTTTTTTTTTTTTTTTTTTTTTTTGAGTTGGAGTCTCACTCTGTCGCCCAGGCTGGAGTGCAGTGGCATGCTCACGGCCACTGCAGCCTTGACCTGCTGGGCTCAGGCAATCCTTCTACTTCAGCCTTCCAAGTAGCTGGAACTACAGGCACGCCCACCACACCTAAGTTTTTGATTTATTGTAGAGACAAGGTATCGCCCAGTTGCCCAGGCTGGTCTTGAACCCCTAGGCACAGGCCGTCCTCTCGCCTCCGCCTCCCAAAGTGCTGGGATTACAGGTGTGAGCCACTACACCCAGCTAAGGGCTCTTAAAACTTAAAGAACTGCAATGCTAAAGAACCCACAACACTGCTCTTCAGATCTCAGTGAATATCTTCCGGACCCTGCCGCCCAGTGAGAACCCTGAATTTGACCCAGAAGAGGATGAGCCCAACCTCGAGCCTTCGTGGCCGCATCTACAGGTCTGAAGGGCCGAGGAAGGCAGGGATTCAAGTTCGGGAAGAGACTGAGGAGAGGGGAGAGGGTCTCCTTGGTCCGGAGACTGCCGGATGAGGGCCGCAGGGTGGGGTGAGTGGGTGAGGCTGTTAGTGAGCTCGCCTTTTTGTCTGTTCTCCTCCTAGCTGGTATATGAGTTTTTCCTGCGTTTCTTGGAGAGCCCAGACTTCCAGCCCTCCGTGGCCAAGAGATATGTGGATCAAAAGTTTGTCCTGATGGTGAAGTGGGGAGCCCAGATGGGGTGGTACCATGGGGCAGGGCTGGGCTCTCTGTAGGGCTGGGGATAGGATGGAAGTGAGCTGGGGTTGACCTCTCACCTGGCCCCTGCCACCGGCTTCCACAGCTACTGGAGCTATTTGATAGCGAGGACCCCAGGGAGCGTGAGTACCTCAAGACCATCCTGCACCGGGTCTACGGCAAGTTCCTGGGTCTCCGGGCCTATATCCGCAAACAGTGCAACCACATCTTCCTCCGGTGAGTGGCTGCTGCCTGCCCGGCAGAGATCTGGGGAGGGAGGGAAGGCTGTCAGGGAAGAAACCGAGGCAAAGGCTTCTGGGCCACAGGGCCCCTTATGGAACTCTGGTTGGCCAAGTTCTTTCTTGGTAATGTATTATACTGATTAGACAAATACTGTGAAGTCAGCAGAGAATGGGTATTCATTTCCATTTTACAGATGAGAAGGTAGAAGCTGAGAGAGATGAAATGGTTTGCAGGGACTAGGACAGTCCAAGGGACCTAGGATCTAAATATTTCGACCCTTTTTTTTTTTTAATTAGAGTCTCACTCCTTCGCCCAGGCTGGAGTGCAGTGGCACGCTCACGGCCATCCCAGCGTCGACCTGATGGGCTCCGGCAATCCTTCCGTCTCAGCCTTCCAAGTAGCTGGAGCTATAGGCACGCACTACCATACCCGGCTAATTTTTTGATTTATTGTAGAGACGAGGTCTCACCAAGTTGCCGGGCCTGGTCTTGAACCCGCGGGCTCAGGCAATCCACCCACCTCAGCCTCCCAAAGTGCTGGAGGTTACAGGCTAAGCCACTGAGCCCACCCTGACGCTTTTTTTTTTTTGAGTTGGAGTCTCACTCTCTCTGCCAGGCTGGAGTGCAGTGGTATGCTCATGGCCACTGCAATCTTGACCTGCTAGGCTCAGGCTATACTCCTGCCTCAGCCTTCCAAGTAGCTGGAACCACAGGCATGCGCCACCATACCCAACTAATTTTTTTATATTTTTATTGTAGAGATGAGGTCTTACCATGTTGTTCAGGCTGGTCTCGAACCCCTGAGCTCAGGCAATCCTCTTGCCTCTGTCTTTCAAAGTGCTAGAATTATAGGAGTGAGCCACTGCGCCCGGCCGTCTTTTGACCCTTATTGTGCCAGGCCATAAGGTCTCAAAGGGAAATTCTTTGCATACATGAGTATGCAGCACCAGCACCCACTGGGCATCAGAGCTCATGTAGCCATGTAATTGAGACTATAGCCCGGGAGTTTGGTTTCAGTATTTGGGTGAACTTGGGCAAATTACTTTGGCTTTCTCCTAGTTTTCTCACCTTTATTTATTTATTTTTCTGAGTCGGGGGGCTATCCTGGGCTTGGTGATCCCCAAGTAGCTAGACGGATGTCACCAAACTGGCTAATTTTTAAATTTTTTTGTAGAGACAAGTCTCACTAGGTTGCCTGGGCTGGTCTCGAACTGCTAGGCTCAAGCAGTGTTCCCACCCCAGCTTCCCAAAGTGCTGGGATTACAGCCATGAGCCACCGTGCCCAGCCTCCTTCATCTTTGTTTTTTTTTTTTTTTTTTTGAGTTGGAGTCTCACTGTCACCCAGACTGGAGTGCAGTGGCCGCTCCCGGACACCGCAGCCTTGACCTGCTGGGCTCCGGCGATCCTTCCGCCTCAGCCTTCCGCGTAGCTAGAACTACAGGCACGCGCTACCATGCCTGGCTCATTTTGATTTATTGTAGAGATGAGGTCTCGCCAAGTTCCCCGGGCGGGTCTCAAACCCGCGGGCTCAGGCAGTCCACTCACCTCAGCCTCCCAAAGGCATGGGATTACAGGCTGAGCCACTGAGCCCAGCTCTTTTTTTTTTTGATTGAAAAATATAGTTTATTTAGAAAATAAATTAGAGAGAGAGAGATTCACCTCCCCAAGGTAGGGGCGGGGGCCAAGGCTTAGGAAAACATGGGCTGGCCATAGCTCAAAGTGTGCACATGGCCACACCAGAGTCATGTAAAGCAATGGCCCTTCATCTTTGTGTGTGTGTGTGTGTGTGTGTGTGTGTGTGTGTGTGTGTGTGTGTGTTGTTGTTGTTGTTGTTGTTGTTGCTGTTTTGGGGGTTTTTTGAGTTGGAGTCTCACTCTGGCGCTCCCAGGCTGGAGTGCAGTGACATGCTCACGGCCACTGCAGCCTTGACCTGCTGGGCTCAAGCGATCCTTCCGCCTCAGCCTTCCAAGTACCTGGAACTACAGGCGCACGCCACCACGACCGGCTAATTTTTTGACTTATTGTAGAGATGAGGTCTCACCAAGTTGCCCAGGCAGGTCTTGAACCCGTGGGCTCAGGCAATCCTCTCATCGTAGCCTCCCAAAGTGCTGGGATTATAGGCGTGAGCCACCGCACCCGGCCTCCGTCATCTTCAAAATGGGGATGACACTTGCGCTAACCATCACCAAGGTGAAATGAGGCGTGGCCTAGAAAGCACTCAGTACAGCTCCTGGACTGGGGCCGGGACTCTGAAATATTAGCTCTCATTGTTATTAGCTACAAAACAGGTAAACATAATCCTTGTCCTCCAGGACCTTGGAGTCCATTAGATTCCCCACTTAGTAACTTTGGGACAAGTTTCGTTTAACTGCTGAGTCTCAATTTCATTATTTGTATGATGGATTTTTTTTTTTTTTTTGAGTTGGAGTCTCACTCTGTCACCCAGACTGGAGCGCAGTGGCCACTCCCGGCCACCGCAGCCTCGACCCGCTGGGCTCCGGCGATCCTTCCGCCTCAGCCTTCCGAGTAGCTGGAATTACAGGCATGCGCTACCACACCCGGCTGATTTTTTGATTTATTGTGGAGATGAGGTCTCACTGCCCAGGCGGGTCTCGAACCCGCGGGCTCAGGCATGATGGATTTAAGAAACCCTGCTTCCCAGATAATTTTGAAAATTACATGGTGCAGAATAGATGCTGAGTGTTGGTTATTCTCTGGGTGGACTGGCGTGAAGAAGGATGTCGGCTAGGTGCCTGCTGACTGGATGGGTATCAGGAAATGAGGATAGCGTCTTGGAAGAGATGAGCTGGAACGTTCCACAGAGGAGAGAGTCAAGCTGGGATTCAGTGGCTGAGGTGGCTGGGCTGAGAAGGGCGTTTGAGAGTGAGGTGTGGCTCCCAGTGGGGCCTGGTGTGGGCTGCTGAGAAGGGAGCATAGCTTCTTGGTTGGGAGAGAGCTGGATGAGTGTGCGGGGCAGGTGAGGGTGGGCACACAGACAGGATGCCTGTGCGGGGCTGGGCCGACCTCGATTGCTCTGAGCCTTCCTGCGTTTTTCTCCCTCTCGTAGGTTCATCTATGAATTCGAGCACTTCAATGGCGTGGCGGAGCTGTTGGAGATCTTAGGAAGGTGATTCTCCCTGGGCCTCAGCTGGAGCTGGGGATTCTGGAAGGAGGGGCTGGGGCCCGGTCGCCTGAGCACTCCTTTCTTCCGCCCCATCCTCAGCATCATCAATGGCTTTGCGCTGCCGCTGAAGACTGAGCACAAGCAGTTCCTGGTCCGCGTCCTGATTCCCTTGCACTCCGTCAAGTCGCTGTCTGTCTTTCACGCCCAGGTGAGACCCAGGTCCGGCCCAGCTGCCTTGGGACGCCCTGACAGCCAGGGCAGCTAGCAGGGCCTGGAGGTCAGCCTGACACTCAGCCTGACACTTGTGAGATCCTGTCTCGCCTTCTTTTGTCTTTATAACTCTGTTCCATCTGCCTTAGAGGGTTCCTACTGGCTCTTTATGGCTGACTTCAGACAGCAGCTCTGTGAGGCCTTCCCTCTCCACCTGCTCTAGGGCAGAATTAAACTCTTCTCTTTCTATGTTTCCAAAGATTTTGACACAGAATTCTTTTGTGGAACCTTCTGCAAATTTATAAGGATTCATTTGCGGTTTCTCCCATGTACTGTGCTGTATTCCAGTACACTGAGCATTATGCCTGATATATTCTAGGCAGGCAGTCAGTGCTTGGCGGATAAGAGAGTGAAAAGTGGGCAACATAGCAAGATCTTATCTCTACAAAAATTTAAAAGAATATTAGCTGGGTGTGGTGGTGTGTACCTGTAGTCCTAGCTACTTGGGAGGCTGAGATGGGAGGACAGCTTGAGCCCAGGCGTTTGAGGCTGCAGTAAGCCATGATTGTGCCACTGCACTCCAGTCTGAGTGCCAGAATGAGACTCAGACTCAAAAAAAAAAGAGGAGAGAGAGTGAGAGGCAGTAAGTGAGCAAATGTCTGGCATCCTGTCCTGGGCTGCCGGTCCCCTGCTGACCCCTGTTTCCGTTCTCTCCACCCCTCACCCCTTGCAGCTGGCATACTGTGTGGTGCAGTTCCTGGAGAAGGATGCCACCTTGACAGAGCACGTGGGTACCTCTGGGGGGGTGGGCCCGTCACCTCTGCGGGTCTGACTTCTTCCTGCCTCAACCCTCTCAGGTGATCCGAGGGCTGCTCAAGTACTGGCCGAAAACCTGCACCCAGAAGGAGGTAGAAGAAGGGCGTTGAAGCCCACCAGAGGGGGGTCGGGAGGGCTCGGCTGCAGAAGGCAGCCAGGGGTGTGCGTGTTGCAGCAGACGCGACCTGCCACCCCTGTCCCTCCTCCCCGCCACCCCAGGTGATGTTTCTGGGGGAGATGGAAGAGATTCTCGATGTCATCGAGCCCTCCCAGTTCGTGAAGATCCAGGAGCCCCTCTTCAAGCAGGTGGCCCGTTGTGTTTCCAGCCCCCACTTCCAGGTAGGAGTGGGATGGGTGGGGCTGGGAGCAGGGATGTGGTGGCCTGGAAAGGTTGGGGAGTGGACCTGACACCACGGCTCCCTCCGCCCTCAGTTTCTTCTCCGGTCCTGGGCCAGATAAGGAAGGGGGAGACATTGGACTTAGGGTCAGGAGACCCAGGGTCAAACCTCAGGCCCGCCTTCCACGGGCTGAGGGGCCTTGGGCAAGTCACTTCACCACTCTGATTCTGATTAAGCTTCCTCATCTGTAAAATGGGCCAGTGACAATCTCTTCCTAGGGTGGTGATGAGGCCTGAAGAGATCGTGAGCGTGACGTGTTTGGTAGACCAAAGTGTGCTCCAGAATGGGCTGGAGGGTTATCGTCACTGTCCCCTTTTCTTGGTGGCCTTGGATCTCATTAGACCCACCCTAGGTCCCAGCCAGCCTTTTCCACATCATCCCAGCCAGTTGTAACTCATGATCTCCTGCACGTGTGTACAGGCTTTCTCCCATTCTTGTGAGCCATGACCTAGTGGGAGTCAGTCCTTCCGCACAGTGTTGTAATCCCAAAGCGATGGGATTACAGGCACGAGCCATTGCGCCTGGCCTTATTAAACACCTTAAAGTCCAGTATCTCATTTGGTTCCTACAACAGTCCTGTGGAGGTTGGTGCTGTTAGCCCCATTTCACAGATGAGAAAGCCCAGGCTGAGAAGTTAAATGCCTTGCCCAAGGGTTGTACGGTCTGTAGTGGAGTTAGGATTTGCCCTTCACATGGGACTCCTAATCCAGTGCTGCTTTCTCTTCACCACCTTGCTCCTCCCCGGGGGTCAGAGGAGCCCTGAGGGTGGGCCTGAGCTTGGTGCACACTGGGCCTTGCATACACAGAGAAGCCGCTGCCAGCGCTCACTCTGCTGTCTCGTCTGGACCAGGTTGCAGAGCGGGCTCTGTATTTCTGGAATAACGAGTATATCCTGAGCCTCATTGAGGACAACTGCCACACTGTGTTGCCTGCTGTGTTCGGGACCCTCTACCAAGTTCCAAGGAGCACTGGAATCAGTGAGTGCCCAGGCCCTGACCTCCCAGAAACGGGGACCAGGGCTGGCCAGTCCAGACCCTGGGGTCACTCAGAGCTGCAGAGGACCAGATCAGGCACCAGACGATGGCTGAGGGGGGTGAGGAGGACAGGGAAGTGGGCAGGGCTTGTGCTGGTCAGGCCTGCCTGCTGTGTTTGAGCCACAGGGATGGGCAGGCTGCCAGGGAGCAAGGTGGGGCTGAGTTGAGGTTGCTCTCATCTCCCCAACCCCTCCCTCGACCCTGCCAAGAACCATCGTGTCTCTGATCTACAACGTGCTCAAGACCTTCATGGAGATGAATGGAAAGCTGTTTGATGAGCTCACAGCCTCCTACAAGCTGGAAAAACAGCAGTGAGTGTCGGCGGCTGGGCGTGGGGAGAGGGAGAAGAACGAGGAGGAATCAGACCCTCATGGCTGGAGGGGGCCCCAGAGGACCACCCCAGACCCTGTCTGATCAGATGGTTTTGTTTCGTTTTGGAATCAGTGTCTCACTTAGCCACCCGGGCTGGAGTGCAATCGCAAGTTAACAGTTACTGCTGGGCTCAGGTGATCCTTCTGCCTCAGCCTCCCAAGTAGCTGGGACTACAGGTGTGCGCCCCCATGCCTGGCTAATTTTTTTATTTTTGTAGAGATGAGGTCTCACCAAGTTGCCCAGGCTGGTCTTGAACCGGTGGGCTCAGGCAGTCCTCTCTCCTCTGCTTCCCAAAGTGTTAGGATGACAGGTGTGAGCTACCACGCCCCACTGATCAGATGCTGAAAGCCTCTCCCCCGCCCCCTACAAGTGCTGGCCCATCCTGTGCCTGTGCTCCGTCATTCCCCTAGTGGTTTATCCAGGCACTGACCTGTTCTGACTCCCGATAGCTCCCTACCCTGCAACCAGGGTCACTCAGAGCCAGGCCCGTTCACCTTCTCTGGGAACACAGGCTGGGATCAGTCTCGCCTCAGCTCTTCCCCATGCAGAAGGTTTCTAGGGAGTCTCAGAACAGAAAATGCTTCCATGCTGTCTGTCCATTTGCAGGGGGGTGGCAGTGAGGGAGGCTGGGTGTGGGGGAGACTGGGGAGGGAACTGCCTCTCTCTCTCTCCCCAGGGAGCAGCAGAAGGCCCAGGAGCGCCAGGAGCTATGGCAAGGCTTGGAAGACCTGCGGCTACGCCGGCTACAGGGGACCCAGGGGGCCAAGGAGGCCCCCCTCCAGCGGCTTCCCCCCCAGGTGGCCACCAATGGGGGTCAGAGCTAGGAGGTCCTGGAAGGGGAGGAGCTAAACCCAGAGCTGTCGGCCCCTCCACCCCTTCTCCTGCCCAGGGGCCCAGCGAGACACTCACCTCCCCCTGGCCTCGCCAGAGCAGGTTCTGAGGACTTCCTGCCTGGCCCAGCTTTCACTGGGGGGAGCCGAGAGGAGAGGAGATGGTGGTCTTGGCAACGGAACTCTCAGCCCCTCGTGGCAGGACTCGACAAGGGCAGGCTTGACCAGGAAGCTGCCATCAGGGATCTTCCCCCGCCCCACAAAGCTGGGCTCCAGACTGCAGGCAGGCCCCACCCTCTGCTCCTGGCCTTGGGCAAGGGCACTCAGCGCCTGGCCTGCCCCTGCCTAGGGCCAGCGCGAGGTTCTTCTCATCCCACCATGGGGTCCACGGTCTATTTATTCTCGCCCAGCTCACCCCCAACACAGACACTGTCCTGGGCCTGGGGCATTCTCCGTCCCCCCCCCAACCCCGCGCCCTGTACTTTCTCATCCCCTTTTTATTTATTGGGCAGGGGGAGGGGTGAGGGCACAGGCAAGAAGATTCACAGTGTCCTGGGGTAAGGGGGGGGTCACAATAACCATGGTCTATCCCCCTTCCCCTGGCTGGGGGGTAGACTTAATAAAGAGAGAAACTCAAGAGCTGCTTGCTTTATTTAGGGGTAGGGGGCAAAGAGGGCAGGGAAATGAAAGGTTGGTTAGAAGGGCCAGGCAGAGGCAGAGCAGGGGCAGGAGCTCTCCTCTTTTCAAGAGGCGACAGTCACAAAATGGTAAGAGGGTCATTGCTGGAACAACCCTTTCCCTTAAGAAAATCCCCTATCACCGGGCGCGGTGGCTCACGCCTAGAATCCCAGCACTTTGGGAGGCCAAGGCGAGAGGATTGCCTGAGCCCACAGGTTTGAGACCAGCCTGCAATTTGGCAAGACCTCATCTCTACAATAAATCAAAAAATTAGCTGGGTGTGGTGGCGCACGCCTATAATTCCAGCTACTTGGAAGGCTGAGGCAGAAGGATCACCTGAGCCCAGCAGGTCCAGGCTGCGGTGGCTGTGAGCGGCCACTGCACTCCAGCCTGGGCGACAGAGTGAGACTCCAACTCAAAAGAAAAAAGAAAAAAGAGAATCCCCTAGGGAGTAGCTGGCAGAATTGGAACCCCTTTGGGTTTTGAATCCCAAACCCAGCTTTTTCCCAACAGAACATTAAGCCCTGGGATTGGGGGTGGGGGGAGGAAGGCGGGCAGAGGATGGCCTAGAAGCGAGAGAGGCGACACATGTCGCACTGGCAGGCCCTGGCCGTGAAGATCTCGAGCTCCTCCCTCCGGTCCCCCACGCACTGCAGCTGCACCTTCACCTGTGGAGAGGGGAGGCCACATTCCCGTCCCCTGTTGCAGGGCCGTCTCAGATCCCCCTCTCTTATGTCCTCTCCCCACCCCCATTGTCCCCCCACCGGACTCGGGTCCTCCTTACCTTCTTTAAGCCGCTGATGGTGCAGCACTGAGAGACTGAGGTGATGTTGTGTCGATAGCCACTGGCCACCAGCACAGAGTACCGGGAAGGGAAGGCGCTGGACTCGCAGTGGCCCACGCAGGCCTGGGCCATGTGAGAGCCCTGGCAGGTGCCTTGGCGGTCACTTCGCACGGTCACATTGAAAGCTAGAAGAAGACAGGCAAGCAATAGTCGGTGCCTCTGTGAAGGCCCATCCAGCCCCTCTAGTCTGTGCAAAGGACAGAGGGTTCCATGTAGGCTGCCACCTGCCCGCCACCGGCTCCTTGCACCCACCCAGAACTTCCACTCCTCCCTGCCTCCTGATCCCAGAGTTACTCACGGTGCAAGTAGCAGCCTGGGGCGGCTGCCTCCTGAACCCGGCCTTCAGTGACTGCCAGGACCAGCAGGCAGAGGAATAGGGTCTTGGGGGACGCCATGGGCATCTGAAACAATGGATGGCTGACTATGTGGGTGCATAGGTGAGAGGGGAAATTCTTCAAATACTGCATTCCTCCAGGTGAGTGAGCCAGGGCTGGCTGGTCTTTCTGACAGGTGAGGCGAGCCTGAGGGGTTTTTTTCCTTTTATCTGCGTGTGTGTGTGTGTGTGTGTGTGGCGTATGCGGGAACCTGCCTGTGTCACTCTGGATGGGTGTGAGTGCAAGCAGCTGTGTCTAGATGGGACTTGCATGTCAGCCCTCTCTCTGTGAGGTGACTCTTACCTCTCTGGAATTTCCCTCACCATCTGGAGCACAAACATCTTCCTCCCTCCACCTGCCCCATCTCGGCCTGCAGGGCCCTCATCCACGTTCCCAGGCCCTCCCCAGAGCCGCTCCTGCCTCCTCACCACTTCCGAGACCTGGGAACAGAGTGGCTTGCAGTCTCCCCTTGCCTCCCGCCGGTCTCCAGTCTCCGGAGTGGTGCTGGCTCTCCAGGCTTTTATTTGCCAGCACTTGGAGCCACGCCCTCCTGGAGATCCGCTTCTGGCTGGCCTCCCAGCCTGAACCCACAGAGCGGTCCCACCTGGGAGATCCTGCTCTCTGAGGTGTGGTCCTCAGAGAGCAGCTTCTGTGGCTTTCTTCTTCCTTCTGTCCAAAATCCTGCCTGCAGTCCAGGGTTGGGGAAATGGGATGCGGAGAAAAGCCCAGGAGCTGGTGGAGTGTGGAGCATGTGTGCAGTTGGGGACAGAGGGGTCAAGACTCTTGGCTGAGCTGTGGTCACTTGGATTCTCTTCTTTGCTACATGACCTTGGGCAGGACACTTCTCTGTTCAGGGTGTCCACACCCCAAACCTTATATCCACTAAATCCAGCTTTTCCTGTCCTTGTTACTGACTGTATAGGAAAGACATTGGGGAAAGAGATTTTTTTTAATGTTTATATTTTTATTTTTTTATCAGAGACAAAGTCTTGCTATGTTGCCCAGGTTGGTCTTGAACTCCTGTGCTAAAGCGATCCTTCCCCCTCAGCCTCCCAAAGTGCTGGGATTACAGGTGTGAGATTCTTTTTTTTTTTTTTTTGGGTTGAAGTCTCACTCTGTCGCCCAGACTGGAGTGCAGTGGCCACTCCCAGCCACCACAGCCTCGCCTGCTGGGCTCCGGCAATCCTTCCGCCTCATCCTTCCGAGTAGCCGGAATTACAGGCGTGCGCTACCACGCCTGGCTGATTTTTTGATTTATTGTAGAAATGAGGTCTTGCTGCCCAGGCGGGTCTCGAACTCGCGGGCTCGGGCAATCCACTCACCTCAGCCTCCCAAAGGCGCGGGATTACAGGCTGAGCCACCGAGCCCGGTTGAGATTCTTAAAGACAAGGGAAATCCCACCAGTAGGGTCTCCTGAGATGCGCTTGGTGGCAGAGTTGGGGTCTGGGGGTTGCTAAGTCTGTTTCAGAGCTTCATGTCCAGTGTCAGGCGGATGGTTCTCATCCTGTGGGTCAGCTATAGAGTGAGGCTCTGAGCTGGAACATGCCCCTAGTCCCTGGAACAGGGACTTGACTTCTGAAAGAGCCTGATCATTTAGTCCAGCGCTGGTTTTACAGGTGGGTCACCTGAGGCTCAGAAGGAAAGTCACTTACTGGAAGTCACAGAGCTAGTGAATGTCGGGGCTAATTTAGAACCCAGATCTCCTGCTTCCACCCACGGTGCTAAATTTCACTTGAAGCAAGAATATGGCAAGTTAGAAAAACACCCCTAGTCAGCAGTGACTGGAAGGGTTGGGGCAGGGTAGATCAGAAGAAAGCCGGTGGTGATTTGGGGCAGCTCCTGTCGGGACCATGGCCTCATAGCCTGCTCAGGCTGGCAGCAGGGCCAGTCAGACTGCCAGAGCCAGACGGCACTTGGCAACTCAGTGACTCCTCCTCACTCCTCTTCCAGATGAAGGAATAGCAGGGAAGGAGAGCGGCTTTCCCAAGGCTTCACTGTAAGATGGTCAGTCAGGTGGGCATTCGGACCTCCGGATGTGGAGGTGCGCCTCTCGGCAGCTGGTAAGGCAAGCCATATTTGGGGCAGTGGAGTGAAGGCTGCAAACTCGATCAGAAAGGACTGGGTGTTACCGCTGTCACTTATCCTCAAGTCCCCACACCACGGTTCCTCTTCAGCCCCGCCCTCCTTCCTCTTAGGTCCTGGGTCCACACTTGCTGGGCCCCTCCGCTACAGTCTACCTCTTCTGGGGGAACCCTCTGGTATGTGACAGATAATCAACTGTTTAAAACACTCAGGTGACAGGGCTCATTGCCTTACAGGGTATAGCCCATTCTAACACAGACATCTCTAACAGCTAAAAAGTGAGTCTTCTGTTTGAGGTAAAATGAGTTTCCCTGCATTTCCATGGATTATTTCGGTCCTCTGCAGCCACACAAAGCTAAACTGTTCCAGATCGGCTGTTTAGTTGAACACAGAGCTCAGGTGCCAAGGCCTTCTCTAGGCGCCAACCCGGACTGCCTTCCAGTTAATGTGATAACCTAACCTGTCAAAGAGCCAGAGGGATAGATGGTGCCAAACTGGGCGACCTGAGGAAGAGATCTTCTGGGAGAGCAGGATTCAGGAGTGAGTCTTGCAAGGCCCCATTCCCAACCCCAGCAGCAAAGTTTAAGATTTGAGGTGAGGTCCAGACTCGCTCACCCAAAGCAATCCTGCACACAGTAACCAGCTAGACTCAGGAGAAGTTTCAGGCATTGTTTCTCTGTTGTCTTGAAGGAAGAGTTTGTTCTCTCTTTCCCTACGTCACTAAATTTGATCAATAACTCTTCATAAATAAATACTTTATTGTCATTAGGATCCTAAGTACTGGCCCTCAGGGCCAGAACATTTTAGAAAATTCTATTCTTAATGTTTTAAGTTGGAAACGAAATTCACTTGTAAACGGTCAAAGGACAGGGTAAACCCACAGAGGACTCAGTTTGGGCCACTAATTCCCCAGAACGGAAGCATCACAAGAAAAGGATAGAGGTGGAGGAAGGGTGGCACAGAAGCAGTCACTGCAAGAGCCAGTCCTTCTTCCAGCGCTGCATTTGGAAGGCTCACTAGAGGCTGTTCTTCCTGAAGAAGTATCGAAATGGGAAGAGAGACCTGCGGGAATGAGAGCAGAGTAGGCTGAGATCCACCGGGCCCTCCCTTCTCTCCTGCTCCCATGAGTCCTTCATTAGCTGGGGCCTTTTCACTCTGGGGAACCACTGGACAGCAATTCAAGTCTGGAGCAGCATCTGAAAAGGTCCCCAAATTAGACTGTACTCAGGAGGGGGAAATAAAGAAAAAAAATTGCAATAGGATGGCTGAGCTCTAGACAGATAGAAGGTTTTGCTAATTGTCCTCTACAAAAAGAACTCTGAAGAAGCAACCTAGATTCAGAGGTGAGAATGGAACCATTTTGGAAACCACATCATCTGAGTGACCCAAGTAAAACAAAAAATCACTATTCAAGCTGTGTTTACAGAACCAGGCCCTATGCTGGGCACATTCAGGTGGAGGTGAGTTGTATAAAAATAAGACACAGTCTTTTTTTTTTTGAGTTGGAGTCTCACTCTGTCGCCCAGACTGAAGTGCAGTGGCTGCTCCCGACCACCGTAGCCTCGACCTGCTGAGCCCTGGTGATCCTTCCGCCTCAGCCTTCCAAGTAGCAGGAACTACAGGTGCACGCTACCATACCTGGCTAGTTTTTTTTTTTTGAGTTGAAGTCTTACTCTGTCGCCCAGACTGGAGTGCAGTGGCCGCTCCCGGCCATCACAGCCTCGACCTGCTGGGCTCTGGTGATCCTTCTGCCTCAGCCTTCCAAGTAGCTGGAACTACAGGTGCGCGCTACCACACCTGGCTAATTTTGTTTTGTTTTGTTTTGAGTTGAAGTCTTACTCTGTCGCCCAGACTGGAGTGCAGTGGCCACTCCTGGCCACCGCAGCCTCGACCTGCTGGGCTCCGGCGATCCTTCCACCTCAGCCTTCCAAGTAGCTGGAACTACAGGTGCACGCTACCACACCCGGCTAATTTTTTGATTTATTGTAGAGATGAGGTCTCGCCAAGTTGCCTAGGCGGGTCTCAAACCCGCGGGCTCTGGCAATCCACTCACCTCAGCCTCCCAAAGGCGCGGGATTACAGGCTAAGCCACCAAGCCTGGCTTAGTTTTTGATTTATTGTAGAGACGAGGTCTTGCCAAGTTGCCCAGGTGGGTCTTGAACCCGCGGGCTCGGGCAATCCACTCACCTCAGCCTCCCAAAGCGTGGGATTACAGGCTGAGCCACTGAGCCTGGCTAAGACACAGTCTTTATGGAATTCGCAACTGGGACTTTTGTTCTCAATCTCATTTCCATCATCTAGCCTAGACATGACTGAGAAACCTCTGCAAGCAATCTGCTCACTTCGCTATTCCAGTTGCCCTGCAAGACTCAGGGAGGCATGCTCTGGAACTGGATCTCAGTCTGATGGCAGGAGAGAAGCTGGCCTTACCTTAGAAACCCAAAGAAGCCACTGGTTCCCGGCTCTTTCAATAGAGGTGCATTGTTTTGCTGCAGTGATGGAACGGCTAGGTCTGTCAGGCTGTCCCCCAACTTAGAATCTGCAAGGAAAACACTCGGGTAGGAAAAGGATGTCAGTCCTTAGGTGGCTTTCACATGAGTAAGAGAAGACAAGACACCCAGCATGAGCCAAGGACCACTCACGCCACAGTTTTTTTTGAATTGATGTCTCACTCTAACCCACACTGGAATGCAGTAGTATTATCATGGCTCACTGCAGCCTTGACCCCCTGGGCTCAGCGATCCTTCTGCCTCAGTCCCCCGAGTAGCTGGGACTACAGGCATGCACCATCACGCCTGGCTAAGTTTTTGATTTTTTGTAGAAATGAGGTCTTGCTGTATTGCTTAGGCTAGTCTTGAACTCCTGGGCTCAAGCAATCCTCCCACCTTGGCCTGGGATCACAAGCATGAGCCACCACACCCGGTTCAAGATTTCTTTAAAGCCAGGTGAATGTTCTGACCATCCTAGTTTCATCTCAGTTCAGTAAGGTGCTATTCTGACCTCTGGGTGTTTTCAGTCAGGCTTCAAAGATATTTACATAACTCAAGTCCCAGCCACCCACCATGGTTGGTATGTCTTCATTTGGAGTGACAAGTTGTTGATGAACTCACTTGCTTACTCTGTTTTTGTGATAGCTGAAGTTCATGTCGGATCCTCATGCTGGGTGAAAGACCAGCAATTCAGGAGGGCGATGGCTTGACAAGCATCCCCACTCTCGCAGACATCCATCTGCACCTCCCATATTAACACTAATGCTCCGAAGGGAAGAGGAAAAAGCTTCCTAGAGATCATTCTCCAACAGTACAGGAAAGGGAAACACATCCCTCCCAAGTTTCTTTTTGAGTTGGAATCTCACTCTGTCACCCAGGCTGGAGTGCAGTGGCACGCTCATGGCCACCACAGCCTTGACCCGCTGGGCTCCGGCGATCCTTCTGCCTCAGCCTTCCAAGTAGCCAGAACTACAGGTGCGCACCACCCCACCCAGCTAAGTTTTAAAACTTATTGTAGAGACGAGGTCTCACCAGGTTGCCCAAGTTGCTCTGGAACCCCTGGACTCAGACAATCCTCTCACCTTCACCTCTCAAAGTGCTGGGATTACAGGTGTGAGCCACCATGCTTGGCTTTCAAGTTTTCTATGAAATTTATCACCCTACTTGGAGATGTTTTGAAACTATGGGATCATTGGTTTCACCATCAGAAGCAGAGGAAGGGCACGCATCGCCTCCCTTCATTCCTTTTGGGAGCTGGGGAGGTTTCTATGACCCTAGGATAGGCCCAGACCAGAGGATGGCCAACAGGCACTTCCATGGATGCAAGACACGGCCTGCTGAGCATGCTGACTCAGCTCTGTGACACTCTGCTCATCAGAGGACTAAAAGGGGGAGGATGATTGTTAAAGGAGAAGAAATATGAATTTCTCAGAACCTACCCGGTGTCTGGACATCAGCGATTTCAGGGGCTAGGGTCTCCTGCCATTCCTGCTGGGTTTTTCCTTGACTGTTCTGATGAAAAGAGGACCAAGAAAAGTCTTAACTTTACTCCTACACAGTTTGGCAATCTGAATGCTATTTGCTGGTGAATTGATTTCACATCAGTACTGGGGCCTGGCTTCTGACTGCCCAGACAGGTTCTATATTTCTTTCTATAGCACTGCCCTTTTTTCATTTCGGCATCCTCATCACTGTCCCTCTAAAACCATGAGATTTAGGAGCCAAGAACAGACCAGGCTGGGTTTAACTTACCGTTCCATGTTACTGAGTGCCTACTGTTGCCAAGGACAGAACACTGAGGTTTCGGAAATCAGGAAGACCTTAAATTTACCTTGGAGAAATGTATACTCTCTGGGTAAAAACTGACATATAAACTAAGTATGATAAGACAATGTGATAAGACTACCTCAGGGGTCCATATAGAGGGCTATGGCTGCTGAGGAGGACATTAATGGAGCGGGTGACAGTTACTCAAGGAAGGCGTCACAGGGGAAGTGATGTCTGAAGGGGGCCTCGGTTGAATGAGTGAGATTTTTCATAAAGGGGGTGAGGAGACAGTCACCGAGGGCAGTGCTCTCCAGACAAGGACATGATGCACAGGGCATAATGCTCATTAAAGAACAAATACAATCAGCATGGTTAGAGCCAGGCGTGGTAGAAGCATGATCATGACATTAGCAGCAGCACAATACAACACAATCTTATTATTTTTCCATGTGCTACTGCTTTATAGAAATTCCTTTATACTTTGAAGGGAACCTTTTACAACCTTGTTCCAGGCCCACATTTCCCAGAAAATACCCTGATAGTCAGAAACATGGTTCGTATCTTTTCTTTGGGAATTTCTACCAACTGGCCACTCCCCTCACCCAGTCAGAACTTAAAAGCCTGAGTACTCAGCAGTGCTGAGTTTCTCGAGCTGTTTTGCTGGTGAAGAATTCTATAGCAAGGGGTTATAGACTGTCAAGATGGGTTCTCGAAGACAGAGGCATAGCAGACCTCTGGAAAAGTTAAGACTAATCCCCACCCTAAGAACAAACTTCAGGTTAGAATGGCAGGTATTTCTGAGATGAGCTTCTTCACAAACCTCTCAAATCATATCCAGACCACATCAACAGCCACCTAAGTCAAATTCCTGTAAAAGCCAAAGGAAACTCTGGGAAGGAGGGAAACCATTTTTACCTTTCTGAGACAGAGGGAAGGTGAAATCTAGAGGGCCCAGCTCTGGTTTCTGGCTTGAGGGAATGTGTCTTACAAATGTAGTACAACTACGGTTTGGGGCTTGAATCCTGCTTCAGCAAATGACCCTAATAAAAGCATCTACGGAGGGTGGTAGCAGGGACCAGAGGGCAAAGACCATAGGGCAGAGGCACAGCCTGCCTCTGAACCAGGGAAGATTCCTCCACAAGATGGTACAGCTTGTATGCTCTCCTAAAACCTTGACGGCAGTCTTCTCAGGCAAAATTCGTAAGAGTGGAAAAATGTTATAGCTGGAATTAAGACTCAGGGTAACATCTGGGATGTCCTTCAGAACAGAATACCCTGAAAACCTGATGCAAGATTTTCCCTCTGCATGTTCAGTACCAGATCTGTTTAGAAGTGCAGTTCAAGCAGAGGTGGCAAAAAACCCAAAAACCTACGTGCAGTCTGTTTCACTTCTGAGCCATTTATCTCCATTTATCTTCTCCCTCCCATTTTCCGTCCCAGATTCCGTCTGGATCCCCAGGTCCAGGATCTGAAGTAACAAAGGGAAGGGTTCTGCCCTTCCTTCTCATTCTCCCCAGAACACCTCTTATGAAACAGAGGTCTGTTTTGTATTCCTCTAAGCTTTCCTCACAGACTCCCAATGTGTTCAGTCGTGCATCCTGCACACTGATGGTGATCCTACACCCTAACTCCCCCCAAAGGCGGGGGAGAAAATATTAAGCATTGGACCATAGGAGCAAATGCAATTTTTCCAGCTCAAGTGACTTACACTGAGAGTCACTGTGATCACTGTAATTTGGGAGAAATCCTCTCCCTGGGAACAGGGTCTACGAGGGAGGATGTCTTTAGGCTTTGAGTCAAAATCAATAAACATGTTCCTTTTACTCAAGAGTTTTTTTCTAAACCCAGAATAGGTTGAAAAGGTAATTATGTTGAGTAAGACGCTGTGGGTACTGTTCTTGAGGGAGATGATGTGTCAGACTAAGAATAGGAAGCTACGAACGGTAAAGGGTGAGGGAAACATTCCTTTAATAGTAATTATCTTGGTTGTGTAAAGCATCTTTATTCTTTGGAGCTTCGTGTACTCCTCATGTACTTTCTCATTCCTTCTTACCTCTCTGAAGGATGGGGAGCATAGAAGGCAGGTGACTATCTGCCTAAAATCACTCAGTGGGCCAGCTGGCCATGACACAACTGGGGCCCTGTACTTGGCCCCTATCCACGGAGGCAGAGGTCCAAATCCCTAAGTGCACACTCCTCCCCCAACTAAATTATAAGCTCCTGGAAAAAAGAAACTCGATTTTATACATGTTTGCATATGTCCCAGCATTCCTACCTTGAAAGCAGGAGACAGAATAATTGTTTAGAAAATACCAATGTGGGCAACACAACGGGACCCCATCTCTTCAGAAAAAAAAAAAATTAGCCAGGCATGGTAGCTCATGCCTGTAGTCCCAGCTACTAAGAAGGCTGAGGCAGAAGGACTGCCTAAGCCCAGGAGGGCAAGGCTGTGCTGAGACACAGTCATGCCACTGCACTCAGCCTGGATGGATGAGAGAGAGAGAGACCCTGTCTCTATCTCTCTAAAAAAGAAGAAGAAGAAGAAGAAGAAGAAGAAGGCCAGTCACAGTGGCCCAAGCCTGTACACCTAGCACTTTGGGAGGCCTAGATGACAGGATTGCCTGAGTCTAGGGGTTCGAGACCAGCCTGGGCAACTTGGCAAGACCTTGTCTCTACAATAAATAAAAAAAGTAGCCGAGCATGGTAGCACACGCCTGTGGTTCCAGCTACTTGGAAGGCTGAGGCGGAAGGATGACCTGAGGCTGCAGTGGCCGGGAATGTGCCACTGCACTCCAGCCTGGGTGACAGAGTGAGACTCCAACTCAGAAAAAAGAAAAAAAAAATCATTCTTCTACTTAAAAATGTCTTAGGGAATTCCTATGATCTTGAAGGTGGTCTCAAGGCCTTTCATGATCCAGCCCAGGCTGACCTCTCCATATCTCAGCACTGTACTATAAGCTGCAGGCACACTTTACTGCAGGTACCAAAGGCAACATACTTAGCTCCCTTGGCTTGAGCTCGTTGAACAACTCTCAGCTCCTCCAGGAAGGCTTCCTTCATGGCCAGTTTGTGTTCCCTTCGTACTCTGTGTTTCCTTCTATCCCTGCACATAGCACATCTGTCAGTAATTGTCTGACTGCCCTTATACTGTTGGTGTTTTTAGGCTAAAGTATGGTATGGTATGGTACTTGGCACCTAGTAAACACTCAGTGAAAATTTGTTGAATGAGACCAGTATGGTGGCTCTCACACCTATAATCTCAGCACTTTGGGAGGCTGAGGTGGGAGTATCACTTGAGGCCGAGCAACTGAACAAGACCCCATCTTTTAAAAAAAAATTGGGGCCGGGTTTGGTGGCTCTGCCTGTAATCCCAGCACATTGGGAGGCCAAGGCAAGTGGATTGCCTGAGCTTGTGGGTTTGAAACCAGCCCTGGCAACTTGGTGAGATCTCGCCTCTGCAATAAATTAAAAAATTAGCCGGGCGTGGTGGTGTGTGCCTGAAGTTCCAGCAACTTGGAAGGTTGAGGCAGAAGGATCACCTGAGCCCAAAAGGTCACAGCTGTGGCGGCTGTGAGTATGCCGCTGCACTCCAGCCTGGACGACAGAGTGAAATTCTGATTCAAAAAAAGTTGTTTTTTTTTTTTAATTTAAAAAAGAAATAAATTTGTTAAATGAAGGCATATGTAAGTGTTTTTTCAATAACTGATCATGTTACGGATGGGTCCTGAGAAGGTGAAGGAGGTGATTTGTTAGTGTTTGAGTACTTAGAATCAGAGCACCTTTGGAGATATAGAGAACTAAGAAAAAAAGAAGCATCTGTAAGGCATGTGTAGCAGTTAACAAATATTTAAAGAGGGAAGAAAAAGAAAAAGAGCGCTATGGTAGGGTGCGGTAGCTCATGCCTATAATCCTAGCACTTTGGGAGGCAGAGGTGAGAGGACTGCCTGAGCCCACAGGTTCAAGACCAGCCTGGGCAAAATATCAAGATCTCGTCTCTACAATAAATCAAAAATTAGCTGAGTGTGGTGGCGCATGCCTGTAGTTCCAGCTACTTGAAGGCTGAGACAGAAGAATCACCAGAGCCCAGCAGGTTGACGCTGCAGTGGCCGTGAGCATGCCATTGCACTCCAGCCTGGGCGACAAAGTGAGACTCTGACTCAAAAAGGGGGGGGGCACTATTTTAGAGCTGTTATGGATAAGAAGTCCTGAAATGGAGATATATGAATATCTAAATGGGGAACAGATCTGATAAGTGAAATTCAACACTATCAGGGGTCAGTCCATCATTGCTCTAGTTTTCTCTTACCAGATACCAGTGCCAATTCATGTCTAGCTCATCTGTAAAAACCTGATGTTCCTTTATACAGACCCCAGTGTAGATGAAGGCAAAAAGTTTTCTTTTTTTTTTTTTTGAGTTGGAGTTTCACTCTGTCGCCCAGACTGGAGTGCAGTGGCCGCTCCCGGCCACCGCAGCCTCGACCTGCTGGGCTCCGGCGATCCTTCCCCCTCAGCCTTCCAAGTAGCTGGAACTACAGGCGTGCGCTACCACACCCAGCTAATTTTTGATTTATTGTAGAGATGAGGTCTCACCAAGTTGCCCAGGTGGGTCTCAAACCCGCGAGTTCAGGCAATTCACTCACCTCGGCCTCCCAAAGTGCTGGGATTACAGGCTGAGCCACCGAGCCTGCCGCAAAAAGTTTTCTAAAGAGAAAATTCTTTTTTTTTAATTTTTTTGAGTTGAAGTCTCACTCTGTCGCCCAGACTGGAGTGCAGTGGCTGCTCCCGGCCACCACAGCCTCAACCTGCTGGGCTCCAGCGATCCTTCTGTCTCAGTCTTTCAAGTAGCTGGAACTACAGGCGTGCGCTACCACACCCGGCTGATTTTTGATTTATTGTAGAGATGAGGTCTCGCCAAGTTGCCCAGGCGGGTCACGAACCAAGAAAAAATTCTATACTGGATCCCACCTCAATTCGATACAGACCTATTTCTTGTTTCAACTGTTGAGTACAAGCAGCAGCTTTTGCAGCTGAGAAGAAAGGACCTTCTAACAAAAGGATTCCCTGATGTGGGTGTTATGCAGCCACTTTTGGGATGGGCTGTGACCAGGGTGGAACAGTGGATGCTGCAGACAGTGAAACCTGAGAACAAGTCCAGTCAATTGAATGTGCATGAAGGACCAAGATGTGCTGGTAGCAAGAATCCTGACTTAGAACAGAACAGCCAAGAGCATTCAAGCCTCCATTTTGGCGCTTACCCTCCTGGTTTCCATAGCGGGCTTCTTTCTGTTGGGGCTTTGGCTGGAAGTCCCCATCTCAGCTCTGAAGTAGGGGGAGAAACCCAGGAAATGTTACCGGCAGAGGCAATATCACTACATTCAAGCAAATGTGGCCCAAATGAATATTTCAGCAGGTTGGCTATTTTTATACCACTCCTGGCCGGCAGGATAAATTGTGTGGCCAAATTTTCTTTGGGTGCTGCTTTAATTCACAGCCGAATCCCAACTTCAAACACTGAGGGATCTGGGATTTGAGAAAGGGAGTGACTGACAGCAGGTATCTGATTTTGAAGTATTTGATTGTGTATCAAAACCCAGAGAAAGGGAAGGTGTGAGGCCTCATTTCCATGGAAAATGCAGTCAAGGCCGGGCATGGTGGCTCACGTCTATAATCCCAGTACTTTGGGAGGCCGAGGTGAGAGGATTGCCTGAGCCCACGGGTTTGAGGCCAGCCTGGGCAACCTGGCGAGACCTTATCTCTACCAAAAATTACAAAATTAGCTGGGCATAGTGGTGTGTGCCTGTAGTTCCAGCTATTTGGAAGGCAGAGGCGGAAGGATCACCTGAGCCCAGCAGGTCGAGGCTGCAGTGGCCACGAGCATGCCACTGCACTCCAGCCTGGGAGACAGAATGAGACTTCAACTCAAAAAAAAAAAAGGAAAATGCAGTCAAGTGGAACAGAGCAGAGCTCTACCCCTCCAAGTACCCTCACGGTTCCACCTGGCTTGGAAAGGAGCTCTCCAACTCTCCACCTGCACATGCATCTGGAGGGCATAGAGTCAGCTCCTTGGCGGTCTACCACCACTGCTACTATATGTCTAGGGGCCCACATAGTCCAGGAAAAGAGTGGCTGTTCTCTGATTCTGGGGTGAACGTATCTTGGGCTAGGGAGCTGACTGCACCTTGGATTGCTCCAGCAGCCCTCTCTGCAATGCTAGCAAGAATGACTGAATTGTCTTACTGATTCATTTTGCCCATGACAGAGACCAAAGGAAGAACAGTAATCTCCACCATAAGAGCTCCAAAATGTCAGTCACGTGTTCAGCATTCCCCAAATATCACAGCACCTCACCCCGTAATTGAAACATACCCTCTTTTCTTTTTTTTAATTTTTTTGAGTTGGAGTCTCACTCTGTCGCCCAGACTGGAGTGCAGTGGCGGCTCCCGGTCACCGCAGCCTCGACCTGCTGGGCTCAGGTGATCCTTCTGCCTCAGCTTTCCAAGGAGCTGGAACTGCAGGCGCGCGCTACCACACCTGGCTAATTTTTGATTTATTGTAAAGACGAGGTCTCGCCAAGTTGCTCAGGCTGTTCTTGAACCTGTGGGCTCAGGCAATGCACTCGCCTCGGCCTCCCAAAGTGCTGAGATTACAGGATGAGCCACCAAGCCCGGACTAAAGTTATATTTCATTTGTTCATAATCGTTCAAGAGTTTCTCTACGTCTTTGTATTTTATTCTGAGATTTGTAAATCTTGCACCTTCTGATGATACTACCATAGTAGGCACTCAGTGAATGTGTTGAATTCAACTGCTGAGATCTGACTGTCTCTTCTCTGCCTTCATCCTGACGAACAGAGTAATCTTACTTTGCTGAGAAAGGGACTGTGTTGAAATTATACTGCAAATAACAACTCACTCCCTTTCCTTAGTCCACCCACTGGAATAGGCAGGTACTGGCAAAGCCCCTAAAAAGAAAATGACCCTCCCAAGGACAAGACCAATCAGCAGCAATAGCTGGCAAAGCCTAGCTAGGATGCAGGAGTTGGTCTCTCCTCCATTCCACTGACCTGTCCAGGCCTGGCCTGATGGGGGAACTGGGTTCTTCCATGCATTTTCGTTTCCTCATCAGGGCTCCTGATGCTTTCTCCTCAGTTAGGACCTTCAGAGAGGAAACAGACTCCTGTGACTCCTCCTTTTCCAAAGTTGCTCACAGTTCATGGAGGCAGAGTGAAGAGAACGCCCTATCTTTAAACTGCCAAAGGCAACTTTTAGCACCAACTTTGCAAGTAAGGATAGACATTCTGTTAGAGACATGATCTCAGAAGTCTTGCCAAAGGAGAAAAGATGGTCTTATGTTTACAGTTCTGATTGGACCTGGGCAGCAACTCGGGGGCAAAGTAAGAGGAAGAGACACGAGCAGGACAACAGGCAGCGATAAAGGCGATGTTCATTTTGTGCAGAAAGGCAAACTTACCAACCCCAGAGGACTGCCATTTATTGGTTTCCCTATAAAAGAAAATCTGGATTAAGGATTTGTTTTACCTGGATTTCTAGATACTATTTATTTATTGGTACCGGCCCTAGACAAAGCTACCATGTATGCCTTTATCCCTGCTGCTTGGCACTGCTTTCCCTAGGAACAGGATCTTTAAACTCTATTTCTATTTGCAGAATGATTATCATCACAAGCTGGAAAGGTTTGATTCACACTACACTAATGATATGCCACCTACAAGGGGATGATCCTTACTACAAAAGAAAAACAAGTAGAACTTCAGGCATCAGTGACAAATGAATTGGAGAGATATTTTGAGGCAAGGCCTTTGCACCGTTTTTCAAATAGAATGGGCAGGTGTTTACTTATCTTTCCATCAGTAAAAATAGCTATGGCCATCACAGATGAAAAATTGAAAGATACCTCTAAGACATCTCTAAGGTGAAAGTCACAGAATACTTGTAAAAAGAAAAGATTTATATATAGTTAACTTTTACTGAGTGATTACTCTGTCAGACTTTGTACTTTCCATCTACCAGTATTTATGTATTTAATCCTTTTAATAACTCAGTGAGATAGGTACAAGTATTATTCTTCACCATTTCACAAAGGGGGCACATAAAGATTAAGTATTTTGAGCCAGGTGTGGTGGCTCACACCTGTAATCCCAGCACTTTGGGAGGCTGAGGCAAGAGGATTGCCTGAGTTCAGGGGTTCGAGACCAGCTTGGGCAACTGGGTGAGACCAATAAACCAAAAAATTAGCTGGGCATGGTGGCGTGCACCTGTAGTTCCAGTTATTTGGAAGGCTGAGGCGGAAGGATTGTCTGAGCCTAGCAGGTTGAGGCTGCAGTGGCCATGAACGTGCCACTGCCCTCCAGTCTGGGCAACAGAGTGAGACTCTGACTCAAAAAAAAAAAAAGATTGGCTGGGCATGGTGGCTCAGCCTGTAATCCCAGCACTTTGGAAAGCCAAGGCGAGAGGATTGCCTGAGCCCGGGGGTTCAAGACCAGCCTGGCCAACTTGGCAAGACCTCGTCTTTATAATAAACCAAAAAATTAGCCGGGCATGGTGGCGTGTGCCTGTAGTTCCAGCTAGTTGGAAGGCTGAGGCAGAAGGATCGCCTGAGTCCAGCAGGTCGAGGTTGCGGTGGCCATGAGCGTGCCACTGCACTCCAGCCTGGGCGACAGAGTGAGCTCCTACTCAAAAAAAAAAAAAAAAGATTAAATAATTTATCTGAGTTCACATGGCCACTAAGCAGTTGAACCAGGCAGGCTGGCTTGGAGCACATGCTCCTGTCATGTGCACCGTGTGGCTGGAGCCCAGTATGGACCATTTTGCCATACTCAGCTGGCACTGCCAGCCCATTTTTCTCTCAACCACCCACACTCGCATCTTTCTACTTACCGGGTGACAAGTTTTCATGAAACCATTTCATTTCTACATAGAGAGTGAAAACAAACGGGTAGGGGACCAAGACAACGTCTCCATGTTTGAATTTCAGGTGGGAAACTCTCTCCCACTTGCTTTTATCTGGGAAAGGGTGTTAAGGAGGGAGGCGAGATGCCAGTAGGCAGCACTACCATAGGGATGGACTCCCTTTCCTTCCCTGACCTGCCCTTCAGACTGCCCATGGTTTCACTGCCTCCATTTGAGTCTACATGTGAGTTGTAGTTCATTCCCAGCCAGAAAAGAAAGGATACAGGGAAACACAATGAAGTGTTCTGTAGCAAACGGCTGCAGATTGTCCAAGTTTCCCAAGACCACGCGGATGGAATCCTGAAAAACATACTTGAAATGACTTGAATCCTGTCGGGTCTTAGCTGATCTGCTTATACATGTCACTGCTCTTCACAAACTCTATATTCTTCAAAACAGAACTATTTGCTGTTCCCCGAACATGGCTTTTGAGTCTCCATTTCTATACTTTTGCATAGTCTGTTCCCTCTGCCTGAAATATCCTTTCCACTCATCAGCACATGTCCAAATCCTACTTCCTTAAAGGTACAGTTCAAAAGACATCTCCAGAGAGCTTTCTCTGATTTACCAAGTTGTAATTGACTGTTAGAACTTCACAGTAGTTAGCCTGGGGCCTGGGGCCTTTACTATATTCCACATACATATGTTTTATATTTCTCACTGGGAGATCTGCTTTAAGTAGAATATACACCTGGTTTACCTTTTTTTTTTTTGAGTTGGAGTCTCACTCTGTCGCCCAGGCTGGAGGGCAATGGCATACTCACGACCACTGCAGCCTAAATCGGCTGGGTTCAGGCAATCCTTCCACCTCAGCCTTCCAGATGCCTGTAATCTCAGCACTTAGGGAGGCCAAGGTGAGAGGACTGCTTGAGCCCAGGAGCTCGACACCAGTCTAGACAACACAGCAAGACCTTAACTCTACAAAATAATGAAAAAATTAGTTGGGCTTGGTAGTGTGCACCTATAGTCCCAATAATCCATAGAGCGAGACCCTGACTTACAAAAAAAAAAAAAAAAAAAAACAACTGGATTTCTTTTCTCTTTTTCTTTCTTCTTTTTTTTTTTGATCTGGGTCTCATTCTGTCACCCAGGCTGGAGTGCAGTGGCACGATACTTCCACCTCAGCCTCCCGAGTAGCTGGGACTACAGATGTATGCTACCATGCCCAGATAATTTTTTTTGAGTCAGAGTCTTACTCTGTAGCCCAGGCAGGACTGCAGTGGCACATTGCTCACAGCCACCGCAGCCTTGACCTGCTGGGCTCAGGTGATCCGCCTCAGTCTTCCAAGTAGCTGGAACTACAGGCGTGCACCACCACACCCAGCTAATTTTTTAATTTATTGTAGAGATGAGATCTTGCCAAGTTGCCCAGGCTAGGTTCGAACCTGTGAGTTCAGGCAATCCTCTCACCTCAGGTTCCCAAAGTGCTAGGATTACAGGCAAAAGCCACTGCGCTTGGCCCCCAGCTAATTTTTAAAAAATATTTTGTAGAGACAGGGTCTAGCTATGTTGCCCAGGTTGGTTTCAAACTCCTGAGCTCGGGCAATCTTCCTGCCTTGGCCTCCCAAAGTGCTGGGTTTACAGGCGTGAGCCACTGCACCCGGTTGACTACTGGATTTCTATGAGAAAAAATCTAGGCCAGACTTGGTGGCTCAGCCTGTAATCCCAAGACTGTGGGAGGCTGAGGCGAGTGGAGTGCCTGAGCCCGCAGGTTCGAGATCAGCCCAGGCAACTTGGTGAGACCTCCTCTCTGCAATACATCAAAAATTAGCTGGGTGTGGTAGCAAACGCCTGTAGTTCCGGCTACTTGGAAGGCGGAGCTGGGAGGATCGTCAGAACCCAGCAGACTGACACTGGGGTGGCCGTGAGCGTGCACTCCAGCCTAGGCGACAGAGAGGGACTCCAACTCAAAAAAAAATCTGAATTTCAGTCCCAGCTTTGTCATTTTAGCTCTCTAAGCTTCATTCTCTTCGTGTTTGGGTTCACAAAGACAGAAATTGAATCCTGTTTATTTTTGTATTTTCCATACTGCATAGTGTCTAGCTTATAATTATAATATCTAATATTTATTAATTACTATGGAAAGTGTTATTGTTTTTATACATATTACTTTAGTGCTGACAAAAACCTAAAGAGATAGGTACCTCTAATATCCCCATTTTACAGATGTGGAAACAGACCAGGAGAGGTGAAAAAACATATTCAAGGATACATAGCTAGAAATGGCAGAGCCAAACTCTGAATCCAGGCAGTGCAGTTCCAAAGCTCACACATTTAACCACTATGCTAGACTACCCCTCGCAAATGTTTCCTAAATGAATGAAAGAGAATGACTAACATCTGCCCCAAACCTCATGAGCAAAAGAGTAAGAACATAGAAAAACAAAATGCATTTTGGAAACAATGTGATATATAACTGTATGCAAATGCTCTCTAGCTATCATTTATTGAGCTACTGTGTGGCAAGCATTGCACCAATCTCTCGCTAATCCTCACCTGAATCTTGAAAACAGGCATTCCTTATTAGCCTCATTTGACAGTGAAGGAAACAAGCCCACAGAGGGCAGGTACTTGCCCAAAGTCACGATGTGAGTGACAGAACTAGAATTCAAATCTAGGTTTGATGGACTCTCAAGTCTGTGCTCCCTCCTCTCTACAATGTTGCCTTGAGTGGTTCTCTCCCTAGATTAACTAAAATAACGTGAAATAAAGCTGCTTTGGTCATAATTCAAATAAGTGGAAAGTCACAGTCCCATATGAAAGTAATTGTTATTTACAATGATGTCCTTGAGGGCCCTGCAAGATCCTAAGTATCTTTTAATGCTTAGCCAAAGAAGTGCCTTCTTAAGGTTATGACTTAAAGTTTGGGTTTCATAGAGTTTTCTGTTTACTGAATTGCTTTGAAATGTGGAAGCATAAGTCTTAAGAAATCATAATAGTCATAAATCACTGAGTTGGGAAGTTAGAAGAAAATACGTTAGTTTAAACTTCTCATTTTACAAATGAGGCAAAGTCCAGATCGATATATGATTTGCCAAGGGTCAAACAACGAATTTGCGGTTGCATCAGGACTGGAATCCGGGGCCAGCTCCCGGAATTCTAACTCCTTGTCCAATGCTTTCACCAATTTGTGAAGTCGTCCACCTGGTCAGTCTTCTTTAAAGGGGAGAAACTAAAGCTTGAGCTGCTGGGTAGATAGGAATGAAAATGAAGTAGGAATAAAGCAATTGCAAATGTTTCCAATTAAAATGAAGACACAGCAGCCTTGTCTGTGTATTTACAGTCGAGTTTCCTGAACGTCAAGTACCAGGCAGTGAGGTTTCCCAGAGCCCTTGAAGGCGGCAGTCCTCCAGAAGCTTTCTCTATGCCAGCTGCCACAAGAGAGAGCTGCCCAAGGCTGGGAACTCTGCTGAAAACAAAATAACTGATAGCCTCAAAGGTGCTGGGAACTCTGCTGAAAACAAAATAACTGATAGCCTCAAAGGTGCTGACACTTCAGCTGGAAAAACGGAGAAAGGACACAGGCTTTACAATTCCCTGGAAAAACAGTAAAGTTTCTTTGCAGAGGAAATGTGGCAGGGAGAGGCCAAGTTATCAAGTGAAGGTTGTGCCTCAGTTTGTAGGAAATAATTAAAACCTGGATTCTAGCCGGGCTCGGTGGCTTAGCCTGTAATCCCGCGCCTTTGGGAGGCTGAGGTGAGTGGATTGCCTGAGCCCGCAGGTTCGAGACCCGCCTGGGCAGCGAGACCTCATCTCTGCAATAAAAAAAAAAAAAAAAAAAAATCAGCCGGGCGTGGTAGCGCATGCCTGTAATTCTGGCTACTCGGAAGGCTGAGGCGGAAGGATCGCCGGAGCCCAGCAGGTCGAGGTTGCGGTGGCCGCTCCCGGCCACTGCACTCCAGTTTGGATGACAGAGTGAGACTCCAACTCAAAAAAAAAAAAAAAAAAAAAACCTGGATTCTTGGTTTAAATAACCTTTCCAGAAGTTGCCTGCTTCTTTTCCCTACCTCCAGCTGCTGGATGATGACTTCTTTATTTTCTGTCTCTTCTCCTCTAGAAGGTAAACACACAAAGCATAAGTAAGACAAGAAGGAAACCTCTGGAGAGAGTAGATTCTATTAGAGCAAAAACGACACTTCCACTGAGCTAAAGAAACATAATATAAATAACAATTTTGTGTGCTGACCCAGAGCTCATGGGAAAGAAGTGATCACCAGGCCAGGCGCTGTGGCTCACACCTATAATCCCAGCACTTTGGGAGGCCGAGGTGAGAGGATTGCCTGAGCCTGCGGATTTGAGACCAGCCTGGGCAAGTTGGCGAGACCTCATCTCTATAATAAATTTTTAAAAAAATTAGCCGGGCGTGGTGGCACGTGCCTGTAGTTCCAGCTACTTGGAAGGCTGAGGTGGAAGGATCGCCTGAGCCCAGCGGGTCAAGGCTGTGGTGGCCATGAGCGTACCATTGCACTCCAGTCCAGGCAACACAGTGAGACTTCGACTCAAAAAAAAAAAAAGTTATCACCTAGGTGGTGTCATCTAAACATTGGTATGGGCTGTACCAAAATGTCTTCTCCACTAACCAGTCAAGACCCAAAATGCTCACCGTGAAAATTAATACTTTTTTAGATCGATTGTGGTTTGGGGACTTTTAGGTATCCTCAAGATCCTTTCAAGTGGTCTCCAAGGACAAAACTATTTTCATAGTAATATTATTAAGATATTATTTGCCCTTTTCTTTCATCGTTAACATTTGTACCCCTAACTGCAAAAGCAATGGTGGTCAAAATCGCTAGTGCTTTAGCACAAATCTAGCCAGGTAACACTGAGCTGCATCAGCAGTCATAGTGATTTTTACTGCTGCACAGGAAAAAGAATCCAGTTTCATTTAATATCCTTGAGGAAACAGTAAAAGATTAATAGTTTTATAAAATCTCAACACTTGACTACATGCCCTTTTTTTTTTTGAGTAGGCGTCTCACTCTGTTGCCCAGGCTAGAGTGCAGTAGCTCACTCACCGCCACTGTAGCCTTGGCCCGCTGGGCTCAGGCCTTCAGCCTCAGCCTTCCAAGTAGCTGGGATTACAGGCATGTAAGCCACAGCGCCCTGCAGCTACATACCTTTTTAAAAGTTCTGTGATAAAACAGGAAGTGTGCATGAGACACTTCTGCTGCATACCAAAATATGATGGTTATCTTGAGGAAACCCACTTGTGTGACTGTTTAAGCTGCAAACTGAGCTAGTTGCGTTTTTCATGAAATGGTATTTTACTTGAGTGATTAGCTGACAGACTATGTTATTCAGACTTAGGAGTTTGAGAGACACTTTCTCAAAAAGTAATAAAGCGAGCATGTCAATTCAAGAAAAACAACTGACAGTATTTGTTGTCAAAGATAAATTTGGGGCTTTCAAGTGAAAATCTGAATTCTGAAAAACTTCTATCCACCATTGTTTGACAGATTTTATGTACTTAAACACATTTCTGATAGATTGGTAGTGATATTAACAAATATTTTTGATATTATATAATGAAATGTGTCAATATTTGGAGGATCTACACAAGTCAGTGAACCAAAATTTTCCAAATGACCAACAAAACACATCATGTTACAAAATCATCCTAGGTAAAACATTCATTCAAATAACAAGACAGACCAATGGATTTTTTATTTATTTATTTATTTTTGAGTCAGAGTTTCACTGACGCCCAGGTCAGAGTACAGTGGCACAGTCATGGCCACCATAGCCTCGACCTGCTAGACTCAGGCGATCCTTCTGCCTCAGCCTTCCAAGTAGCTGGAACCACAGGTACGTGCCACCATGCCCAGATAAATTTTTGATTTATTGTAGACACAAGGTCTTGCCAAGTTGCCCAGGTGGGTCTCGAACCCCTGTTCTCAGGCAATTCTCTCACCTCAGCCTCCCAAAGTGGTGGGATTACAAGCATGAGCCACCACACCTGGCCGACCAATGAATTTTAATGTAACAGTTCAAAAAGTTCACTGATATAATTTCAGATTCCACATTGCAACTAACCTGAAAAAAACACCACTTGGAAAAAAAAACTAAAACCATCACTTGTTAAGTTTTGTTGTCAAAAAAGAATATGCGCAATGATCTGAGAGGACTATTTATACATTTCTACCTTTCTCAACTACAAATATATGTAGGCTAGATATAATTCAGCAACAACAAAATTTCACAACAGATTCAATGCAGAAGCAGATAACCTAGCAGTAATTTTTTTTTTTTTTTTTGAGTCGGGGTTTCACTCTGTCACCCTGGCTGGAGTGCAGTGACATAATCACAGCTCACCACAGTCTCCAACTCCTGGGCTCAGGTAATCCTTCTACCCCTCAGCCTCCAGAGTAGCTGGGGACTACAGGCATGCACCACCATGCCCAGCTAATTTTAAAACATTTTTTTGCAGAGATGAGGTGTCCCTACTTAGCAGTCTTCTATTAAACTAGACATTAATGAGATGTGCAGAAATGCAAAACAATGCCAATCTTCTCATTAATTTTTGTTTGCTTTGGAAAAAATAGTTTCAATAAAAACATGTCAACATTTAATGAGTGTATTATTTTGAAATTAATACATTTTTAAATTGTGGTAAGAAATCTGTAACATAAAATTTGTCATTTTAACCATTTTAAGTGTATAATTCAATGATATTACATTCACAATGTTGTACAATCATCACCACTATTTCCAAAATTTTTTTTATGACTCCAAGCAGGAATACTGTACTGCCACCGAACCCAGCTAATTCTTAAATTAATTAGCACATTGTTTTTGATTTTTAAGTTGCATATGATAAATATAAAAAAGTATAACTTACATAACCCAAAGCTCTTTGGAGTCCTTAATAATGTTAAGAGTGTAAAGGATTCCTGAGATGAAAAATTTTGAGGAACACTGCCTCAAAGGTATGCTGTACTGGACTGGTTGCTGTGGCTCATGCTTGTGCTTTGTGAGAGTGAGGCTGGAGGATCACTTGAGGCCAGAAGTTTGAGACCAGCCTGGGTAACATAGTGAGACCCTGCTCTACAAAAAATAAAATTAGCCCAGCATGGTGGTATGCACCTGTAGTCCCAGCTACTTAGGAGGCTCAGGCAGGGCATTGCTTGAGCCTAGGAGCTCCAAGTTTTCAGTGAGCTGTGATCACACCATTGTACTGCAGCCTGGGTTACAGAACAAGACTCTCTTAAAAAAAAAATGTTGTCCCTCCTTTAGAAACTCATATGAAATAATGCATGTACTGAATATAAAATACTTGGGAAAGAGGGCCCCACAAGATGCTAATTTATCAGTCTACTGTACTGGATGAAGGCAGAGAAGGGATGAGTTGTGGAAATGCACTGACCAGCACTTGCATAAGCTACCCTCCTACCTTTAAAATTACCTGATGCTGTTGCCATATCTGATTTTGAATTTATACACATTGGGTCCCACATGAAGAAACCTGGTCTCTGGAAACGGGTAGGTAAAGGGTTTTAAACTCATTGCTTCCAAATGACAACCTAAATAAAGTAGAAATTTCAGAGAATTACTAAAAAGCTGAGGACTGTTCCCCTACATACAGGAAAGGGAGCCTGCCCAATCTGTAGCATCCCTTCAAAGTAAAATGTCCAACACTCAGCACTACTGTCTCTATCCCAGACGCAATTCTGCTATTAATCACCCCAACCATTCTCCTACCGGCAAGGGGAAGAAACATTGTTTGTTGGAATGGTCTCTACCAAATCAAAAGACCAGAATTCAAATTTCGTCAATTATGACCTTGTGCAAATCACTTCTATTCCATAAGACTCATGGTACTAATATCTGCCTTGATGACTCACAGGGCTTGGGTTAGAATGAAATGTTTCTCCTAAGTATCTCTTGAATCTTTTCTTCTCCCCATTCCCCTTCCCTGGAGCCTTGGTGGACATGAAGAGAGCCCAAGTTAAATAATAAAACAATCCAAAGGATATACCAATAAGAGGCCAATTAGGACTTCTGTTATCAATTTCAGATGAAATTAAGGGATCACAGCCAGGCTTGGTGGCTCAGCCTGTAATCCCGCACCTTGGGAGGCTGAGGTGAGTGGATTGCCTGAGCCCGTGGGTTCGAGACCCGCCTGGGCAACTTGGCGAAACCTCATCTACACAATAAATCAAAAATTAGCCAGGCGTGGTAGCGCGCGCCTGTAGTTCCTGCTTCCTGGAAGGCTGAGGCGGAAGGATCCCCGGAGCCCAGCAGGTCGAGGCTGTGGTGGCCGGGAGCGGCCACTGCACTCCAGTCTGGGCGACAAAGTGAGACTCCAACTCAAAAAAAAAAAAAAAACGAATTAAGGGATCACTACAGTTTCCTGCACAGTCAATGTAGCAAATAAAGACGTACACTAGTGCTTCTCAGGGGTGCCAAGGAGTGCCTTATTTTCCCCACCTCCCAATTACTCTTTTTCTCTACTCCTTTGAGGCTGTCCTGTGCCCCAAGAGGGTCTACTACAACCCAGTGCTTACTAGTTTTATTATTCCTAGTCTAGAATCTCTGCCTACTTAAGGTCCTTTCTGTGGGGAACCAAGGAAAAAAGAGAGATGGAAAAAGAAGTATGGCACATTTATTCTCCTCCAAGAGGGCATTTGGCATGTACTCAGATGTAAGAACCGAGTACAGTGATTCTCTGTCACTGGGGCCTTCTTGTACCTCTCTTTCTTGGTAAAGTAGAGATAATAAACCCTGTACTTTCTGTCATTTGGAGCTTTAAATAAGTAATATTTAAGGGAGAGGTCTAGAGTTCCTAAGGATCAAGACTACCTACACAAGGTATTGATTTCAGAGGCAGCTGAGATGGGTATACAGAGTAGGTACAAAGGAAGGAGAATCTGAGTTTGAATCTCAGGCTAATGTCCTTACCTTCTTTGAGCTTCGTTTTCTTATTTACACAATAACAATTATCAACACATTTCATCACGTCCTAGTCTAAGCGCTTTATATATATTATCTCACTTAATCCTCACAACAAGCCTGAGATAAGCAGTTTAAATTTGATAAATGAGGAAGCTGAGGTACTGAGGGATGAAGTCAACTGCCCATAGCTATCAATGTTGGAGTCTGAATTCAAAGTAATGCAGTGTAGATTCAGACTTGATGTTCTTTTGTTTTTCGAGTTGGATTCTCACTCTTGTCGCCCAGGCTGGAGTGCAGCGGCATGCTCACACCCACTGCAGCCTCGGCCTGCTAGGTTCAGGCGATCCTTCTGCCTCAGCCTTCCAACAAGTTGGAAGTACAGATGCATGCCATTACACCCAGCTAGTTTTTGTGATTTATTGTAGAGATGAGGTCTCGCCAAGTTGCCCAGGCTAGTCACAAACCCCTGGGCTCTGTCAATCCTCTTGCCTCTGCCTCCCAAAGTGCTAGGATTACAGGCTGAACCACTGCACCCTGCCAGACTTGACATTCTTAACTACCCTGTCAGTCCGCTTTCTGGGGTTATAAGAAGGAAGAAATAAGATAATAAACATAAAATCATTTTTTTTCGGGGTCTCACTCTGTCACCCAGGCTTGAGTGCAGTGGCATGCTCACAGTCTTTGCAGCCTCAACCTGCTAGATTCAGGTGATCCTTTCGCCTCAGCCTTCCAAGTAGCTGGAACTACAGGCATGCACCACCACACCAGGCTAATTTTTTGATTTGTTGTAGAGACGAGGTCTCACCAAGTTGCCCAGACTGGTCTCACACCCCTAGGTCCAGGCAATCCTCTTGCCTCCACCTCCCAAAGTGCTGGGATTACAGGCATGAGCCACTGTACCTGACCTCACAGAACTATTATGTAAGCAGTAAAATATCATACCCACATAAGGACTATTTTCATTATTCTTTTCTCCATGTTATCCTGATGCTATTTCTGCTTAGCAGGGAAAACTCTTGTAGTCAACAGATCTATGTACCCAAAGAATGGAATTTCCCACAATTTCCAAAGTTCAAGTCTGGGGCTGCCAGTAAAGAGATACCCCAGTGTCTGATCTTTCGTGCTTGGGATTAGAATGACAGGAGGTTGGAGCCAGAGCCCATGAGACTATTTAGACTAGAACTGCAGTCAGAAATGAAAAAAAATAGTTTGTGCCAACTGCAAAGTCCCTAGAGGGGAAATAGTGTTCATATCCTGAGAAAAAACATACTGATGCCCCATGCTCAAGGCGCAGCAAGAACGCAGGCTAGCTTTGATGTTCTGGTGCCAGATGACTTTTCTAAGTAGGCAGGGAGCCCACTGGTGAGACTCAGGTTAGTGCCACATAAATTTAACTCTCAATTACACAGAGGATTCTTATACGTTGCAGCAACCTGCCCCGCCCACCTCCCACCTACCCCCCTTCAGAGGGCTGGGGGCATCAGCGCAAGGAAATGAAAGACGCTCGCTGGAAGTGACAACCCAAGGAGAAAACTTGATGTGCTGCAATACAGCCGGCTGTCTGAAAGAACAACAACCCTCTTCCAGCTAGGGCCTGTTCCTGTCAGTTGCTGGCTGTCCACTTCAGAAACAAACACCACACACTAAGGACCTCATTTGAAAAGAAAGATTAGGCAGCATAATAAAAAACAACCACACAGTAGTAGTGGTTCAAAGATTTCACAGGGTTGTTTTCTGACATTGAGTACTACAGCCATGGTGACACTATGTACCAGTTTTAACTATTATTAAGTTGATGGACTATATAGTATGTGAAGGGTCAGACAGACTCTCAACCCATTTTTAGGTGACCACAGAGCAAGTCATGGGTTTAAACCAAAGGAAGAAAGGTCATAAACAGTATGGGAAAGTGCAAAAGAAATAAGATTTGAGCCAGGCTCGGTGGCTCAGCCTGTAACCCCGCGCTTTGGGAGGCTGAGGCGAAAGCATTGCCTGAACTCAGTGGTTCAAGACCAGCCTGGGCAACTTGGTGAGCCCTCATGTCTGAAATAAATTTAAAAATTAGCTGAGTGGGGTAGCGCGTGCCTGTAGTTCCAGCTACTTGGAAGACTGAAGCAGAAGGATCGCCGGAGCCCAGCAGGTTGAGGCTGCAGTGGCTGTGAGCAAGCCACTGCACTCCAGTCTGGACGACAGAGTGAGGCTCCAACTCAAAAAAAAAAAAAAAAGAAAGACATAAGATTTGGAATCGGAGGACCAAAGCTTGAGTCCTACGTCTGCCTCTATTAGCCATTAGACACTGAGCCAGTCACTTAGCCTCTTCATTTCTTAGTTTCTGCATCTACAAATGGGAATTCTACCTACCCCTGGAATTGTTAAGAGTCTTAAATGATATAATGCTGTAAGCAGTCAATTTGTAAACTCCAGAATTATACAAACTTAGTCATTATGATAGATTTGAAGCCAGGCACGGTGGCTCATGCCTGCAATCCCAGCACTTAGGGAAGCAGAGGTGAGAGGCTTGCCTGAGCCCAGGTGTTCAAGATTATCCCGGGCAATTTGGTGAGATCTCATCTCTACAATAAATTAAAAAGTTAGCCAGGCATGCGCCTGTGGTTCCAGCCACTTGGAAGGCTGAGGCAGAAGGATCACCTGAGCGCAGCAGGTCAAAGCTGCAGTGGCAGTGAGCGTGACCCTGCGCTCCAGCCTGAGCGACAGTGACACTTCAACTCAAAAGAAAAAAAAAAAAAAAAAAAAAAGGCTGGGCTCAATGGCACGACCTGTAATCCCAGCACTTTGTGAGGCCGAGGTGAGAGGATTGCCTGAGCCCATGGGTTCGAGATTCGCCCGGGCAACTTGGTGAGACCTCATCTCTACAATAAAACAAAAAAATTAGCCAGGCGTGATAGTGCACACCTGTAGTTCTGGCTACCTGGAAGGTTGAGGCGGAAGGATCACCAGAGCCCAGCAGGTCGAGACTGCAGTGGCACTCCAGTCTGGGCAACAGAGTGAGACTCCAATGCAAAAAAAAAAAAAAAAGATAGATTTGAAGTTTCTCTTTTAATGCTTCACTAGAAAATTCCAGACAGCAAGACTTTCCAGGAAATTTATTCTTAGAAAAACATCAGAGCAAAACTGACTAGCTTTACTCTCAGTGAAAAATCTAACAAATGCCAACCAAGAAGCTTTCCTTAAAAATACCCAAGATTTAGATTTAAATGACACATAGGGACCAATGTTAGAAAGCAAATGGTTTTGGCCAAACGCAGTGGCTCAGCCTGTAATCCCAGCCCTTTGGGAGGCCGAGGCGACAGGACTGCCTGAGCCCAGGGGTTTAAGACCAGCCTGGGCAACTTGGTGAGATCTTGTCTCTACAATAAATCACAAAAAACTAGCCGGGCATGGTGGCATGTGTCTGTAGTTCCAGCTACTCAGAAGGCTGAGGTGGAAGGATCACCTGAGCCCAGCAGTTCTAGGCTGTGGTGGCCATGAGCATGCCACTGCACTCCAGCCTGGGCAACAAGAGTGAGACTCCAGCTCAAAACAAGAGAAGGAAATGACTTCCACACAGTCACATAATTCGGTATGGAACCAGGATTAGCCCCTCTAGATTGCTGATTTCTTTGGCCCACGCATTTTCCATTTTCACAACTCTGGGTGATTCAGGCAAACTCATTCTGGGTACAAAGACATTAAACCAAAATGTAGGCTTTTTTGATGAAAAGTTCTTAGAATTATAATCTTGGGTGTAAATGGTCACATTCACATTTGTCTTCAAGCTCTATTTCCTATTCTCAGTGTTCTTACTTTGCAGGGTGATTAGGATGACTAAGGAAATAATGCATGTATAATTGCTTACTGTAGGGCCTAGCACATAGGCTACCTAACAAAGACTTCTCTTTCTTTTTTCTGTGTTTTAAAACAGAGTGTTAAGATATGGGACAGGAAGAGACTGACCTAAGACCACCTAGGCTCCTTCCATGTTTATTGATGTCATTCTAGTTTTTCATAGGTTTCTTCCTGCTCTTTCTGATATGACATAGCCTTTAAAATGCCATTGGCATTTGTGTAGGAGTAGATTTGCCCTTAGAACTGTGTCAGAATTGATTTTGTTATGTTTGGGGACAGGAGAAAAAACAAACCTAACAGAGAGTTAGGAAGATGCCCTGAAATGAAATTAAAAGGTTTTAGTGGACAACTCAATACATCAGAAAGGAGGGTAAGTCAGCCTCTTAAGTTAGCTTAGTGGCTTTTTGCACCTAAATTACTCTTTTAAATTTAATTAATTAATAATCAATTTTTGTGAGTTGGAGTCTCACCCTGTTGCCCAGGCTAGAGTGCAGTGGAACGCTCACAGCCACAGCAGACTTGACCTGCTGAGCTCAGGCAATCCTTCTGCCTCAGCCTTCCAAGTGGCTGGAACCACAGGCGTGCGCCACCACACCCAGTTAATTGTTTTGATTTATTGTAGAGATGAGGTCTTGCCAAGTTGGCCAGGCTGGTCTCGAACCCATGGGCTCAGGCAATCCTCTCACCTCGGACTCCCAAAGTGCTGGGATTATGGATGTGAGCCACTGCTTCCGGCCTATATTACTCTTAAGTTACTCTTTCCACCAAAGTGTACCTCCCACTTTCACCTCAGCTATCCTAAAAGCTAATAAAAAACTACCTTTAGCCCACAGGTCCAGGGTTGGGCTCCTTAGTCTGGAAGCGCAACAGTTTCTTTTTCTTTTCTTTTTTTTTTGAGTTGGAGTCTCACTCTGTCACCCAGACTGGAGTGCAGTGGCCGCTCCCGGCCACCGCAGCCTCGACCTGCTGGGCTCCGGCGATCCTTCCGCCTCAGCCTTCAGAGTAGCTGGAACTACAGGCGCGCGCTACCACGCCTGGCTAATTTTTTGATTTATTGTAGAGATGAGGTCTCGCCAAGTTGCCCAGGCGGGTCTCGAACCCGTGGGCTCAGGCAATCCACTCACCTCAGTCTCCCAAAGGCACGGGATTACAGGCTGAGCCATCGAGCCCGACTAACGCAACAGTTTCTCATCTCACCACTCTGTCCAGTTGTTGTGGCTTGTTAAATGAAGATCAATCTGTCTATTAGCATTCACATCACACTGAATTCACTGCAGCACTCTAAAAATCCTATCAACTCCAAGAATCCAAAAAGCATTTGGATGCAAAACTAAAGGCAATGAGGGACATTTTATTTTTTGGTTACACCATTGGGTGAACTGCCCTGAAGCCATATACGTAAGGAAAATTTTTAAAAATTTTAAAAAAGAAGCATCAGTAGTTTCAGAATGGCAAATTGTGGAGAGAATATCTAGTTAGAAAGAAAGCATCTTTTACAATCTTGAACTGTAAACGCTGAGTCTCTGATGTACATATCTCAAGAGTCACAGCAACATAAGAAAGATACAGAGAAGTGTGAAAAGAAAGCTTCCAAAAGACACAGCTTTGTTCTTGGCATGAAACAATGGCAGATTGTGAAGAGATATAGTTAATAAAAAAAGACATTGTGGCTGGGCACAGTGGTTCACGCCTATAATCTCAGCACTTTGGGAGGCTGAGGTGAGAGGACTGCCTGAGCCCAGGGGTTCGAGACCAACCTGGGCAACTTGGCAAGACCTCATCTCTGCAATAAATCAAGAAAAATTACCTGGGCACTGTGGCGATGCCTGTAGTTCCAGCTACTTGGAAGGCTGAGACAGAAGGATCACTTGAGCCCAGCAGCAGGCTGAGGCTGCAGTGGCCGTGAGTATGCCACTGCACTCCAGTCTGGGTGACAGAGACTTTGATTTTAAAAAAAAAAGGACATTTTATATAAAGAGCAAATTTCCCTTAAGAACTTTGAAATATTTTACTAACTTTAATCTAAATTTTGGGGAGATAAGAATTGGACTCACTAGGTTTATAAAAAAATAATATACCTTTCATGAGGAGATAATTTGATTTGGCCAAGGTCACATATCAAGAGCAAAACTAAAACTCAGATGTACTGTTAAAGCCAAGTTAGTACAGCTGAATGAAAGATGTCAAGAATGTGGCTGTCTTACCAACTAGCCTTGCCTCAATATTTGCCTCAGTTCTTTATATTCTTACCACCTGAGCACAGCTCTAAAATAACAGAATCAGGCAAATTATTACTAAGAAACAAAGTTTTGCACTTTGAAAGGCCACAAGACCACAGGAATCTAATGGTGAACAGGCTTTAGCAAAAAAAAAAAAAAAAAAAAAAGAAAAAAACTCATATTTATTATTGAAGTAGGCATAGCAGATCCAGCTTCATGCTAACTAGTTTATGCTAACTACTCTCCTAATTTTTACCTGATTTAATCTTCTTACTCTTGTGTTTATCAAGATTAATTCATTTGGCTGGGCATGGTGGTTTATGCCTATAATCCCAGCACTTTGGGAAGCTGAGGTGAGAGGACTGTCCAGGTTTTAGATCAGCCTGGGCAACTTGGCAAGACCTCATCTCTACAAAAATCAAAATATTAGCCAGGCATGGTCGCACGTGCCTACAGTTCCTGCTACTTGGAAAGTTGAGGCGGAAGGATCACCTGAGCCCAGCAGGTCTAGGCTGTGGTAGCTGTGAGCGTGCCGCTCCAACCTGGGTGAAAGAGTGAGACTCCAACTCAAGAAATAACAATACGATTAGTTAATTCAACATTCATTCGTTTGGTTCACAAAGTTGCATCCTGCTGTGTGCCAGAAACTAAGTGGTGGAGATAAATGGAGAATAATAAGAACTGGACCCTTGTGAGCACAGAGCTTACAAATAGTACTATGTGATGACTGCTACGAAGAAAGACAGGGTGATATGGGAACACGCTGCAGAGAAGCCTGACCTAGACTGCAATCAGGGAAGCCCACTCTAGCGAGTCTATGTGACCAACTTCTGAAGGCTGAGTATGAGCTAGGGAAGTACAAACGGACAGTGGGTGTGGGGTCTAGGGTGGGCACAGAAAACACCCGGTGCAAGAGTTCTCAGTTGGGAAGAAGCACGGCACTTTCAAAAGAGAGACGTATAGTTTACTGGAACACAGGGCGCAAGAAAGACAACGCTACCAGACAAGACTATACAGGTAAGTGAGTCAGTCAACACACAGTGAGACCTTTCTGTGCATCAGGCATTGTTCTGGGCACGAATACTGAGGTAACAAGAGAGACAGGATTCCTTTGACTTTAAGGGCTTACATTTCAGGAGGTGTGGGGAGAACAATATACATCTAAATAAATAAATGTAATTTGAGGTACCCTACGTGGCACAAAGAAAATAAAATAGGGTTCCACGTAGAGAGTGACCAGGAGGCTGCTTCAGCGGGTGTGGCCAGTTAAGGCCTTTCGAAAGAGATCACAACTGAGTTGAAGCCTTCATGGAAGGGAAACACCCATGCAAAAATCAGGAGAAAAGCATTTCAAGCAGAAAGAACAGCAAGCAGAGATGTCCTTTGAGCAGCTTAGTGGACAGAAAGGTGAGTGTGACCAGAACGCTGAGGATGAAGACAGAGAGGAGGGCAATGAGGTCAGAGTGCTGAAGATTTTCTAAAGGGGAGACAAATGACTTGATGTCTGCATAAGAAACAGCTGGCCAGGCTGGGTGGCCCAGCCTGTAATCCCGCACCTTTGGGAGGCTGCGGTGAGTGGATTGCCTGAGCCCGCGGGTTCGAGACCCACCTGGGCAGGTGAGACCTCATCTCTACAATAAATCAAAAAATTAGCTAGGCGTGGTAGCACGCGCCTGTAATTCTGGCTACTCGAAGGCGGAGGCGGAAGGATCGCCGGAGTCCAGCAGGCTGAGGCTGTGGTGGCCGGGAGCGGCCACTGCACTCCAGTCTGGGCGACAGAGAGACTTCAACTAAAAAAAAAAAAGAAAAAAGAAACAGCTAAACACCTGGTAGCTGAGAGAAAGAGGAACCGTAAGGGGGCCAGAGCAGAGACAGAGAAACCAGTTAGGAAGTTTCCGTAGTGGTCCAGGAGAAGATACTGCTGACTTGGGTTTGAGATTTCAGATGTGTTTCAGACTAACTAATGCATTAGATGTGGAAATCGAGGATGGCTCCCAGGTTCTTTGCCTTTGGAATTGGGTGGCTCATGGGACATTCCCTTCACTGAGATGGGGAAGAACTCTAGGAAAAGAGATTTGGGGTGGGGGGAGGGGGGATCACTCTGCTCCAGTTAAGCCTGAGAGGCCTGTGAGACGCCCAAGTGGATATACCGAGGAGGCAGTCTCCTAATTGCACGGGATGGAAATCAGGACGGAAATACACACTTGAGTCATAGCGTTTAAATGGCACGTGAAACTATTGAAAGGGATGAGATCATCTTGGGGAAATTACAGAGGAGGAATGAGGGCCTTCCTGACAAGCCAGGTTATGGGCTGTGGCGTCCATCCGAAGAGCAATCACAAGGCACTGAATGGTATAATAAAAAATTGACATGACCAGATGGCTGTGACTTAAAAAAAATCCCTCTGGCTGTAATGCAGGAAACAACCCGGAACAAGAGCAAATGAAAGGGGACTCCTGTGGTTCCAGGCAGAAGCTGATGTGACAGCAGCCTGGCCTGCAGTGACAAAAGCGAGGCGAGACGTGGACTGACTTGGTAGATGCCCAGGAATGATCCGGTGACTCGATGGGGTGAAGGGGAGAGGACGGTCGAGGATGACTCCCAGTTGCTTGGGCAAGCCCCTGAGGAGATACAAGTGCCGCTTCCTGAAAAACAGAGCCTTGGGAAGGAACGTCTTGAGGGGACAATGTTCAGCCCGTACTCAGATGTACTCGAGTTTGAGGTGCCCATGAGAGATTCCAGCTAGACTGCTAGAGGCACTGCCTGTAGAGGCACACATAAAGGAACTCAAGTCCAGAAAACTAAAGGATGCTCGGCAAAGGCCACCTGCAGGCACCTTTCCATCCACTTTCCCAGAGGCCGGATTCCACTGAGGACCTGGGCAGGTGCACAGAGACCGCATAGAGTCAAGTGACCCAAATACTGACTTGCAAGGTGGAAATGGGCGTTCCCAAGCCTGTAACTCACTCAGATCATCAAGACTCCGTGCGCCAAGGAACGCTTTCCTGGAGAAGTCTTGAGCAGGGTTCCCTGCTCAGCCAGGGTTAGGGGTTGGGTACAGGGCACCGGGAACACTGGCTCCTGGGGAAAGGTTTTGAGAAGGGTGGGATGAGGGGCGCTGGGGGTGCGGTGGAGGGAGGGATGAAGGAGCGGGGGAGGGAAGAGCCGCCCCTGGAGTTGGCCAGAAGGGAGGGAGGGGGAGGGGTAGTCCTTGGAGTTGGCCAGAAGGGGGGAAGGGGGGAGGAGGGCAAAGGAGGAGGGGAGAAGGGGAAGAGCAGTCCCTGGAGTTGGTTAGAAGAAGGGGGTTGGGCGGAGGGCAGTCCCTGGGTTGGCCAGAAAAGGGGGGTGGGGGGAGAGCAGTCCCTGGAGTCGGCCAGAAACAGGGGAGGGGGAGAAAGGGAGGGCAGTCCCTGGAGTCGGCAAGAAGGGGGTGGGGGGGAGGGCAGTCACTGAACTTGGCCAGAATGGGGGGAGGAAGAGAAGGGGAAGGGCAGTCACTGGAATCGGCCAGGAGATGGGGGTGGGGGTGGGGGGTGGTCTTGGCCTCCCCTGTCGGCCACTCACCCGGGGCGGGGCACAGGCCCGAGGCTCCCAGCGGCCGACCCTTTCCCGCCTCCCTCGACCCCCCAGCCTTCCCTCCCCCCGCGCGGCAGCCCGGCGGCCTCCTCCTGGGGACGCAGCCTAGACCTCGGCGTGAGCAGGGGGCCTGGGACGGGGGAGGGGACACCCTGCGGCCACCGAACGCGGGGCCGGGGCGGGCCCGTCCCTCGGAAGCACAGGAAGCGCCAAGTCGCCCGCCCGGGCGTTACCTCACCCCGGGAGCTCCCGGGCTCGGCCGGGCTCGGCCTGACACCCTGACTACGGTCCTCCGGCCTCAGGAGAGGCGCCGCGGCCGGCGTGGCCCCCGAAGAGGCGCTCTCGGAAAAGCACGGGTGCCGGCCTCGAACAACGCGCGGCTGAAGAACTCGCTCGGCCCGCGCGCCTGCCGGGCCCTCTGCGCACGCGCAGCCGCGCGCCCTACCCCCACCGAGGCCGGCCGGGTCTGCTGCGCGTGCGCCTTGACCTGCTGGGCTCAGTGTTCCTTCCGCCTCAGCCTTCCAAGTAGCTGGAAATACAGGAGCTTGCCACCACCACCCAGCTAACTTTTAAAATTTATTGTAGAGAGGAGGTCTCACCAGTTGTCCAGACTGGTTTCGAACCCCTGGGCTCAGGCAGTCCTCTCGCCTCCTCCTCCCAAAGTGCTGGGATTACAGGCATGAGCCATTGTACCCGGCTCTGTTGGCCGTGTTGTGAGTCAGGTGCTTGGGCCCCTACATCAGCTGGGGGAACTGTGTTGGTGACACTGGACTGGACCACTCGGGAGCTGCCCATGGCGGTGGCACATCTTATCCCTGTGGTTCTTTTGCTTCCTCCTGCCAACATCTTCACTGCTCAGGCGGTTCCTTCTGCAAGGGATGCCTGCCTCTCTCACTCCCAAGCCCTCTCTAAAACCCTCCTCCACATGCTCAGAAAACTTGTTGAAGTAGAGTCTTTTTTTCTTTTTTTTTTTTGAGTTGGAGTCTCACTCTATCGCCCAGACTGGAGTGCAGTGGCTGCTCCCGGCCACCGCAGCCTCCACCTGCTGGGCTCCGGCGATCCTTCCGCCTCAGCCTTCCAAGTAGCTGGAACTACAGGCACGCACTACCACGCCTGGCTAATTTTTTGGATTTATTGTAGAGATGAGGTCTCGCCAAGGTGCCCAGGTGGGTCACAAACCCACAAGCTCAGGCAATCCACTCACCTCAGCCTCCCAAAGTGCTGGGATTACAGGCTGAGCCACCGAGCCCGGCAAAGTACGAATCTTATTCAGATTTTCATAGTCAGGGCAGCTAAGCACCTAATAGAGGATGGACACACCAAGACCTGTGAAGACAAAGCAGGAAAAGAGAGGAAAGAATGGGAGCGGTGGAGGAAGTGGAAACAAGCTCAGGAGGACATCTGCCCCACCTACAGAGGGCATCTGCTCTCCAGTTTTCCACTGAAGGGGTACGCCTGTGGGAAATGCCACTTGGGAAATGCCAGAGCTGATTTTTCAGGAGCAGCTGGATTTTCATGGGAAATCTGTTCGTTCTTAAATGTCGGCAACTGATCGAGAAATGAGTGCACAGTATGGAATGAAATGAACACGTGTGGCAGGGGCCGCCCTTGAGCCACCTAGGTGACTCTGACCCTCCGGTGGGATGTCACGATGGCTTTGGAGGAGAGCTCATGGCGAGGCGCGAAGAACAGAGGAAATGGCCACTGCTGGGATACAAATAGCCTTCAGTTTCTCTTTCTTTCTTTCTTTCTTTTTTTTTTTTTGAGTCGAAGTCTCACTCTGTCGCCCAGGCTGGAGTGCAGTGGCATGCTCATGGCCACCGCAGCCTCGACCTGCTGGGCTCAGGTGATTTTTTTTTTTTTTCTTTTTGCCTCAGCCTTCCAAGTAGCTGGGACTACAGGCACATGCAACCACACCCGGCTAATTTTTTGATTTATTGTAGAGATGAGGTCTTGCCATGTTGCCCAGGCTTGTCTCAAACCTCCGGGCTCAAGCAATCCTCTCACCTTAGCCTCCCAAAGATGACAGGTGTGAGCTGCCGGCCCAGCTTAGCCTTCAGTTTCAACCAGCCTGGAGGGAAATAGGCAAGGCCAGGGGATTCCAGCTAAGGGGCATTACTCCAATCCAGTGACCGAACAGCATACTTCCGGTCGTCCACGTGTATGGGGTTTCAAGTGAAATAAAAGGAACACACAAACCCAGAGTGAGTGAGACTGAACCAAAGTGCCTACTGGCAGACACAAATGTAGTCCAGACATGGGACCTGCATCCAGTGAGGCTGGGATGGCTTCCTGGTCCAGGTGGGTGGCCCACTGCCATTTCTGTCCTGCTCGAGGGTGTTAAACTCATGGTGAGTTACCATCCTTTGCGGTGATGCCAGGGCTGCTTCCACTGGGCTGAGGGGTCCTAACAGGATGCAGCTTGATGGAGGAATTCTCACCTGAGACAGCAGGAGATCCTTGGACCAGAGGAGGGACAGAGCCAGCCGCTGTGCAGGAATATCAAGTGCCAAAATTCCAGAAAGGAGATAGAGCCAGTGATAGTATTGGAGAAGGGGCCCGAGGTGTTTATGAGAGCCGCCTCAGGTGTTTAGAACCAGTGAAACAAAGAAATAACCAATATTTCCTCAGTGGACAAATACTTATTGGATAGCTGTTATATTCTGAGCACATGTTCTAGGCCCTTGGGGGTGCCACCATGGAGGTGACACTGATGTCAAACTAGGTGGGAAGATTGTTTGGGGGTGTGTTCCGGCCTGTGATATCACCTGGAGCAGCAGTCAGATTTAAACTTGCTTTTGTGGGCCACCCAGGAAAGGTGGATGGGCTGGCTGACTCTGCTTAAGAGCTAGAAGTGGTCCCACTGGTCACAACAGAAAACACAGGGGGCACTACTGAGCCCAGGGACTGCCCTATCCCTTGGGGTTCTTCTTTCTGTAAACTGGTATTAAGTTTTTTTTCAATTTGCATACAGTAAAATACACTGTTTTGGTATATAATTTATAATTCTATTATTTTTAAATTTTATTTTATTATTTTTGAATTGGAGTCTCACTCTTTCACCCAGGCTAGAGGGCAGTGGCATGCTCATGGCCACTGCAGCCTCGACCTGCTGGGCTCAGGCGATCCTTCCGCCTCAGCCTTCCAAGTAGCTGGAACTACAGATGTGTGCCACCATGCCCAGCTAATTTTTTTCTTGATTTATTGTAGAGACGAGGTCTCGTCAAGTCGAACCTGTGGACTCAGGCAATCCTCTCACCTCGATCTCCCAAAGTGCTGGAATTATAGGCATGAGTCACCGCACCTGGTTAATTCCATGATTTTAAACAGGTAGCAAAGTTTTCTTTTAGACATGTGGTCTTACTCTGCTACCAGGCATCTGTAATCCTACCTACTCAGAAGGCTGAGGAGGGCTGATTCCATCTTCTCAGGAGTTTGAGGCTGTGGTGAGCTGTGGTCATGCCACTGCACTCCAGCCTGGGTAACAGAGTGAGACTCCAATTCAGAAAAAAAAAAATACAGACCAGGTACAGTGATCTGGGCAACTTGATGAGACCTCATCTCTACAATAAGTCAAAATATTAGCTGGGCCGGGCTCGGTGGCTCAACCTGTAATCCTGTGCCTTTGGGAGGCCGAGGTGAGTGGATTGCCTGAGCCCGTGGGTTCGAGATCCGCCTGGGCAGCGACACTTCATCTCTACAATAAATAAAAAAATCAGCCGGGCATGGTAGCGCATGCCTGTAATTCCGGCTACTGGGAAGGCTGAGGTGGAAGGATTGCCGGAGCCCAGCAGGTCGAGGCTGCAGTGGCCGGGAGCGGCCACTGCACTCCAGTCTGGGTGACAGAGTGAGACTCCCACTCAAATATATATATATGTATATAAACTGGGTGTGGTGGCACTTTGGGAGGCCAAGGTGAGAGGATTGCCTGAGCCCACACGTTGGAGACCAGCCTGGGCAACTTGGCGAGACCTCGTCTCTACAATAAATAAAAAAAATTAGCCAAGTGTGGTAGTGCATGCCTGTAGTTCCAGCTACTTGGAAGGCTGAGACGGAAGGATCACCTGAGCCCAGCAGGTCGAGGCTGCAGTGGCCATTAGCGTGCCACTGCACTCCAACCTGGGCAACAGAGTGAGACCCCAACTCAAAAAAACAAAACAAAAAAAAAAAAAACCTCTTAGTCAAAACTTCCTTCCACCCCAGCTCCTGGCAACTTGGTTTGTGCCTCTGGAGTTTGGTGTTTTCCAGAATACCATATAAATGGGGTCATATGGTATATAACCTTCTGGAATTAGAGTTCTTAGTGTAATACATTTAGATTCATCCATGCTGTTGTATATGTCTATAGTTTATCCCTTTTTATTGGTGAGTAATATTCTATTACATGGAATCTGTACCTGTTTGTCTACTGATGGACATTGGGATGTTTCCAATTTTTGGAAATTTTGAACAGAGCTTTTGTAAACATTGGTGAACAGGTTGTTGTATGAATTTACGTTTTCATATTTCTTGAGTAGACACCGCGAAGTAGGATTGCTGGGTTATATGGTAAGTGTATGTTTTCCAGAGTGACTGTACCACGTTGCATTCCGACTTGTAGAAAATGAGAGTTGCCCTGAGTCCTTGTCAACACTTGGTATTTTCAGTTAAAAAAAAGTTTGCATCTGGGCATGGTGGTGCATGCCTGTAATCCCAGCACTTTGGGAGGCAAAGGCAGGAGAATTTTGGAGCCTAGGAGTTCGAGACCATAGACCAGCAACATAGACCTCGTTTCTACTAAAAAATTTTAAAATTAGCCAGATGTGGTAGCACATGCCTGTAGTCCCAGCTGCCTGGGAAGCTGAGGCAGAAGGATTGCCTGAACTCAGGAGGTCGAGGCTGTGATGCTCTGTGATTGTGCCATTGTTTTCAGCCTGGGCAACAGACTGAGACCCTGATTCTTTTTCTTTTTTTTTTGAGTTGGAGTCTTGTTGCCCAGGCTGGAGTGCAGTGGCACACTCACGGCCACCACAGCCTTGACCTGCTGGGCTCAGGCGATCCTTCTGCCTCAGACTTCCAAGTAGCTGGAACTACAGGCATGCACTACCACACTTGGCTAATTTTTTTATTTATTGTAGAGATGAGGTCTCGCCAAGTTGCCCAGGCTGGTCTCCAACGTGTGGGCTCAGGCAATCCTCTCACCTTGGCCTCCCAAAGTGCTGGGATTATAGGCGTGAACCACTGCACCCAGCCAACTTTTTTTTTATTTTTAAGAATCAGGGTCTCGGCCAGCATGGTGGCTCACGCCTGTAATCCCAGCACTTTGTGAGGCCGAGGCAAGAGGATTGCCTGAGCCTACAGGTTTGAGACCACCCTGGTCAACTTGGCAAGACCTCGTCTCTAAAAAAAAAAAAAAAAAAATTAGCCAGGCGTGGTGGTGCATGCCTGTAGTTCCAGTTGCTTGGAAGACTGAGGCAGAAGCCTCACCTAAGCCCAGCAGGTCGACGCTGGGTAGCCGTGAGTGTGCCACTGCACTCCAACCGGGGCAACAGATTGAGACTTCAGTTTAAAAAACAAAACAATCAGCCTGTAATCCCAGCACTTTGGGAGGCCGAGGCAAGTGGACTGCCTGAGTCTGTAGGTTCGAGACTCGCCCAGGCAACTTGGCAAGACCTCGTCTCTACAATAAATCAAAAATTAGCCAGGCATGGTAGTGCGTGCCTGTAGTCCCAGCTCCTTGGAAGGCTGAGGTGGAAGGATCACCTGAGCCCAGCAGGTCAAGGCTGTGGTGGCCATGAGTGTGCCACTGTCCTCCAGCCTGGGCAACAGAGTGAGACTCCAATTAAAAAAAATAAAAATCCTATACCCCAACTTGGAAACGACTTACGGTGTTAAAGAGACTTTTATGGATTCAGACTTTGGCTGGCATATTGGGACATTTAACAGCAACGCTCAGCAGAGGACAGTGGATTTCAAAGCACATATACCAGCTCTGTCAAGTCAGCCAGCACACAGCATAGGCCTGGCAACAAGAAATAGCGTGCTTTGTTCATGTTCATGTGTGTGTATCTCCAAGAAGATCAGCAGTACTCAAATATAAGAAATGGGGGTATGGGCCGGGCGCAGTGGCTCATACCTATAATCCCAGCACTTTTGGAGGTGCAGCGAGAGGATTGCTTAAACCTGGGGGTTCAAGACCAGGCTGGGCCACTTGGTGAGACTTTGTCTCTACAGTAAATTAAAAAATCAGTCGGGCATGGTGTCATGCGCCTGTAGTGTCAGCTACTTAGAAGGCTGAGGTGGGAAGATCGCCTGAGCCCTGCAGGTTGAGGCTGCGGTGACCTAGAACGTGCCACTGCACTCCAGCCTAGGCGAAACAGTGAGACTCTGACTCAAAAAAAAAAGAAAAAAGATGTGGAGTGGCCAGAAATGGGACTGATGAGGGAGACAGGGGCCAGATCATATAGAAGCTTGCGCCGTGATACTTGAATTTATCCCCAAAGCAATGAGAGGCTTTTAAAAGCTAGATTTTAGCCGGGCTCGGTGGCTCAGCCTGTAATCCCACACCTTTGGGAGGCCAAGGTTCGAGACCCGCCTGGTCAGTGAGACCTCGTCTCTACAATAAATCAAAAAATTAGCAGGGCGTGGTAGTGCATGCCTGTAATTTCGGCTACTCGAAAGGTTGAGGCGGAAGGATCGCCGGAGCCCAGCAGGTCGAGGCTGCGGTGACCAGGAGCGGCCACTGCACTCCAGTCTGGGCAACCGAGTGAGACTCCAACTCAAAAAAAAATAAAATAAAATAAAAGCTAGATTTTGGTTTTAGAATAATATTCCTGGAACTCTCCTCTGGTCTTTTCATTTTCTGCCTGTTGATTCTTACTCACCCTTCAAGGCCCAGCCGAAATGCCACCTCCTCTGGGAAGCCCTCTCTAATCTCGCTAGCCAAAAAGATTGGCTCCTTCCTGGTGCTTTTTTGCTTTACCTTGCCCCCGCTTCGGGATTCTTGTGGGGCTTGACAAGAGATCTGGCCATAGAAGGTGCTGATCAGTGTGTTCCTTTTTTTTTGAGTTGGAATTTCACTCTGTTCCCCAGGCTGGAGTACAGTGGCATGCTCACGGCCACCAGAGCCTTGACCTGCTGGAATAGGCAATTCTTCCGCCTCAGCCTTCCAAATAGCTGGAACTACAGGCATACGCCACCGTGCCCAGCTTATTTTTTGATTTATTGTAGTGACAAGGTCTTGCCAAGTTGCCCAGGCTGTTCTTGAACCCATGGACTCTGGCACTCCCCGCACCTCAGACTCCCAAAGTGTTGGGATGACAGGCTTGAGCCACCGTGCCTGGCCCTGATCCGTGTTTGATGGATTTAAATGAGTTTACAAATTAACTAGGTTTACTGGGCCACTCAGCTCTGGAGTGTTATACTAGTACTAGTTCTCAAATGTAAGCCTGCATCAGAGTCTCCTAGAGGGCTTGTGGATTGCTGGACCCAGGCCCCAAGATTCTGATTCAGTAGATCTGGGAGGGGCTGGGGGTACTGATAATTTGCATGTCGAATAATAAGTAAGTTCCCAGCTGCTGCTGCTGCTGGTGGTGGTGGAAACTGCGCTCTGAGAACCTTTTTTTTTTTTTTTTTTTTTTTTTGAGTTGGAGTCTCACTCTGTCGCCCAGACTGGAGTGCAGTGGCCGCTCCCGGCCACCGCAGCCTCGACCTGCTGGGCTCCGGAGATCCTTCTGCCTCAGCCTTCCAAGTAGCCGGAATTACAGGCATGCGCTACCACGCCCAGCTGATTTTTTGATTTATTGTAGAGATGAGGTCTCGCTGCCCAGGCGGGTCTCGAACCCGCGGGCTCAGGCAATCCACTCACCTCAGCCTCCCAAAGGTGCGGGATTACAGGCTGAGCCACCGAGCCCGGCCTGAGAACCTTTGATTGAAGGGTTTCCAACGCATGACTGTGCTTCTCAGAACCAAGTCGTGGACTAGGGACTGTCCAGGGGCTGTCATTCCTGATTCCTTAGGGGATTTCCTTGGTCCTGAATAATAACCCCGTCCCCTGTGAGCTGGAGTGGGGATTACATTGCCCAGTCCTGGTTCCTTTCTCCCAGGGACTCCCAGAAGGGCTTCTGAGAGGGACCCTGGTTACCTGCATTCTGTGCTGGCTTCCCTGGCAGTCCCAGAGGACAGAACAAATCCTGTCCTACTAAGAAGCCTAGCACGTAGGGAGGAAGAGTGGATTGTTGGGAACAGGGATCCCTCAACCACTGCAGCCCTTGGGGCACTGCCCTACAGCACCCTGATCTCCCTAAGTGGATCAAAACTAGGTCTTATCTCCTTTAAGAGCTGCTTGGCCAGGCGTGGTGGCTCACGCCTGTCATCCCAACACTTTGGGAAGCGCAGGTGAGAGGATTGCCTGAGCCCGGGGGTTCGAGACCAGCCTGGGCAGCATGACGAGACCTCGGCGCTACAATAAAATGAAAAAATCAGCTGGACGTGGTGGTGCATGCTTGTAGTTCCAGCTACTTGGAAAGCTGAGGCGGAAGGATCACTGGAGCCCAGCAGGTCAAGGCTGCGGTGGCCGTGAGTGTGCCACTGCACTCTAGCCTGGGTGACAGTGAGACTCTGACTCAAAATAATAAGAGCCACTGCTGCTCCCTGGGCCTGTGCAGCTCTCTAAGTCTCCAAGGCTGAGGGAAGGAGCCACTTAACCAACGGCTTGACTTCCTGTAGCACCTGGGGCTCTCCCTTCCCCCACCCTGCCCCGTCCCTTTGGGCTTCCCAGACCAATTACCCGCCAGGCAACAGCCATCATCAGCTCAGCGATGCTGGCAGGCCAGAGACAGGCCTAGTAGGGCCACAGGGGATAGAACTGACCTGGGTCACAGAGGCAGCCCTGGGGGCGGGCACCAGGCAGATGGTCTCCCAAGGTGAAGACTGTAACTCCGTTGGTCAGTTCATCACTCGCTCCCTGTGTGTAGGGTGTTTGGGTCACAGTGAAACCTGGTGACCATCCAAATGTGAACCTTGTGAGCTTAGGGAGGTGGTGAGGTGGGGTAGGTTTTAGTCACAGGACTGATTCCTGCAGATAGTGGCTGTCCTAGGACAAAACAGAGAACTCCAGGAAAGAGGTGAAACCCGGCCAAGTGTAGTGGCTCAGGCCTGTAATCCCAGAGCTTTGGGAGGCCGAGGTGAAAGGATCTCCTGAGCCAAATGGGTTCGAGACCAGCCTGGGCAACTTGGCGAGACCTCATCTCTACAATAAATCAAAAAAATTAGCTGGATGTGGTGGTGCGTGCCTGTAGCTCCAGTTCCTTGGAAGGCTGAGGCGAAAGGATCACCTGACTCCAGCAGGTTGAGAGTGCGGTGGCCGTGAGTGTGCCACTGTACTCCAGCCTGGGCGACAGAGTGAGACTCCAACTCGAAAGAAAAAAAAGAGGTGAAGGCAGGCTCAGTGGCTTAGCCTGTAATCCCGCGCCTTTGGGAGGCTGAGGTGAGTGGATTGCCTGAGCCCGCGGGTTTGAGACCTGCCTGGGCAACTTGGCGAGACCTCATCTCGACTATAAATCAAAAATTAGCCGGGCGGTAGCGCACACCTGTAGTTCCAGCTACTTGGAAGGCTGAAGTGGAAGGATCGCCGGAGCCCAGCAGGTCGAGGCTGCGGTGGCTGAGAGCGGCCACTGCACTCCGGTCTGGGCGACACAGTGAGACTCCCACTCAAAAAAAAAAAAAAAGAGGTGAAACCCCCAAGAAGGAGGTGAACCACTGACCTGGGAGCACTGTACCTACCTGGGGAGCCCCCCTCAGAAGAGCACTCCTTGGAGAGATTTTGTGTTTCCACCTAACTCAAAAGACAGCCTCTAGAGACTCAAGTGTGCCCAGGGATTCCTCCACGGAACCTGTTCTAGACACGGGGTCCAGGAGTCTCTTCCCTGTCTCCTGCCTCACCAGATAAACACAAGCTGGAGACAGACAGAACGGAAGGCTTGCAGGGCCTGGGCAGGGTGGCGGACACAGTCGATGGAAGACTGGCCTCACTGGGGAGATTTCAGCGTTTACTGGCTTAGAAAAACAAGAGACTATAGACCTTTTAAAATGGAATGCATTTCTGCATGAACACACACAGACACTCGCAGTCTCCGAGGAATCCTCTTTCCGACAGGATGGGAATGCCGCCAGAAGGCACTGAACCACTAAACCAAGAGGAAAGTTCTCAGATTCCTTCATGCCTCCAGTCTCTTACATAAGACCTGCGATCTCTTCCTTTCCCTCCGGCCTTCCCCGAGCACAGGCTCTGATCTGTCCATGGTTCTGATTGTTAAGGGATTTCACTCGGAGGCAAGTCATCGGTTCTTCCATTCACTTGCGACAGCTAACACTTACTGAACACTTACTATGTGCCAGGGACTGTCATCTACTTCTTACACGCAGACTTTTTTTGCTGAAGTCGAACAGACAGAATGGAAAAGAGCACAGATCACAAATGCATTGCTCAAGGAAAGACTGGCCTTTCTCTTTCTTTTTTTTTTTTTTTTTATTGGAGTCTCACTCTGTCGCCCAGATTAAGAGTGCAGTGGCCACTCCCGGCCACCACAGCCTCGACCTGCTGGGCTCCGGCGATCCTTCCGCCTCAGCCTTCCAAGGAGCTGGAACTACAGGCGCGCGCTACCACGCCCGGCTAATTTTTTGATTTATTGTAGAGATGAGGTTTCGCCAAGTTGCCCAGCCGGGTCTCGAACCCGCGGGCTCAGGCAATCCACTTACCTCAGCCTCCCAAGGCGCGGGATTACCGAGCCTGGCTAGGGATTTTCTTTTTCTTTTTTTAGAACTGGAGTATCATTCTGTCGCCTAGGCTGGAGTGCAGTAGCACGCTCACAGCCACCGCAGCCTCGACCTGCTGAGCTCAGGCAATCCTTCCGCTTCAGCCTTCCAAGTAGCTGGAACTATAGGCCTGCACTACCATGCCTGACTCATTTTTTGATTTATTATAGAGACGAGGTCTCGCCAAGTTGTCCAAGCTGGTCTCCAGTCTCTGAGCTTAGGCAATCCTCTCGCCTCAGCCTTCCAAAGTGTTGGGATTACAGGCTTGAGCCACTGCGCCCAACCCAGGAATTTTTTTTTTTTTTTTGAGTTGGAGTCTCACTCTGTCACCCAGACTGGAGTGCAGTGGCTGCTCCCGGTCGCAGCCTCAACCTGATGGGATCCGGCGATCCTTCCGCAGTCTTCCAAGTAGCTGGAACTACAGGCGCGCGCTACCACACCCAGCTAATTTTTTGATTTACTGTAGAGATGAGGTCTCTCTGCCCAGGCGGGTCTCGAACCCGCGGGCTCAGGCAATCCACTCACCTCAGCCTCCCAAAGGCGCGGGATTACAGGCTGAACCACCGAGCCCGGCTGTAACCACTATCTTAACTATTAACACTGTGGGTTTGTTTATTTTTTCTGTCTTGAACTCCATATATGTGGATCATATAAGACCTCCTCGTTTGTGTCTGGCTTTCATAGTCCAACCCTGTGTTTGTGAAGTTTATTCATATTGTTCCAGATAATTGTCATTTGTTAATTCTCACTGCTCTGTAGCATTACCGTGTATAAAATATCACACAGTTTATTCATTCTACAGTTAGTGGGCCTTTGGATTGTTTCCAGTTTTTCTTTTTCTTTTTTTTGAGTTGGAATCTCACTCTGTCACCCAGACTGGAGTGCAGTAGCCGCTCCCGGCCACCGCAACCTCGACCTGCTGGGCTCTGGTGATCCTTCCGCCTCAGCCTTCCAAGTAGCTGGAACTACAGGCGCGCGCTACCACACCCGGCTAATTTTTGATTTATTGTCGAGATAAGGTCTCACCAAGTTGCCCAGGCGGGTCTCGAACCCGCGGGCTCAGGCAATCCACTCACCTCAGCCTCCCAAAGTGCTGAGATTACAGGCTGAGCCACTGAGCCCGGCTTGTTTCCAGTTTTTCACCATTATGAATAGTTCTGATGTAAACATTCTTTTTTTCTTTTCTTCTTCTTCCTCTTCTTCTTCTTTTTTTTTTTTTGAGTCATTGTCTTACTTCGTCACACAGGCTGGAGTACAATGGCACGCTCACAAGGCACTTCAGCCTACACCTGCTGGGCTCAGGTGATCTTTCTGCCTCAGCCTTCCAAGTAGCTAGAACTACAGGCATGCACCCCCATGTCCAACTAATTTTTCTTAATTTATTGTAGAGATGAGGTCTGGCCAAAGTGTCATCTTGAACCCCTAGGTTCAGGCAATCCTCTCACCTCGGCCTCCCAAAGTGCTGGGATTATAGGGATGAGCCACTGTGCCCAGCCTATTGTTTGTTTTTAAGCCAAAATAATATCAAACTACAGTGACAGCTACATGTTCTGCTTTTTCTCCTTAATAATTTGCAAGTATCAAGCCAGACTCAATGGCTCAGCCTGTAATCCTGCGCCTTTGGGAGACTGAGGTGAGTGGATTGCCTGAGCCCGCGGGTTTGAGACCCGCCTGGGCAACTTGGTGAGACCTCATCTCTACAATAAATAAAAAATGAGCTGGGCGTGATAGTGTGCACCTGTAGTTCTAGCTACTTGGAAGGTTGAAGCGGAAGGATTGCCAGAGCCCAGCAGGTCGAGGCTGCGGTGGCCGGGAGCAGCTACTGCACTCTAGCCTGGGCGACAGAGTGAGACTCCAACTCAAAAAAAAAAAAAAAAAAAAAACAACACACACACACAAAATAATAATAATAATTTGCAAGCATCTTCTCACCAAAGTAGTCTTCAAAGCATTTTTATTCTTTTTTTTTTTTGGTCAGGGTTTCACTCTGTTGCCCAGGCTGGAGTGCAGAGGCATGATCACAGCTCACAGCAGCCTTGACCTCCTGGGCTCAGGCAGTCCTTCTGCCTCAGCCTCCCAGGTAGCTGGGACTATAGGCACACACAACCAGATCCAGCTAGTTTTTCAATTTTGTTGTAGAGACGAGGTCTTGCTATGTTGCCCAGACTGGTCTCAAACTCCTGGACTCAAGCAGTCCTCTGGCCTCAGCTTCCCAAAGTGCTGGGATTATAGGTGGGAGCCACTGTGCCTGACCCAAAGCATTCTATTTTTTTCTTTTTTTTTGAGTTGGAGTCTCACTCTGTCACCCAGACTGGAGTGCAGTGGCCGCTCCCGGCCACCGCAGCCTCGACCTGCTGGGCTCCGGCGATCCTTCCGCCTCAGCCTTCCAAGTAGCTGGAATTACAGGCATGCGCTACCACACCTGGCTGATTTTTTTTTTTTTTTTTTTTTTTATTGTAGAGATGAAGTCTCGCCAAGTTGCCCAGGCGGGTCTCGAACCCGCGGGCTCAGGCAATCCACTCACCTCAGCCTCTTTTTTTTTTCTTTTCTATTTTTTTTTTGAGTTGGAGTCTCACTCTGTTGCCCAGGCTGGGATGCAGTGGCACACTCATGGCCACCGCAGCCTCGACCTGCTGGGTTCAGACGATCCTTCCCCTCAGCCTTACAAGTAGCTGGAACTACAGGCACGCACCACCATGCCGGGCTAATTTTTTGGTTTACTGTAGAGACGAGGTCTCACCAAGTTGCCCAGGCTGGTCTCGAACCCCTGGGCTCAGGCAATCCTCTCACCTTGGCCTCCCAAAGTGCTGGGATTACAGGCATGAGCCACTGCAGCTGGCCTCCAAAGGATTCTTTACTCTTAGCAGCTCTATGGTAGTCCATCATGTAAGGAAGGGTACCAACACTAATTAAATTACTCCCTTTCTCATTTATTTTGAGCATAAGGTAGAGCTTTGCCCTCTTGGGTCACATCTATCACGATGTCCTACCCTTCACTCAGGGTGTGTAAGAAGAGTCCAGGGAAGGTCAATGGTTTCCTGACTTTGTGACCTTGGGCTCATTACTTAACTCCTCTGGGCCTCAGTTTCCCCTTCTGAACAGTGAGGAGGATAAGCATACTTACGTCACAGAGTTAGGAGAGGCGTCATTGATTTCCTCCAAGCAAAACACTGCACAGTGCCCGCCACAGTTTCGAGGGCATATACACAGCCAGACCATGGTATCCTCACCCCACTCTAAGTCACCCCCCTCTGAGTCCTGGTCCTCAGGGACTGATGGTGACTCCTGTCCCAGACTCCTGGTCACTCCAACCAACACAGCATCTTTACTTCCCTCCAGCCAGTTTGCTCCCCTTGAACTTGCTGGTGACCAAGTTCTTCCGCCATCCACGATCCTGCAACCCACCTTTGCTGTATGATCCTGGTATTCATTTTGTGTGTTCACTTTGTGTGTCATCTTGCCTGGGTGCCCAGATATGTGGTCAGACGTTATTCTGGACATTTCTGGTGAGTATATTTTTGGGTGTGGTCAACGTGTACATTGATGGGCTTTGAGTAAAGCAGACTGCCCTCCATAATGTAGGTGGGCCTCATCCAATCAGTTGAAGGCCTGACTAGAACAAAAAGACTGACCTGCGCTGGGCGTGGTAGCTCACACCTATAATCCCAGCACTTTGGGAGGCCAAGGCAGGAGGATAGCTTGAGCCCAGGAGTTAGAGAGCAGCCTGAGCAACATAGCAAGACTTCATCTCTAGAGAAAAAAATTTTTTTTTTGAGTTGGAGTCTCACTCTGTCACCCAGACTGGAGTGCAGTGGCCGCTCCCGACCACCGCAGCCTCGACCTGCTGGGCTCCGGTGATCCTTCAGCCTCAGCCTTCCGAGTAGCTGGAACTACAGGCGCGCGCTACCACGCCGGCTAATTTTTGATTTATTGTAGAGATGAGGTCTTGCCAAGTTGCCCGGGCGGGTCTCGAACCCGCGGTCTCAGGCAATCCACTCACCTCAGCCTCCCAAAGGCGCGAGATTACAGGCTGGGCCACCGAGCCCAGCTTAGAGAAAATTTAAAACTAAGCCTAGAGTGGTGGCACACGCCTTATAGTTCCAGTTCCTCAGGAGGCTGAGGCAGAAGGATCTCCTGAGCCCAGGAAGAAGAGGCTGGGGTAAGCCGTGATTGTGCTACTGCACTCCAGCCTGGACCACAGAGTGAGACTAATTCCCTGAACCGAAGTCAGTTCTGCAGCTGATGGCCTTTGGGCTTGACCTGTGACATCGGTGCTTTCCTAGGTCTCCTGCCAGTTCACCCTGAATATTTTGGACCTGTCAACTTCCAAAATCACGTGAGCCATTTTTCTAAAATAAATCTCTTTCTCTCTCTCTCCACACACACATGCATATCCCATTGGTTCTATTTCTCTGGAAAACACTGATAACTAATACACTTGGGCAAATCCATCCCATCTCTGGGCCTCTGGAAGGGTACTAGGTGGCCCATGTGTGAGTGCCCACCTTTGAAATTCTGGAGGATTCCCTCTCCTTTCGAAGACCCTTTGGTTTCAACAGTATAGACTACAACCGTACCTCTCGACAACTAGCCGAAGCCTAAAAGGACTGGAGAACAATTTATTCGCCATCACATATGAGCCAAGACTGGTGTTCAGCGCCCAGGAGTGTGTTAGACCCTAACCTAGTGTCTCACTTATGTGTGTGTGTGAAAACTTGAGCAAAAAGCTGGGACCTTTCGCCTTGAGCCCCTGTATGGTGCTTGTCCTGGAGTCCGAGTGAGAACCCTTCTCTCGGGAGCATATTCCGCCACTGAGCTCCCACCTGGCGCTGGGCCCTGCTGGTCCAGGGGCCGTCAGCCCAGGCCACAGAGCAACCAGGAAGCTTATTGGGAGGGGTCCAGGGTAATGGGGGCCTAGGGGCTGCATCTGGCCCTTCCTCTGGTCTTTTGTGTGGGAGATGAATGCCAGTCCCGCCACGGCCTTCAGGGTGAAGGCAGGGAACTATCAGGGAATGTTCTGGAAGGCTGACTCTGCAGAGAGCTCCAGAGACCTTGGTATGGTGAGGGATACCCAGACTGCAGAAATCCAGGAGGCTGTTCCAGGCCTCCCCGCTACTCCAACCCACAGGCTCAGTTTCTTTGCACTGGAAACACTTCCAAGGAAAAAGTCCACTTCTGGGCTTCAGCTTGGCCTCCACCCACCCGGGTTTGGACTTTGGACCAGCTCCAGCTAGGGTGGGGCTTCCGGGACTCCCAAGCTCTGGCCCTGAGAATCGTAAGGCAGAAGGGAGCGCCCCTTTCTGGTCCCAGCATGTCAACCTCCTTACACCAGCCCTCGGCTTCCAGGACTTCACTCCCTACGGCACCCGGGCCAGGATCCCATCAGGAGAGGGAGGAACCGTGGCGGTGTTTAGCCCCAAGAAAGGCTGTGTGGCCTTGGACACATCCTTTGGCTTCTCTGGGCCTCCGTATCCTTATCTGAAAAAGCGGAGTGATCACCTCGATTCTGCAGGGTGGCTGAGGTTGGAGTGTGGAAGTGGCGGCGACAGGGTCTGCCATGGTGGTAGGCGCTCGGTGATGGCTTCCTTCCGCTGTGAAGTCCCGGCCTAGCCGATCAGCCACACGGGGCAGCCCCACTAGCAATGGAGGATATGACCATGTGTGGAGGCTGCTTTCTGAGCTCAAGGATCCAGCCATTCCAGCTCCAGGGACCCTGTTAGAAGTGGATTTGAGCAGAGGAGAGCAGAGGGAAGACCAGGAGGGCGTGCCGGCCGGGGTCCACACCCAGCCCTTGCCAACCCGCTGCCGAGGGGGCAGGCTTGTGTTCCCTGCTCTGCAGACACGCAGTCCCCGGGGCAGAGGAAGGGAGGTGGGGAGAGGACCCCAGGTTCCCCCCACTGATGTGCTCCAGCCCAAGGGGCTGTGGGGGGGCGGGGTGGGCTTTGGGGCTGGGCAGGAGGGCGCTGGGCTGAGAGGAAGACCCCAGCAGGCCGGAGCCAGTGGGTGAAGCAGACAGGACAGGGCTGGGGGGCGGTTGGGCAGGAGATGTGGTAACCCCAGTGGGGTCAAAGGACGGCGAGGGCAGAGGGGACAGGAGGTGGCCAGGGGGAGAGGCAGCTTGTTGTCCATGCAGGGTGGGGCCGGGAGGCCGCTGGGCCTGGTCCCAGCACCCAGGAGAGCTGGAGGCACAGTCCACAGGGCACAGGCGCTCATGCACTTGCAGGGCCCGCCTCCACCATTCCAGCTCGGCCTGCAGGGCCCAAATCTCCTTCCGCAGGGCCTGGTTGTGTTTCTCCAGGGACTCGTGTTGCTGCAGAGAAGCAGATGGGGAGGGAGGGACCGTCAGCCAGCATCAGGGGCTCTGCGTGAGCCCTGCTCCCTCCAGGGTCCTCGGCTTCCGGCGACAGATGTCACCACCACCTAAATGTTCGATGCGGTCCCCAGGCCGCTCTGGCCAGCCTTTCGCAGGGTCACCCCTATTCCACCTGCTGGCAGGGCTCAGATCCACCTGCCCTCCATCCCACCACTGTGCCCTGGGCAGCACTATTTCTTGCCTGGGATCGCCAGTGGCCTCCTAACCAAGGGCCCAAGGGCCCAAGCCACCCCATTCTTTTTATTTTTTTGAGTTGGAGTCTCACTCTGTCGCCCAGACTGGAGGGCAGGCGCACGCTCCCGGCCAACGCAGCCTCGACCTGCTGGGGTTCGGCAATCCTTCCGCCTCAGTCTTCCAAGTAGCTGGGACTACAGGTGTGCACCACCACACTCGGCTAATTTTTTGATTTATTGCTGAGATGAGGTCTGGCCAAGTTGCCCAGGCTGGTCTCGAACCTGTGGGCTCAGGCAATCCTCTCACCTCGGCCTCCCAAAGTGTGAGGATTATAGGTGTGAGCCACCATGCTGGGCCAGGCTAAAGCTCTTTAGAGACTCCCACAACTCGCAGGGTCCAAACTCCCTGCTGTGAGACTCGAGGCCTTGTGTGGTGGCCCAGCTCAGACCTCCAGCTTTCTCCTCCCTTGCGCCACTCCCTTCCTGTCCCTCACATGAACTCTAATTCCTCTCCATGGTTCCTGTTTCCTCTGCCTGGACGCCCTTCCTCTCCCCCCCCCCCCGGCTAATCCTGACATGGCCTTCACGTGGCAACTTCGACGTGATTCTGTCCTGGACACTTCAGTCTGCTTCATGCCATTGCCAGACCTTTCCAGTGCCCGGAACTCGCCCACCAGAGCCCCAAGGGAGGACTCGAGGACTGTTTTTCAGGCTGACAGCACAGGTGTGTTGGATTGAGCACCTCTGAGTCAGCATTGATTATACTCTGTTCAGTTGAACGGCAGGTTCTGACAGCCCACTGGGACAATAAACAACGTGCAGTTCTAAATAATTATTTACAGCAATGGTAAAAATGCAGAAATAATCTTATTGCCACATCTTAGAAGACTGGATAACTTAAACAACTTCCTTCAGTCCCCCCTGGCCCCTTTTTTGGGTACTTTGTTGACTGATTGATTGATTGGTTGGTTGGTTGTTTGGGTCAGGGTTTCACTCTTTTGTCCAGGCTGTAGTGCAGTGGCACAATCACAGCTCAATATAGCCTTGACCTCCTGGGCGGAAGTAATCCTCCTGAGACTTTTTGGAGGTACGTTAGATTAAACGAAGCCATGAAGGTGGAGTTCTATCTGATAAGATTGGTGACATAAGGAGCGGAAGGGGTTGGGCATGGTGGCTCATGCTTGTCATCTCAGCACTTTGGGAGGCCGACGTGAGAGGACTGCCTGAGTCCAGAGGTTCGAGACCAGCCAGGGCAACTTGGCAAGACCTCGTCACTACAATAAATCAAAAAATTAGCGGGCATCGTGGCGCGCACCTGTGGTTCCAGCTACTTGGAAGGCTGAGGTGGAAGGATCACCTGATCCCAGAAGATCGAGGCTGCGGTGCCGTGAGTGTGCCACTGCACTCCAGCCTGGGTGACAGAGGTGAGACTCCAACTCAAAAAAAAAAAAAAAAAAAAAAAAGAGGAAGGGAGAGATCACTCCTCTCACATACATTGAGAAAAGGTCATGAGCACACAGTAAGAAGGCAGCCGCCCCCAAGTTCAGGAAGAGAGCCTTCATCTGAAACCGAATTGGCTGGCACCCTGATCGTGGACTTCCTAGCCTCCAGAACTGTGAGAGGTATTTTATTTTATTAGTTTTTTTTTTTTTTTTTGAGTTGAAGTCTCATTCTGTCACCCAGACTAGAGTGCAGTGACACAATCACAGTTCACCAAAGACTCGACCTCCTGGACTCAGGCAATCCTTCCACCCCAGCCTCTCTGTCGCCCAGACTGGAGTGCAGTGGGCCCCTCCCCCCGGGCCCCTGCAGCCTCGACCTGCTGGGCTCCGGCGATCCTTCCACCTCAGCATTCCAAGTAGCTGGAACTACAGGCGCGCGCTACCACGCCCGGCTAATAATTTTTTGATTTATTGTAGAGATGAGGTCTCGCCAAGTTGCCCAGGCGGGTCTCGAACCCGCAAGCTCAGGCAATCCACTCACCTCAGTCTCCCAAAGGCGTGGAATTACAGGCTGAGCCACTGAGCCCGGCTAATTTTTTTTTTTTTTTTAGAGATAAGATCTTGCTATGTTGCCCAGGCTGGTCTCAAACTCCTGGACTCAAGCAATTCTCCCACCTCGGCCTCCTAAAGTGCTGGAATTATAGGCATGAGCCACCGTGCCTGGCCCAGAACTGTGAGAAATAAATGCCTGTAGTTTAAACCACTTAGTTTCTGGCTGATGGGTCTGGAAATCCGGCCCATCCTGCACCAGATTATTTAGTGTGGTCATGGTTACCCTGAACCCTGACCCCAGAGGGATCAATCACAATGCAGTTTCTTGGACTCCATCAGGTTTCATGAGGTTGGACCTGGTTAGGAAGGAAGAATCTGCTTCTTTTTTTTTTTTTAGTCAGGGTCTCACTCTGTCATCCAGGCTGGAGTGCAGTGGCACCATCATAGCTCACTGCAGCTTCTACATCCTGCTGGAGGCGATCCTCCTGCCTCAGCCTCCCAAGTAGCTGGAACTACAGGCGTGTGCAACTATGCCTGGCTAATTTTTTATTCTTTATAGAGACGGGGGTCTTACTATGTTGCCTAGGCTGGTCTCGAACTCCTGGGCTCAAGTGATCCTCCCACTTCGACCTCCCAAAGTTGGGATTATGGGCATGAGTCACTATGCCTGGCCTAGAATCAGCATTTTAACAAGTGTCTCAGCTGACCGCTGTTGGGTTCTCCACGTTTTGGGTACCTGGCACATGGTTTCCAACTCAACACCCAGAAATCTCCAGTCTCAGCCCCAGGACCCCTACTCCCTTCCAAGCTCAGGTGACCCAGAAAAATAGAGCTGTTTAGGAGAGATGTGCTCACAGGTGAGTGGAGAGGAGGTGGCTAGGTCAGATAAGTGGGGTCAGGGACAGGAAAGGAGGGTGGCCCCACCTGGTGCAGGGCGTCCGCCTTGTCTGTGTGTTTCTGTCGGCTACGCTGTGCAGCCACACGGTTCTTCTGTTTCTTCTTCAGCTGCCTCTGATGCTCCTTGGGTTCCTACAGGGAACCAGGCAGAGGGCTCAAGGACCCCGGCAGAGACTTGCGTCCTCTGTCCTGGACAGCCATTTGTCTTTTTTTTTAAGTTGAAGTCTCACTTTGTCGCCCAGGCTGGAGTGTAGTGGCATGCTCACAGCCTCCGCAGCCTAGACCTGCTGGACTCAGGCAATCGTTCTGCCTCAAAGCCTTCCAAGCAGCTGGAACTACAGGCACGCGCCACCACGCCCAGCTAATTTTTCTTGATTTATTTGTAGAGATGAGGTCTCACCAAGTTGCCCAGGCTGATCTCAAACCCGTGGACTCAGACAATCCTCTCACCTCGGCCTCCTAAGGATTATAGGCGTGAGCTACCATGCTCGGCCCAATTTTTTGATTTATTGTAGAGATGAGCTCTCAGCAAGTTGCCCAGGTTGGTCTCAGACCCGTGGGCCCAGGCAATCCTCTCATCTCTGCCTCCCAAAGTTCTGGGATTAAAGGCGTGAGCCACTGCGCCCGGCCTGGACAGCCGTTTGTAAAGCCAAGTCCTTCCCCTTGAGTCAAGTACCCGAGGGTTCCCATTCTCCTAGAAGCCCATTTTAGCTGAATGTGGTGGCTCATGCCTGTAATCCTAGCACTTTGGGAGGCAGAAGCCAGAGGATTGCCTGAGCTCAGGGGTTCAAGACCAGCCTGGGCAACATGGCGAGACCTCATCTCTACAATAAATCAAAAAATTAGCCGGGCATGGTGGTGAGCACCTGTGGTTTTGGCTATGTAGAAGGCTGACGCAGAAGGATAGCCTGAGTCCAGCAGGTCGAGGCTGCGGTGGCCGTGAGCGTGCCACTGCACTCCAGCCTGGGCAACAGAGCAAGACTCTTGTCTTAAAAATTAAAAAAAAAAGCTGGGCTCGGTGGCTCAGCCTGTAATCCCGCGCCTTTGGGAGGCTGAGGTGAGTGGATTGCCTGAGCCCGCGGATTCGAGACCCGCCTGGGCAGCGAGACCTCATCTCTACAATAAATCAAAAAATAAGCTGGGCTCGGTGGCTCAGCCTGTAAACCCACGCCTTTGGGAGGCTGAGGTGAGTGAATTGCCTGAGCCCGCGGGCTCGAGACCCGCCTGGGCAGGTGAGACCTCATCTCTACAATAAACCAAAAATCAGCCGGGTGTGGTAGGCGGAAGCAGGTCGAGGCTGCAGTGGCGGGGAGCGGCCACTGCACTCCAGTCTGGGCGACAGAGTGAGACTCCAACTCAAAAAAAAAAAAAAAAAAAAAAAGGCCCGGTGCAGTGGCTCCCGCCTACCATCCCAGCATTTTGGGAGGACGAGGTGAGAGGATTGCTTGAGCCCACGGGTTCGAGACCAGCCTGGGCAAATTTATTGTCTCTACAATAAATCAAGAAAAATTAGCTGGGCGAGGTGGTGCGTGCCTGTAGTTCCAGCTACTTGGAAGGCTGAGGCAGAAGGATCGCCTGAGCCCAGCAGGTCGAGGCTGCGGTGGCCGTGAGTGTGCCACTGCACTCCAGCCTGGATGACAGAGTGAGACTCCAACTCAAAAAAGAAAAAAAAAAAAGGAAGAAACTTAGATGAAATATTTTAATCCAAATGCCCAGAGCTGTAGAAAGTCAGAACAAGAGGAACCATTGGAGATCTCTCAGCTCATCCCTCTCCCAGGTCACTCTGGAGGGCATGTTTTGAGTGTTAAGACCTCAGGCGATATAGCGGTCACCCTGGCGGAGGACTCTGAAGGCTGCTAGGTTCATGTCACAACTCCGTCCTCGCCTGTGCTCCTGGAGGCCGTGTCCCCTCAGGCTCACGTTAGACACTGGGCCCTGGGGAGACTCAAGACTGAGGGTGGACCCACAGCAAACGACAGGGGAGGCCTCTGGCATCTGGATCCTGCAAGAAGGGCGGGGCCTCCGAGGGAAACCAGATTCCAGGGAATTTGGAGAGAGAGGAGGAGGCTCCCTTGAGGTCGGTGAAGGCAGAACTGGTGGATCAGGTAGACAGAAGTCAAGTCCTAAACTAGAAGCTGGGTCTGCAACGTGAGAGCTGGAAAGGCCTCATTCCAGTCACCTGACTTCAGGGAGGACAGACCACGGAGGGGTGTGTGCAGCCTTGATCACACAGCTCGTGAGCGCAGAGCGGGAATGAGGAGGTCTCCACTGCCCAGGCACTGGGAACCCTCAGGCGTGTCCCCTTCTTCTCCCCCACCCCCGGTGCCCTGTACTCACTGTCCAGGGCAGCAGCCCACCTCCCCCGCAGAGGTGCATGGCTCGGGCGAGGGAGCAGAGGCAGGGCCACAGCGGTGGTGACTTCCTGGTAACCTCTGAGAGCCGAAGGAAGTGGTGGCTCTTTAAAGCCCCAGTGACCACTCCGCCCCCAAAGAGCCAAGTTTCAGTTTCTCCTAAAGCCACCAGCTGCTCAGAATCCCTGGCTCAGCCGCTCACGTGGCTGGGATTTCCTAACATGAACTGGCCTTCCGGTTGGGCCCCTTCTCTGGAAGGACAGTGGAGGGTGGGGAGGAAAGAAAACCAAAGGCCAGGTGTGGGGAGGGTGTTCTGGGGAAGGGAGGACAGAGCTGAGAGGAGAAGCCAGTGGGGACCGAGGCCTCATGCAGGATACGGGAGAGCCCTGGGCTCTGAAATTGGGGAAGCCCAGAGTCACAGCCTGCGGTGTAGCCATGCAGCTTTGAGATGGTGACTTGCCCTCTCTGAGCCTTAGTTTCCTCATCTGTAAAGGGTTTGGTGGGGCGTGGTACAAATACCCACACCCAGGCATGGAGTAGGAACTAACTAAGATAATATAACCACCCCCAAACCCTCTGAGAGCCATGTGGAGGCAAGTCTGCAAGATAAGCACCAGGAATGGTGGCTCACACCTGTATTCCAGCACTTTGGGAGGCGGAGGCCAGAGGATTGACTGAGCCAGGAGTTCAAGATCAGCCTGGGCAACTTGGTGAGACTTTGTCTCTACAATAAATTAAAAAATTAGCTGGTGTAGTGGTGCGTGCCTGTAGTTCCATCTATTTGGAAGGCTGAGGTGGAAGGATGGCTTGAGTCCAGCGGGCTGAGGCTGTGGTGGCAGTGAGCATGTCACTGCACTCCAGCCTGGGCGACAGAGTGAGACTCCAATTAAAAAAAAAAAATATATATATATATATATGTGTGTGTGTGTGTGTGTGTGTGTGTATATATATACATATATATATATATATGCGTAATGGCCCGTAAATAGAACAGTTGAATGAATTACTGTTTTTTTGGTTGTTTTTTTTTTTGGGGGGGGTCAGAGTCTCACTCTGTCACCCAGGCTGGAGTGCAGTGGCACACTCACGGCCACTGCTGCCTCGACCTGCTGGGCTCAGGTGATCCTTCCACCTTAGTCTTCCAAGTAGCTGGGACTATAGGCATGCACCACCATGCCTGGCTAATTTCTTTTTTCTTTTTTTTTTTTTGAGTTGGAGTCTCACTCTGTCGCCCAGACTGGAGTGCAGTGGCTGCTCCCGGCCACTGCAGCCTCAACCTGCTGGGCTCCAGTGATCCTTCCGCCTCAGCCTTCTGAGTAGCTGGAATTACAGGCATGCGCTACCACACCTGGCTGATTTTTTTTATTTATTGTAGAGTTGAGGTCTCTCCTGCGCAGGTGGGTCTCAAACCCGCGGGCTCAGGCAATCCACTCACCTCAGCCTCCCAAAGGCACGGGATTACAGGCTGAGCCACCGAGCCCGACTTAATTTCTTTTTTTTTAATTGTAGACCTGAGGTCTTGCCAACTTGCCCAGGCTGGTCTCGAACCCGTGGGCTCAGGAAATCCTCTCACCTAGGCCTCCCAAAGTGCTGGGATTATAGTTGTGAACTACCAAGCCTGGCCTACTGCTTCCATACCAACAGACCACATAGTATTGGAGAGACTGATGTCTATGGTTAGACCCCAGCTTCCAAGCTATGAGAACTGTGTTCATAATTTAACATTTCTATGTTTCTGTTTCCAAATCTGTAAGGTGGGAATTAAAATAATTTTGTTGTAAAGATTAAATGAATTAAGACCAAGCCGGGCGCAGTGGTTTCTGCCTGAAGTCCCAGCTACTCAGGAGGCTGAGGCAGGACGATTGCTTGAGCCCAGGAGTTCAAGTCCAGCCTGGGCAATATAGCAAGACCCTACCTCTAATAAATGAATGAGCTAAGACTGGTAAGTCACCTAAAAGCATGCCTAGACAGAGTAAGGCTTCAACAAATATTTGCAATTATAGTACAGTATAAGATACAAAGCTGCATTTTGCCTAAAAATCTCACACATTCCATTGTACAAAAAGTTGCACATTGCAACAAGATCTGAGCAATATGATATAATTAATTTAAGGTTTAATAACATGGGCCAGGCACGGTGGCCCACTCCCATAATCCAGGACTTTGGGAGGCCAAGCAGGAGGACTGCTTGAGCCCAGGGGTTCAAGACCAACCTGGGCAACATAGTGAGACCCTTCTCTACAAAAAATTAGCTGGGCTTGGTGGCATGTGCCTGTAGTTCCAGCTACTCTAGAGGCTGAGAATGAAGAATTGCCTGAGCCCAGGAGTTTCAGGCCCCAGTAAGCCATCATGCCACTGCACTCCAACCTGGGTACCAGAGTGAGACGCTGACTCAAAAAAAAAAAGGATACATAAATACATAATAAAAGCATAAAAATATGCACAGGAATGAGAAACAAAATTTAGAGAATGGTGCTGAGGGGTAGGGAGGGCTAGACTGAGAGGAACACATATAAGCTTTTTTGGGGGGTGTCTATGGTGTTTTAATTGCTTACACTGTGTGAATATGCCAGGTGTGGTGGCTCTTGCCTGTAATTCCAGCATTTTGGGAGGCTAAAGCAGGAGGATTGTTTGAGTTCAGGAGTTCAAGACCAGCTTGGACAACATAGCAAGAAAATTAGCCTGATGGGGTGGCGCGTACCTGTAGTCCCAGTTATTCAGGAGGCTGAGGCCAGAGGCTCATTTGAGCCCAAGAGGTTGAAGCTGCAGTGAGCCGTGATCATGCCGCTACACTCCAGTCCAGGTGACAGAGTGAGACCTTAACTCATTGAAAAAAAAAAGCATGAACACAGTTCTCTGTGATATTATTATCATCTACACTTTAATATATACCTGAAATGTTTCACAGTAAAAACTTATTTTAAAAACCTAGCAAACCCTGAAGCCCCAAGGAAGCCTGCATGGTGGGGGTTTTATCTCTAAGGGAGATGATGCTTGGATGGGACATTTTTGGGGCCCAGGAGCCAGTAACTACTTGAAAAGCATGCAGCATGTAGGGTCCTATGGTCTGATGACTATAGGCACATCTTGGAGTTGTGCCTGAGTCCAGAGAGTTCGAGGCTAACGATGTGGGATCACAAGACTGGAAAATAACTGCAGATATAGTCTTCGGATAGGTGATGGCGTTTTGAAAAGTTCATGGCTGCCTCTGAGTTTACTAAACAGAGTACTGTGATTGATTAGCAATGTCTATCATGCCATGATTGATTAGTGATGTCTGTCTTGATAGAGGCAGTGGCATGCTCCTCACAGCCACCGCAGCCTTGACCTGCTGGACTCAGGCGATCCTTCTGCCTCAGCCTTCCAAGGAGCTGGAACCACAGACATGCCCCACTATGCCCAGCTAATTTTTTTATTTATTGTAGAGACGAGGTCTCATCAAGTTGCCCAGGCTGGTCTTGAACCTCCAGGCTCAGGCAATCCTATCACCTCGGCCTCCCAAAATGCTGGGATTATGGGCTGAGCCACCGTGCTCAGCCAATTTTTGGATTTATTATAGAGATGAGGTCTTGCCAAGTTGCCCAGGCTGGTCTCAAACCCCTGGACTCAGGCAATCCTCTTGCCTCCGCCTTCCAAAGTGCTGGGATTAAAGGCATGAGTCACTGCACCCAGCTGGGGGACAGGAGACTTGACTCAAAGACCTGGCATTCTACTAACCAGATTCATTGCCTGGTTCCCCTGTGTCCACACATATATACCGTGGAGAACAAGTAAATCATATCTACTTTACAGAACTGTCTGGAAGATGGGAAAGAATGGGCCGGAAGCTCTTTGGATATTGTCATGTGCTGTCCAGATGAGATCCATTCCCCCTCCCGAGATCTGTGGTGTCATGGTCTGGACTCTAGGATTATAAATGCAGGCTCATGACTTAAAACACCTCAGTGGGCGGGACTGGGCATGACAGCTGGACCTTGTCTTTCTTGCTTCTGGGAGACCTGGGGGCAGAGGCTGGAGCAGACACCCCTTGCGGAGAGGCGGCCCTGTTTCTCTGAATTATCACTGCTTCCCAGAAACCTGGAGGGCTGGGCCTCTTGCCTGAGGGGTCACCTTGGGGGCTCATTAAGCCAGTCGTGAGCTCCCCAGGGAGCAGTCAGCAGGAGCCTGGCATGATGTAACTAAGAACAAAACACCCAGGTGTAGCAGGGCTTGGTGGCTCAGCCTGTAATCCCGCGCCTTTGGGAGGCTGAGGTGAGTGGATTGCCTGAGCCCATGGGTTCGAGACCCGCCTGCGCAGGCGAGACCTCATCTCTACAATAAATAAAAAAAAAAATTTAGCCAGGCATGGTAGCGCGCGCCTGTAGTTCCAGTTACTTGGAAGACTGAGGTGGAAGGGTCGTCAGAGCCCAGCAGGTTGAGGCTGCGGTGGCCGGGAGCCGCCACTGCACTCCAGTCTGGGCAGCAGAGTGAGACTCCAACTCAAAAAAAAAGAACAAAAACCACCTGGGTGTGAGTATGGAGGGGCGAGAGCCTGAGTGTCCCTCACCCCCAGTCCCAGCTCTGGGCCCCCAGCCCTTCCCACTCCAGCCCCCAAGACCGGCAGTGGGGCCCCTCCCAGGAGGCCACAGCCCTGGGGAAAGACCAAAGAAGGCGGTGTTTATGGCTTGATCTTCCTGAGGAGCGGCTGGGACAGGGAGTGGCAGGAAAGGAGGGACACTTGGGTAATGTTTAACCACAATGGCGGTGCGAGACTTCCCCTGGCAGTGGATGCTCTCGCAGGCCGGCAGGACAATCCAGCCTGACTCCCAACTTAGACGGTGTGGCGTCAGCTCGGGCTGCTGCAATGCCACACTGTAGACTGGGTAGCTTAAGCAACAGATTGTCATTCTCACGGCTCTGGAGACTGGGAAGTCCAAGATCAAGGTGCTGGCAGATGGGGTTCCCTGAGAGGTCCCTCTTTCTGGCCTACAGATGGCTGCCTCCTTGCTGTGTCCTCACATGGCAGACAGAGAGAAAGCTTTGATCTCTCTCTCTCTCTCTCTCTCTCTTCTCTCTCTGGGTCTGTTCTCTGTCACCTAGACTGGTGTGCAGTGGCATAATCAAGGCTCACTACAGTCTTGAACTCTCTGTCTCTCTGTCCCTCTGTCACCTAGAGTGCAGTGGCATGATCAAGTCTCACCACAGTCTTCAACTGCTGAGCTCAAGCGATCCTCCTACCTTAGCCTCCCGAATACAGAGACTACAGGCATGCACCACCATGCCCAGCTAATTCTTTTATCTTTTTGTGGAAACTACGTCTCACGATATTGCCCAGGCTGGTCTTGAACCCCTGAGCTCAAGTATCCTCTCTCCTCGGCCTCCCAATGTGCTGGGGTTACAGGCATGAGCCACCGCACCCAGCTTCTCTTTGTCTTCTTATAAGGACACTAATCCCATCATGGACTCCCATCCTCAAGACCTCACCTGACGCTAACTACCTCCTCGCCTCCTGGCTTGGTCTGGCTTGGATCACGTGCCTGTTCCTGACATCAGACGGTGGCCAGAGGATGAGATGAGATTGGCAAGGTGGGGTCCCTGACCCGTCTTGGTGCCCAGGGATGGGGTCAGCCTCAACCTAAACCACAGGGACAAGGGGTGAGGAGGGGTGGTGCCCGGGTCATTGGGGTGCTGTTGGCGGAAAGAGGGTGAGTGGGTGCTGGGCTTGATGCCCTCACCTCGGCTCAGATTCAGATCCCAGCAAGCTGCCACTCAGCAGCACAGCACTTGCCCTGGTCACCTCCCCCGTGGGTGGATTCCAGTCACCACGTGCCTCTGACGCCACGCCCGGCGCTGTCTCCTTCCATTAGTTCACAGCTGCCCCTGTGGGGGAGGAAGGTCCCCGTGGTCAAGACTCGTGGGCGGAAAGCAAAGGTTTGCTGGAGGGTTGATTCCAGATGAACTGAACCCTGCAGGGACCGGGCAGGGACATCGTGGGGACTCCCCGGGGCATGGGGGGAAGGACTGACTTTCACTTTCAGCACGGCACACTGCACACGCTGTGATAGCTGGAATCTGCACACGGGGGGCGGGGCACCGGCCTGGAGTGGGCTCTGTGACACCATCTTCGCCTGGTCCTCGTGCTGGCGGAGGGGAAGTGGGGGCTGTGCCCACCCCCAACCCAGCCTTCTGGGCCCTTTGCTGCCTCCGAGGCTGCTGCTTGTTTCTTTGTCCTTCCTTGAACACACACACACACACACATACATCACACACACACACACACACACACACACACACACACACACATCTTTCCGGGAAGCTGATGGGAACTTTTGGAAATGGGCGGGGCGTATAAACAATAAACAGCTGACTCTGGAACCTCAGCCACCACCCCAGGGGCTTTGTGGGAAATGGCTGTTGTGGCCACAGCTCCCAGGCTTCCCAGGCAGTCCAGGCCCCAGAGAGACCTGGGTTCAAATCCTCACTCTGCCACTGCCAGCTGTGTGAGCATGGGCAAGGCCCTTGGCTTCTCTGGGCCTCCGTTTCCTTGTCTGTAAAATGGTGATAGGAGTCTCACCTTAGAGGATTGCCACAGCCTGCGGGTTCAAGACCAGCCTGGGCAACATGGTGAGACCTCGTCTCTACAATAAATACATTTTTAAAAATAGCAGGGCACGGTGGCTCACGCCTGCAGTTCCAGCTACTTGGAAGGCTGAGGTGGAAGGATAGTGTGAGCCCAGCAAGGTAGAGGCTGCCGTGGCCATGAACTGCGTGCCACACTCCAGCGTGGGTGACAGAGTGAGGCTCTGACTCAAAAATAAATTAAAAAAAAAAAATCCAAATCCCTGGCCTCATGGAGTTTCCATTCTAGGGAGAAATGGGGGAAATGATACATGTAATAAGACAATAACATAGTCTGGTGGGAGGGCCACAGGTACCATGGGGAAAACAGAGCCAGGTAAAGGTTTCGGGAGTGTGACGGAGGGAGTTTTACTTGTAAACAGCAACGTCAGGCTCGGCGTCACTGAGACATTTGAACTGAAAAAAAAAATTATATGAGTTGGAGTCTCACTCTGTTGCCCAGGCTGGAGTGCAGTGGCACAATCATAGCTCATCATAGCCTCAACCTCCTGAGTTCAGGTGATCCTTCCGCCTCAGCCTCCCGAGTAGCTGGGACTACAGGTGTGTGTCACCACACCCAGCTAATTTTTTAATTTTTTTGTCGAGTTGAGGTCTCGCCATGTTGCCTAGGTTGGCCTTGAACTCCTGGCCTCAAGCAATTCTCCTGCCTTGGCCTCCCAAAGTGCCGGGACTACAGGCGTGAGCACTGCACCTGGCCAAAAACACTTTTTTTTTTTGATTTGGAGTCTCACTCTGTCACCCAGACTGGAGTGCAGTGGCCGCTCCCAGCCACCACAGCCTCGACCTGCTGGGCTCCGGCGAATCCTTCCGCCTCAGCCTTCCAAGTAGCCGGAATTACAGGCATGCGCTACCACGCCCGGCTGATTTTTTTTTTTTAATTTATTGTAGAGATGAGGTCTCGCTGCCCAGGCGGGTCTCGAACCCGCGGGCTCAGGCAATCCACTCACCTCAGCCTCTCAAAGGCGCGGGATTACAGGCTGAGTCACCGAGCCCGGCTCAAAAACGCTTTTTCTGATGTTGGACATTTGACCAAAGAATTGGAGAGGGCGGTGTTGGGGAGGTGTTGGTGGGGGCGGAGGTGGGTCGTGTACCCCAGGTCCAGGAGGAGTTGGTAAGATGGGGGAGCGGGAGATTGGGGTGGAGCGTTACAGGGCCATTCATGCAGGGCCTCACGGGTCTTATTCTGAAAGGCACCGGGAGCATCGGAGGGCTCTGAGCAGAGGAGGGGCGTGATCTGGTGCCCAGGTTCAAAGGGTCGCTGGGCCTTGGGGAGGGGCAGCAGGGAAGCCGCCAGGGAGGCTCTGCAGGATCCGGGTGGAGAGAAGAACCACGCCTGGACTCTCGGGCTGCTGAGTGAAGGGACAGCAGGGCGTGGGCAGCCATGTCGGCAACCGCCCCTCGCCATGTGCCAGGCCAGGCCCCGTGGGGGCAGGTGGCATCCGGCACAGCCTTGCTCTTGAGGGAACCACGGGCCGCAGGTGAGGTGGGCGAGGATGAGGTTATGGGAAGAGCCCAGAATTCCCAGTCCCCCCCGTCCTAAGCTTCTGGAAAGGTCTGTGGGTGTCATGTGCCCCTGGGTGGATGGCTAGCGGGTGAGGGACACCTTTTGTCACCTGGAAGTGGGAGAGGATGCCTCCTTCGCCTCCCCTGCAGTGCAGCTGGGTTAAGACCCGGAAGGAAGGTGCTTGAGCACTCTGACTTGCCCTTTGAGGCATTCGGTGCTGCCCGCGTGTGGCACACACCCACAGAGTAATCAGTGACCAGCGCTGGGGCCACAGCCGCCCTTGGGTACTCAAAGCCTCCAGGGGGACGAGAGGTGGAGGACTAGGGCGGGCCAGGGCAGAACTGAGTCTGTATGCAGTGGCCATGTCGGTGCTTAGGCTGCACATTAAACCTTCAAGTTGTTTGCTAACTGATGGGACCAAATCTACACTTGTGTATGCTGTCACCAGGTGCTGGTTGGCGTGTGGACTCCCCCAAAATGAGACTTGCATCATAGATGTGTCCCACTAGAGAAGAAACAGGTTTTCTGTCTTCTCAATAGTTTTATTTTAAACAGCCTAATATGAATGCTACCGTTTAAAAGACTCAAATGGCCGGGCTCGGTGGCTCAGCCTGTAATCCCGCGCCTTTGGGAGGCTGAGGTGAGTGGATTGCCTGAGTTCGCGGGTTTGAGACCCGCCTGGGCAACTTGGCGAGACCTCATCTCTACAATAAATCAAAAATGAGCCGGGCGTGGTAGCGCACGCCTGTAGTTCCAGCTACTTGGAAGGCTGAGGCGGAAGGGTCGCCGGAGCCCAGCAGGTCGAGGCTGCAGTGGCCGGAAGCGGCCACTGCACTCCAGTCTGGGCGACAGAGTGAGACTCCAACTCAAAAAAAATACAAATAAAAAATAAAAGACTCAAACAGAAAATGTGTCTAGAGCAAGTTTAAAAAAAAGTTATACTAATATATAAATAAATACATACATACATAACTTAGGTATATTTCTTGCTAATGCTTAATTGATCAGCACTTCTAATTTTAGCAGGGTCTTCTCCCTAGCTTTTTTCTTTTGGTTCTGGAATATAAGTTTTGTTATTTTTCTTTATGATTAATAAGGGGATACATGGAGTATAATGGTCAATTAAAAGGATGTACCTAGCTGGGCTCGGTGGCTCAGCCTGTAATCCCGCACCTTTGGGAGGCTAAGGTGAGTGGATTGCCTGAGCCCGCGGGTTCTAGACCCGCCTGGGCAGCGAGACCTCATCTCTACAATAAATAAAAAAAAAATCAGCCGGGCGTGGTAGCGTATGCCTGTAATTCCGGCTACTTGGAAGGCTGAGGCGGGAGGATCGCCAAGCCCAGCAGGTCGAGGCTGCGGTGGCCGGGAACGGCCACTGCACTCCAGTCTGGGCGACAGAGTGAGACTCCAACTCAAAAAAAAAAAAAAAAAAGAAAAGAAAAAGGTTATCCTTTTTTTTTTCAGCTGGAGTCTCACTCTGTCACCCAGGCTGAAGTGCAGTGGCACGCTCACAGCCCCCGCAGCCTCCACCTATTGGGTTCAGGCGATCCTTCTACCTCAGCCTTCCAAATAGCTGGAACTACAAGCACACAACACCACGCCTAGCTAAAATTTTGATTTATCGTAGAGACGAGGTCTCACCAAGTTGCCTCTTGGCTCAGGCAATCTTCTGGCCTCCGCCTCCCAAACTGCTGGGATTACAGGCGTGAGCCACTGCGCCCGGCCACAGTTTAAAATTAAAACTGTAATGCAATGCCAAATTATCCTCTCCAGACACTGGGCAAACATGCCTTTTTAAAAGGCATCTAGAACTCTATCCTCAAGTTACAATCCATTTACTAAGCCCTAAGAAAATCTCCCTTCAAAAGCAGGTTTCACAGATGTCAGGATTTGCATATTTTAATTTCACGATTCTTTCTTGTAGAAAAAAATATATATATATATTCACAGTTATATATAGCTTCAGCTATATCTATATCTATCTTAGTTTTATTCCAAAGGTATTTCCCAAAAATTTTAATTAAGAGCTCTCTTTTCTTCTGCTCCTCTCCTTAAAGGACAAAAAAAGAAAAAAAAAAAGGTCTTTTCCTCTGTTCCATGAGGCAAATGAAAACAGTCTGTGTCTAGGTCCCTACCCTTGTCTTTTTTTTTTCTTTGAGTCAAAGTCTCACTCCGTCGCCCAGGCTGGAGTGCACATCCACAGCCACCACAGCCTCGACCTCCTGGGCTCAGGCCATCCTTCCACCTCAGCCTCCCGAGTAGCTGAGACTACAAGCATGTGCCACCGAGCCCAGCTAATTTTTTGAGTTTTTGTAGAGACAAGGTCTCGCTGTGCTGCCCAGGCTGGTCACGAACTCCCGGGCTCAAGCGATTCGCCCACCTTGGTTTTCCAAAGTGTTGGGACTCTAGGGGTGAGCCACTGCACCCGACCTGCAGTGCCAGAATTTCTGTGGCATAGACTTCTGGAGGCAGGATGGCAGGTTTTTACAGTCTGGGCATTTCCCATTTGATCTCGGTTGTGTTTCAAAGCCTTTGAGTAGGAGTTATGGGCACTTTCTTCCCTTGTGTGTGTGTTTGATGGAGGGTAAACGGTGCTGACCCGAGGGGCCCACTCAGGCACCCCGTCACATGTTCAGCCCTAATCTGCCCAGACCAGACCTGAATTTAAGTCTTATCCACGCTCCTTAAACTCTCTGGATTCCATTATCACACCTATAGGAAGGAAATAAACCTCTCAGACTTGCAGGGAGGATGAAGCTGAACACAGAGCATGTGGTGTAAATGGCTACACGGGAGTTAGCCATTATCTTTAGCTGGTGCAGACTGTTCTCTCCCAAGCATGAGAGTCCGCTTCTTGCCTGCTCATGTTTACCCTGGAGCTGGGTGGGGAAAGGGCCCAGAATAAGACAATAAGGCTGGCACCTGAATTTACAATCTGCTCGGTCCCTTGATGCAGTTTCCTCACTTTCTTTTTGCTTTTTTCTAGTCAGGGTCTCGTTCTGTCTCCCAGGCTGGAGTGCAGTGGCACAATCACTGCAACTACCAATTTCTGGGTTTCAGTGATCCTTCCACCTCAGTCTCCCGAGTAGCTGGGACTACAGGCACGTGCCACCGTGCCTGGCTTATTTTTTTTATTTTATTTTTTTTCCCTGTAAGACACAGTCTTCCTATGTTGCCCAGGCTGGTCTCAAACTCCTGGGCTCAAGAGATTCTCCTGCATCAGCCTCCCAACCTGCTGAGACTACAGGTGTGAGACACTGTGCCTGGCCAGATTCCTCACTTGTTCTGGGCTTCTTGAGCACCAAGGTAAAGAACGAAACTCTGGGTCTGGTTTGTTTTTTTTTGAGTCGGAGTCTCACTCTGTCGCGTCCAGGCTGGAGTGTGATGGCACGCTCACGTCCACCACAGCCTTGACCCGCTGGGCTCAGGCAACCCTTCCGCCTCAGCCTTCCAAGTAGCTGGAACCACAGGTGCATGCCACCACGCCTGGCTAACTTGATTTACTGTAGAGACGGGTCTCGCCAAGTTGCCCAGGCTGGTCTCGAACCTGTGGGCTCAGGCAATCCTCTTCCTTGGCCTCCCAAAGTGCTGGGATTACAGGTGTGAGCCACTGAGCCCGGCCTGGGTCTGAACTTCTTGAGCGCCAAGGTCAAGAACGAAATGCTGGGGCAAAGCCATTCATTCAACAAAAAATATTTATTTAGCACCTACTGCATGCCATTCTGCGCTGAGCACCATCTGGGACTCAGTGCTCGCATCCGCAAAAGCAGGAATTGTCCTTCTCCATAGTGACAATCCCCAGGCATCCTGGGCGTGACCATTCTCTGTGCGGGTCGTTGCAACAGCCCCCAAACGCCCGCACATTGCCAAACGGCCCCCGGGGGGCACGGTCGTCCTACAGGAGCCGGGAATGGGAAACCCAATTTCCTGCTCGGTCACTGGCTGATTTAGGACGATGCCCGGGCCCAGAATGAGCAGGATTTGGACCACGTGTGAATGAGCAGGATTTGGACCACGTGCCAGGCCCCGATTTGGACCACGTGTGAATGAGCAGGATTTGGACCATGTGCCTGGCCCCGATTTGGACCACGTGTGTGTGTCGGGGGGGGGGCGGGCCTTACACTGGCCCCACGATGAGCTCCGCAACATGCCTGGGGCTCTTGGTTCCGACTCTTGGATCGGCCAAGATATTACTCTGGAACCTCGAAGTTTCCTTGCCGGGCGAGTCCCCGAGTCCTGGAGGGCAAGGAATGGGGCTCTTGCCCTCGTCCCCCCAACCCTCGGCCGTCGGGAGGCGAAGGGTTAACGCAGGTGGCCGCGGGGACGCCCCGGCACCGCTAGAGGGCGCACTGCGGCGGCCCCGCCGGGATGACTCGCGGTCACGTGGGGGTGAGGGCGGGACCGAGAGAGAGGCCGGCCAATCGGCTCTGCTGTCGGTGGGCGTGACAGCCAATAGGAGCAGGAAGCGGGGTCCTGGGACGAGGAAACAACGGCGGCCGGGAGGGGGCTGCGGGGACCATGGGGCTTCTGACCATTCTGAAGAAGATGAAGCAGAAAGAGCGGGAGCTGCGACTGCTCATGCTGTATCCTCCCGGACGCCGGAGCCGCGGGGGTGGCGGGGCCCCCGCCGGGCGGGCGGTGTCGGGCGCCCCCTGCCGGGCGCGGGCGCGGACGCGCGGCCGGCGGGCGCCAACTGCCCGTGGTGCGTCACGCACGTGGGCGCTACCATTCGCTCCGGCGGGGGGCCGCGAGGGGCCCGTACCACCGGCGTGGGGCGGGTGGAGCCCCTCTCCAAAGACGCCTCGGAGGGAGCGGGTGTCCCAAACGGGAGGGGGAGGCGGAGACCGGGGTGGGTGGGCCCGGACGCCGCCCTCCGTCGGCTTGGCCCGACCGCGGGGCCGCTGTCCTCCCCGGCCCTGGCCTCCTCCCAGGCCGAGGATGCCCGGCTTTGGCCCCGCCCGCAGACTCGGAATCCCGGGGCTCACGGACCTCGCCCTCTGCCCCCCGGGGCGGCGCGGATGGGCGGCCGGTCTGTCTCTCCGCGGTCCGGCGGTGTCCCCGCGGCGAAGGTCGTGTGCATCCCGGGTGCCGCCGACCTTCTGGGTCCGGGGATCGGCGCCCGCCCCGGTGGAGAAGGGCCGGAAGACCCTCGTGTGCACGTGGTGTAAACTTGACATTCACGTCGTGTATGTTTCAAAGGGCTCTGAGGAAGGTGCTGATGACTCTCCTGGAAGTTTGATTTGAGAAGCAGAAAAAAAAAACCCAGCCTAGATCAAAGCTATGCTTTCCCCTGGTCTGAATGTCTTGATATTCAAGTATTTCCTCACTTTGAACAAGATTTAAAGACAAATTGGGGTGAAATTGCAGCATAGGGTAAATAGTGGGTTAAGAATAAGAGCTCGCCGTTCAGTAAAGACTGATGGCGCGCCTGCGAGGTGCCAGGCGCCCTTCTAGGGACTGGGATGAGACAGCCAAATCAAAACAAAAGAACCCTACCTCCGTGGAAATTGGGAGAAGAAAGACGATAATGCAGCAAATAAGTAAAGCATATTGTCTGTGTCGCAGAGAATGCAATTAATTTACTTATTTTTTTGAGCCAGAATCTCATTCACGCTCACGGCCACCGCAGCCTTGACCTGCTGGGCTCCGGCGATCCTTCCGCCTCAGCCTTCCAAGTAGATGGAACCACAGGTACTCACCACCACATCTGGCTAATTTTTGATTTATTGTAGAGATGAGATCTCACCAGTTTGCCCAGGCTGGTCTCGAACCCCTGGGCTCAGGCAGTCTTCTTGCCTCGGCCTCCCATAGTGCTGGGATTACAAGTGTGAGCCACTGCGTCTGGCTGAATGCAGTTTATTTATTTTTGAGTCGGAGTCTTACTCTGTCACTCAGGCCGGAGGGCAGTGGCATGCTCACGGCCACTGCAGCCTCGACATGCTGGGCTTCGGTGATCTTTCTGCCTCACCCTTCTAAGTAGCCGGAACCACAGGTGCGTGCCACCACGCCTGGCTAATTGTTGATTTATTGTAGAAATGAACTCTTGCCAAGTTGCCCAGGCTAGTCTAGAACCCCTGGGCTTAAACAGTTCTCTTGTCTTGGTCTCCCAAAGTGCTGGGATTACAGGCGTGAGCCACTGCCTCCAGCTGAATGCAGTTTATTTATTTTTTATTTTTTAATTTTTATTTTTTGAGTTGGAGTCTCACTCTGTCGCCCAGACTGGAGTGCAGTGACCACTCCTAGCCATTGCAGCCTTGACCTGCTGGGCTCTGGCGATCCTTCCACCTCAGCTTTCCAAGTAGCTGGAACTACAAGTGCACGCTACCACACCTGGCTAATTTTTTGATTTATTGTAGAGATAAGGCCTTGCTTAGTTGCCCAGGTGGGTCTGGAAACTGCGGGCTCAGACAATCCACTCACCTCAGCCTCCCAAAGCGTGGGTTTACAGGCTGAGTCACCGCGCCCAGCTTGAATGCAGTTTAAATAGGGTAGTCAAAGAAGGCCACTCTAATAAAGTGATGGTTGGGTAAAGACTTGTGGATATCTGGGGGAAGCTTTTTTTGTTTTTTGTTTTTGTCAGGGGCTCACTCTGTCAACCAGGCTGGAGTGCAGTGGCATGATAACCGTTTACCGCAATGTCTGTCTTCTAGGTTCAGGTGATCCTTCCACTACATCCTCTCGGGCTCGCCCCACCACACCTGGCCAGTTTTTTAAAACTTTTTTTGTTGAAACAGAATCTTGCTATGTTGCCCAGGCTGGTCTGGAATTCCTGGCCTCAAGCGATCCTCCCACGCTAGGCTTCCAAACTGTTGGGGTTACAGGCAAAGGAGCAGCAAATGCAAACACCCTGAAGGAGGAATGTAACTGGTGTGTTCAAGGGAATGTCAAGGAGGGTGAGTGGCTGGAGTGAGGAGAGGTGACCGCGGCCACCTCTCCAAGTGCCTTGTGGTGCTTGGTTTTCCTTTAAGTGAGGAGGGCAGAGGAAAGGTGTAATCAGAGACCAGTTAGGCGATTGCAGTAATGCAGGTAGGATGACGGTGTGAACCAGGACAGAAGCCGTGAGGTCATGGAAGTTTCTTGCCTGAGCCATTAGAAGAGGAGCCGCTCTCTGAGCTGGAGAAGGCCAGGGGAGGAGCAGGTTCAGGGGAAGATGAGATCTCTGTTATGGCCACGTGAGATGCCTCTGAGTCATCCCAGAAGTGCCAGGCAGCTGGAAATAGGAACTGAAGTCCAGGGAGTACCTGGGTGGGAGGTAGCCATCCAGGAGTCATCAGCATAAAGATGACACTGGAAGCCATGATCCTGGATGAAATCACCTAGGGAGCGATTGGCCAGAGAGGAGAACCCAGGTATACTAGGATGAAGCCAGAGAGATGAGGCAGAGCTGCCGGGGAGGAAGGAGAAGGAGAAGCAGGCAAGGGTGTGTCCCAGAGCCCAGACAGCAGTGCTGGGGAGGAGGCTGAGCCTGTCAGGGGCTGAGGGTGAGGCAGAAGATGAGGACTGAGGGCTGTCAGCCACTGGAAGGCAGCGGGGAGGTGTGGGGGTACCAGTCTTGGCAAGAGCCATTTGGGGAAGCAGTGGGATCAAAAGCATGATGAGAGCAGGTCTAAAAAGAGTACGAATACAGAAATTAGAGAGGGGCCGGGCACAGTGGCTCACGCCTGTCATCCCAGCACTTGGGGAGGCCCAGGCAGGAGGATTGCCCGAGCCCAGGAATTCCAGGCCAGCCTGGACAACATGGCAAGACCTCATCTGTACCAAAAAGAAAGAAAGAAAATTAGCAGGACTGATGGCCATGTCAGGTCATCTCTGTGCTGTAGTCTCAGCTACTCGGTAGGCTGAGCCCAGGAGGTTAAGGCTGTGGTGAGCCCTGATTATGCCACTGTACCCCAGCCTGGGTGACAGAGTGAGACTCATCCTCAAAAATAAAAAAAAAGAAGAATGAAATTAGGCCCGGCATAGTGGCTCACTTTGGGAGGCCGAGGCGAGAGGATTGCCTGAGCCCAGAGGTTCGAGACCAGCCCAGGCAACCTGGTGAGACCTCATCTCTACAATAAATCAAAAAGTCAGCCAGGCATGGTGGCGTGCATGTGTTTTCAGCGACTTGGAAGGCTGAGGCGGAAGGATCGCTTGAGCCCAGCAGGTCAAGGCTGCGGTGGCCGGGAGCGTGCCACCGCACTCCAGCCTGGGCAACAGAGTGAGACTCCGACTCAAAAAGAAAAAGAAAAAAAAAGAGAAATTAGAGAGGGTGAGTACGAACAATTCTTTTGATGAAATGAAAGACTGAAAAGAAGCGATGGAGAGAGGGATGAAGGGAGGGTTTTGATCGTGACTTCTAAGGCGAGAGAAGCCACAGTGGGTTTGTCACCTGGTGGGGATGATCCAGTGGCACGGGAAACCTGGATGACGGCACCAGGAGGAGGGGAGTCAGCAGTGGCCAGTGTTCGGGGCTGAGGCTGGGCCTCAAGAGATGTCCCCTCCTCACCTGCTTTCCTGGGTTTGAGCCGCTCGGCCCAGATCAGAAGAGCAGTAAGAGGTGGCTGAGTCCAGGACCTGTCCCCCGTGCCACGCCCCACTGGGCCCTGAGTGTTGGAGGGATGGCGGAGGCTGACTCCCACCGGTGAGCACACCCATTCGTGCATTCTCTGCAGCAGAGGGGCTGGAATATTCCAGAAACAGGTGAACGTGGCTGTCTCCAGATATCTGCTTTTCCCCCAGTCCTTCCAAAAGCAGGTTCCTTTTTGAGTTGGAGTCTCACTCTGTCGCCCAGGCTGGAGGGCAGTGACACGCTCACGGCCACCGCAGCCTCAACCTGCTGAGCTCAGGTGATCCTTCTGCCTCAGCCTTCCAAGTAGCTGGAACTACAGGCATGTGCCACCACGCCCGGTTGATTTTTAGTTTTATTATAGAGACAAGGTCTCGCCATGTTGCTCAGGCTGGTCTCGAACCCCTGAGCTCAGGTAATCCTCTCGCCTCTGCCTCCCAAAGTGCTGGGATTGCAGGTGTGAGCCACCACGCCTGGCTACTTTCATGTCTTCGTGGGCCATCTATGGACCGGACACGTGCTCAGCTCGCTTTGAACCCTGGTGGGAAATGACGGTGTCACGTCTCTGTGGCCTGCTCCTTAACCTGGGGTGCCCAGCGGCCTGGACAATGCGGGCAAAACAACCATCCTCAAGAAGTTCAATGGCGAAGACATCGACACCATCTCCCCCACGCTGGGCTTCAACATCAAGACCCTGGAGCACCGAGGGTGAGCAGGGTGGGTCCCTGGGGGCGGGCCAGCCCCAAGCAGGGCTGGGAAGGCGGGAGGGGGCCCAGCCGACCCTCCAGCCTCCCCTCTGCCCTCCAGATTCAAGCTGAACATCTGGGATGTGGGCGGCCAGAAGTCCCTGCGGTCCTACTGGAGGAACTACTTTGAGAGCACCGACGGCCTCATCTGGGTGGTGGACAGCGCCGACCGCCAGCGCATGCAGGACTGCCAGCGAGAGCTCCAGGGCCTGCTGGTCGAGGAGGTGGGCAGCTCTGCCCCTGGGCGCAGACGTGGGCATATGGCCCTCTCCTCGGCAGATTCCCAGAGGAGCCTGTGACCCTGGAGGAATGCCAGGGACAGGGTCTGTTTCTTCTCTGAGCCCCCACCCTGGGAGACCCACAGTGTGAGAGGCGGGTCCCACGCTGTGTGCTGAGACCTGGGTCCATGTCCCTGTGGTGTTCCGCTGTCACTCCCCTGAGCTTCAGTTTCTGTCCCTTGAAATGGGAATGGTGACACCCACATCATTGGGCTTCAGGGAGGAAGGCCCAGGGCCAGCGTAAAGCCTGGGGAGGTCATGGAGCCGGGCTCAGAAGTCTGACTCTTTGCTGCATGACCTCAGGCAAGGTGCTCAACCTCTCTGGGCCTCCACTTTCTCATCCCTAAAATAGGGGTTTTAATTAGGGTGATGTCATGATTTATTATCTGGACCAAAATGCTTTTTTTTTGGAATCAGAGTCTCATTCTATTGCCCAGGCTGGAGTGCATTGGCATGCCCATGGCCACCACAGCCTCGACCTTCTGGGCTCAGATGACCTTTCTGCCTCTGCCTTCCAAGTAGCTGGAACTACAGGCACGCATCACCATGCCCAACTAATTTTTGTTGATTACAGAGACGGTCTTGCCATGTTGCCCAGGCTGGTCTCAAACCTGTGGGCTCAGGCAGTCTTCTCGCTTCCACCTCCCAAAGTGCTGGGATTACAGGCCTGAGCCACCACGCCCGGCCAAATACTCTTATTTATTTATTTTCTTTGAGTTGGAGTCTCACTCTGTCGCACAGACTGGAGTGCAGTGGCCGCTCCCGGCCACTGTAGCCTCGACCTCCTGGGCTCTGGCGATCCTTCTGCCTCAGCCTTCCAAGTAGCTGGAACTACAGGTGTGGGCTACCACGCCCGGCTAATTTTTTGATTTATTGTAGAGATGAGGTCTCGCTGCTCAGGCGGGTCTCGAACCCGCGGGCTCAGGCAACCCACTCACCTCAGCCTCCCAAAGGCGCGGGATTACAGGCTGAGCCCCCGAGCCCGGCTCAAATACTCTTCTTTAAGTAAAATTTTAGATTTGCAGAAGTTGCAAAGATCAGACATAAGGCTGGTCTTGGTGGCTCATGCCTATAATCCTGGCACTTTGGGAGGCCAAGGCGAGAGGATTACTTGAGTCCAGGAGTTGGAGACCAGCCTAGATAAGGTAGCGAGACCTCATCTCTACAAAAAAATTTTAAAAATTAGCCAGGTGTGGTGGTGTGTGCCTGTAGTCTTAGCTACTCAGGAGGCTGAGACAGAGGATCACCTGAGACGAGGAGGTCAAGGCTGCAGTAGCCATGATCATGCTGCTGCACTCCAGCCTGGGCTACAGAGTGACCCTGACTCAAAAAAAAAAGATCGAAACCTAAAGGGTTAGATCCACGTGCCCACACGAGGAGACTTCCAGTCATAAACGCATATGTGGAAACAGCTAGAATCAGAGGCAGAGTGAGGCCTGTTGGGAATGGAAGGGTTAAAGGGTTATGGGAACTCAGGAGTGGGGGAAGGTCACTTCCTGCGGTCCCCCGTGGGCTTCTGGGACATTAACCTTCTCTGTGCATGTCAGGCCATCAGATGGGAGAAGTCTGGAATCGTCTGACACCCACTCCCAGTTTATGGAAGGGGAAACTGAGGCATGGGGGAGTGAGATGTCCCCTGGGTGGTGGTTGGCTGGAGGCAGAACCCTGGACCACCCCAGGACTTCTTCCTCGCCTTGTGGTGCCAGCTGCAATGGCCCGGGCCTCTGCCGTCACCACGGTGCCTTGCCCTGGCCTCCCAGGCTGACCCTTGGCCCCAGGTGCCCGGGGTCATTAGAGATGGAGTCAGGTGGTCCTTGGAGCCCCTCCCACTCCCTGTCTTCTCTCCCCCAGCGCCTGGCCGGAGCCACCCTCCTCATCTTTGCCAACAAGCAGGACCTGCCTGGAGCACTGTCCTCTAACGCCATCCGCGAGGTGGGTCAGGGCCTGACAAGCTCACCGAGAAGGGACTTTGATTTTACTTTATATTAATTCATTTATTTATTAGTTAGAATCTCACTCTGTCGCCCAGGCTGGAGTGCAGTGGCATGCTCACGGTCACCGCAGCCTCGACCTACTAGGTTCAGGCGATCCTCCCGCCTCAGCCTTCCAAGTAGCCGGAACTACAGGTGCGCACCACCACACCCAGCTAATTTTTGATTTACTGTGGAGATGAGGTCTCACCAAGTTGCCCAGGCGGGTCTCGAACCCCTGAGCTCAGGGAATCCTCTTGTCTCCACTTCCCAAAGTGTTGGAATTACAGGCGTGAGCCATCTGTCTGACTGTTTTGTTATTAATTTACTTTTTTTTTTTGAGTTGGAATCTTACTCTGTCGCCCAGACTGGAGTGCAGTGGCCGCTCCCGGCCACCGCAGCCTCGACCTGCTGGGCTCCGGCGATCCTTCCGCCTCAGCCTTCCAAGTAGCCGGAATTACAGGCGCGCGCTACCACGCCCGGCTGATTTTTTGATTTATTGTAGAGATGAGGTCTCATTGCCCAGGCGGTCTCGAACCCGCGGGCTCAGGCAATCCACTCACCTCAGCCTCCCAAAGGCGCGGGATTACAGGCTGAGCCACCGAGCCTGGCTTGTTTATTTACTTTTGAGTCAGAGTCTCACTCTGTTGCCCAGGATGGAGTATGGTGGCATGAGGCTCATTTCTGCCTCAAACTGGGCTCAAGCGACCCTTTTCCCTCAGCCTCCTGAGCAGCTGGAACAGACGCATGCCACTGTGCCTACCTATTTTTTTGACTTGGGGTTAGAGATGAGATCTTGCTAGGCTGCCCAGGCTGGTCTCAAAATTCTGGACTCAAGTAATCCTCCTGCCTCGACCTACCAAAGTGCTGCAATTATAGGTGTGAGCCACCATGCCCAGCTGGGGCATTTATTGAAACACATTTATTATTATTTTTTATTTTTTTGAGTTGGAGTCTTACTCCATCGCCCAGGCTGGAGTGCAGTGGAACATTCATGGCCACCACAGCTTTGACCTGCTGGGCTCAGGCGATCCTTCCTCCTCAACCTCCCGAGTGGCTGGAACCACAGGCGCATGACACCACGCCTGGCTAATTTTTTGATTTATTGTAGAGATGAGGTCTCGCCGTGTTGCTCAGGCTGGTCTCGAACCCCTGAGCTCAGACAATCCTTTTGCCTCAGCCTCCCAAAGTGCTGGGATTACAGGCGTGAGTCCCCACACCCAGCCTTAAAACACACTAACCCTGCTGGGTGGCCAGACCTTTGCGGGGTACTGAAGATTCAGTGGGCAGTAAGGTGTAGTGATGGCCCACACCTGCAAAGCTGTGACTCCACGGTGTAACAGGAGCCAGCACGTAGTGAGTGCTTCCTGCATGCCATGCTCTTTGCATGGATTAACTCATTTCATTCTCACAACAACCTTATGAGGTAAGAGAACTGTTATTTTACAGATGGCGAAGCAGGCTCAGAGAGGTTGGGTAACTTGCCCAAGGTCACAGAAGCAGGCCTGTCTAGCCCCAGAGCCTGCATCTTAACTGAGCTTGAGCACCAGACTGAGAAAGACAGGACTCGAGTCTTGGCTCTGCCACTTACTAGCTGTGTAACGGTAGGCAGGTGGCTTAACCTCTCTGAGCTTTTGATTCCTCCATGGTAAAATGGCCAACACAGTCCATGGCTCATGTGATCTTGGGAGGAATGAAGGAGCAGACACGTAGGGTTCCTAGGACAAGGTCTGGATCCTGGTAGACCCTCGGGGACATCTGTTACCTCACTAAGGGGTGACACTGTCATGGCGCCGTACAGAGAGCCCAGGTGCCCCAGGGGGCCGACAGACTCTCCTGGAGGGGGCGACCCTCGGGCAGGGCCTTGAGGGAGGCGTGACGTTGCCCTGGGCCGGGAGAGGGAGGGGGCCGGGGCAGGCTGGGGCAGGCAGGCTCCATGTCACTGCCACCAGCCCTCCCGCCCCAGGCCCTGGAGCTGGACTCCATCCGCAGCCACCACTGGTGCATCCAGGGCTGCAGCGCCGTCACCGGGGAGAACCTGCTGCCCGGCATCGACTGGCTGCTGGACGACATCTCCAGCCGCGTCTTCACGGCCGACTGAGCCGCCGCCACGCCCCTGCCTGGACGTCCAGGCCCCCTGCCTCGCCAGACACTACCCACGGGGCGTCAGCGGCCCGACGGACACCCCCCTCCCCGCCCCGCGACCTGCTGCTGCCGCCCCATGCTGCTCCGTGGCCCGCCGACCCCCATGGCGGGAGGCTGCACCCCGGCTGCCTCCCGGCTCCAGACCCAGCCTGCGGCTGCCATGCCAAGGCCAGAGGGCAGGGGCTGGGAGGGGCTGCCTCTGCTGCTACCGAGGCCGTGGCCTCGTCCTTTCCTGGCTGTGAAATAAAGCACTCCCTGCCCCAGTGGGCGGCTGTCATTCCCTGTTTCCTTTTTTTTTGGGTAGTTGGAGTCTCACTCTGTTGCCCAGGCTGGAGGGCAGGGGCACGGTCACGGCCACCACAGCCTTGACCTGCTGGGCTCCGGCAATCCTCCCGCCTCAGCCTTCCTAGTAGCTGGAACCACAGGCACGCGCCACCATGCCCGGCTAATTTTTTTATTTATTGTTGAGGTCTTGCCAAGTTGCCCAGGCGGGTCTCGAACCCCTGGACTCAGTCAATCCTCTCGCCTCTGCCTCCCAGAGAGCTGGGGTTACAGGTGTGAGCCACTGCACCCGTTCATTCCTTGTTTCAGCACTCTTAGAGGCCACCTGGGAACCCACCATCCAGTGGGGGACAGCGAGGAATGGATATGTCAGTCGAGGGTTAACTGCTGCCGTGTCAAAGGGATGTGCAGAAAGTCACAGAAGCACAGGACAGGGCTGCAGGTGATTCCACTTAGAAGAGTCCAGGAGGCTTCCCAGAGGAGGCGACATTCAAGCTGGGAGTGAAAGATGAGTAAACGTTTTCTGGGTAGAGGAAGGGGATGACAATTGACCAGGACAACGCCAGCCCTCAATGGTGTGAACCAGAAAAAAGGATGGACTGGGTGTGGTGGCTCACACCTGTAATCTCGGCACATGGGGAGGCAGAGACGAGAGGAGTGCCTAAGCCCACAAGTTTGAGACCAGCCTGGGCAACGTGGTGAGACCTCAACTACAAGAAAAATAAACAGTCTCATTAAAAAGTGGGCAAAAGATACGAATAGACACTTCTGGAAAGAAGATATACGGGCAGCCAACAGACACATGAAAAAGTGCTCAACTTCACTCATCTTCAGAGAAATGCAAATCAAAACCACATTGAGATACCACCTGACCCCAATCAGAATGGCTGTCATTCATAAAACAATAGAGACTGGTGAGAATGTGGAGATAAAGGAATTTCTTTTTTTTGAGTTGGAGTCTCACTCTGTCACCCAGACTGGAGTGCAGTGGCCGCTCCCGGCCACCGCAGCCTCAACCTGCTGGGCTCCAGCCATCCTTCCACCTCAGCCTTCCAGGTAGCTGGAACTACAGGCGCGTGCTACCACGCCCGGCTAACTTGATTTATTGTAGAGATGAGGTCTCGCCAAGTTGCCCAGGCAGGTCTCTAACCTGCGGGCTCAGGCAATCCACTCACCTCAGCCTCCCAAAGCCCTGGAATTACAGGCTGAGCCACCAAGTCCGGCTGATAAAGGAGTTTCTACACTGCTGGTGGGAATGCAAACTAGTGCAACCTCTTTGGTAGTGTGGCAATTTCTGAAAGAACTAGAAATTGACCTTCCATATGACCCAGCAATTCCCCCATTGGGAATATACTCGGAGGAACTCAAATCAGTCTACAAAAAAGATACCTGCACATGCTTGTTTATTGCAGCGCTATTCACAATAGGAAAAACATGGAACCAACCGTGCTGCCCATCGAAGCTGAACTGGATTAAAAAAATGTGGTACGCATACACAATGGAATATTATGCAGCCACAAAGAAGGACAGACACATGGACTTTGCAGCAACTTGGATGGATTTGGAGTCGATCATACTCAGTGGTCGATCACAGAAACAAAGAACAGAGGACCATATGTTCTCACTCATAAGCGGACCTTGAACAACTCTAATACTATAGGAAGGGGATTGGCAGTAGTGGGAAACTGCCAGGGGAGGGAGGGGCACACCTCATCAACAAGGGTACCTGCATAATCAATGCTTGTATACCTAACCGACTTATAGAGATGTGAATTGTACCCCACATCTTTTTTATTTTATTTTTTTGAGTTGGAGTCTCACTCTGTCACCCAGACTGGAGTGCAGTGGCCGCTCCCGGCCACCGCAGCCTCGACCTGCTGGACTCGGGCCATCCCTCCGCCTCAGCCTTCCAAGTAGCTGGAACTACAGGCACGCGCTACCACGCCCGGCTAATTTTTTGATTTACTGTAGAGATGAGGGCTTGCCAAGTTGCCCAGGCGGGTCTTGAACCTGTGGGCTCAGGCAATTCACTCACCTCAGCCTTCCAGAGCGTGGGATTACAGGCTGAGCCACCGAGCCCGGCCGTACCCCACATCTTGTTTTGTTTTGTTTTGATTTTTTTGAGTTGGAGTCTCACTCTGTCGCCCAGACTGGAGTGCAGTGGCCGCTCCCGGCCACCCCAGCCTCGACCTGCTGGGCTCCGGCGATCCTTCTGCCTCAGCCTTCCGAGTAGCCGAAATTACAGGCAAGAGCTACCATGCCCGGCTGATTTTTTGATTTATTATAAATCCCCCTCCCAAAGGCGCGGGATTACAGGCTGAGCCACCAAGCCCGGCCGTACCCCACATCTTTAAAAAAAAACAACCCACACTGAGATACCACTTAACTCCAGTCAGGATGGCCATCATCAATAACTCATAAAACAACAGATGAGCCAGGCTCAGTGGCTCAGCCTGTAATCCCGCGCCTTTGGGAGGCGGAGGTAAGTGGATTACCTGTGCCCGCAGGTTCAAGACCCGCCTGGGCAGCGAGACCTCATCTCTACAATAAATCAAAAAATCAGCTGGGCGTGGTAGCGCATGCCTGTAATTCCGGCTACTTGGAAGGCTGAGGCGGAAGGATCGCCGGAGCCCAGCAGGTCGAGGCTGGGGTGGCCGGGAGCGGCCACTGCACTCCAGTCTGGGCGACAGAGTGAGGCTCCAACTCAAAACAAAACAAACAAACAAACAAAAAAACAGATGCTAGTGAGGATGCAGGGAAAAGGGAACACTTCTACACTGTTGGTGGGAGTGTACACTAGCACGCCCTCTGTGGAAAACAGTTTGGTGATTCCTAAAAGGTCTAAACACCGACCTTCCATGCGACCCTGCAATCCCCCTGCTGGGAATATTCTTGGAGGAACTCAAGTCACTCGGTGAAAAAGATACCTGTGCATGCAGGTTTATTGCAGCCTTGTTCACAGTAGCAAAAGCATGGAACCAACTGTGCTGCCCATTGAAAGAGGACTGCATTTAAAAAATGCGGTACAGCCGGGCTCGGTGGCTCAGCCTGTAATCCCGTGCCTTTGGGAGGCTGAGGTGTGTGGATTGCCTGAGCCCGCGGGTTCGAGACCCACCTGGGCAGCGAGACCTCATCTCTACAATAAATCAAAAAATCAGCCGGGCGTGGTAGCGCATGCCTATGGTTCCGGCTACTTGGAAGGCTGAGGTGGAAGGATCACCGGAGCCCGGCAGGTCGAGGCTGCAGTGGCCGGGAGCGGCCACTGTACTCCAGTCTGGGTGACAGAGTGAGACTCCAACTCAAAAAAAAAAAAAAAAAAAGCGGTACATATACACGATGGAATATTACGCAACCCTAAAGAAGGACAAAATTATGAACTTCACAACAACTTGGATGCACTTAGAGTCTATATTGAGTGATCTAGCACAGAAACAAAGAACTGAGTGTCACATGTTCTCACTCCTAAGTGAACTTTGAACTATTATCGTAATGCTATAAGAAAAGTATTGTCAGTCATGGGAAATTGCTGGGACGAGGGCGGGATTGGCAGTAGTGGGATTCAGCTGGGGGACGGGGCGGGGCCACCCTTATCAGCAAGGGTACCTACATAACGAACATTTATATCCTTAATCCTGAACTGTACCCCACATCTTTAAAATAAACAAAAAAATTAGCCGGGCATGGTGGCGCACGCCTGTAGCTCTGGCTACTTGGAAGACTGAGGTGGAAGGATCGCCTGAGCCCAGCAGGTCGAGTCTGCAGTGGCCATGAGCATGCCACCGTCCTCCAGCCGGGGTGACGGAGTGAGACTCCAACTCCAAAAGGAAAAGGGAATTAGCCAGGCGTGGTAGCACACGCCTGTAATTCCAGCTACTCGGAAGGCTGAGGCGGAAGGATCGCCGGAGCCCAGCAGGTCGAGGCTGCGGTAGCCAGGAGCGGCCACTGCACTCCAGTCTGGGCGACAGAGTGAGACTCCAACTCAAAAAAAACAACAAACAAACACGAAAAGGGACACAGCCCCAGGTCAGGGCTCATCCCTTGCTGCATGGACCATGGGTTGAAGTTCAGCTCCCAGCTGGCTGTCACAGTCAGGGACCCACATTCAGTGCACAACCTGCACAGCTGTACCGGGCAATACAGATTCAGCAGAGGGAATCACAATGGAGGCATAATGGGCAAAGGCTCTTGGGCAATGGGCAGGGGGAGGGCATAGACTTGGGGGTAAGAGAGAAGGAGGGAGGACACATCAAGTGGGAGGAGCCAAGGCCCTCCCTGTGGTGCACTCCAGACAGGGCTGGGCAGGGAAGGATGGGAACTGGGCCACCCAGGGCTGCCATCCAAGCAGCAAGACTGATGGACGTTTTCATGGCCCACGGGCCTAGCAGCCACCTGCTCTACCGGTTCTGTTCTCAGCATCGTCCACTTACTGGCGCGTTTAAGGCCAGCCCCACGAGGCAGACTCTGGGTAGCCCCTGTATGTGAAAACGGAGCCGCCCGACTGGACGTGGGGAGCTGGGATTCTTGTTTTTGTTGTTGTTGTTATTGTTGTTTTTGTTTTGAGTCGGAGTCTCACTCTGTCACCCAGACTGGAGTGCAGTGGCCGGTCCCGGCCACCGCAGCCTCGACCTGCTGGGCTCTGGCGATCCTTCCGCTTCAGCCTTCCAAGTACCTGGAACTACGGGCGCACGCTACCACGCCCGGCTCATTTTGATTTATTGTAGAGATGAGGTCTTGCCAAGTTGCCCGGGCTGGTCTCAAACCCGCGGGCTCTGGCAATCCACTCACCTCAGCCTCCCAAAGCGCCGGATTACAGGCTGAGCCACCAAGCCCGACTGGGAGCTGGGATTTGCACCCATAGAACACCCTGCTGCCTCCCGACAGCTTGGGTCTTCCTCAAATGCCAGGTGAGGCATGCCAGGGCCAGCCTGAGGCCCACGGCCACCTCTTGGTGAGGACTTGTGTCCAATAATTCCTCCAGGTCGAGCTCGATGGCTCGGTCTGTCATCCCAGCACTTTGGGAGGCCGAGGCGAGCAGATTGCCTGAGCCCATGGGTTCGAGACCCGCCTGGGCAACTTGGTGAGACCTTGTCTCTACAATAAATCAAAAAATTAGCCAGGCTTGGTGGTGTGCGCCTGTATTTCCAGCTACTAGTAAGGCTGAGGCAGAAGGATCGCCTGAGCCCAGCAAGTTGAGGCTGCGGAGGCCGTGAGCATGCCACTGCCCTCCAGTCAGGGCGACAGTGACATTCTGACTCAAAGAAGACCAAAAACAAACAAAAAATCCCTCCAGAGTGTGACCAATAGGGAAGGGACAGTTTTCCCAAAGGAAAGTTGAACGCTGTTATTCAAAGGCGAGGAGGCCGGGCTAGGTGGCTCAACCTGTCATCCCGGCACTCTGGGAAGCCAAGGTGAGTGGATTGCCTGAGCCCGTGGGTTCGAGACCTGCCCGGGCAACTTAGCGAGACCTTGTCTCGACAGTAAGAATAGAAATTAGCCGGGTGCAGTAGTGCGCACCTGTAGTTCCAGCTGCTTGGAAGGCTGAGGCAGAAGGATTGCCTGAGCCCAACAGGTCGAAGCTGGGGTGGCCGTGAGCGTGCCCTTGCCCTACAGCCTGGGCAACAGAGTGAGACTCCAACTCAAAAAAAACAACAACAAAAAAAATTAGCGGGGCATGGTGGCGCATGCTTGTACTTGGAAGGCTGAAGCGGAAAGATCGCCAGAGCCTAGCAGGTCGAGGGGAGTGCGTGACACCCCCCCTGTTTCTCAGGGATCCTTTCTGCTTCCCCCAAGTTTCCAGAAAACACGAATTCGCGAATCCTGTGGCGGGAGGCAGGGAGGTGAGGCGGCTACGTCCGGCGCACGCGGAACACAACAAAATTCGGCTGCGTGGGTGAAAGAAGGGGTGCCAGGAGCGAGGAGAAGTCGTCCGGAGGCGAGACGAGGGTCCCCGTTCGGACAGGGTGGGCTCGATCGCCCGGCGGAGAGAGGCGTGATCACAGACCCTCCCCGGCCAAGGACGACTCTGGCATCGCCCCGGCTTACGCTCCACCAGGGGCGGGGAACTTCCCGACGCTCCCTTGGCCGCGCGCCCGCCCGGCCGAGCGCGGCGCTGTCACTTGCGACCCGCTCCCTGGGCCGCAGCGAGCAGGGCGCAGGCCCGGGCGAGGCCGGCCGGAGGGGCGGGGGCGGCCCGGAGGAGGCGGAGGCCGGCGGGCGGCCGCGCGCGGCTCGGCCGTCATGTCCCGCCGGGCGAAGGACGACTTCCTGCGGCACTACACGGTCTCCGACCCCAGGACTCACCCCAAGGGTTACACCGAGTACAAAGTGACCGCCCAGGTGAGGTGGGGCCCGGCGCGGGTGTCGCCCTTTTAACTCGGCGGGGCGGGGATGGCGGCCGGGCGGCGCCTTAAGGCGAGGAGCGCCCTTTTGAGCCGACAGGAGCGGGTTTCCGCTTTAAGGGGAGGCGGCGGCGCCCGCCGGGGGGACGACTGGAACCGCCGGGGGGCGGGGCCGAGGGAGGGCGTGGTTCTTGTTAAAAGGGTGTGGACGGCTGTTCGTGGTCCCGCCCCGCGCGCGGGGACCCGCGCCCCACGTGGGCGTCCCGGCGCCAGGCTGTGAGTTTCTCCGAGTGAACGCGAAGACTCAGTCCTGCAACCTTTTGCAGTAGGTTTTGTGTATTAGCTGGTTGGATTCTTACATACGAGCTCTTTCCATAGAGTTTAGTTTTAATTTTTCAAAAAAATAATAGTAATCTGTGGTTTTAAAAATTCGTGCAGTTCCAAGGAACTGAGGGCGAACCTCTCCCTCTCACGGTCACAGCAAGAAGTCAGTAGATAAAGGCTACGTTTGATCAGTGAATCAATGGCAGCATTGTCTGGAGGAGACTGGGGGAACCTTGGAAAAATTAAAAATGAGCCGGGTGCGGTGGCTCACGCCAGTTATCGCAGCCCTTTGGGAGGCGGAGGCGAGAGGATTGCCTGAGCCCAGGGGTTCGGAGACCAGTCTGGGCAACTTGTCAAGACCTCCTCTCTACAATACATAAAATTAGCCGGACGTGGTGGCGCGCACATGTGTGTCCAACTACTTGGAAGGCTGAGGCGGAAGGATCGCCGGAGCCCGGCAGGTCGAGGCTATGGTGGCCATGAGCATGCCACTGAACTCCAGGCTGGGCATCAGAGAGTCCAACTCAAAAAAAAAAAAAAAATGATGACCGGACACGATGGCTCAAACCTGTCATCCCAGTACTTTGGTGGGGTGTGCCTGTAGTTCCAGCTACTTGGAAGACTGAGGTGGAAGGGAGAAAAAAATTAAAACTTAAAAATAAAACAGTAAAACAGGAACCTGTAAGATAATATACAGGAACTGGTCACAGTGACGGCCCCCAGGGAGAAGAACTGGGTCGCTGTGGACAGGGGTTGGGGGAAGACTAATGGACATTTTTGTACTTTTAGAATTTTCTTTTCTCTCTTGCTTTTTTTTTTTTTATTTGGAGTCTCACTCTGTCACCCAGGCTGGAGGGCAGTGGCACACTCACAGCCACTGCAGCCTTGTTCTGCTGGGCTTCGGCGATCCTTCTGCCTCAGCCTTCCAAGTAGCTGGAACTACAGGCACGCGCTACCATGCCCGGCTAATTTTTTGATTGATTGTAGAGATGAGGTCTTGCCAAGTTGCCCGACTGGTCTCGAACCTGCGGGTTCAGGCAGTCCACTCGCCTCAGCCTCCCAAAGTGCTGGGATGACAGCCCAGCCTCTTTTCTTTTTTCTTTTTCTAGAAATGAGATCTTGCCAAGTAGCCCAGGCTGCTCTCGAACCTCTGACCATCCTCTCGTGTCAGGTCCACCACACCCAGCCTAGAATTTTCAACTAGGCAGCTATTAAATGGGTGTACTAGTAACTGTTAAGGTGAAGCAAAAACGTAAAGACACTTCCAAAGTGATCTACGCATAGAATTTTAGGTTTTTATTTTTAAAATTTATTTTTATTTTTTTAAACTTTTTAAATTTTTTATAACAGGGAGGGTCTTAAACTCCCAGGCTCAAGCAATCCTTCTGCCTCGGCCTCCCAAAGTGCTGGGATGACAGGCGTGACCACCTTACCCAGGGTGACACTCACGACCTTGAAGCCTGGACACCTTGATGCCTGTGGCTAGTGGTCAAAGGGCACTGCCCCTTTGAGGGGGACAAGGAGGTACTTGGGGCCTTACGAGGTAATGGGGTGTCAGATGTCAGTTTCTAGTCTCGACTGTTTCTTGCTCTTCTTTCTCAGTTCATCTCGAAGAAGGACCCAGAGGATATCAAAGAGGTGAGTCTCCTGGGGCCAGAGGGACCGGTCTGCAATTCCAGATCTGGAAACGGGAAGGGAGCAGCAAAGCTGGAGGTCCTCCTTCCTGCCTGGCCCTGGGGGGAGCGAGTGCTGTGCTCTCATCCTCACACACCCTGGGGTCAGACTGGGCCCTGGAAGGCTGCTTCCCACCATCGCAGGTCCCAGGCAGGTCTCCTATCCCTCGCAGGTGGTGGTCTGGAAGCGCTACAGTGACTTCCGCAAGCTGCATGGAGACCTGGCCTATACCCACCGCAACCTCTTCCGGCGCCTGGAGGAGTTCCCGGCGTTTCCCCGGGCCCAGGTGTTTGGTGAGTGTGAGATCGGGGCACCTAGGTGGAAGACGGAGGGAGACTTGGGCAGAGGAGACCCCTGCCCGTGGGGGCTGGACAGAGGCGGCCGGAAACTCCCGGTAAAGACGTGTTCGTCTTGCTGGAAGGACCCTTAGAGATGGCCTCATTTGACAGATGGGGAAACTGAGGTTCCGAGCAGCCTAGCCTTTACTGTATGTTGGGTCTTTTAGCTATTACCAGCTAGACCCAGTATGGTGGTTCACACCCATCATCCCAGCACTTTAGGAGGCTTGCTTGAGGCTAGGAGTTTGAGATTAGCCTGCGTAACATAGTGGGACCCCATTTCTTTTTTTTTTGAAAGCAAGATTTGTTGAGAGGACAGAAAAACTCCCACAGCAGGAAGGGACCCGAAGTGGTTGCCCTGTTTTTCTTTTTTTTGTTGTTTTTTTTTTGAGTTGGAGTCTCACTCTGTTGCCCAGACTGGAGTGCAGTGGCCGCTTCCGGCCACTGCAGCCTGGACCTGCTGGGCTCCGGGGATCCTTCCGCCTCAGCCTTCCAAGTAGCCGGAATTACAGGCGCGCGCTACCACGCCCGGCTGATTTTTTGATTTATTGTAGAGATGAGGTCTCACCAAGTTGCCCAGGCGGGTCTCGAACCCGCGGGCTCAGGCAATCCACTCACCTCAGCCTCCCAAAGGCGCGGGATTACAGACTGAGCCACCGAGCCCAGCTCTGTTTTTTCTTTTTTTTGAGTTGGAGTCTCGCTCTGTCACCCAGGCTGGAGTACAGTGGCACGCTCACGGCCATTGCAGCCTCGACCTCCTGGGCTTAGGTGATCCTTCAGCCTCAGCCTCCCAAGTAACTGAGACATCAGGCATGCGCCACTAAACCCAACTAATTTTTTTATTTTTTTGGTAGAGGTGAGGTCTCACTGTATTGCCCAGACCAGTCTCAAACTGCTGGGCTGAAGCACTCCTCCTGCCTTGGCCTCCAGAGTGCTGGGATTACAGGTGTGAGCTCCCACACATGGCCCTGATATGATTTTCTTTTTTTGAGAAAGTGGGACTTATTAAGAAGATAGGACTGGGCTCGGTGGCTCAGCCTATAATCCCAGCAATTTGGAAGGCCGAGGCAAGTGGATTGCCTGAGCCCGCGGGTTCGAGACCTGCCTGGGCAACTTGGCGAGCCTTTGTCTCTACAATGAATGAAAAAATCAGCCGGGTGTGGTGGCACCCATCTGTAGTTCCAGCTACTTGGATGGGTGGATCGCTGGAGCCCAGCAGGTTGAGGCTGCGGTGGCCAGAAGTGTGCCATTGCTCTCCAGTCTGGGCGACAGGGTGGGATTCCGACTCAAAAAAAAAAAAGAAGAAGATGGAAAAGCTCCCACAGTCGGGGGAGGCCCGAAAGAGGCTGCCCTGATTTTGTTTCTTTTTTTTTTTTTTTTGAGTTGGAGTCTCACTCCGTCACCCAGACTGGAATGCAGTGGCCGCTCCCGGCCACCGCAGCCTCGACCTGCTGGGCTCCGGCGATCCTTCCGCTCAGCCTTCCAAGTAGCTGGAACTACAGGCGTGCGCTACCACGCCCAACTGATTTTTTGATTTATTGTAGAGATGAGGTCTCGCCAAGTTGCCCGGGCGGGTCTTGAACCCGCGGGCTCAGGCAATCCACTCACCTCAGCCTCCCAAAGGCGTGGGATTACAGGCTGAGTCACCGAGCCCGGCTGATTTTGTTTCTTTTAATCACTTGCCTCCCCTGTCTAGGATGGGCTGTCCATGAGGGCAGAGACTTTGTTTCTCTCCTATTCACCTTCTGAGCCTAGCATGTAGTAGGTGCTCAGTAAAAATCTGGCCAAAGAATGAATAAGATTGATCCCTCCCGGAGCCACCCTTCCCAGGAGGAGCTCAGGAAGATACAGGGTGATGGGCTACTCAGAGCCTCTCAGGCAGAACCAGGAAAGTGACCCTTGGGGCGGAAGCCCCTGGGGGTCACTGCAGCTCTCTCCGCTCCCTTGTTCTGGGGGGCTGCAGGTCGGTTCGAGGCCTCAGTGATCGAGGAGCGGCGAAAGGGTGCAGAGGACTTGCTTCGCTTCACTGTGCACATACCTGCACTAAACAACAGCCCGCAGCTCAAGGAGTTCTTCCGGGTATGTGTCCTGGCTCCTCCCACCTCCCCAGACCTGCGGGACATGTATCTGCTCACCAGCCTGCACCCTGTGACTCTTCCCTGGCCGGTCTTTCTCTCCTGCAGGGTGGGGAGGTGACAAGGCCCTCCGAGGCGACTGGGGACACGCACATCCTGCCACCCCCTCTGATCCCCACCTCACCCCTTGACGAGCCCCGGCTACCCCAGCCACTCCCGGCAGAAAGGAGGGGCCTGGAGGAATTGGAGGTGCCAGGTACATCAGGGGAGGGGGCCAGGGCTGGAGGGCTCAGAGTGGGTGGGGACCTACATTCTTTCCTCAGCGATTGCAGTGAAAAACCGGAGTGTGTCTGAGCTCCACCACCTACTGGCTGAGGAACTTTAGACTGGCCATCTTCCCTCTCTGGGGTACAGCTTACTAATCTGTAAAATGGGCACAGACCCGAGCGACTGGCTTGTCTTTGCCCATGGTTGCTGCAAGGATTTAGTGACAGAGTAATTCCATTTTGGAAGCTGGGAAGTAGGCCGGGTGTGGTGGCTCACACCTGTAATCTCAGCACCTTGGGAGGCCAAGGCGAGAGGATTCTCTGAACTCAAGGGTTTGAGACCAACTTGGGCAACTTGGCAAGACCTAAGAGATCAAAAAAATCAGCTGGGCATGATGAGGTGTGCCTGTAGTTCCAGCTACTTAGAAGGCTGAGGCAGGAGGGTCGCCTGAGCCCAGCAGGTCGAGGCTGTGGTGGCCATGAGCGTGCCACTGTATTCCAGCCTGGGTGACAGAGTGAGACTCCAACTTGGGGAAGAAAAAAAAAATCCCAGCACTTTGGGAGGCCAAGGCGGGAGGATGGCTTGAGCTCAGGAGTTCAAGACCTGCCAGGGCAACATAGTGAGACCCTGTCTCTATTAAAAGACAATAAACAAAACTGGGAAATGATGAGTATCCGTGTTCATGTCCCCAATGATCTGTTCCTCAGCAGACCCCGCACCGTCCAGCCCTGCCCAGGAAGCTTTAGATCTTCTCTTTAACTGCGGAAGTGCCGAGGAGGCATCCGGTTCCCCTGTCCGAGGCCCTCTCAGCGAGGCTGAGCTCGCCCTCTTCGACCCCTTCTCTAAGGAAGGTAACAGGGGCAGGCAGGGGTGGGGAGTGCGGGGCGTGGGCAGGAGGCCCTGGGGGCAGGGAGGAAGTCAGAGCCGCCACTAGCCTGCATGGCGCCTGTGCCAGTCCAAGAAAGATGCCCCCCCCCCAGCGACGCTGACCTTCAGGCAAAGCCAGGGCTCGTGGCTTGGTGTGTTGGATGCCCTTGTACCTGAGCAAAGCACAAAGCAAGGAGATGCGCCATTTCCCATGGTGGGTTCTGGTCTTTGAGAAAGCTTTGCACAGAGCGGGGCCACATTGCTCAGAAAGCTTCATTTCCTTATGCTGCCAGCCCGAAGGGGGACTTCTTGGCTGGCTCAGGGTCTGGCTGCAGATCCTGATGGCAGGAGAGGCCCTGCTGGGCAGTGGGTGAGGTCCAGGCTCAAAGAGCCACAGCCTCTCTGGGGTTCTGAAGCAGCTGCTTGACGTGCGGGAATGCCCAAGACACGAGGTCTACCCTGTAGAGATCAGGGTCCTGAGTGCTTTCTTGATCCATGGTCACAAGACCTGACAGTCCCCAGCTCTGAGGCGCTGGAGTTTTCCATTTGCCAGGTTTCTGGCCGGGGGCGGTGGCTCATGCCGGTAATCCCAGAACTTTGCAAGTCCGAGGCGGGAGGATTGCTTGAGCCCAGGAATTTGAGGCCGGCCTAGTCGACATAGCCAGACCTTGTTCCTACAAAGTCAGAAAACAAGCCAGGGGTGGTGGCATGTGCCTGCAGTTCCAAGTACTTGGGAGGCTGAGGCGAGAGGATCGCCTGAGCCCAACAGGTCGAGGCTGTGGTGAGCCGTGATCGTGCCTCTGCATTCCAGCCTGGGCAACAGAGCAAGACCCCGACTCAAAAAATAATCATAGTAAAATAAAATAAACTTTGCCACGTTTTATGTCACTGCAACAGGGGTGTTGAGTGGCTAATCTCACAGTTTCCATCTTGATTTCCTTAATAGTGTTTTTTGCCCATTTCGTTGGCTTCCCTCTGCCCTCTGGCGACCTCCTGGGCAGACCCTTAGCTTTCTGGTCAACTTCAGACATTTGAGTCTAGTTCATTCCAAATCAGGACCCGCAGTATCCCGGGATGTCTTTAGCCTCACCCCTCCACCTGGCTCGGGTGTGACCGGTGGCCCAGCCCTCTGCCCCCGGGACAACAAGGGCGTGAAGAGTCTTCTCACTTTTCTTGTTTCTGCTGCTTCCCCTCCCTGGTCCTTCCACTTCACGGATGAGCAGGACGAGGAAGGGATTGGAAGGAAGGCAGGTGTGGTGTGGGGCAGTTGTATCTGGCCTCTGGGTGGGAGGCATTGTCCCAGCTGGGCCCCTGGGTACCCGGTGGACATTTGCCTGGGCAGGAACTCCTCTTTCTCTCTTTACTCTCCTTCTTTGAGTCAGGGTCTCTGTCACCCATGCTAGAAGGCAGTGGCAGGATCACAGCTCACTGCAGCCTCAAACTCCTCCCTCCTTAGCTTCCTGGCTAGTGGGGACTGTAGGCATGCACCACCATGCCTGGCAAATGTTTGATTTTTTTGTAGAGATGAGGTCTCGCTATGTTGCAGGCTGGTCTCGAACTCCTGGTCAATGTTTTTTTTTGAGTTGGAGCCTCACTCTGTTGCCCAGGCTGGAGTGCAGTGACACGCACATGTCCACCGCGCCTCGACCTGCTGGGCTCAGGTGATCTTCTGCCTGAGCCTTCCAAGTAGCTAGAACCACAGGTGCACACCACCACACCCAGCTCATTTTTTCTTTTTTTAATGCAGAGATGACGTTTCGCCAAGTTGCCCAGGCTGATCTCGAGCCCCTGGGCTCAGGCACTCCTCTCACCTTGGCCTCCCAAAGTGCTAGGATTAGGGTGTGAGCCACTACACTTGGCCTGGCCAATTTTCTTTTTTATAGTCAAATATTTATGTCAAATCGACCACAGCTAGTTTGCTATCCATAGGTTACTTCTGAATCGTCCAGGCATTGCTTGCCACCGCCAAGGACAGGTTAATACCCTGATGGGCAAGAGAGGTCTGGGGTGTGGGCAGTGGGCCCAGGGAAAGGAAGGGCCAGTGTGGCCTGAGTCCTGTCTGATGGCAGAAGGCGCAGCCCCCAGCCCTCCCCACGTGGGTGAGCTGGCGGCAACGGAGGTGGCGGCAGAAAGGCTGGACCAGGAACCCTGGGAGCCAGGAGGGCAGGAGGAGGAAGAGGACGAGGAGCGACAGCCCACCCCTGCCTATCTGAGCCAGGCCACGGCGCTCATCACCCAGGCCCTGCGGGACGAGAAGGCGGGTGCCTACCCTGCTGCTCTCCAGGGCTACCGAGACGGTGTGCACCTGCTCCTTGAGGGAGTGCCTGGTGAGTGGAGACTGCAGGGTGGGGGTCGGGCCTGCGTCCCAGACAGGGCCCAGGGTGAGGAAGGCAGCCCTAAACGAGCGACTCCTAAATCAGGGAGCCCTTGCTCCTCACTGGCCAGCTGGTCATCTGGCAGTGTTTTTTCCTTCTCTTGTGGCCTCAGTTTTCTCTTCGGCAGAATGGGGAGACTCGACCCCAAGTCTCAGGGGACAGAGAAAGGCCCTTTTTTTTTTTTTTTTTGAGTTGGAGTCTCACTCTGTTGCCCAGACTGGAGGGCTCCGGTGATCATTCCGCCTCAGCCTTCCGAGTAGCTGGAACTACAGGCGCGCGCTACCACACCCGGCTATTTTTTTATTTATCGTAGAGATGAGGTCTCGCCAAGTTGTCCGGGTGGGTCTCGAACCCGGGGGCTCAGGCAATCCACTCACCTCGGCCTCCCAAAGTGCTGAGATTACAGGCTGAGCCACCGAGCCGGGCCCGAGAAAGGCAGTCTTTGAACTGTAAGGGACTATGCCCATGGGGTTTCCGGAGGTCGCCGGGCTGCGGACGTCAGCTGAGCCCGTTTCTCTCTGCAGGTGACCCGTCACCTGCCCGCCGGGAGTGTGTGAAGAGGAAGGCCGCTGAGTATCTGAAGCGGGCAGAGGAGATCTTATGCCTGCATCTGTCCCAGCTCCCACCCTGAGAGGGAGTGGACCCTCCCCTGGGACTTTTGCTTCAGCACTGCCAGCCACCCACTTCTCTTCCCCCCAGGGCCTAGCCCTACCTCCTGGTCTTGCAACCCCAGGGGCCATTTCTCTCTGTCACTGGACCAAGCAAAATAATGAAGTCTCAGCTCTCTGACTACACCTGCCACCTTGGAATCAGGGTCTCACACTTCTGATCCTGCCTATGTCTGTTTTGATATGTGAACAGCAGCTCTGGTTGCTAAACTATCAGTCTACCCGTCTTTGTGTTCTTTTTTTTTTGGTAGAGAGAGGGTCTCCCTGCATTGCCCAAGTGGGTGTCAAACTCCTGGCCTCCAGCGATTCTCCTGCCTGGGCCTTCCAAAGTGCTGGGATTATAGGTGTGAGCCATCGTACCTGGCCAGTTTACCTGTCTAGAACCAGGGCCTGTAAACTATAGGCTGCAGCCAGTTCTGGCCCACTGCCCTCTTTTGTGAGGCCTGTGAGCTAGGATGGTTTTTATATTTTTTAATGGCTGGAAGAAATCAAAAGAATAATTCTGTGACAGGCAAAAATTATATGAAATTTAAGCATCTATAAATAAAATGTTAGGTGGGTGTAGTGACTCATGCCTATCATTTCAGCACTTTGAGAGGTAGAGGCAAGAGGATTGCCTAAACCCAGGGGTTTGAGACCAGCCTGGGCAACTTGGTGAGACCTCTTCTGTACAATACATCAAAAAATTAGGCGGGCATGGTGATGCACACCTGTGGTTCCTGCTACTTGGAAGGCTGGAGCAGAAGGATCACCTGATGCCAGCAGGATGAGGCTACGGTAACCTTGAGCATGCCACTGCACTGCGGCCTAGGCGACAGAGTGAGACTCCAATTCAAAAAAATATATGAATAAATAAATAAATTTTTAAAATGTTGAAATACAACTAGGCTCATTGATTTGATGTTGTCTGTGGCTAAATTCACCATACACCAATAGAGTTGAGTAGTTGCAGAATTAAGTCTTTGTGACCTGCAAATCCCAAAGCATCTACTACCTGGCCACTTGTAGGAAAAGTTTGCTGACCCCTGAGCTAGAAAATGGGGAGAGGCCAGGCGTGGTGGCTCACGCCTGTAATCTCAATACTTTGGGAGGCAGAGGTGGGAGGATTGCTTGAGTCCAGGAGTTCAAGAAAAGGCTGGAGCCGGGCTCGGTGGCTCAGCCTGTAATACCGCGCCTTTGGGAGGCTGAGGTGAGTGGATTGCCTGAGCCCGCGGGTTCGAGACCCGCCTGGGCAGCGAGACCTCATTTCTACAATAAATCAAAAAATTAGCTGGGCATGGTAGCGTGCGCCTATAGTTCCAGCTACTTGGAAGGCTGAGGCGGAAGGATCGCCGGAGCCCAGCAGGTGAGGCTGTGGTGGCCGGGAGCAGCCACTGCACTCCAGTCTGGGCGACAAGAGTGAGACCGCCAACTCAAAAAAAAAAGAAAAGGCTGGGAGCGGTTGCTCATGCCTATAATCCCAACACTTTGGGAGGCCAAGGCGGAAGATCTCTTGAGCCCAGGAGTTTGAGACCAGCCTATGCAACATAAGACTGCATCTCTACGGGAAAAAAAAATCAGAATAGTAGCGTGCGTGGTGGTGTGCAACTATAGTTCCAATTACTCGAGAGGCTGTGGCGGGAGGACTGCTTGAACTCAGGAGGTCAAGGCTGAGTCTGCGCTGAGCTGTGATTATGCCACTGAACTCCAGCCTGGGCGACATAAGAAAACCCCGACTCAAAAAAAAAAAAGGAATAAAAAAAAATGGGGATGGCTGGGCGTGGTGGCTCACGTCTGTAATCCTAGCACTTTGGGAGGCCGTGGCAAGAGGATTACCTGAGCCCAGGGGTTCAAGATCAGCCTGGGCAACATGGCAAGATCTCATCTTTACAATTAAAAAAAAAATCAGCCCGGTGTGGTGGCGCACGCCTGTAATTCCAGCTCCTTGGAAAGCTGAGGTGGAGGGATCGCCAGAACCCCAGTAGGTCGAGGCTGCGGTGGCCGTGAGCGTGTCACTGCTCTCCAGCCTGGGCGACAGAGTGAGACTCCGACTCAAAAAAAAAAGAAAAAGGGGAGAATCATTTCCAGGGAACAGGATGACAGGCCAACAGAGCCAATTTGTTGGGTGAAAGGGATGAAGGAGAGGAACCCAGAGGTGGAACGCCCCTTTTTTGGAGGCCAGGGGTGATTCAGCGGGATGGAGGCGGGGCTGGGGGCGTGGCCCGCCCCGCCCCTCCACAAAGCGATTGGCTGCGGAAGAGAGGCACACACCGGTGTATCATGGGAGCGGCCAGACCACAATATAAAACCCTGGTGGGGGCTCGTCATGTGACGCGCGGCTCGTCGGGGGCATTGAGCACGCCTGCGCTCGCGGGACAGCGGCGGTGTGGCTGGACCCTGGCGCAGCGCGGCGCGTCTCGGGAGGCCGGCCGACAGGGTGAGAAGACGGCGGCGGGCAGGCGGCACGGACGCCGGGTATCCGGACGGGGCGGTGGACGCGGCCAGGCTCCGCCCCTCCCGGCCTCCTCTCCCGAGGCTCCGCCCCTCCCGGCCTCCTCTCCCGAGGCTCCATCACGCCCGGCCTCCTCTTCCGAGGCTCCGCCCCTCCGGGCCTCCTCTCCCGAGGCTCCGCCCCGCCCGGCCTCCCCTCCGGAGCCTCCGCCGCCCTCGCGGGCCGTCCCGCAGGATGAGGACCCCGGCCGCCGCCGTCCCCGCAACGCCGATGACCCGCCCTCCCCTGGCAGCCCGCCCGCGCCTCGCCGCGAGCCGCCTTTGGGCACGTGCCCGGACATGTGCCCGGCCCCCGAGCGCGCGCGGCGCGAAAGGGAGGGCCGCCTGCACCGCTTGGAGCTGGCGCCCGGCGGCCGCCCGGGCCGGCCCCGCGCCGACCGGCGGCGCGCGGTGAAGGAGTACAGCCGGCCGGCCGCGGGCAAGGCCCGGCCCCCGCCCAGCCAGCTGCGCCCGCCCCCGGTGCTGCTGGCCACCGTGCGCCACCTGGCCGGCGAGGTGGCCTCCCGCGCCGACGCCTCCCGCGCCGAGGTGGCCGGCTTCGTGGCGGACCGGCTGCGCGCCGTTCGGCTGGACCTGGCCCTGCAGGACGCGCGCGGCGTGGAGGCGGCGGCGGTGCTGGAGCCGGCGCTGGCCACGCTGCTGGCCGTGGTGGCGCGGCTGGAGGCCGGGGCGGCGAGCGGGCCCGCGGACCCGGCGCTGCTGCGGGGCCAGGTGCAGGAGGGCTTCGGCTCGCTGCGGCGCTGCTACGCGCAGGGCGCAGGGCCGCACCCGCGCCAGGCCACCTTCCAGGGCCTCTTTCTGCTCTACAACCTGGGTGAGTCGGGGCGGTGGCCAGGCAGGAGCTGGAGGCGGGGGAGGAAGGAGAAACTTCAAACGCCTGTCACTAGCTCTCTACCAGTAAAGTCAGTGAACTTGGGCTCATCGCGGGGTGTGTGTTTTCTCAAGAATGGGAATGAATGGGGTGGGATTGGAACAGGAGCGCTGGCCTGAATGGTGGTGGTCAAGCATTCATCTGTTTTTGAGTCGGGGTCTCTGTCGCCCAGGCTGGAGTGCAGTGGCGCGATCATGGCTCAGGGCAACCTCGACCTCAGGCTCAGGCGATCCATCCTCCTCAACCTCCCTAGTAGCTGGAACTACAAGCGAGTGCCACCAGCTTGGTTAGTTATTCTTTGTAGAGACTAGGTCTTGCTATGTTGCCCAGGCTGGTCTCGAACTCCTGGGCTCAAGCAATCCTCCTGCCTCGGCCTCCCAAAGTGTTGGGATTACAGGCATGAGCCACCATGCCTGGCAATGTTCAAACATTTCTTTATTTTTTATTGATTGATTGATTTTTTTCAGTTGGAGTCTCACTCTATCGCCCAGACTGTAGTGCAGTGGCACGCTGACAGCCACTGCAGCCTCGACCTGCTTGGGCTCTCAGCCTTTCAAGAAGCTGGAACTACAGGTACGCGCCACCACACCAGCTAATTTTTTGATTTATTGTAGAGACGAAGTCTTGCCAAGTTGTCCAGGGTGGGCTCGAACTCCTGGACTCAGGCAGTCCTCTTGCCTCAGCCTCCCAAAGTGCTGGGCTTACAGGCTTGAGCCACCACTGTGCCAGGCCTAAAACGGTTCTTTTTTTTTGAATTGGAGTCCCACTCTGTCGCCCAGACTGGAGTGCAGTGGCTGCTCCTGGCCATTGCAGCCTCGACCCACTGGGCCCCGGCGATCCTTCTGCCTCAGCCTTCCAAGTAGCCGGAATTACAGGCATGTGCTACCATGCCTGGCTGATTTTTTTTTTTGTAGAGATGAGGTCTCCCCAAGTTGCCCAGGCGGGTCTCAAACAGTTCTTAATGTCCACTCCTTGTCGGTATTGCAAAACAACCGAGAACACATGTACCCACGAATATATCTGAACAGACATTCAAGATGTTAGATACTTTCTTTGGGTGGCGCATTCTGATAAACTTTAGTCTATCTAATTTTTTTTTTTTTTTTTTTGAGTTGGAGTCTCACTTTGTCACCCAGACTGGAGTGCAGTGGCCACTCCCGGCCACCGCAGCCTCCACCTGCTGGCTCCGGCGATCCTTCCACCTCAGCCTTCCAAGTAGCTGGAACTACAGGCGCATGCAACCACACCCAGCTAATTTTTTATTTATTGTAGAGATGAGGTCTTACCAAGTTGCCCAAGCGGATCTCGAACCCGCGGGCTCAGGCAATCCACTCACCTCAGCCTCCCAAAGCGTGGGATTACAGGCTGAGCCACCGAGCCCGGCTTTTTTTTTTTTTTTTTAATCAGAGTCTTACTCTGTCTCCCAGGCTGGGGTGCATGGCCACTGCAGCCTCGACCTGCTGGGCTCAGGAAATCCTTCAGCTTTCTAAGTAGCTGGAACCACAGGCGTGCACCACCACGCCCAGCTAATTTATTTATTGTAGAGACACAGTGTCACCATGTTGCCTATGCTGGTCTGCAACCCAAGGGTTCAGGCAGTCCTCTTGCCCCCCCCAAAGTGCTGAGCCGCTGCACCCAGCGTGAGCCACTGCACCTGGCCTAGTCTATCGAATTGTAATAAAATATTGTTGCCTTCACAACCCACTAATGGGCCAGAAGCCCCAGTTTATAAAAGAGGTTCCAGTGTCCATGATTCTTCTGGAAGAGAAACGGGCAGAATCTGGCTGTCCCAAGTGGCCAGGGGATGGTGTGGTGGAGTGGGATCACCAAACTGGGTGCAGAGAAGCCAAGGGAATGGGAAATCCCAAGTCAGAAAGCTTGGATTTGGGTCAGGCGTTACTGCATATAAACCCCAGCACAGCAACAGGCCGTCATTTAATCATCTGGGTCAGTTTCTCCCATCTGTAAATACTGCCTGCTTCTTTGGTGTTGGGAGGATCCAGGCTGAAGGAGAGGCCAAGATGGGAGAAGGCTGGATCTTCTCAGGAGAGAGAGGGGGAGGTGGGCTGGCCACAACGCGAGATGGGGCAGGGTCTAGAGAGGGGCCGTGGATGTGTGGGCGTGGCCACCTTGCGAGATGGGCGGGGCCTAGAGGGGGCTGTGGGCCGGTGGGCGTGGCTATAGTGAGATGGGTAGGGCCTAGAAAGGGGCCGTGGATGGGTGGGCGGGGCCCGATCTGGGAAGGGCCCAACGTCCTTATCCCCCTCTCCGCCCTCACAGGCTCCGCGGAGGCCCTGCGGGAGGTCTTGTTACTGCCTGCCTCAGTGCGCGCCCGCCAGCCCCTGCGCACGGCCCTGGCGGTGGACGCCGCCTTCCGCGAGGGCAATGCCGCGCGCTTTTTCCGCTTGCTTCGGCCCCTGCCCTACCTGCCGAGCTGCGCCGTGCAGTGCCACGTGGGCCGTGCCCGCCGCGGAGCCCTGGCCCGCCTGGCCCGTGCCCTGAGCACTTCCAAGGGGCAGAGCCTGCCTCTAGACTTCGTGGTCCAGCTGCTGGCGCTGGATGGACCCCAGGAAGCGCGCGACTTGTGCCAGTCCCATGGGCTGTCTTTGGATGGAGAAGAGAGAGTTGTTTTCCTGAGGGGTCGCTACGCAGAGAAAGGACTGCCGCCCACCGGTGCCTGCGACGTGTTGGTGGGGAGCAAGCTTCGAGGGCACACCCTGGAAGAGGTGGTCCTGGAGGAGGGGGAAGGCGAGGGTGTGGACAGACCTGGGCTCCCTGCCCGCGGACGAAACATGCAGCTTCCGGGAACCCCGGGACTGGGCCAGAGCGCTGAGGTTTCTTTGTCCGGGGTTCCCGGACAGTAAAAGGAACTTGTTTTATGAGGCCTGATCGCTAGACTTGATTTATTTGGGGGCATCACGTGGGGGGTGTTGAGACACACTAAAAGTATGTGGGGAGAGGAACGCAGACTGGGCCTCAGTTTCCCTGGTCCTCTAGGAGCGGCCGTGGTGATCTCTGTGGTTGACATTACACATGCCATCCTCCCCGCCCACCAAGAGCAGTGGCGGTTTTGCCATTTCCCCCACCATCCCTGCCTCCTGCTGTCCACCCTCTGCCAACCAAGTGTCAGGACGAGAGGGGTTTCCACTGGGGTTTTCCGCTTCCCCTGGGAAGCCAAGCTGTTGCCTGAGAAGCCTGAGAGGGTCCCATGGTTGTACTCCCTCCTGGCACCAGGGAAGACTGGGACATACCCCAGGGCAAAGGGTGGGAGAGGGTTAGGGTAAGAAGGGGCCTGGGGTCAGAGGTCAGCCACAGGCCTCAGGGTGGCTGCCGCGCCCTCCAGGGCCGCCACCACGATGCTGAGCTGCCTCTGCACCTCGGCCCAAGCTTCCGATCCGGGTCCCGCGTCCTTCGCCCTGGAGCAGGCATTGGCCAGGCCCGGGAACGTGGCCACTGAGCCCGTGCGGGGTGCCCAGAGCACATGGCTGACAGGAAGCGGGACAAGATCAGGCTCAGTCAGTGGCCAGGAACGAAGAGCCTCAGCCTTGAACTTGCTCTGCTTCTGCTGCAGCTAGGCACAAAAGCACCCCCCCACACCTGTCTGAAAGCTGGGGCCCTTAGCAGTGTGGTGACGGAGATGGAAGTCCGGTCTCAGCTCTCAGGGCGACCCTCAACCAATTTGCCCCCCGGGACCTCACAGTCCCCAGCTGTCTCAAGGGGCTGGCTGTGCTCAAAAGGGCAGAGGAACTGACATCCCACCCCCCCCTTGGTGACCATTGTCCAGCCCCGCCTTGGGCATCTCCCAGGAGCTCTGGGGTGAGCTCACCTGTAGTAGCGTTCCTCCGGGAAGGCTCTCGGGTTCAGGAAAGTTCGTTCCAAGAGCATCAGCTGGTCATTGAGCATCCGGACCTTCAGGGGACTGGTAGAGGCAGGGCCTACGGGTCACCCTGGAGCCAGCAGCCCAACTGCCAGCCTGGCATCCGCTCCAGACGCCGCCCTTGGCACTCTGCCCGCTGCCCGCACACTCACTCATGGCTGCCCTTCTGCAGCGTGGATATGTGTTGGCCCAAGGCTGCGGCCGCCGCCTCAAACTTCTCCACTGCCATTGCCAGAGGCCCTGCAAGGAGCAGCCAGTGGCTTAGCCCTGAGGACGCAGGGCTGCGCCCGCCTCAATGTCAAGGGTGTCCGTACCCAGGCTGATGCTGTGCTGTTCTAGGAGGGCCCCAAGGTCCTGCTGGGCAGCCTGCAGGAAGCTGCGGAGGGTCTCGCTGTAGTCACTGATGTTGAGGGGCAGGAAGAAGCTGTCACTGAGCCGGAGAAGCACACTCCCCGCTGTCCGGGCCACGGCCTGGTGGCTGCCAAAGCCTGTGGGGAGGGTGACAAGGCCAGGGCTCAGACTTCAGCCCATCCTCCTCCGGTCTCAGGATGTCCCCTGCCCCCCTCCTCACCAGGGTCTACAAACTTGTCCACGTAATCAAAGGTGTCGAAGGCTGTGTGATAGGTGGGGTAGATCCGGGCTGACGTCTTGCTCTGGGGGAAACAAGGCCCCGAGGTGACAGGGTCGAGACCGGAAGTGGGAGAGGTGGACCTCCAGCGAGCTGTGATGTCGAGCGTTACCTCCACTGAATCTTTGCCACCTCCGTCAGGTGGGCTCTAGAATTCTTACTTTTCTTTTTTTGAGTTGGAGTCTCACTCTGTCGCCCAGACTGGAGTGCATTGGCCGCTCCCCGGCCACCGCAGCCTCGACCTACTGGGCTCCGGCGATCCTTCCGCCTCAGCCTTTCAAGTAGCTGAAACTACAGGTGTGCGCTACCATGCCCGGCTAATTTTTTTTGATTTATTGTAGAGATGAGGTCTTGCCAAGATGCCCAGGCGGGTCACGAACCCGCGGCCTCAGGCAATCCACTCACCTCAGCCTCCCAATGTGTGGGATTACAGGCTGAGCCACCGAACCCAGCTTAGAATTCTTACTTTTCTTTTCTTTTTTTTTTTTGAGTTGGAGTCTCACTCGGTTGCCCAGACTGGAGTGCAGTGGACACTCCCGGCCACCGCAGCCTCGACCTGCCGGGCTCCGGCTATCCTTCCGCCTCAGCCTTCTGAGTAGCCAGAATTAGAGGCATGCGCTACCATGCCTGGCTGATTTTTTTATTTATTGTAGAGATGAGGTGTCACTGCCCAGGCGGGTCTTGAACCTGCGGGCTCAGGCAATCCACTCACCTTAGCCTCCCAAAGGCGCGGGATTACAGGCTGAGCCACCGAGCCTGACTAGAATTCTTACTTTTCAAAGGAGGAAACTGAGGCTCAAAAAAGTTAACCTGGCCGGGCACAGTGGCTCACACCTGTCATCCCAGCACTTTGGGAGGTGGAGGCAAGAGGATTGTCTGAGCCCAGGGGTTCGAGACCAGCCTGGGAAATTTGGTGAGACCTCATCTCTACAATAAGTCACAAAGGAAACTAGCCGGGCGTGGTGGCATTGTGTCTGTAGTTCTAGCTACTTGGAAGGCTGAGGCAGAAGGATCACCAGAGCCCAGCAGGTTGAGGCTGAAGTGGCCATGAACGTGCCACTGCACTCCAGCCTGGGTGACAGAATGAGACTCCAACTCAAAAAAATAAGCTAACCTGCCTGACATCACACAGCTAATAACTGGCAGAACTAGGTCAGGTGAATTTCCTGTGAAGGAGAAGAGCCTGGGGCTTTGGAGTCAGATAAGGGGATTCGGTTCCCAGCTCTACCAGAATTGGGGTGACTGGGGTGGCCATGAGGTAGAGAAGGTTCTTGTTGGAACATCAGACAGGGACATGTGAGCTGGGCACTCTGCCCCCCAGATCTTGATTAACCCTCCACCCCCCCCATGATATGAGCATCTCGGTTTCATAATATTTTAACTTTAAATTTAATTTTTTCCCTTGTCACTGATTCGAAGTTCATGTTTCAAAATTTTATTTAGTCAATGCTGAGAATCCACATTTTAAGATCTCTGGAATCAGGATGCTTGTTCGTCAGTGTCACCCTACAACTAACTGGCAGCGGGTTTTTTCCTCCGAATCAGTGCATGACAAAAGTGCAACTTACAATCCGTAGTATCTTTCATTTGGTGTTATATAAGAGCATGAGTGTAAACAGATGCTCAGAGAGGTTAAGAAATTTGGCGGAGGTAGCATGGCTACTGAATAAAGGAGAGTGAAGGAGCAGAGTTCAGTCCACGCTGGGACAGCCCCACAGAGAGGAGGGGGCCCCTGAGGCGAGGTGCCCAGGCAGATGGAGCGGGCCTACTCACCCGGTCATAGGTGTAGGCGATGTCCATGGAGGAGATGCCCAGGAAGTGGATGAAGGGTGCGTAGTCGCTGCCGGCGCCCAGGGAGCCCAGGCTGCGGGCAGGAAGGGGGCTGAGCTGGAGGGTGCTGGGCCGGCCCGCCGCGCCTGGGACCCCCTTCCCGTCCCTGGGCTCACCTGGGGACCAGGCCATACACCGGGCTGCTGCGATTGAAGTACTTGATCCAGTTGTTGTAGATACTGATGTCGCCAGAGCCTGGTGAGCGGATCTGGCCGAGAGGGAGATCTAGTCTCGGGGCGGGCCTCTCCCCGGCCCCCAAAAGAAGGCGGGTCCTCCGAGGGTCTCCTGCCCACCAGGTCCAGCCCCTGTTACGAGGATCGCCCCCCCAACCCGCCTCAGTTCCGCCCCAGGCCCTCCCCAGCCCCTCTAAAGAGTACCACTCCTGATCCCGCCCACCCTATGTAGTCCCGCCCCCGCTCGGTCCCAACCCTGCCCTCCCCACGGAGCCCCGCCCCTGATGGGCCTCAGCCCCACCATCCCCGCGTAGCCCCGCCCCCGCTCGGTCCCAACCCTGCCCTCCCCGAGTAGCCCCGCCCTCGATCGGCCTCAGCCCCGCCCTTCCATGTATCCCCTCCCCGCGTAGCTCCGCCCTCGCTCGGCCCCCAACCCCGCCCTCCTCACGTAGCCCCGCTCCCGCTCGGCCTCAGCCCCACTCTCCCCATGTAACCCCACCCTCCCCGCGTAGCCCCGCCCCGCTCGACCCTCAGCCCCGCCCACCTCTTTGGCTGCAGAGAAGACAACACTCTGGACAGGGGGCGTCCCCTGCACCCTAAGGGTAGCGTTGGCTGTGGGAGGAGGAGAGAAGGACTGTTCGGGCCCCAGCCCCTCCCTTCACCCATCCCACGGTCAAGCCGGCCGCAACCCAGCCCCCGCGCCTCCATACCAAACACCGAGATGTCCACGTTGATGTAGGCCACGGTGCGCGCCTGCAGCTTGCTGAAGAACTCCTGCGGGGGCAGGGGCGACGTCAGCCCGCCGCCCCGCCCTGACAGGCCCCTCCACCACCCACCCAGGGAGGCCCACTTACCTCCGCGAACTCCGTGGAGCCAATGAGCCCAAACTCCTCCGCCCCCCAGCTCGCAAACACGATTGATCTGCGAGGGCGCCAGGCACCTGGAGAGGTGGGGAGGGGGCATTGGGGGCAGGGTCCCCCCCCCCATCCTGGGGCGGCTTGGGGGAAAGGCTGGGGATGTGGGAGGTGGAGGGAGCTGGACAGGGCGGGGCAGCTGGTTGGCAGCAAGTCCAGACCCCTCCAGTCAGGCCTTCCAAAAGGTTCCCCCAACCAACAGGGACCCCAACGCCTAACTCCCTCGGGTCAGATGGTGCCTTCTGCCGGAATGCCCGCCTCCCCCCTCTCTGTAGGACGCTCTTGGAAGACCTGACCTCCCACCCGCGACTCTGGTTTCCATGCTTCCCACGCAAAACTCCCCCCCACCCAACCATCTTCAATTGATGTTACTTCTTAGGGCTTTATCCACATTAAACCGATCCTTACAACAATACCTAGACAGAGACACAACGATTATGATGTCCATTTCACAGTTAAGGAACCCACCTAGAAGTTAAGTGACCTGCCCAGGGAAACACAGCTGATAGACAGCAAAGCCAGGTCCCAATCCAGGCATCTGGCTCCACCCTTGTCCCTGCCTCTCAGAGCCCCCAGCAGCCTGGCTTCCACCTGCAGTCTCTGCCCACCTTGCTCTCGCCACTGTCACCCGCCAGGCCTCCCAGAAACCTTGGTGAGTCTCGCCTGCCCCCTCACTTCCTCAGACTCCCCTCGCCTCTGCATGACACTACATGCTCCAGGACCTGCTCCCACCTCTGGCTGCATCTCAGTCCCCTTGATCATCTATCTTTTTGTCTTTTTTTTTTTTTTTTTGAGTTGGAGTCTCACTCTTGTTGCCCAGGCTGGCGTGCAGTGGCACGCTCCCGGCCACCACAGCCTCGATCTGCTGGGCTCTGGCGATCCTTCCGCCTCAGCCTTCCAAGTAGCCGGAACTACAGGCGTGCGCTACCACGCCTGGTTAATTTTTGATTTATTGTAGAGACGAGGTCTCGCCAAGTTGCGCGGGTGGGTCTCGAACCTGTGGGTTCAAGCAGTCCACTCGCCTCGGCCTCCCAAAATGCTGAGATTACAGGCTGAGCCATCAAGCCCGGCCCTTTTTTTTTGTTTTTGTTTTTGTTTTTTTGAGTCAGGATCTCACTCTATTGCCCAGACTGGAGAGCTGTGGTATGATCATGGCTCACTGCAGCCTTCACCTCCTAGGCATAGGAGGCATAGCTCCTGAGTAGCTGAGACTACAGGCACGCACCACCATGTGCAGCTAATTTTTTTCATTTTTTGTAGAGACAAAGTCTCACTATGTTGTCTAGGCTGGTGTCAAACTTCTGGGCTCAAGCCATCCTCCCACCTCAGCCCCCAAAGTGCTGGGATTACAGGTGTGAGATATTTGGAGTCCTTTTTTTTTTTTTTTGAGTTGGAGTTTTACTCTGTCAACCAGGCTGGAGGGCAGTAGCACACTCCCGGGCACCGCAGCCTCGATCTGCTGGGCTCAGGTGATTCCTCTGCCTCAACCTTCCAACTAGCTGGAACTACAGGCATGCACCACCATGCCCAGCTAATGTTTTGATTTACTGTAGACATGAGGTCTCGCCAAGTTGCCCAGGCTGGTCTCGAATCCAGGGGCTCAGGCAGTCCTCTCACCTCAGCCTCCAAAGTGCTGGGATTATAGGCGTGAGCCATCATGCCTGGCTCCTTTTTTTGTGGCAGAGGCTGGGTCTTGCAATTTGCCCAGGCTGGCCTTGAATTCCTGGCCTCAGGTGATCCTCCTGCCTCAGCCTCCCGTGTAGCTGAGACCGTAAGTGTGAACCAGCACTCTCGGTCCTTAAATGGAAATTTTGTAAGTGTAACCCGATCACATGCTCGCAATGACAAATGTCCACACTCTTTCCTGCCAAAAATACATAATCTGACTCTTATCAGACAAACTCAAATTGAGGGATAGACATTTGACAAAGTGATGTCAGGATCATGAAAGACAAAGAACTGCTAAAAAATGAATACAGATGAAAGGTGACTAGTGAGACATCCAATGATCTTAGACCAGAAAGTTCTTTTGCTATAAAGGTCATTATTGGGACAATTGGCAAAATTGTTCATTTCCTGATTCTGAGCAATGTACGGTGCTTATGAAAGAGAATGTCTCAGCCTAGGCAACACGGAGAGAACTCATGTCCAGAAAAAATTAGCCAGGTGTGGTGGTGAGTGCCTGTAATCTCAGCTACTCGGGAGACTGTGACAGAAGGATCACCTGAACCCAGGAGGCAGAGGCTGTGGTGAGCTGTAGTAGTGCCACTATACTTCAGCCTGGGCGACAGAGTGAGACCATGTAAAAAAAAAGAAAGAGAGAGAGAGAGAGAGAGAATATCTTTCATTTTAGGAACTGTACAGTAATGTGTTTAGAAATAAAGAGGAAACAATTTCCATAACTTTTAAAGACTTCAGAAAAAATATATATGTAGTCATAAACAGCAAAAGCAAATGTGACAAAACATTCATTAAGTAGCTGTATAAAGCCGGACGCGGTGACTCACGCCTGTCATCCCATCACTTTGGGAGGCTGAGGCGAGAGGACTGCCTGAGCTCACAGGTTCAAGACCAGCCTGGGCAACTTAGCGAGACCTCATCTCTACAATAAATCAAGAAAAATTAGCCGGGCGTAGTGGCACGTGCCTGTAGTTCCAGCTACTTGAAAGGCCGAGGTGGAAGGATCTCCTGAGTCCAGCAGGTCGAGGCTGCAGTGGCCGTGAGCATGTCACTGTCCTCCAGCCTGGGTGACAGAGTAAGACTCCAACTCTTAAAAAAAAAAAGAAGTATCTGTATATGAGGCTTCTTTGTACTATTTTTGCAACCCTGCAAGCCTGAAATTATTGCCAAAAAAGATGGAAATTCTTGCACCACCAAGGAGGGAGGGTCACAAGCCCAGACTCTGCTGCAGCTTGTCCACGCCCCGCCACGCCTTCCTTCTCTGTGCTCGCAACCACTCCTGTGGTTTCACATCCCATTTGGCTACTGACTCTCCAGCTCACCTCTGAAGTCTCTTTCCGGACCTAGAGACTGGCACCTTTACCTGCCCTCTCCCCCAAGTGTCCATCGGGAAACGCCAAATTAATCCATGAACGGGCACACAGTGTTTAAAGGTACAATCTGTGACATCAGTCACACACAAGGCCAGCCTGGGAAACGTAGCAAGACCTCAGCTCTACAACCAAATCCAAAAAATTCGCCAGGCGTAGTGGCAGGCACCTGGAGCCCCAGCCACTCAGGAGGCTGAGGGGAAAGGTCGCCTGACCCCGGGAGGTTGAGGCTGTGGTGAGTCATGACTGTGCCACTGCCCTCCAGCCTGGGTGACAGAGTGACACCCAGACTCAAATAAATAAATAACATGTAAGGGAGGGGGACGCAGCCTGACAGGGGTGCAGTTTTTGTGTGTGATTAAAGTCACGTTGGCAACTGCTCCAATGCCACACGTATGACTTCAGGATGTTATATTTAAGGGAGGAGAAAACAGTTCTGGAGTGGGATGGTGGTAGTGACTGCACAACGATGTAAATGTGCTTGATGCCACTCGATCACTTAAAAATGTAATCTCGTGGCCGGGCATGGTGGCTCACACCTGTAATCTCAGCACTTTGGGAGGCGGAGGCGAGAGGGTTGCCTGAGTCCGTGGATTTGAGACCAGCCTGGACAACATAGTGAGAACTTGTCTCTACAATCAATAAAAAAGTTAGCTGGAGCCGGGCGTGGTAGCGCGCGCCTGTAGTTCCAGCTACTTGGAAGGCTGAGGCGGAAGGATCACTGGAGCCCAGCAGGTCGAGGCTGTGGTGGCCGGGAGCAGCCACTGCACTCCAGTCTGGGCGACAGAGTGAGACTCCAACTCAAAAAAAAAAAAAGTTTAGCTGGGCATGGTGGCCTGCACCTGTAGTTCCAGCTACTGGGGAGGCCGAGGCGGAAGGATCACCAGAGCCCAGCAGGGCGAGGCTGCGGTGGCCGGGAGCGTGAAACTGCCCTCCAGCCTGGGTGACAGAGTGAGACTCCAACTCCATCAAACAAACAAGCAAACAAACAAACTGTAGGCTCCATCCTGTCCTCTCTCAATGGAAATCATTCACCAGCTTCCCATCATCCCTTGGGCTGAACTCCATACTCCCCAGCTGGGCTGC